>CM029279.1:11978951-12657907 GCA_016920895.1 Vaccinium myrtillus
ATATCCTCGATACGCGTCAAGGAAACTCATCCTCTCGTAGCCTGATGTGGCGTCCACTAGTTGATCGATCCTGGGGAGTAGGAAGCTGTCCTTCGGGCATGCTTTGTTGAGGCTAGTGAAATCCACACAGACTCTCCACTTCCCGTTCTTCTTTTTTACTACAACCGTGTTGGCTAGCCAGTCAGGATAGCTCACCTCTCTTATGGCATCCGCTTCTAGTAGGCGATCCACTTCTTCGATCACAGCGTCGGCGTGCTGTGGTGCCGACCTTCTAGCCTTCTGCACAACTGGTTTGTGCTGAGGATCCACGTTTAAATGGTGGCAGATTATCTCGGGGTTTATCCCAGACATCTCCTGGGGAGTCCATGCGAAAACATCGATATGGTCCATCAGAAAGGCAACCAAATCCTTTTCCTCCCGTTTGGCAAGCGTTTCGCCGATCAAGAAATACCTTTCCTCGTTGTCTCCCTGAATTTGTATTTTCTTCAACCCTTCCACCATCTTCTTGGTGGGGTTACCTCCGACGTCCTCCAAGGTTGGCTGATCTGGGACCTCAATTGTCTGTACCAGCTCGGCCTTTGGGGATTTCTTCAGCACCATGTTGCAACATAGGTCGGCTACCTTCTGATTTCCTCTAATGCACTCGATGCCATCTGCTCCAGGATACTTGATCTTTTGGTGGTAAGTTGAGGAGACTGCCCTCATCTAGTGCATCCAGGTTCTTCCTATAATCACGTTATAGGAGGAAGGGATGTCTACTACGAGGAAGTTAGTTTTCAGGATTATCGATCCAGCTCGGACGGGCAATGTGACCTTTCCCATAGGCCATACTGTCTGCGCACTGAAACCGACCAGTGGAACCAAACACTTTTGCAATGAGCTCGGTGGGAGTTCCATCTTTTTAAAAGTGTGGTAGTACATGATTTATGTGCTAGCCCCCTGATCCACAAGGATCTTTTCCACGTCGTAATCCCCTATCCGCAAGGTAATCACCAATGCATCGTTATGGGGCACTAATACCCCATCCAGATCATCATCAGTAAAGGTGATTGGGGTCTCCATGACTCCCTCAGCCCTCGGCCTCTTCGTGCCGAGCTTCATGACTTGCTTTGTTTGTCCATTGACCCTTTGGATGTGTCTGATTTCGTTGTTGGTGTATGGGGCCACCAGTCCATGTATCATGTGGATGGTTCCCTTTGGACCTTTCTCGTAGTCCATCTCCTCGATTAGCTCGGCATCATGCTTGCTGTCAACCAAGAATTCTTTGAGATGACCTTCCGTCACCTTCTCGTCCAAGAACTTCTTGTACTCCACACAGTCTTCAGTCATGTGCCCCCAGTCTCTGTGATAGCTGCAATGTTGGTTAGTAGCCCTTCTCTTTTTTGGACTTCCTGTCATCTTCATGGGTCTCCTAAACCAAGGTTCATTCTTGATCCTGTATAACATCTTGTAGATCGGGACGTTGAAAGTCGCCATGATACTGAAGTATGACTTTGGATCTGGGTCTGCCTTGTCCTTCCTCTGTTGCGTATAGTCCTTTCTCCCTGATGTGTACTCCTTCTTGTACACCCTTGGCTCTGCAGCCTTTCTCTCTGGGAGCTAAGGTTGTCCAGCCACGATCTTTCCCCCAGCCTGCAGGATGTCATCCTCTACCCTGGCGTGTTCCTGGATCCTTTCCATTAGCTTGGCCACAGTTTTCACTGGATGCATAGTAAGCGATTCTCGTAGCTTACTGTGCATAGGCAAACTTGTTTTAAATGTTGCCAAGGCATACTCCTCGCTACAATTTTCAATCTCGTTGAAAGTTTCCCAGTAACGCTTGGAGTATTGCCTCAGAGTCTCATCATCTTTCTGTCTCATAGAGGTTAATGCATCAAAAGTTTTCGGAGCTGCTCGGCTAGTGAGGAACCGAGCAGTAAATTCCTCAGCTAGTTGAGTCCAGTGCAGGATGGATCCTTCTGGGAGCTTGTGGTACCAGCTTAGGGCTATCTTTCCCAAACTTGACGGGAACATTTTGCACAGCAAGGCGTCATCTTGCTCATGCATAAACATGGCTTGCTGGTAGTGTTGAATGTGGGCCACAAGATCAGTGCTTGTTTCGTAGGGGATGAACGCTGAATGTTTCACCCTACTCGGTGTCTTCTCCATTCGGATCCAATGGGCCAGTGGTGACTTAGAGATTTGGCCTAGGGCTTCCTTAGCTGCTTCTCGTGCAGTTTTAGGTCCTCCGTCAGCTCGGCCAGCTTCCCTTCTTCTCACGTGCTGCTCGGGAATATGCTCATTGGAATCAGATCTCTCGTACCTGTCCCTAGCATGCTTCCTTCTTTCTTTCTTTTCAACGGAAACGCTTCTTTCTCTCCGTTTTCATGGAGAGACTGCTCGGTCTGCAGAGACATCCTCACGGTGATGGCTCTTTTTTCCTTTCTCATTTTGCACGGATCTCGTCTGCGAGCGTAGATCTTTTTCCTTCTCTTGGAGTTGCTTCTTTAGGTCATGGATCTCTCGTTCTCGCCGAGTGACTTCACGGGCCAAATCTTCTGCCTCCTGCTCTTTTCTATCGAGGCTATCCTCTCTTTCTCGGTCCTTCGTGTGTCTACGTCCTTCCTTCCTTGGGGGGCTCCTCCTCCGTTCACGTCGGTTGGATGCTTCCCCGTCTTTGGGTGGAGTCTTCGAGTGTTTTCTCCCTCCCCTGGTTCTTGGGGACTCATAATTTTCCAGGCGCGTATCCCTGAATTTTGGAATCTCAGGGATATGTCCTATGTTGAACCTCCTAGCAGCAGGTTTTTTCTGCGGAGCTCTAAGGATTGTAGGAGCTTTGTCCACCCTCGTACTCTTCCTCGTAGTGTACACCAAGGTGGTTCCGTCATCGTCTTCCACAGCCTCCCTTCGTGGAGTGCATAGAAGAGGTTCTGAAGTCACCATTGTTGAGAACAAAGCTTTTCGTAAGCGTTTCCCACAGACGGCGCCAATTGTAGGGGGTGTAAATCCACGCAGACTCTGGATCACGTGCTGTCTTGATCCGACCCTAAATCTGCAAGGCAAAGAAAGGGTTAGAGCACCTTTGCCCCTCGTTGGCAAAGGCCCTCCGATGCCTAAGTTAGTATCTCGTACTATAAACTCTCAAATCACAATGCATATGAAGAAGGTTTCACAGCGTACCTTTTGTCATGGTTATTGCCTTGTATTTATAGGTATAGACATCCATCAACCTAGGCATCTCGTGCCCCCTGTTTCCTATTCTCTTTAGGAATCCTTCTCCTAATAGGACTTTCCTATTAGGCATATACTTCCAAATATTGCAAGATCTCGTCTTGCAGTAGTCCTTCCTTCCATACAGGATTCCTCCCTAAGTGGGGTTCATCACATTAGGACTTCCATACCAATCCCCTATTTCACGGGATTGCTCCTTATCTCATAAGGAACCGCCTAGATGATTCTGGAATGTCTCACTGCCTTGCTCGTGGCGGTGCCGTGCTTCCGTGTAGCTCGGAATAACTCGTACATAGCTCAGCTTATCACGCCGAGCTGATTTATGTATTCCAGAATGCTGTTTAAGCTATACACGTAACCAATATAGCTCGGCCATGTCAGGGGATCCCTTAGTGACTTACGCCGAGCTAGTGCATCCTGACTTATTGACTTATTCTTATTACCTGGACCTTATTCATGGTCAGTACAGCTCGGCACAGGGTTTTAAGGACCCCTTTCGTGTTGCCGAGCTATTCACCCTCTCGTGGTCACTGATTGGGGCACGTGCTATGTCTATTTCTAGGGTAATCAGATTTTACCCACTCCAAGTATGTCCCCACCTCCGAGGATTGAGCGCAGGAGGCCGTTGATGAAGCAAGCTGGAGGTGGTCTTGCGACTCTTCCTTCTGACAAAGTACTTCGAGGTCGTCAGCCCTTCTTTGAGAGACCGGGAGGTAGTGCACCAAGGAGTTCAGCTCCACCGTCACGGTGGTCTTTCAGGGAGGCAGAAAGCAGTGAGGAGGAGGACACGGGTCCTTCTGAGTCAGAGGAGCTCAGGCCATGTTCGCAGAAGAGGCCTCGTGCTTGAGTAGGTAGGACAGGCCTGTGTACCTGCTTTTTGATTTGGGCGCCTGTTTGCCCATTCTTTTCTTTCTTTTTCATGGATACGGCTTGCGTGCCGTAGTAGTAGTTTTGATGATGTCGGGCCTGTTTTGCCCTTGGATAGATGCACTTTATTACTTATGATATGAATATTGGTTTGGTTTTTATAAAAACTTGCATTTCCGTTATGTAAAATGACTTACATTATCAAAGTCTTGAATCTTAAAAACCAAACCTAGCACTGAGAACGTATGACACGAGACACTGTGGGGAAATGAAATGTACATGAGTTTGAAACTGGGAAAGACATGTGGATTGACTTGATAAAACTGGACACTTTTGGCTTTTTGTGGGAAGAACTGGAAAAAATGATGAGAGAGAGGAGTTTAGAGTGAAAACGCCCCGTAGTTTGATGTCTTGACTTGATTGATCCAACAAATCCTGAATGTATGCAACAATGCTTGTGAAACCAAGTAAATCTTGAAAAACCATAATTCGATGTGCCGGGACTTGATTTCCGGCAATCCTGAGCCTTTCAAGTGAACGAAGTTTTGACCAATCCATGAAACACACTTGATACACTCTTCTTTGAGTTTGAAGATGCGTGACACGTCCTTGCTTGAAGTGAATATCTTGAAAAGTTGCAAAATTTCACCCGAAGCTCCGTATCTGGGGTTTTTTGGCGTATCCGTTTATCGAGGTCTCCTTGAAAGTGCCAAATAATTCTTCCACTGAGCCTTTGATACTCACTTTGAATTGTATGCACGAGAAAAGTGGACAAAAGAAGCTCGGAATGGGTCTCGGAGGGCCAAAACTGGAATTTTGGTCGAATGATAGCCAAGTACGCCGTACGGCATAGGAACTTGCACCGCACGGTGCTCCTAAAGTGTCTTACGGCACTGCCCTTTGATGCCCCACTTCTGGCGCTGTTTTCTGCAGTTTTGATCCCTTGTTTTGGCTTTCCAATGCATGTTTGCTCGTCCCATAACCTTGAAATGTTGAACCAAAGTCTATCTTGGGGAAGTTTACAAATTTTTGCCTTATCCTCACTTTCTTCAATGTGGCACGCTTCCCGAGGTGCACGTTTTTTGAGGTTTTCAAACTTTTCTCCCTTGAATGCTTATAAATAGCATTGTTTCCACAGCATATTCATCCTGGAAATCGCATCCCCATCTCCCTCCATGGCCGTGAGTATCTCAGCTTTGGTTCGTCCCTGGCTTAACGAGCTTGACGGCCTGGGTTGGCTGAATTTCTGAGATCATCGGTTGGCGTCTATGTGTTACATTCGAGATGTAACCATACGTCATGAGTTGCTCCATGCTGCTGTCCGTTTCTGGGATCCGAAAGTGCATGTGTTTCGCTTTGGCCTTCAAGAGTTATGTCCCACGGTGGAAGAGTTCCACGCGTACCTTGGAGGTTTTGACCTGGAGACTCCCGTCGTTCCTCTTCAGGGAGTGAATTATGCTGATGTGCTATCCTCAAAGCTGGGTTTGAGTAAAAATGCGGCAAGGTCCATGATCCAGGGAGGCGTGCTCAACATTCCACGATTGATCAATTAGTTTCGACCCGAATGCTTTGCCTTGTGTCTCGTCATTCTTGCAGCTTTTCTATTTGTTTGCTCAGATAATCAGGCAAGTGCGGCTCTAGTAGGAGTGGCTAAGCAGATTGAGGAGCGCAAAGATGTAGCTCCAATGGTTTTGGCTGAAACTTTGATGGGTTTGGATGGAGTCCATGCCGGGCGGACTAATGTCTTCGGAGGTAGTGCTTTGCTCCTACATGTAGGTTTCTCACTCAGCTCTCCTTTTTCTGGTTTATCTCTCGTTCTCTTTTTACCTCAACACTCGGGTTTAGGCTTTTATGGCTCCTTACTTGTTTTCTCTCTCATGTAGACTTGGCTTTGTGAGAAGGCTGCTCTTTTGGAGGCGGTGCCGTAGAACAGGATCCATGAGACACAATGTTTCGTTCAGAGGGAGTACCGGGAGTTTCACAGGAGTGTTCCTGGTTGGGTTCAGGTGCTTTCCCAGCTTAAAGAGGACACAATTTCTTGGCGCTTGAACTGGATGGATCGTTCGACCATGACAGTGAGCAACATGGAACGTCATAGGATTGTTCTGGCGAGTCTGACTTGCTGGACCTTTTACATTCCTTACCGCATTCTTCGTCAGCTTGGTGTTGGTCAAACAATACTACTCGTGAATCCTGAAAATTTCGTCATGCCAAATTTCAACCATGCAACTATACAGGCTTATCAGCGTACTTGGAGGGAGCGTGTGACTGTTCCTAGAGATCAGCATCCCAGCATTGTGCTTCCGGGGTGTTACAAGAGATGGTTGGTACAAAAAATTGAAGCAAGAGGAAAATAGGAATCAAAATTGACATCTGCTTTAGTCTTAATGTACCCGAAATAAATTGCTAACCCATGACATGTTTCATGTGGGCCGATGTTTTGCTTTTGTGTTGTTTTTTTGTGTGAAAGATTCATGCTCAGCCATGTAATTGAAGAAATCAGTTTGAATAAAAGTGAATTGTGAAAGTTTTCCGCTTTGATTCTCATTGATTGTGATTGCAAGCGTGAGTGACGGCTATGGATCAACTCAAGAAATGCATAAAAAGGTTGCGACCGGTCCTCAATGTGAGGATGCCTACGTATCCTTAAAAGGAATCAGGTCATGACGTAGTTTATGCATACAATTTTGGCTAGGGTTCACTCGAGTATTTTCACTCTCCTTTTGTGCTCTGATTTTTGCCTAGTACCGCCCTTTCGGGTTTTTGGTCTAGTGAGCTCTTTTGATTTATTTGCCTTGAATTTTTTCCTAAGCCACCCGATGTGGGTTTCCGACTTAGCAGACTTGCTCAAATTTTTGCCTGGCATTACCCGCCCTTGCGGTTTTTAGTCCAGCGAGCTTCTCTCAGGGGTAGTATCGCTTGAGCTGATCCATGTTGACCAATGTAGAGAATTCGTTGCCATCGAGATCGATAAGCTGAGTTGCGCCTCCGGACAAGATTTTCTTGATAATGTATGGCACCGCCCACTTTGGTCGAAATTTCCCGCGTGGATAAAAAACTGGAGCCCGGATCTCCTTCAGAACCATATCTTCTTCTTGCAGATTCCTGGACTTGACTTTCTTGTTAAAAGCGCGTGCGATTTGGCGTTGATACCCTTGAACATGAAACAAGGCCTTGAGCCTTCTCTCGTCAAATAGCATGAGTTCTTCGAATCTCGCGCTCTGCCATTCAGCTTCCTTGATGTCAGCTTCTATCATGACCCTCAGAGATGGTACCTCAAGTTCAATAGGGAGAACGGCTTCCATACCGTAAACCAGAGAATAGGGTGTTGCCCCTGTTTGAGTACGGATAGACGTCCGATATCCCCAAAGTGCTAATGGTAGCTGTTCATGCCAGTTCCTTGTAGACTGAATGGTTCTTTCCAATATCGACTTGATGGTTTTGTTGGCAGCTTCTACAGCTCCATTGGTTTGTGGCCGGTAGACGGTTGACTTGTGGACCTGGATTCCAAAATCTTCGAGAACTTCTGCGGCACTACCCTTGAAGTGAACACCATTGTAGGACACGAATGCGTGAGGTACGCTATACCGGTAAATGATGTTCTGCTTGATGAAATGAGCGACCTGAACTGCTGTACGAGTAGTGTAGGAGGCAACCTCAACCCACTTGGTGAAATAATCAATAGCGACCAGAATGAATTTGTTCCCATTTGAAGCAGCTGGGGTGATTTTGCCGATAATGTCGATGCCCCAGGTAGAGAAAGGCCAGGGTGAAGTCATAGAATGCAGCTCTGATGGCGGTATGCGCATGAGATTGGCATGAATCTGACATTTGTGACACCGTCTCGCATACTCAATGCACTCGGCTTCCATGGTAGATAAATAATACCCTTGTTGCAGGATTTTCTTGGCAAGCATTGTACCATTCATGTGAGGGCCACAGACTCCGTTGTGTACTTCTTCCATGATTCTGGTTGCGTCTTCGCCGTTCATGCAAAACTTGTGCATTCCGCAGTGGGATCTTCGATACAGCTTGCCCTCGCAGATAATGTAGTGAGAAGCTAGCTTCCGAAGAGCGATCTGGTCCTTCTTGTCAGTTCGAGTCGGATATTCGCCTTTCTTAGTGAAGTTCGAGATGTCGTGGTACCAAGGAAGACCATCTTAGGCTCATCAATAGCCATGATGTACTCATAAACGGGCTTGTCCCTTTGTTCAACCATAATTGGTCGGAGTTTGACTCCGTTAGGTATCTCCACCATTGAAGCTAATGTTGCCAAGGCATCGGCGAATCGGTTGTTTAATCTGGGCACATGAGTGAAACTGACTACTTGGAATCGATGAATCAGATCGTCAAGATCCTTATGGTAAGGCTTCAACTTGTCTTCCTTGACCTTTCAGTCGCCGTTTTCTTGTGAAACCACCAAGTTGGAATCTTCGATCACTTCCAACCTTTTGGCACTGATTTCGAGGGCAGCTTCCATCCCCACGATACATGCTTCGTATTCAGACTGATTGTTGGTGACCTCAAAGTTTAGCTTGAAAGCAAGAGGGATGTGTGACCCTTCCGATGAGATAAGCAGAATTCCAATCCCGAATCCTTTCTGGTTAGCAGCCCCATGAAAATATAATAACCATACATCATTAGTTGTAGTCATGACATTTTCATCGGGAAATTCAAATCCCACATCTTCTGGACCTTCTACCGGATGATTGGCCAGAAATTCAGCGGCAGCCCTTCCTTTCACAGACTTTCGAGTTACGTAGTTGATGTCGAATTCAGCTAACAAAAGCAACCATCGTCCTAGCTAACCCGTGAGTGCTGGTTTCTCGAACAGATATTTGAGAGGGTCCATTCGAGAAATCAGCCTTACCGAGTAGGCCAACATGTAGTGTCTCAATTTCTTGGAAGCCCATATCAAAGCCCAGCAAACCTTCTCTAGGGAGGTGTACCGTTCCTCGCATCCTGCAATCTTCTTCCTAATGTAATAGACTGCTTTCTCACTCCCACCTTCGCCTTATTGCGCGAGCATGCATCCATTGCTGATGGGGTAACCGATAAGTACATAATGAGGGGTTGCCCAGTATTGGTGGCATCAGCACTGGAGGATTCTAGAGATAACGGCTTCAAAAGATTTTTGGCATCTGACGTCCCATTTGAATGGCACACCCTTTTTGAGTAATCGAAACATCGTCTCGCAAGTTGAGGTTAACTTGGCGATGAATCTGCTGATAAACTGAATTTTCCCGAGAAAGCTTCGTATTTCCTTTTCCGTCCGTGGTGGCTCAATTTCGAGAATAGCCTTGATCTTGGAAGGATCTATCTCGATTCCTCGTGCAATGATCATGAATCCCAACATCTTTCCAGCTGTGACTCCAAACGTACATTTCTCAGGATTGAGACGCAATCGGTACTTATGAATCCTTTCGAAGAATTTTCTAAGTGCAGGTAAGTGCTCTTCCCTTTCCTTGGCTTTGACAATCATATCATCTACGTAAACTTCGACTTCTTTGTGGATCATGTCATGTAACAACGTTGTGGCCGCCCTTTGATAAGTTGACCCGGCATTTTTCAGTCCAAAGGGCATGACCCTATAACAATATGTGCCCCACTCTGTGGTGAAAGTAGTTTTCTTATGGTCTTCGGGAGCCATGAGAATCTGGTTGTATCCTGAGAAACCATCCATGAAAGAAAGAAGTGCATGCCCTGCAGTATTGTCCACAAGTACATCTATGTGCAGCAATGGGAAATCATCTTTAGGGCTGGCCTTTTTCAGATCCCTGAAGTATACACAGACTCGAATCTTTCCATTTTTCTTAGGGACAGGAACAATGTTTGCAACCCATTGAGGGTATTCTGTTACCATCAGGAACCCAACGTCTATCTGCCTCTGAATTTCCTTCTTGATTTCCAACACCCAGTCAGGCCTCATTTTCCTTAGCTTCTGTTTGACAGGCTTTGCATCCGGATAAAGCAGGATTCGATGCTCCACAATCTCGGGGTCGATACCGGGCATATCTGCGTGTGACCATGCAAAAACGTCCTCGAAGTCTTTCAGGAGATCCGAGTGTGCTTTGAACTCTTCTAGAGATAGTCCGGAACCAATTTGAACCATGCGCGGATTGCTTTCATCTTTCAAATTTATAGAAATAATTTCTTCTTTTATAAGCTGAGCATGCCTTTCGTCTTCCCTTCTGATTAGAGATCGAAGTTCTTCTGGAATTTCTTCCTCGAACTCAATCCCTTCATCGTCGGGGTCAACACAATTTATTTCGGATACAACAAGATAAACAAAATCTACTTCATTGATAGCAAATGCGGGGGCCCCAGAGGCGTGATACATGAAGGTGGACTCGAATTCAAAGGAAAAGTGATGACGCGGGGGAATGACAGATACATGTTCAGGGTCAGACTCAGATTCAGTGCTAGACTCAGCTTCTGACTCAAATTCGGTGTTAATGTAAGTAATTCTAGGTACAAAAGTGCATTTTTTATAAATTCCATTGGCATCCACAATGAGTGTAGTAACATCTCCAAGGGCATCCTGGCTCAGCATCATCAATTCTACCTCCTCGACAAGCTCCAAATCAGGCTTCAAATCAAACAACATTGCAGCAGGCTCGTCTTCTCCTACACCTATCAGGCTTTCTTCCCCAAACAGCGATTGAAGATTCCCTGAGTCAAGAGTTTCGATCCAGTCAACTTGGAGTGCCTTAACCAGCTCTTCCCTCTTCTCGGCTTCATCGTCACTGTCCCAAGTATCATTTGCAAAGATTTCGAAGCCTGGCAGCTTAGTCTTTGTTTCCATGTCCCAGAATGGTTCCGGTTCCCCTTGATGGACAGCTTCTGGAGCCTTCACAAACTGAATAGGCTTCTTCTTGGCACCAACTTGCATCTTCTTTCCTTTTCTTGGTTCGCCGTCAGTTGACTCGTAACCAAGATCGAAGCGGTGGTTATTTGTCGAAAACTCGGGGAACTCAGCCATCCCCTTATTGTTCAGACCTAACCCCAGGTCGGGCATGTATTCCATCTTTCTCATTATTTCTAGAGCAGTTGAGCTTACTAAGAAGTTCTCATCCATTTTGACAGTAAGGACCGATCCTGAAGTGTCAAAAGAGAAGCCACCGAGAGTGACATCCTCTTCTCCATGAGCAATCTCAAGTAATGGTGCATTGTCAGGAACATGGGGACAGATTCCTGAATCTCCATGAATGGTTAAAGTTCCCGTAGCCAAACCGAGTTGGACTTTCTGGTGTAGAGAAGAAGGGACTGCCATGATATCTGACCGATGGAGCCAAGGTCTGCCCAGTAGCAGGTTAAAGGATGACGGAATGTCAAGTACATGGAACTCGATATCTGTTTTGAAGTCTTCAATCACCACTTCCACTTGGATTATCCCCACTACATCCCTGCGCGTGTTGTCATATGCGCGCACTCCGAGGTTAGAAGGCTGGAAGTCTTTGTTCTTGAAACCCAAGCAGTAGGCTGTGCGCAGAGGGCATACATTTAGAGCGGATCCGTTGTCAAGCAGAACGAATGGGACCCATTTTTCCATGCACTTGAGAGTGATGTGCAAAGGTTTGTTGTGACCGGCTCCTTCTGGGGGTAAATCCTTTTCAGTAAAGACAACAACGTGCTTCGCGCGAGCTAGAGTGAGCAATGCCACCATGGTTTCCAGGGGGGTATCAGGTGGTACTTCCATGTTGGACAGAGTTTTGATCAATTTTTGATGATGTTCTCGGGAGAAAGAGAGCAAGCCCCAGATCGAGATTGACGCTGGAGTTCTTTCAAGCTGTTTCTGAACTAAGTCTTCCACTGTTGTTCGGTTTCTTTGAGGTGGTTGAGTAGTAACTTCTGGCTCGATCGGAGATGAATTTTCCTGAATGGGATCGTCCCAGATAAATTCTTCTGGCTGAGTTCGGTGTGAGATGTTCCTTTAAAGGTTGGCCGGCTGGTAGATTCGGCCGTCTCTCGTCACCCGATTGACTGTATCCTCCCAGAGTTGTTGGTTTTCACCCCAGAAGTCTGCAAATACTTCACTGACTTTGCGCTTGCTGGCTTTGATGGCTTCCCTCTTCTGTTTTTCACTTCGATTTTCAGGCCATAAGTCTATCAAACTGTCTAGAGTTTCCTGACTGCTGATATCAACTGTTTCCAATTTTGTTCTCAGATCTGCCACCTCTGAATCTTGCCAGAAGGACTGGTCTAGCATGGATTTATTGACTGTCCACACTTCGTCATTACCGACTCGGATGTCGATAACTTCGTCTTCATTCCATGTGGTTGTCTGGGGATCGGTGACCAGAACCGATATGTTGGAAGTGTGCGGGAATGGCGCGGATGGCTGTGGGAGAGATTCTCTGATAATGTATGCCTGAGGCAACCAATTGTAATCGCCGAAGACAGTTTTGATAGCTTGACGATTTCCTTCTTCGGGAAGTTGAGATAGTGAATAACCTGAAAAGTTGCGCTGGAGCCCTCCATAATTTTCAGATTCTCCAGACAAGGCTGAGAGTGAAACTGCGTCTAGAGGGTCAGTACATATCGTCGTTTCTTCAATTTGGCTGATACTGACACCTTCCGGGACGCAAATAACTGGCTTGTCATGAAATTCAGGGACGATGTACTGGCTCGGGTCCTAAGAGATTAGCAAAGAACCGAACAATGATTGTTGGGAATTTTCCCATTCCTGATCATTCATGGCCCATTCTCCTTCTTCAGCGAGGTCACTCCATTTGAGTTTGGGCTTCCGTTCAAAAGCTCTGATGGCATAGATTTCTAGGTCATCCGGCACTGGGACGAAGGGTTTTGGTTCAGTGACTGGCGTGATGTATAGGCTTGGATTGAACTGAGTAGGGTCTTGGCCTTTTGAAGTGGAGTTGAGGGATATTTGATTGATCTGGATGTTTTGCTTGTGGTTAGGCAAGGGATTTGAAATGGTATTGGGCTTTTGCTTAGGAATTGGGATGGTTCCGTCATCAACAAAGTCTTGGACTATGTGTTTGAGGAGGATACAATTGTTGGTATGATGGCCGGGCATTTGATGGTAGGCACAGTAGACATTTGGGTTGTGGTTTGCACGAAGCTCTTTGGGTGGATCAAGAGGCTTGATGGCATTTTTCTCAAGGAGCTTTTTGTAGACAGTGGTAAGAGGGAAAGGGAATTGGTAAAAATGTCTTCTTGGCAGGGAGGTGTTTTGGATAGGTGGTGACTGGGTGGCTATCTGGTTAACTAGTTCAGTTTTGACTGGCTTGGGATTGGAAGAACTGGCTTGGGCCGGACTGTAGGTGTTTGGTCCGAAAAGGGTATTGCTGTTATCGGAGTAGACTCGCTTGGGCCGAGAAATGGATTCTCCTTTGTCAAATATGCCAGTGCGAATCGCATCTTCAACTGCAAAGCCAGCTTCATAAAAGGTCTTAAAGTCGGCGGAGGTCTGAAAGACCACCAAGTGTTTGGCAAAGTCTGGTTCCAAGTTCCGAGTGATAATCCTCATCTGTTCTTTCTCCGAGGGCCTGTCCATCATTTGTGAAGCCTTTCCCCTCCAGCGTTTGACAAAGTCGGCGAAAGATTCGTTCTTTCCCATTTTTGTAGATTCTAACTCACGAATGGTCATTGTACAGGGAATAAATCCACGTATGCCTGGATCACGTGCTTCCTTGATTCAACCCTAAATCTGCAAGACAGAAAGAGGGTTAGAGTACCTTTGCCTCTCGTCGGCAAAGGCCCTCCAATGCCTAAGTTAGTATCTCGTACTATATGCTCTCAAATCCAATGCGTATGAAAAGGGTTTCACAGTATACCTTTCTTCATGGGCATAATGCTGTATTTATGGGTGAAGATAGCTCGTTGACTTAGGCATCTCATGCCTTGGTTTCCTACTTGTATTAGGAATCCTTCTCTTAATAGGATTTTTCTATTTAAGAGATAACTTCCATATCTTGCTAGATCTCGTCTAGCAGAGGTCTTTCTTTCCATATAGGATTCCTTCCTATATGGGGTATACTCCTAATCACACTAGGACTTCCCATATCAATCCTTTATTTTACTGGATTGCTCCTTATCTCATAAGGAGCCGCTGTAGAATATTCTGGAATGTCTCAGCGACTTATTCGTGGTGGTGCCGTGCTTCCACGTAGCTCGGAATAACTCGTACATAGTTCAGCTCATTATGCCGAGCTGAATTATGTATTCCAGAATACTGTTTAAATTATACACGTAGCCTTCCTAGCTCGGCCATATCAGGGGCATCCCTTTATGTCTTACGCCGAGCTAGTGCATCCTGATTTATTAATTCACTCTCATTAATCCGGCCTTATTCATGGCTAGACCAGCTCGGCACAGGGCTCAAGAACTCCCTATGTGGTGCCGAGCTTATTTACCTTTTCGTGGTGTCTACTCAAGGCACGTGCTATGCCCTTTTTTAGGATAATCAGGTTTTACCCACTCCAATTGCTCCCCAGCTCTGTCACTACTGTCATTCATCAGCAGTTCTCAGAGCTTCAACAACTCCTGATGCATCTCTTGCACGCCTCGCCCTCATGTGGGGAGCAAGGTTACTTTGCATTAATTGCGAAGTGACCCGTTGGTGGCTCGGATAAGCCCAAAGGACGATTTTGCTGACGTTTCGCACGCGTCACGCCCCACTTTTATGGGGTTTTGAGCGGGATAATGATCACTCTACCCTTAAACCCCTCCTCTCCTCTTCTTGCTCTCTTTACGTTTCCAGAAGAAGAGAAAAGGAAAAAGAAACTTGCCCCGCCATCTCCGACGTTCCAAAGTTTTCAATACTGCAACCAACCGTCTTCACCGTCTCCGTTTCTTGTCGGAAAACACCCGATCTTAGGTTCATCTTACCACGTAAATGTCCTATTCCTAGATTATGTTGTTTCGTCCATCGTGGTTTTTCCCATTTCTGGATCCTGTTCACCTTCTTCTTCCCCTGGGTTTCAACAGTGAAACCCTAATTTAGTCAAAATGGGAAGACATAGGGCTCTTCTTAGCAATGCCCAAAAAATAATAGATTTCCGTCGGAAATACAACATCCCCGCCGATGTTCAATTCCGGTTAAACAACCGCGATGACCTAAGAGAAGAGGGCCAGTCTCCTGATAGGATTCATATCCCCCTCATCTTCATAGTTGAGGGTGGTCTCAGGTTCCCCCTCCATCCTTTCTTCAGAGAGGTTTGTTATCGATGTACGTTAAATCCGATGTAGCTGTGCCCTAACTTTGTTAGGGTAGTCATGGGCACAGTTGCCCTAAATAATCTGCTCGGCCTTCACCTAGGCTGGTGGGACTTACACTACTTATACAGTGTAGTCCCTACAACTGATAATTCCTACTATTTTAAAGCTAGGGATCCCATGCAAAAACTCATCACGGATCTCCCCAACTCTTCGAAGGGTGAAAGGGACGACATTATGGTAGTCACGGGCAACTGGGAGCCCAGAGATGCCGAGGGGAACACCATTGGCCTTGCCTGCCCCACGGCCACAGGCCAACCACGTTAGTTCCCTTATCCCTTGTTGTTTTACTCCTTTAATAGAAATATTACGTTCTTTCTATCTTATTTGTTTCCGTGCTGTGCCTTCCCTTTGCAGCGAGCAACTTAAACCACGGTGGCCGTCTGAATCACTCTAACCTCCACCGTGAGGAAATAGCTTCAGCTTTGCTTTTCGACGGGTTTGAACCGACACCGATCGGACTTGGCCGAGCTGCACACGTCATCTTGGATTATACTCCAACCTACTGGGGAGGTGTCTGAAAAGAAGGAGAGCACCAAAGCAGGCACCCTTGGCCCCCCGCGCTGACTCCAACCATCCCCCTTCCTCCTACTGATAACGGTCGAACCAGAGGCCGCAGACACCATAAAGGAAGGGTCACCCGCAGCCGAGCTAGAGTAGACCCTCAACAGCAAATTACCTTCGCCCACGTCCCCGAGATCCTGACGGCCATCCTGATCCTCGTCTGAGCTGATTAGGAGCCGAGCACATCTGGGGGGGCGGTAGTTGAAGAGGAGGAAGGAAGACTTGACCATCGCGCAATTGTTCGCTCCCTAGCCGAGCAATCTGCCCAACTAGCAGACTCAGATTCGTTCGGCTATTCACCCTCGCCAGACCGAGAAGACATACCTCGTCAGTCGATCAACCTTCTTGACGAGCTGAATCTCGGCAGTGCACCTTCTCGCGCTCCCCCTGCTATTCTGCCAACTAACCCACCTATTCCTGCCACCGAGCAGAGGGATAAGAGGCCATTGAGGGGCCACAAGATCTCCAGCCTCCTCTCCAAAGGCGACGAATTGGGGTGCCAAGTCTCAGCCGTACTATGACTGACTCTCCGCCGCTCGTGCAACCTTGGGCTCCCCCCTGGCACATCCCGATTGCACTTCTCTCTCCATAACAGACAAGATCTCTTCTGTGGATGTGGCATAGGGTGTCTCTCGAGCTGCTCTTCTTCCCTCAGATATGGATAGGGAAAAGAACAACTCGTATGACAGCCTAATGAAATCGATATTTCAATCCAGTGCCAAGGTAAAAAGACTTGCTTTCTATCTCCTTCTTGTTGCATGGAATTTCCATTTTTCCTTATTTGTTGTACTTCGTCTTGTAGATTATGCAAAAGGCATCTGTGGGTCTGGAGAGAGCCAAGGATGCCAAAAAGGAGCTGAAGAAAGAATAGAAGAGAGTGGAGAGAGCTGAGAAGGAAAGTGCTCAAAACGCTCAGTCCCTGAAGGAAGCTCGGGAGGAAGCGGAGGGGGTGAGGAGAGAAAATGCTGATCTGAAGAGGAGAGCCGAGGAGGTTGAACATGATCTTCGTGAATAGCTAGCTGCTGCGGAGACTAGGGCGGAGGCTGAATACAACTGAGCTGTCGTCTTGATTACTGACAACTACCGAGCTCAAATGCCAGCAGTAAAAGACGCCGTTTTGGAGATGGCCTGGCGAAGATGCCTCAGCAAGCTCGGCGTACACGAGTCGTCTCCTCACTGGATCAATATGGAACTGCCGAGTGAGGTAGCTGTTGCCCAGGCTCGTCTTGTCGATCAGTCTCCTCCTAATCCTGAAGCTCAATCTGAACCCCACCTAGAGCAGACCCAAACAGATGGAGCCATTACTGATCTTACCGCCCCTGAGGATGGTGCTGCTGAGGGCACCGTTGATAACCCTGATCCCAATACTACCACTGATGTCGAAGGGCACAGTGAAGAGGCTTGATGCCTATATTTATTCCTCTGATAAATCTGAACTCGATTTTTGATTGACCCTGCGTGGTCCTGTTCGGCTGGGTGTGGCCTTTTAAATACTCTTTAAGTTTCTCGTACTTACTTACTTGCTCAGCCCTATGTGGCTTGATTTCGTATGCTTTTTCTAAGTGTTCTTCTTATTTCTTCCTGCACCATTTATTCCTCTGATAACTAGGTGCAAAACAGAGTTTTTTCATACTCATAATTTCATTGCAATATTCGTTGCACATCTAAGTTTTTTCATACTTAGAGATTCATTGCAATATTCGTTGCAAATCTAAGTTTTTTCATACTTAGAGATTCATTGCAATACTTGTTGCAGATCTAAGATTCATTGCAATACTCGTTGCAAATCTTAGTTTTTTAGAACTTTAGAAACCCCAAGTGTCTTCGTACTTGGATTAATTAACATACATAATTTCCCAAGTGTCTTCGTACTTGGATTAATTAATAACATACATACTTTCCGCTCCCCAATAGGAATCCATTCGTACTTGGATTAATTAACATACATACTTTCCGCTCCCCAATAGGAATCCAAATTGAGAGATAAATTTTGGTTCGTATTAAACAAGACCACAATAAGAAAAAACGAAATTTCATTAACGCTTGAAATATTAGCAAAAAATTTAAATAACTAATGTTGGTGATTTTATTCGTAATCCCAACCAAGTAAAAACAAATGTGAATTTATTCGTATTCACTAAAAGAAATGTGATCGTATCACATAATTACTGGTAAAATTTTCGCAGGTTCTGGACATTCCATGGTCGTGGTACTGGGTCTCCATCTAGGTCGGCCAAACGATAGGCCCCAATGCCAGCAATCCCAACAATCTTATATGGACCTTCCCAGTTCGGCCCAAGCTTTCCGTCAGCAGATACTTTGGTGTTGGCCAAGACTTTCCTTAGGACTAGATCCCCAATCTTGAACTCTCTTGGTTACACCTTCTTATTGTAACTTCTTTGCAGCTACTCCTGATATACTGCCAATGTAATAAGTGCACGCTCTCTTTTTTCCTCGGCAAGGTCGAGCTGCTCGGCCAAGGCTTTATCATTGCCACCTGATTCCACAAGAGTAGTTCGAATGGTCGGCAAGCCAAGTTCCAGTGGAATCACTGCCTCTGCCCTATAAGCAACGGAGTATGGTGTTTCTCCCGTAGATCGCCGTGGGGTGGTCCTGTATGCCCAGAGCACGGCTGGTAGCTTGTCTGGCAATGTTCCCTTCTTACTCTCCAACCTCTTCTTGAGACTCTTAAGGATGGTCTTGTTCGAAGCTTCTGCTTGCCCATTACTCACTAGGTAAGCTGGGGTCGAATAGTAGTTCCTGATGTCGTACTGAGCACAAAATGCTTTGAACTTTTTGCCGAACTGGGAACCATTATCTAAGATGATGGAGTAAGGTACTCCAAATCGTGTAATGATCTTGTTCCACACGAACCTCTCCACCATAGCTTCTGTAATCTTTGCCAGAGCTTCGCCCTCTATCCACTTAGTGACGTAGTCCATGCCAATGAGTAGGAAATTTTTGTTTCCCAGTTGCCATGGGGAGAGGACCCACGATGTCCGGTCCCCACTGGGCAAATGGCCACAGGCTGGTTAGAGGTAACAAATCCTCAGCCGGTGCTCGGATTAGAGGAGAAAACCTTTGACACTTCTCACAAGTCTTGACAAAGGCCTTTGCCTCTTCTTGCATATAAGGCCACCAATACCCCTAGGATATTGCTCGGTGGGATATGGACCTCCCTCCCGTGTGTCCTCCACACTAGAGCTGGGTGTACACACAATAAATATGGGCCAAGAAAAGACTTTCTATAAAGCTTACCTTCTGGAGAGAGCCAGAATCGTACTGACTTGGTTTTGATCTTGTGAGCTTCCTCTTGTCTTCTGGCAAGGTCCCATCTCGTAGGTATGCCACTATTGGGTCCATCCAGCTTGGCCCAAGCTCTGTTTCCATCACCATCTCCACCGCTCGGCCAATGCTCGGTTCATTCAAATAATCCACAGATATTGTACGGCAGTACTCCGTGTTGACTGTTGATCCTAAGCATGCCAGTGAGTCCGCGTGTGCATTCTGCCCCGAGCTGATTCGCTGGATGTGGACTTTGTCAAACTTGTCAAGCAAATCCTTGGCTGCTTCTAAGTAAGCAGCCATCTTCTCGCTTTTAGTAGCATATTTTCCTGAAAGCTTGTTAACAACTAGTTGTGAGTCACAAAACACTCTTAACTTATTTACCTTGAGTTCTAGGGCACTCCTTAGTCCAACGAGCAAGGCTTCATATTCTGTCACATTGTTAGTGACACTAAATCCCAGCCTTAGTGCCTGCTCCAACACCAAACCGTCCGGGGAGAAGAGCACCACTCCTGCTCCAGAACCCTTGTTGCATGCTGACCCGTCAACATAGAGTCACCATTCCTCAGGATCCAGATCGGCCACTCTCATTGGCTGCTCGGGAGGATTGATTCCTTGTTCCTTCTCCTGGAAAATTGGTGGTGGTGGAGCTACTGTTGGAGTGAACTCAGCTACAAAATCAGCCAAAATTTGCCCTTTGATTGCCGTCCTGGGCTAATAATCAAGGTCAAATTGGATCAGCTCTATTGACCACTTTGAGATTCTCCCAGAAAAGTCTGCTTTTCGCAGCAAAACCCTCAACGGATATTCCGTGAATACTGTGATGGGATGCTGTAAAAAGTAATGTGGTAGCTTTCTCGAGGCTATGATAAGAGCATATACCAGTTTCTCTAATGGTAAGTATCGCGCCTCCGCATCTAACAAGGTCTTACTCACAAAATAGACTAGAGCCTGCTCGATCCCCTTTATTCGTAGGAGAACCGAGCTAACTGCATGCTTGGATACCGCTAGATATAGTATCAACCACTCCCCATCTTCTGGAGTAGAGAGCAAAGGTGGTGATGACAAATAAACTTTCAGCTCCTGGAAAGCCTGCTCCTGCTCAGCTCCCCACTCATATCCTTCTCTCTTTTTTAGAAGTTGAAAGAATGGCCTGCAACGATCTGAGGATTTACTGATAAAACGGTTAAGAGTCGCTGCCATCCCTGTTAGCCTTTGGACTTCCTTCATGGTCCTAGGGCTTTGGAGGTTTTGTAGCGCGGTAATTTGATCTGGGTTTGCCTCAATCCCCCTTTTGGTCACCAAGTGTCCTAGGAATTTTCCCGAGCTAACCCCAAAAGCACATTTTGAGGCATTCAGCTTTAACTTGTATTCTCTCAAAATATCGAAAGTCACCTTCAGGTCAGCAATATGATTGGATTTTGCCTTGCACTTTATCACCATATCATCGATATAGACCTCCATGGTTTTGCCGAGCTGTTCCTTGAACATTTTCGTAACCAATCTCTGATAAGTTGCTCCAGCATTCCTTAGCCCAAACGGCATGACCTTGTAACAGTAGAGTCCTCTTGGCGAGATAAAGGACGTTTTGTCCTGGTCCGGCTCGTACATAGCTATTTGATGATATCCTCAATATGAGTCAAGGAAGCTCATCCTCTCGTAGCCTGACATGGCGTCTACTAGTTGATCAATCCTGGGAAGTGGAAAACTATCCTTGGGGCATGCTTTGTTAAGGCTAGTAAAATCTACACAGACTCTCCATTTCCCGTTTTTCTTCTTGACCACAACGGTGTTAGCCAACCAGTCCGGATAGCTCACCTCTCGTATGGCATCCGCTTCAAGCAATCGATCTACTTCTTCAATCACAGCCTCTGCATGTTGTGGTGTCGACCTTCTTGCCTTTTGCACAACGGGTTTGTGCTGAGGATCCACGTTCAAATGGTGACAAATTACTTCTAGATTTATACCTAGCATTTCCTGGGGAGTCCAAGCAAAAACGTCAATATGGTCCTTTAGAAAAGCAACTAAATCTCTTTCCTCTTGTTCGGCGAGTGTTTCGCCAATCAAGAAATACCGTTCTGCATCGTCCTCTCTGATCTGTATCTTTTTTAATCCTTCCACCATCTTCTTGGTGGGATCACCTCCAACGTCTTCCAGAGTGGGTTGGTCTGGTACTTCAACCGTCTGAACAAGTTCCGCCCTTGGGGACCTCTTCAACACCATGTTAAAACATTGGTCGGCTACTTTTTTATTTCCCCTAATGCATTCTATGCCGTCCGCTCCTGGATACTTGATCTTTTGGTGGTATGTGGAAGGGATGGCTTTCATCTTGTGCATCCAAGTTCTCCCTATAATCACGTTATAAGAGGATGACAGGTCTACTACTAAGAAATCAATTTTTAAGACTACTGACCCAGCTCGGACGGGCAGCGTGACCTTCCCCATAGGCCACACCGTCTGTGTACTGAAGCCGACCAATGGGACTAAGCACTTCTGCAACGAGCTTGGCGGAAGCTCCATCTTCTTGAAGGTATGGTAGTACATGATCTCTGTGCTCAACAAGTATCTTCTCTACGTCATACTCCCCTATTCATAGGGTGATCACCAATGCATCATTATGGGGTACTGATACCCCATCTAGGTTGTCGTCAGTGAAGGTGATGGGGGTCATCATTACTCCTTCAGCTTTCGGGCTTTTGGTGCCGAGCTTCATAACCTGTTTCACCTGGCCGTTGACCCTTTGAATGTGCCTTATCTCATTATTTGTGTATGGGACAACTAATCCATGTATCATATGGATCGTTCCCTTTGAACCTTTCTCCTAGTCCATTTCTTCTATCAGCTCGGCATCATTCTTGCTATCAGCTAAAAATTCCTTAAGATAGCCTTCCGCCACTTTTTCATCCATGAACTTTTTGTACTCCACGCAATCTTTAGTCATGTGACCCCAATCTCTATGGTAACTGCAATGCTGGTTAGTGACTCTTCTTTTTTCCGGATTCCCCATCATCTTTGGGGGCCTTCTGAACCATGACTCATTCTTGATTCTGTACAACATCTTGTAGATCGGGACGTTAAAGGTCACCATGACGCTAAAGTATGACTTGGGGTCTGGGTCAGCTTTGTCTTTCCTCTGCTGCGTATAGTCCTTTCTTCCTGTTGTGTACTCCTTATACACCCTTGATTCTGCCACTTTCCTCTCCGGAAGTTGTGGTTGTCCAGCCACAATCTTCCCTCCAGCTTGCAGGATGTCATCTTCTACCCGTGTGTGTTCCTGGATTCTCTCCATGAGTTTGGCCACAGTCTTCACTGGATGCATGGTAAGCGACTCTCGTAGATTACTATGCATAGGCAAGCACGTCTTGAATGTTGCCAAACCATACTCTTCGCTACAGTTTTCAATCTCGTTGAAAGTCTCCCAATAACGTTTAGAGTACTGCCGCAGAGTTTCATCATCCCTCTGTCTCATAGAGGTCAATGCATCAAAAGTCTTTGGGGCTGCTCGGCTTGTTAGGAACCGAGCAGTAAACTCTTCAGCTAATTGAGCCCAACACAGGATTGACCCCTCTGGGAGTTTGTGGTACCAACTCAGGGCCACTTTTCCCAAGCTGGTTGGGAACATCTTACACAACAAGGCAACGTCTTGCTCGTGCATAAACATAGCCTGCTGGTAGTGTTAAATGTGGGCTACAGGATCCGTGCTGGTTTCATAGGGGATGAATGTTGAATGCTTCACCCTGCTTGGGGTTTTCTCTGTTCTGATCCAGTGGGCCAGTGGTGATTTTGAGATCTGGCCTAGGGCTTCCTTAGCTACTTCTCGTGCAGTTTTAAGGCCTCCCTCCGCTCGGCCAGTCTCCCTTCTTCTTGCGTATTGCTCAAGAATATGCTCATTGGAACCACATCTCTCGTACCTGTCCCTTGCATGTTTTCTTCCTCCTTTCTTTTCAATGGAAACACTCCTTTCTCTCCTTTTTCGTGGAGAGGCTACTCGGTCCGTGGAGACATCATCACGATGATGACTCCTTTCTTTCTCATACTGCACGGATCTCGTCCGTGAGCGTAATTCTTTTTCCTTTTTATGAAGCTGTTTCTTTAGGTCCTGAATCTCTCGCTCTCGTCAAGTGACTTCATGGGCCAGTTCCTCTGCTTCCTGCTCTTTTCTGTCGAGGCTGTCTTCTCTCTCCTGACCCCTTGTTCGTCTATGATCCTCCCTCCTCGGGGAGCTCCTCCTCCGCTCTCGTCGTTTGGAGGCTTCCCTACCTCTTAGTGACGTCTCTGAGCGCCTTCGCCTCTCGTCTGTCCTTGGAGAATCATAGTTTATAAGGTGTGTATCCCTGAACTTTGGAATCTCAGGGATATGCCCTATATTGAACCTTCTGGCAGCGGGCTTCTTTTGTGGTGCTTTTAGAACCGCAGGAGTTTTGTCCACCCTTGCACTCTTTCTCGTAGTGTACACAAGAGTGGTTCCAACATCGTCTTCCACATCCTTTCTTTGTGGAGTACATAATGTAGGCTCCGAAATCACCATTGTTGTTCTTATTGAAAGGACGAAAACCTTTTGTAAGCGTTTCCCACAGACGGCGCCAATTGTACGGGGAATAAATCCACGTGTGCCTGGATCACGTGCTTCCTTGATTCAACCCTAAATCTGCAAGACAGAAAGAGGGTTAGAGTACCTTTGCCTCTCGTCGGCAAAGGCCCTCCGATGCCTAAGTTAGTATCTCGTACTATATGCTCTCAAATCACAATGCGTATGAAAAGGGTTTCACAGCGTACCTTTCTTCATGGGCATAATGCTGTATTTATAGGTGAAGATAGCTCGTTGACTTAGGCATCTCATGCCTTGGTTTCCTACTTGTATTAGGAATCCTTCTCTTAATAGGATTTTTCTATTTAAGAGAGAACTTCCATATCCTGCTAGATCTCGTCTAGCAGAGGTCTTTCTTTCCATATAGGATTCCTTCCTATAAGGGGTATACTCCTAATCACACTAGGACTTCCCATATCAATCCTTTATTTTACGGGATTGCTCCTTATCTCATAAGGAGCCGCTGTAGAATATTCTGGAATGTCTCACCGACTTATTCGTGGCGGTGCCGTGCTTCCACGTAGCTCGGAATAACTCGTACATAGCTCAGCTCATTATGCCGAGCTGAATTATGTATTCCATAATGATGTGTAAGCTATACACGTAGCCTTCCTAGCTCGGCCATATCAAGGGCATCCCTTTATGTCTTACGCCAAGCTAGTGCATCCTGATTTATTAATTCACTCTCATTAATCCGGCCTTATTCATGGCTAGACCAGCTCGGCACAGGGCTCAAGAACTCCCTATGTGGTGCCGAGCTTATTCACCTTTTTGTGGTGTCTGCTCAAGGCACGTGCTATGCCCTTTTTTAGGATAATCAGGTTTTACCCACTCCAGTCATTTCCAGTTGGATGTTGTAGTTGTACTGAGCCACAAAGGCTGCCCCAATGTCCTTCCAGGTCTTCTTCTTTGAATTGTCTGAGTTCAGAAACCAACGGAGTGCGGACCCTGTTAGGGTTTGTTTGAAACATCTGAGCCATGGCGTTTTTCTCCACATCAAACATGGATAAGGTACCCACGTATGTTTGCAGGTGTGCCTTTGGATCACCGCTCCCATCAAATTTGTCCCAGACAATTGGCTTGAACTTGTCAGGTAGCTTGGCATCAGGGAACAAGCATAGTTTTTCCATATCAATGCCTATAGCAGCGATCTTTCTTGCTTCTGAACTGATTCCTCAAGCTCGGCTACCTTGGCCATCATGGCCTCCACTTCCGGGTGATTATTTGATGATTCCCCAGAAGGCAATCGGGAAGTAATGTCCTGAATTAAGATCATCATCTGGGCCATTTTCTTGCTATTAGCGGCTCGTTGATCTTCTAAAGCTTCCTTGAGAATCTGAACCTCGGTCTTCTCTATCTGTACTGTGTTCTTTGTCATGACTGGTAGGCTAGCTGACTGTTCCGTTCTTGACTCAGTCCAAATTAATCATTGTTGGGGAGTTCGAGCCCAACCAGGTGCAGGAGTGCTCTTGTTTTTGCCAATGGTTATGTACTGATGGTATGAACAAACTAAATCATACTGTACATGCAATCTATTTACATGAATGAGGTGTTATGCATGATGCAAGATTGCCCCAATTTCCTTTGGTTTTACTGAATACAACAGCCGGACCGAGGTTGCCTACGTATCCCCGTGAAGAGGAATCAGGTCGTAACGTAGTTCGGGACTGCAAATTGGCTCCCAAATTTTTATGAAAAGATGTCTTTTTTTTCATTGATCACCCAAGCATGAAGTGATACAAAAGGGGTTCTGTGGACGGTCGACCTCCACGCCGGTTTCGTTTAAAAATAATGTTTTGTTTTGAAAATAGAGTCGCCACCCGGGTTTTTGGAAAATGGTTTAGGACCCGAGAAACCAATTTGAAAATGATTTAGAAAACAATTTGAAAACCAGAGATTCGTTTTGGATTCGGGAGCCAGGTTACGAATGGGGAAGGATTTTAATGCACCTCGCTCGCCCAATTAAAAATCAGTCTCTACTAAACATTTATGGGATTTTTAGAAAATATTTTGATGCTGAACTTTATTCAAATAAGCAATTAAATCATGCAAAATAATTAATTTAAATATTGAAATAAACAACAACTGATATGAGCAATCAAGTAACAATAACTAATTAAAAGGAAAAATCATGTTCTCAAACTGTTTATAAAGGAAACTGATTTGAAATTCAGATTTGAAAAAGTGTGTCGTGCGGTACAGGAGGAGTGTCGTGCGGCAATGTTTCCTTCACAAACAGTTCAAACTTTGGTTTTTCGAAATGATTGAATGGAAACTCATACAAGGCATGAAACTTGGTTAAAAACAAACTATTTTGGATGGGAAAATGATACGTTCAAACAGGAGATGTTCCTCCTCATAAAATTACTCCGTACGAGGCGAAGTTTTCACCGTACGACGCAACCGGGAGGTTTCTAAGCAAAAAGGTTTTTACTATAACACGGGTGTACTGAATGTGGAGACAATATTGATGATCATCCCGCACTCGGCACCCCTCCCCTCAAGGTACCAAAGCTAAGAAGTTTGGCGAAACGGAATTATACCTCCGGCTTGAACCTCTCGGATTGAAACGCTTCTGGAACCTTCTGACCGCGACTTGGACCTCCTCTGGACTCCAACTTCTCTCTGCTGCAGCAACAAGGATGGTTGGTTCTCTGGTTTGATGGAATTTGGAGATGATCAGTGGAGGTTATGAACCGAAAACGGAGTAATGGCTACGGGTTGCGATTGGGTTTGCTTTGGAGAGTATGGGAGTGATTTATGGGGCTAGGGAGTATTGGTAGTGAGTAATTTTGGTTGAGGGTGGGATTAGGACAGAATTTGAGAGAGGTTTGTGGTGATTTTTTGTTGTCCCCCTTTTCCTCCGAAACCGGTCGGAATTTATAGGGGTGAACCGACTTGGCCTCCAAGCATACTTGGTGCTCACTCAATGTCATCATAGCTACTACATAGCCTCTCTCTTGTGCAAGTAATCATCATGAAACTTGAGGAACGAATGTCAAACATTTGAGCTGCTGGAACCTCTGCAAAAAGTCGACTGATGTATGACAGTGTCGTACGGCACACAAACTGTACCGTGCAGTACACCAACTGTGCCGTACGGCACACTTCCACCGCCAATATCCAAAAAGCATGCCGTGCGTGATTGTTGAAGCTTCGTGCGTGAGAGATGAGTGCCGGGCGGCACTATTGACTTTGTTGACTTGAAGAGTTTCAATCCGAAAGGCTTTCCGGGCGTTTCTTTTCATCATCGGGGATAAAAACATGTATGGGCGCCTCATTTTGGGGTGTCTACAAGTTCCGATAGACGGAAAACATACTCGATTAAGCAAAGTACAGGTTATTACAGACTCGGTAAATAACCCGTACAGAAAACAACAACTAACTCGATAAGCAACTGCAACAGACTCGGCATTCAGACTAGGCAACTGATGTTGACTTTTATTCCAAAAGAGCCCCCGACGGCTTGATCAGATCTGGTTGTGGTGCACGCTTCAACTTGTTCAGGCTGTGGCTTCACGGAATGGGATGAGTTGGGATGACCGGGCTAGATGGTGAACTGGCTTCACTGGCCTTCTGCTTTCCTTTATAGGCCTTGACCTCTTTTTCCTGCTGTTCCTCCTTAACATGCTGTTCCTGGAGCTGGTGGGGGGATATACCCTCATTGTTGAGAAGGTAATCCTCGTAGCGGCTGTCACAGTTGCATTCGTCCCAGTATTTGTGACCAGTGACTGGGTCAGCAAAGTAGTACACCGAATTACCTTCTTCGTTAATGTACTTGACCGGTGGCATGGGACAGAAGTCTTCATCATCTTCTTCATACATGACACTAATCTTGTCTGGGAGCATTTTCGGGTTGTTGTCTGGCGTGATGTGGAAATTCCAGCCTGGATGGCTTTCAGTGTTGTCCCACTGATTGGGCTCGATGATCTAGTCAACCCATTTGTAGAGGTTTTCACCTTCAGGGGTCTTCTCTTCAGGCTTGGGCGATTCGCAATCTTCAATGATCCAGATAGGGGCGTTGTGGTGAGTGGAGAAGGTAGACTTGAGTCTCTCGTTGCTTGGTTGGTCGGCCAATGTTTTCTGACAAGAGGAGTACTGGTTTTATTTGGAGAAAAACGGAGCTTATTTGCAATGATTTTTCAAAATGGGATTTTTTTTGTATTCAGCCTAACTAGAGATTATTGGGGTAATTCTCAGGTGAGTGGAGTGATAACCTAGGGTCAATCTAATTGGTGTATGCATGCAAAATGAGAGCAGTATATACAAAAGTAGTAGACAGGTAGCATGGTATGTGCGAAAAGCGGTAAACAGGCAGCATGCTGACAGGGTATAGGAAAACAGTAAGCACGTAGCAGGATATATCACGAAATCTTACCCTGTGGGTCCTGTCTTAGGTTGGAAAGTTCTAACGTTATCTATATGCAAAGGCTGGTTTTGGTTTAAGGGGGTTCCCCAGACTAGAGCCAATATTTGCCTCCCCTAAACCAAGAATACTGACATGGCAAGGGTAGTAACAGCAGGCTGACTCATCATCGTCCAAGGTTGCCGAGAATCCTGGGATGTCCTAACACCAGCAAGCTGGGTAGGGTAACCAGGATGCAGCGGCGAGGCTAGCAACCATGCACGTGTAATGCAAAAGTTTAACAATAAGATCTTTTAAAAAATCCCACAAATATTTTTCAAGTTTGGCCTGTTTTTAAATTAATCAAGACCTTGAAATTTTGCTCATGCAAACAACCGGGAAAGCTCCAGCCTAGACTGATCGGGCTTTCACCCTGACATCAATCATTTCAAGTACAGCGTGAAGCACGTACTTGGTGTCAAGCTTTCGAAGGGTCGTTTTACAAGTGTAAAATGTCAAAATAAAGATTAATTTAAAAAAAATATCGATCCCCAGCGGAGTCGCCATTTTGTGGACGTCGTTTCGGAAAAAAAGGCGATCCGGGAAAAAGGAAAAATTTAGAGTCGCCACCCGGGATTTAATTTCTGGAAAATGTTAGGTACCCGAGAAACCGTTTAGAAAAAGAATGACTCTTGTGCCACTGAAAAAGGGTTTGATCTGCGGAAAATAGAGATTTGGGTTCGGGAGCCAGGTTACCCGCGGGGAAGGTTTTGTTTCAAAAATGCACCCCGTGTGCCCGGTATTTTCCGGTCTCTACTAAATCTTTGTGGGATTTTTTCTGAAAATATTTTATTGAAAATTTTATTTCACACAAACAGTATATCAAGAGATAACATGCTTAAAGGAAACAAATAATGATAATGAATCACATAATACATGATCAAATATGTAAATACGAGAAAATTAACTAAGAGGGGGGTGTAAGTGCGAAAACAGAAAGTAAAAGGGGTCAAGTGTAATTAGACCTTACTAGTTTTTTCCAAAAACAGAGCATCGCGATCCAAAGAAACAGAGTATTTTCCAGCGAAGCCGTACGGTATCCAAAATCACTCAGCACGGTGTGCCTTGGGTGCCGTACGATTCCTTTATACACCGTATTTTTCCAAAAATTTTCATTTTGCTCGATTGAAAACGGACTCTGTTTTTTTTTTTTTTGTGTGTAGAAACCATGCCATTTTAATGATCAAAACAGGTTTAGAAAACGTTTTTAATGAATGGATGTACCTCGTTTTCAGGGACGGCATCCCGCGATAATGGATAATGTCGCGTGATATCTACCCGAGAGGCTCGAGCCTTATTGAAATGTCTCCGTTTGGACCCAAGGAAGAGCTACAGAGCCCTCCTCGAGCCCGATGGAGACTCCCCTCAGAAGATTACTGCGAGTTAAACACGGATGTTATACCTCGAAATGGAACTGAACGGACTGGATTGGTTGATTACGGGAAATGGGCGCTAGGCTTTCGGGTTCTCGTAAGACAAGGGTTCAAACAGCAGATGGATATGGGTGTAATGACAGGGATTTTTCGAATGAGTAGTATTATCACTGAGATTTTCCAACTGGTTTGCGCGGAATGAATTCGGGTTTTTTTTTTGTACGATCTGTTCCAGCTCTTGAAACCGTTGGACGGCGTTGGTTTTTATAGGAGAGGGGAGTGAGTTTTGTACGCAAAAATGGCGGGTTCATGAGTGGTTTCTGTCGTATCACGCAATCGAACTGAGCTGCTGGGCAACCCGGGAATCCCGTTGATGGGACAGGGGCGCCGTACGGTGTCAATAATGTACCGTACGGTGCACATTCCAACACCGCACGGTGCAAAGAGAATTTCAAGCCGTACGGTTCTGGGTTTCGGGCCGTACGGTTCAAGTGGGTTTGGGGTTTTGGCTCGTTTGATCCATCCGACTCAAGCAACCGTTCCAAGATACATTTTGCGTATTCTTTTCATCATTGGGGATGCACAAGTCACCAAAATTGGGGTGTCTACAAAAATCCGAACCCTTTCTCCAAGTTCCAAGCTAAACCCAACCTTCCGGAGTGAAACGAGTGCAAACCAAGCTTCCTAAAGCGTAGAGGAGTTGATTTTGAGCAAGGGTTGTGAAGGGACTAGAGTGATTGGGTGAGATTTGGTGGAGGAAGAAGAAGAAAATGGAGGAGAAAGAAGAGAGAGAGAGATGGCTGGATAAGGGGGAGGGAAAAGTGTGCTCTCTCTCCTCCCACACCACAAATACACACATACTTTAAAATAATTACACCCCCAACCCTTGTATTGGCTTGTGTGTTACAAAAAGGCCCCAAACTTACTCACCACACTAAATAATCCAACACTTTAACATTTTAATCAATTCCTCACATTTCCCCAACTTTATTTTTGGAAAATAATTTAAAACACGGGTCTTTACAGACTGTCTGGCTGCAATGTGACGATTTGATGACGCACCAAATTGGCAAAGCCGGTGCTCCACTCACCAGTGAGCGTGGCAATGGGCTGTGTGGCTGCAATGTGGTGCTTTGATGCGCCTAATGGGCGTCCTTTCTTATCGCGACTTGGCAGTAATGTGGCGCTGACGTAGCTTATGTGTGGCGGCTGAGTCACACGGGTTCTTCTAGAAACCCAGCCATTGGGCGCTCCTGTTCAGTTGAACCCATTGGGTGTAAGCGGTTACGGCACGAGTTCGGAAAAAGTGCAATCTGCACCTTAGGATCTAATTTAACAGCTCTAGATAAACAGCTATGAGCCCATTCGATTGGGGGTCTACAAATAGAGCCCAAAATACAGCCATTCAACAGAGAAAATCCAGAAACTCTCCCTCACTCTTATTAGTTGACGTTCTTGTACTGTTGCTCTGCAAAAACGAAATTAACACTCCCTTAGTTCGTTTGATTTCTTTTCTGGCTCGATATTCTATCCATCATTCATGTGTGCGGACGAAGGCAGAAGATCATTAGATTGGGCTTCGTTGCATCCTCGAAATAGATTTGGTGCAAGCCGGTGCACACCAAACGGTGAGAGCAAATACTGCTTTTTGGAAAGCGACATTGTAACGTGCTCCGTCAAGTTGTTCATATTCCAAAGATCTAAGATTCTGCACCAACATTATTTACACCCAAGTGCCACGGGCTAAGAGCACCAAAATGCACTCTACAACTCTATGTTTTATCCGTCAATCCAATGTGAAAGTGTTCCTCTCGAAAATACCATGAGTGTGTAAACGGCTTAGCGGCGTGCGAGGACCGTGAAACAGTCCAAATTGCGTTAAGGTCTGCATGCTTTGATCTCGACTTCTTAGCATTGTGATTGTGTTGGGCCTAAGGGTGAGACTGGATGATGGTTCGTGGTTTGCCCATGTACAAGGACTTTATAATTTCTCAACCGTGTAAGAAGAAGATAACAACTAAATAAAAGCTAATCGAATTTCATTAAATCGGATTAAATGAATTGATTGATTACACGGGAATGTAAAAAGACACTAGGTTAGAATAAAAAAGATAAACATTTACTCAACTGATTGATTGAAATGGAACGAAAACGATAAAGTAAAGATAAATTGGATAAGCATTGGGCTTGTTGGTGTTGGAACTCTTTTATTGTCTTCGATTCTCCTATTTATAGATGAAAAACCCAACTGCTTTAGGCCTGAATCAGATTTCTCGCCATCTTGCAATGTTGCCAAGTGTCCCATGTTTCTTTCTTCTTTCTTTTTTTTTTCCCTTTCCGTGAAGACTTAATTACAACTGCAGCCTTATAAACGAATAATAGGAGATGATATGTTGATCATGTTATAAAAAGGGAGGAGAGAAAGAACGCATGAGTCTGGTTTCAAAGACTGGACACCATATGGAATTGCCAAATGTCCAATGTTTGAATTTCTTCCCTCCATTGTGGCAGTTATTGGACGTTATCATATGCCCCATCCTTCTCTTATGGGATAAAACAAGAACTATTGGTGAAAATTAAAAAAACAAAGAACAGTCCCGAACTGAGTTTTTTGCCCAGTTTTTTTCTTTGACCGGTTCGGTTCGACTCGTAAGAATTTGAAATTTTAAAAACTGGTTTGGGGGATTTTTAACATGAACCGAACCGCTATACATATATAGCTTGAAAATGTAAGAGCCAAGGATCAAACTTACGACCTCGTGTATAGAAGGCCAAGATCGATCTTTAGCTCTCAGATAACCAACTCATCATATTTTATACGGATAATTATTGTATTTATTACATACTTCTAAGTTAGCACCAATGTTCCAATCCACTACTCTTACCATCCACACCATCCACACTTTTCATTTCCCGATCAAATTTTGATGATCAAAACCGTCCAGTGTGTTTAAAAAGTGTTTTTAAGGGTCCCCACGAGAAATCATCAAAACAAAATACCGGGAAGGGCTTCACCCGAGCAGTTTTCGATAAAACTGTATTTAATCGAAAACTGCTCGGATGAAGCCTTTCTCGGTATTTTTTTTTATGATTTCTTGTGAGGACCCTTAAAAACACGTTTTAAACACATTGGACGGATCCGATCATCAAAATTTGATCGGGAAATGCCTCGTCTGGACAATCCCGGACCGTAGCTATCCCGGATGAGATAGTTACTCTCTAAGTTAGTACCTATATATACACTTAACATTCCCAAGTCTAAGAACATTCAAACCCTAAATCTAATCCTCTCACCTCTCTCCCTAGAAACAGAACCCAAAAATCCTCTCCTCTCTCTCTCAAGTCTCAACATCTCCCTCTTTCTCCTCTCCTCGTACTTCGACACGAGATGCCACCACCGTCGACCCGAGATGCCACCACAGCCACCGATTTAGTGTTTGCATTTCATTTGTGGTGTATATATATGCGTATACATCTATATATATGTGTTTGTTAAAATATTTGTATGTAAATTTGTGTTTGTGTGTAAATTTTTGTTTGTGTTAAATCTATAGATTTCTCTCTCTCTCTCTCTCTCCCCCCTTTGAACCGAACCGACCTCTAAACCAAATCGAACTGGAACGAATCAAATCGATCTCTAAAAAATCGGTTTCAGTTCCATGCTTTCCCCAAACCAATTTTTCCCGGTTCACTCCAAAACACTCAAGAACGGGACCAAACCGAACCGGTTACACCCCTACTAAGAACATATGCGATAGGCTTACCTTATTGTACTAGCACACCGCCTATGGCATAGTTTGATGCGTCCGTATGTACTTCAAATGGCTTAGTGTGATCTGGCAACTGCAATAGGGGGTCATCCATCATTGCCTGGTTTAGGACCTCAAAAGCTCTTTGATCAGTGAAGTGCCATGATCGGTCCGTACGTCCTTCTTTAGGATATTTTTGAGTGGCTCTTCGAATAACTTACGATGAATCTTCGGTCTTGGATCCACTAATAAGGATGGGTTTTCGAAGGAAAAGTGCAAGGGTGTTATTTATGGATAGCCAGGGGATGCCCATATCTATTACCCCTAGTAAAATGACCATACCACCCCATTTAATCCCTTGGCCCCACACCAATTCCCCACATTTAATCCCCACGGCCCCACCCCAATTCTTCCATTGTGATTGCGTACTATTGCTAGTGGGCATTTTTTAATGGCTTTGCAATTTTCTCGGATAAAAAAATAAAGTACTTTCACACATAATCTTTTTAAAAAATTTTGGCACCAAATAACTACTAATAGAAATCTTTAATTCGATGAGAAAATTTTGAAAAATGCTCGTTTTTTTGGGTAGATCTTCATTTTGGTCTTTGCACTTTCATTTCCGTGTTAATTCAGTATCTCTGGATATCATTTCAAGAAATGACCAAGAATTTTCGGATAATTAAAATAAAAAAAAAGTTAAAATGAACAAAGCGAAATTTTGGAACCCCAAGTATTTTAAACTTAAAAAAAAAAAAAAAAGAGAAATTTTGGAAATAATGAGGGGTCATTAAATTTTTAAAAAACGTTTTCATATCTAATAATTTTTTATTGAAAATTTTTATTTCGATGAGTTATTATAGCTTATTTGTTGACGAGTGTAATAAATTGATGAGTTTTGTATTTAATATCAGTAAAAAAACCCGCATATAATGTAATATGGGCACGCACAAGGACAATTTTGGCTTGTGACAGTACCCAACCTTATGCCCTGATAGGCACGTAAATGTTCATATTAACGCCTCCTAATTTATTATTGTTATGTCTTTTTATATTATTACTTGGAGTTTAATTATAATTAGTCATAAATACACAATATTTTGCCTATTTAAAGGGAAGGACAAGGAACATTTGCAATCAAACATAAAGACAAGGAACATTTGCAATCAAACCTAAAGACACAATATTTTGCCTATTTAAAGGGAAGGACAAGGAACATTTGCAATCAAACATAAAGACAAGGAACATTTGCAATTAAACACAAAGACACAATAAGTGGCCCTATTAATTTTGCCATTATAAATTGCAAAATACGATCAAAAGGGTTATCATGTACGTGTACTATACTTTTTGATCAACCGATATACAATTATAAAACTATGATAGTAGTATATAATTACGTAAATGCATATTGTGCATCTGTAACTATTTTAAACGCAAAATATAAAACCTATCGTGCTATCACCATAAAAGTCGTAATCGAAAATTGCAGGCGACGTTCTTTTATTCTGTACAATAAATTTTTAACGAAACTTGGAATGACCGGTATTAGGTTTTAAATTAAAATACATTGGATGGACAAACTTACGTAGTTGTTAAATTAAAAACAAAAAAACAAAAACTCTAATTTTTTTTTGGTTGCCAGAAGTGGTCGGCCAAGAGGTGGGGTGGTGGTCCGCCGGATGTGGGGTGGTGATTTTTTTGAATTTTATGTTTGAAATTAGAATTTTAAAAAATTAGTTAGATCTCACTAATTTTTTTGGTTGGCAGAAGTCGTCGGCCAATCAGCCAAGAGGTGGGGTGGTGCTTGGCCGGAGGTTGGGTGGTGATTTTTTCTGAATTTTATGTTCGAAATTAGAGTTTTTAAAAATTAGTGACATCTCACTAATTTTTTTGGTCACCGGAAACGGACGACTAGAGGTGGGGTGGTGGTCGGCTGGATGTGGAGTGGTGATTTTTTTGAATTATATGTTTGAAATTAGAATTTTTTAAAATTAGTGACATCTCACTAATTTTTTTAGTTGCCAGAAGTGGTCGGCCAAGAGGTGGGGTGGTGGCCAGCCGGAGGTTGGGTGGTGATTTTTCTGAATTTTATGTTTGAAATTAAAATTTTTAAAAATTAGTGGCATCTTACTAATTTTTTTGGTCGCCGGAAGTGGTTGGCCAAAGGTGGGGTGGTGGTAGGCCGAATGTGGGGTGGTGATTTTTTTGAATTATATGTCCTAAATTAGAATTTTTAAAAATTAGTAACATCTTACTAATTTTTTTTGTCTTTATGTTCGATTGCAAAAGTTTCCTTGTCCTTCTATTTAAAAATGTCAAATATTTTTTGTTTTTTTGTTCGATTTCAAAAGTTCCTTATCCTTCCCTTTAAAAATGTCAAATGTTTTGGATTTTTGGCATTTTATTACGCAATGTAGGGATTTGGAGGCTTGGATATAAAACAGGTTTAAAGTCAAATTTTACTTGGTGTCGGAGTGAAGCCCATGATCAAATTAAGTCGAGTGGGGTCCAACTATATAATCCACGTGAAAAAAGGTTGGGCGAGAGTGAACATTGCACATGTTTTAGCCTTCTGATTGGGTTTTCATAAAATTGTGAAATTCAATTGGATGGAGCCAATTGATGGTCACGTGGAAACCAAGGTCAAAGAATTAGTGGGCCAATCAATAGTAATTCCTAAGTTGGGTTGGCTGTGAAGTGTTGAATTACCCTTGATTTAAAGATGGATACCACGTGGACTTTATGGGGCGCAAGCTTACAAGAGATTTGAATCAAAAGGGGCTGGGCCTTTTCTTTAAAAAGGGTATTCGGTGCACATAGAATAGAAAGGTTTTGTTGGGACTTTTTGGGGGCAGACGACGAAGCAGCTAGCCGTGAGCGGAAGAAGACAGCAACCACGACAAACTGTCTCAGTCTGTGAGCTTCTGATTTATTTATTTATAATGGAGTTCTACAATTACATGTTTAGTTTGATCAACTCCATGGCCGGCTAAAATAACTAGGGGAGATGAAATCCCGATCCAAGTAACTTTCTATTGTACGGAAGGATTTTTACTACTTTCAATCAGTTTCGTATTTATATCCGCAGTTTTCGAATACAAGTTATGCAACTGTTTTCAATGTTGTGCTTGGAGTTCTGAGATAAGTTATGCTCGTGTGACGGATCGTGCCATTGGGCGGGGTGACACCGTGCCAGTGAGACGGTCCGTGCCGTGGGATAGTTTATGCCCTTTAACAATCACAAATATTTTCTTGACAATTGTGATTCGAATAGTAGCCCTAACCTATGCATAGTTTTGTTACGTGGTCGGGGTGGATTCGAAACCCTAGATCTCCTCTCCATCAATTTCAATAAATTTCATTATTGTTTGTTTTAACTTAGTAATTCACAACACCAATCAATCAATTTTTCTTTACCGAATTAAATTAGAAGTTAATTGGAATTAATGCAACTCAGCCAGTTTTTCTCCGTGGATCGACACTCGGACTTAACCGCTATTCTCCGGAATAAAAGTTAATTCCTGGTTATTAGGTATTTATTTTTGACTCGGTACGACACGATAATGCCCTCATTTCAACTACCAAACAAACTAAGTACTCCCTCTGTCCCTTTTTAAACGTGTTGTTTCATAAATCCAACTTATTAAAGAGACATCATCATTACACATTTCACATCAATTTTACCTCCATTTTCCAAAATTATCCTCCACTTTTAGCCATTAACTCTTAACCCACTAACTTTTCAAAAGGTCAAAATAGTAATTGCATAAACTTTTACCCAATAACTTTTAAAAAAAAGCACTTATTAAGGGACAATCCAAAACGAAAAGTTAAACACTAAAAAAGGGACAGAGAGAGTACTATTTAATCCCCCATATTACTAAAATCATCCAAACCAAGTACTACTTAATTAATCCCCACCTATAAAAAAAAAAGGATTACTTAATCCCCCTTCATAAAGTCACATCACTGTGGGGCCATCCTCCATATATAATACCTCCTATTATCTTATCCCTCTTCATCTAATACCCCCAAAACTTATCCCGCATTCAGCTAGGAGAAAACCACAACTCCACTACTTAATTTTCTCCCTTTGCACACTTGTAGTTGAGAGATGATGTTTCGGCTTCAATTGGGTTCTAGAACGGGGGATTTCCCAGTTGACACAATTTTTTTGGGCAAATTACCTTCAACTCCAGCCGGCTTCCAGAGTGCACCAAGAACTCCAGCCCCCTTTTGATGTTCCGTCTCTCTCTCTCTCTCTCTCCCAAAATCATATGAAAGTGCCTAAATCCTAGGGTATCCTATGAAAGTGTCTAAACTTATAAAACTCTATGAAACCATATGACCCTAAGTGTTTAAACCCCAAAAAAGAGTGACTGGCCTTAGTAGTAATTAGATGCCTCTTTTCAAGACTTAGATGTAAAAATCTGTTCTAGAACTGCCACATCTTTTATGGGCCCAACAATTGGACCGAAAAATATAATACTCCATTTGTCCCATTTTAAATGTCTCCTACGTAAAGTCGTGTCATTTTGACTTTAAAAAAAAACATATTTCTAGATATTTTTTTTCAAAAATTTTTACACCATTCAAAAGTACTCGTTGGGATCTTTTGAACGGTACAAAAAAAAATTAAAAAAATAGTTCCGAAAGTATTTTATTTTTTTAGATCAAATTTGCATGGTCTCCCGTACGGGACATTTAAATTGGGACGGAGGGAGTAACAAGTTCCAGTTCCACGTCCAAAATTAATTGGGCAATGTGACCAATTAACGGACCCATTAATTTCAAACCCAACTTGGCCCAATTCGGTTCAAAGGTCCAGTTCCACGTCCAAAATTAATTGGGCAATGTGACCAATTAACGTATCCCATTAATTTCAAACCCAACTTGGCCCAATTCGGTTCAAAGTGGGCCTAACCTTCCACCAATTTTGGGCTAGCAACAGCCCAATTTAAAAAAACGCTAAATTTGGGTATAAACAGATGAAAATGCAAATGAAAACACTCATTTATGTTCCACTTCGTAGTAACCTATAATATTATTGATTCAACCAACATATACTCCCTCCGTCCCTTTTTAAGTGTTTAACTTTCCATTTTGGGCTCTCTCTAAATAAGTGTGTGGTTTGAAAAGTTAATGGGTAAAAGTTTGTACAATTATCATTTTGCCTTTTGGAAAAGTTAGTCGGTAAAGAGTTAATGGGTAAAAGTGGAGGATAATTTTGGAAAGTAGAGGTAAAAGTTGATGTAAAAAGTGTAAAGTGGAGAAAAAAGTAAATATGACAGGTGTAATGATGATGTTTTTTTCATAAGTTGGATTTACGAAGTAACATATTTTAAAAAGGACAGAGGGAGTAACATTTTACTCAATTTTTCTAAGTCAACCAACCACAGTACAAATCATTCCCATTTCCCATATTCAACTTTTACCTATGAGTTCACTCAATGAGCTCGTGGATCCAAATATTGTGTGTGCTTGAGTGATTTCTTATGGTACGGTTGTTTATAATTAAGACAAAGCATTGGAGCAATCAAATTATGGAAATTAACCCTAAAGGGCGTAGAAGAAAAGAAAACATTTAAAAAGAAAAGAAAACTGAAAAAACGGGTATACTGGACCGACCAGGCCGAACCGGTCTATTTGGAGTGGTTATGTAGTTTAATGAATTGTTTTTGGTTCTACAAATATGAGAACCGGATATTTTAGTTTGGTCCATGTTTCCATAATTAGGAACCATGGTTTGAACCAAACTGGACAGTTTTTGGCAAACCCTAACTTTGCAAAGAATACATTGCACTTGTATCAATAAAGAGTACGTATACAGTAGACATCCTACTACCCACTAAACCCTTTGTTTCACACAAAACTCTTCCACTCCGTCATCAAGAACTAGCGATACATTATTCACGTTTTTTGCAATTTTGGATGCTAACATGGTTTAGAACTGGAAACCGAACCAAACCGGACTAAACCGAACCAAACCGGACTAATCTAATGGTTTGGTTCTAATTTGTGCATATAAGTGAAATGCCATACCCAGAAAACATATTTGTCTCGAAAAATAAGATGTAGATGGCATCTGTTGTCTATTTTCATGAAGCTTCAAATTAACTGATCGTACCTATCAAGGGTAGCAAATTAACAAATCCTCTCGTCAACAAAAAAAATCCTTAGTGAAAGCCAAGGATCTAACAACACTGTTCATTCGATAATATGATGGAGTGAAAAGATGCCTAATCCAAACCAAAATCTGGTGGAATGATCGACACGTACCGTAGACTGAAAAGCACCATGAAAAAATTACGTGAACAAGTCTACCTCTGCGAATAAAAATGATAACTCCAACAAAGTGAACTCTCCAAATTGATGTTGGGCAACATTGATAAACGCTAATTTCGACTGCTAGACAATTCATCTACACTGCTGTCTTTGAATGATGAATTTGTAAGGGGAAAGGAATTAAGGGAAAGGTAAAAGTATACAAAAGAGCCATGAACCAACAAAACCAAAATCAGTTCTGTGGCTTCAATTGATTTCCATATCTGTAGTAAATTGTCAACAAATTTAAAATTCAAACCATAGACAAGCAGAACTGTAGAAAAAGACACATGAGATGTAAGGCTAAGTAAAGGGGGAGAAATGGAAGCACACAACCAAACTATAATAAGGTAAATAAGAAATACAAAAACTTCATTTCATACGTACGAACACCTCTACCATTGGTAACGAGACAATACCATACTGAAATGCTAAACTTAGGAAATACTGCTATGATCATATGCAATAGATTTAATAAGCAGCATCGAAAAGTATGACTAGGAACAAATGTATAATATTTGTACGTATTTTATTTTGGCTCAGAGCACCAAAATGCACTCTACAACTGTATGTTTTGTCTGTCAACCCTATGTGAGAGAAAATGCCAATGAAAATACTCATTTATGTTCCCATTTGTTGTAACCGATAATATTCTTTATTTAACCAACATATGTCATTTTAGTCTAATTTTTCTAGTTAACCAAACCCAATATATATAAATCGTTCACATTTCCCATATTCAACTTTTTTTGGTGAGTTCACTGCATAATTTCACGGAACCAAATATTTTGTGTACTTGAGTGATTTTTGATAATATGACTGTTTATAACCAATACAAAAAGCATTGGAGCAATCAGATTATCGACAGTGACCCTAAAGCGCGTTGAAGGAAAGAAAACAAGAAAATTTTCCAAATAGACATCATAGGCTGCATAAATGTGGAATGTTCCCCAGTTCCTCCAAGTGTTCTTCAACTTGTCCGAAAAATTACAAATTTCAATGATTCTTATTTGTCTAGTTTTGCAGAACCAAGATGGTTCCAGCCCTCCAGGTCACAAGAATATTTACGGAAACCAAAAAAAGCTTTACATATCAACTATACTCAAAGGATAACAACGCTAAAATCTCCCAAAGCAGCATTTATTCGGTTACACGCTTTACAAACCATAGCAAAGAGACTTTTTTTTTACTAACTAGAGTCTGAATTATTTCTTACAAAGACCGTGTTGTACCTTAGATTGTACACTACAAAACACCTCAAAACATAACTCAATCCTCGTCATGTGGAAGACTCAATGTACTACAAGGGACATCAACAAAATTGTTCCCAAGCAAGAGGTTTCTTCACACAACAGAGGTTGGATACAAACTAGTAGAACAAAATGAACCTGTTGAAGTAAAAGCAGCCTCCCAAGGTCCAGTAAGCAAATCATCTGTTGCGTACTCAACATCTGGACAACTTTGTTTACCAGTGGCGGATGCCCCATTTGACATTCTGATCCCATCCAACTCCACTAAAACCTCTTTCATTGTTGGTCTGCTACTTCCATTTAATTGCAAACATCTTTTAGCGATAGTAGCTACTGCCCAAATTGCTTCTTTCCCACCCTCTTTCACAACTCGAGCATCCAGAATGTCAAACAACCTGTTCTCGTTCATTCTCAATAGGAAGTATGCTATTAGGCTTCCCCCTTCATCAGACTTGCCTGACAAAATTGGCCTTTCTCCAGTAAGGAGCTCAACAAGTACCACTCCGAAACTATAAACATCACTCTTTTCTGTGAACTGGCTCGACTGGAAGTACTCTGGATCCAAGTAGCCGATGGTACCCTGCACTGCTGTAGTCAAGTGAGTTTTATCAACGGAAATTGACCTTGAAATGCCAAAATCGGAGACTTTTGCTCTGAATTTTTCATCCAAAAGTATGTTTGTGGACTTGATGTCCCGATGGTAGATGGCTATGGAAGCTTCTGAGTGCAGGTAAGATAGAGCTCCCGCAATTTCTGTGGCGATTCGTAATCGCAAATCCCAGGTAAGAGGGAACTCCTCATTTTGGTCATGGATATAGTGGAGAAGGGTTCCATTAGGGATGAACTCATATACTAGCATAGGAACTTCTGTCTCCAAACAACATCCAAATAATTTAACAACATTTCTGTGGTTTATTTGGGATAAGATGACCACCTCATTGATAAACTCCGCAAGTTTGTCTTCATGCAATACTTTTGACTTTTTAACCGCTACAATTCTTCCATCAGTTAACATCCCCTTGTAAACAGTCCCTTGGCCTCCCTGGCCGAGGATTCGATTAGCATTGTAATTGTCTGTCGCCTTCTCCAATTCCTTCGATGTGAATAACTTGGTTGTCTCAAAAGTACCATTGTCTGACGATAACTGTTGGTGTAATAACAAACCACCATTTCGTTTGAAGAACTTTTCCTTGAGCTTAGCTTCCTTTCTTTTATTAACTTCTCGCCACAACAGCCAAGAACAAATAAGTAGAAGTAATACTCCAAGACCTGAGCACGTACCTAGCAAAGGTGAATAAAGATATAGTAAGGTTTCATTCATACCAAGAGTCATTTGGCTTTTGCTTATTTACAACTTAGTCATGCTCTTCAAAAGTATAATCCCATCAATTGGCACACAACAAAGAGAAGGTAAAATGTTAAACATGGTCTTGCTCTTAGTTGGTAACTGTTGAACTAATAAGAGAAAGTCTATCTTACTCCAAATAAGGAAGCTGATGGACATAAAGCATTTATGGGTTTGATCTTGGTTCTAGTGGCCATACTACCATTGCACAATATATAGGAATCAAAACCTTTGTTTTAACTGGGGTTTAGTAATGGAACCAATTTGAAACGTATCATTATCTTTTAATTCAAACTAAGGGGTCTTGTTGTGTACTCAGTTCGGGTCTTGTCCCGATCAAAAAACATAATACGAACTATCACTGTTTTGAGCTAGATGCCAACAAATCCCACTAAAATCAAGTCCTCAAAAAATAACCCCACCCATTCACTGTTTTGAGCTAGTTGCCATAAAAAAACATAATACGAGCTATCACTGTTTTGAGCTAGATGCCAACAAATCCCCACTAAAATCAAGTTCTCAAAAACATAATACGACCCATTCACTGTTTTGAGCTAGATGCCAACAACCCTCCAAATAAATCAATTTAGATTGTATTTGTTGTTATTAAATCAAATAATCGTCTTGTGCATTTTTTAAATTGTATTTGTTGTTATTATTTTGAAGAAAAACGTTATTTGTTTACAGAGTTAACGATGTCCGATTGACTTGAGTTTTTACGGAGTTGTTGTTCGCTTCTAGCTCTAAATAGTGAGCGGTTCGGATTATGTTTTCGAGCTCAGGACAAATCCCGAACTGAAGGGACAAAGCCCGAACTATGCCTTGTTAGATGTGCTTCCAGCTCTGTGTTCCTCAATTTTGTTGAATTCCTTGTAATGTGAACCACTTCTAAATTCATACTTGGCCAATATGGTACAACCTTTTGGAGATTTTCAAAATAATAAATGATTTTTAGTTTGGGGGGTTTTATGAAAAGATGTCGAGAGAGGTTTATGTGGAAGGTTGCAACACATTTTCACATAAGTTGCTCCTTTATTGAATGGTTAAAACACTCATTAGACTGAGATGCGTTTGTTAGGAAGGGATGTGAAACATGGGGTGCCTCCAAGATGCTTGACTCTTCGTAATTGAATTAACGTCTTCTAGAGACATGGCTATTCATGAAATGGTCCTAGAAAGAGGCATGACTTTTCATAGTTAATTTTCTTCAAAAGAAATGGATATTCCTAATGAGTGCCTACTAAAGACACAATCCAATCAAAGGGAGCTTATAAGTCTATAAATAGACCCTTTATAAACTCATTCATTGCACCAAAAAAATTCCATAGGGATTGCTCTTTCTCTCTCTCTCTCTCTCTCTCTCTCTCTCTCTCTCTCTCTCTCTCTCTCTCTCTCTCTCTCTCTCTCTCTCTCTCTCTCCACACTGTGTTCCTAGATTCTTAGGCATACTAATATTCATTCAGTTATTCTCGAGATATTGAATATCGGTTCTTGGATCACTTATTCTCATTTAGCAGATATTCTGATTGTCTTCGTTTGTGCAAACGCAATCAGAAAGAACCTTGAGTTCGTTTTCGTTATATCTTGAAGGCGGATTTGATGTTTACCCGATGCACACCTTATGGTGGGGGTAAATACTGTCTTTAGGAAAACATTATTACAATGTGCCTTGAATGTGATTTATTGTTTCAGGTTTTTCTATGAAGACGACGCCATCAACACATTATCAATACATTCTTTTTTCTAGGGTGTATAGTTTGGACCAAAAAGAGAACAATTCGAAAAGGTTAAAGCTGGATTCGAAGAAAGTAAGAAGAAATAACAAATCTCTTCTGAACTATGGTTCATACTCTTTGGGGGACATTCGGCATTCCGAGTTTGAGTCCATACAAGCGACTCAAGAGGAAGTTAGTAGCACAGAGAAAAGGTTGGAGGAAGAAACTAAAGCAACAAAAACCACCGGAAAAAATCTTGCTATAAACCTTCTTCATGAGGATGAAATAATCTTAAAGGAAATGATTGAAGATGAATTCAAAGCATACTCTCAAATGGCTGAGAATTGGAAGGATATCTGCTGATTCTTTGATGAGGTAAAGGATCCTTGTGAATATTGGTGGAGAGTTACGGTGGTGACTTGGCGTGGCAAAGGTTGAGGTCGGATAGCTACGGTAATGGTTGTTTCGTTTTATTTTGGGAGATGTCGCATGTTTTGGAAGTGGCTTTTGTTTGGGCTGTATCGGCAAAGGCTGCGTTGTAGGCCTCAGTACACATACATGGGCTGATCTTCTTGTGGCTTTTGCTTTTCAGGAGTTTGTGGCGGCTATTTTGGCTGCTATTTTGTAGCATTTTGTTTCGGATGTTTCTTTTACCTCTCTTTTTCTTTCATTCAACATTGGTTGGATCTTACCTCCCCTCTTCTCGATGTACCCTTATCGAGTTTCTTTAATAAAATTTCTTTTGTCGATCAAAACAAAAAAAAAAAAAAAAACACATTATGAAGACCGGATTTCCAACACAACCTAACCAATAAGGCAATAAGTCAAGGGTAAATGACCAGTACCGATGTCTTTTTCCTTTCTTCCTTTCAAGCAAAGATTGCTAAAATAGGGATTTATGTGGAATTGCTGGGAGGGACAGTGTATTCAAAATAGTAGAGGCAGAATGAAGACCGTGAGATTAAGTTTTCCGGTATAAAATACATAGAAGCGATAAATTTAACATACTGCAAATTCTGTTTATGGGAAATTTAAATGCATCTTCTGAACTAACTAATGAGTTGGAAGTAGCTTACCTGCAATGATCACTTTGGTCCGAGAATTCTGTTTCGAATCGCAATTATATCCACCAATGAGATACGACCCATTAAACCGATAATCAAATGTAAGGAGATACCCATCAGGACAAGTACAACCGTAGGTCCCATCAAAATTCAAGCAATTAGCATTAGTGCCACAACGGTTGAGATTAGGGTCGCTGCACTCATCAATATCTGCCATGACAAATCAAAGGAAACCCAGAAGGCAAACATTTATCCATTCTTGAAAATATGCTTTCCATGGTTGATTTTGCAAATAAGACCAGAAACAGAGAAAGTTTACCTCGACATCCACTAGGAAGATAAGGGTTCCCTTCATAGCCAGTTTCACAAAAGCATTGAGAGCTCCACGAAGTATTAGCCATACCACATAAAGCATTAGTGCCACAGAAGCTCTCATTCGCATTGCACGTCCTATTATACACCCAATCCAGCACTGCAGGAACATAGCCCGTATCCGTTGCACGGTAGATGTCTTTGTCTCTAAACCAACGGTAGTCTACCAGGAATGCGTGCTTGCAGTCTGTTTTTTGATTGTTGTCCTTTGGATCAAGTCTGCTTATAGAGGCGTTAATGTACGTAAGCGAAGGTGGGATTGTGGTCTGGCAGCAATTGATCCCATAACAATCGGTTCCATTGGAAGGAATACCGTTGCAAATCGACATGCAACCGGATATAATGGTTTCATTGTGGGTTATTAGGGCGAGGTTGTTACAACCAGTGGCAATGAAACTATTGTACGTGTCGGAGAATGTAAACGGTGTCCGTCGCAAGTCAACCCCTGGTCTGTAGAATCTGCCGGGACAATCCGCAAAGATTACCGGATTGTTAACTTGGACAGTACGCCTATCAACTGAAATCTCAAACAATTCTAGATCGATGCTGTTAATAAAAGGTTTGGGTGGATTGAAGGAATTGTTGCAAGTTACTGCAAAACTATCAGCAAAGGCGCAATGGGGTCCAATTCCAAAGGGGTAGGGGATGACAATGGTCCCACAACTTTCCAGACAGCCAGGCATTGCTACAGGAGGTTCTGCTGCTGATTCTGTTGTGGTTAGCCACAACAATAAGATGATGATTTGAAACATCTAAAAATTCTTAGTCTCTCTCTCTCTCTCTCTCTCTCTCTCTCTGTGAGGATGAGGGCAAGCCTACACAGTTCACAACCCTTTTTAGTAGAATGAAGAGATTCAGCAAATTTCACAGATGAAGTTGTAACTATTGCATGTGTTAGAAATGCTTTTTATAGAAAAGAGAGGTTCTTTGAACCTTCCCATGTGTCAAGTTAGTTTTGGAAAAGTACTAGTTGATTATTCTCATCCACAAATCGGTCAAGCGCACCATAAGAGAAAAAATTGCTACATCAAGGATCATGTTAATGTCAAAGATATCTGGGCAAGTTTGGGTATACGCGTAAACAAAGAATTTTGTCTGAAGTCTGAAACTATAGCATACAACAATCTGCTATATTTGATAAAAAAACAAACTGCTATGTTAAACAGTGGAAACCATTAAAAGTAAGGGTCCGTTTTTTGGGAGTAATATGATTCTTACATTACACAGGTATTTCTTGGTTTTAATACTATCCCGAGCTAAAACATTTTATCAAACGGTTAAAAGGGCATTTAAAGGAAAAAAAGAGAGAAAAAAGAAGATAAGAAGAACAACTAGGAGCAGAAGGCTGTTCAGATGTGATGGCTACAATCACGCTGCTGCTAGTTAAATAAACGAGTAACAAAGGTGTTTGAGTTGGATGTCACCTGTAAACAAATTGAATAAAATTAAGAATGATTCTTTTGGATGCCCATAATCAATATATAGAATTACATACACAGGAACTAGTATTGAGCTCGAATTATGTACGCGAGTTAACGAAATAATTTGCAAATTACTTTTTTGGACTTACATAAATTAGGTATACACCACACGTCGTCTTTTAATTCGTTTTGCACATTGCCACTTGTGCATTAGGTGAAAAAATGTCGGAGTACAATGCCACGGCAAACATTTGGTAAACTCAAATGTCTTGAAAAAATATGATGTCGATTGCATTTGTTATGTATTTTCATTTAGCTTAATTCAATTAACTTATCATACCTATTATGGACGGTCGACCTCCACGCGCCGGTTGGAATTTGATTTGAAAAATAGAGTCGCCACCCGGGTTTTTAGAAAATGATTTGGGACCCGAGAAACCGTTTTGAGAAAAATGATTGAGAAAATGATTTAGAAAACAACTTGAAAACCAGAGATTCGTTTTGGGTTCGGGAGCCAGGTTACGAACGGGGAAGGGGTTTAATGCACCCCGTTCGCCCGATTACAAATCGGTCTTTACTAAACACTTGAGGGTTTTTTAGAAAAACGTTTTAATGCCGAACTTTATTCAAATAAACAATTTATCAAGCAAAACAGACGATAATAATGAAAACAGATAATAATACAAGTTATAATAATAAGCAAACAAAGGTTCAAACTGTTCGTGCAAGGCACTGGTTAAAACTTCAAATTTGATGAAAAGGTGTGCCGTGAGGCATACTGGGAGTGCCGTGCGGTACAGAGACCGTGCCGTGCGGTACTGTTCATCAATCAACGGTCAAATTTTCAAATGAGTACCGTACAGCACTCCAGGTGTACCGTGCGGCACAGCGGGAGTGTCGTGCGGCACAGTTGGCTGCACCACAGTTTAAAAATTTGGGTTTTCGAAATGATTAAACAGAGGCACATACAAGGCATGGAATAAGATTAAAAATGGACTATTTTGAATGGGAAAACAGTATATTCAAGTGGGGAATGTTCCTCCTTATTGAATCGCTCCGTACGAGGAGATGTTTTCACCGTACGACGCGACCGGGAGGTGTGGAATGAAAATGATTCTTGCTATAACATGGGTATACCGAATGTGGAGATGATATTGATCATTATCCCACATCCGGTACTCCTCCCCTTAGGGCATTAAGTTACGAAATCGGCGAAACGGGATTATACCTTTGGTGAGAGACTCTCGGATTGAATGCCTTCTTGAACTTCCGAATGTGTTTTGAACTCTTCTGAACTTCTAGCTTTGCTTTGCTACAATGGCAAGAAGGATTGAAGGCTTGGACTTGAACAAACTTAGGATATGAACTCCACGACTCAGGGCCGAAGAACAGGGGATGAAGTTTCTGAATTGGGTTTTGCTTTGAGAGGGGATTGGGTTGATTTTCTGGAGGTTGTGAGTAAGGATGAAGAAGATTTGTGATCAGAGAAGTGTTATTCTATAGAACTTAATGAAAGGGTTTCATGGTTTTTCTTTTGCGAAATTTTTCCGATCTCTTTTTCCGTTGGGATGAACCGGTTTTTATAGGGGCTGAGTGATCTTGGCCTCCAAGTTTTCTTCCTCTCCACTCAAAGGAATGATGGCTATTTCATAGCCTAGAAGCCTTGCACGAAACTATGATAATCAGAGGAACGTTTTCGTCAACATTTAAGTTGCTGGGCATTCTGCAAAAGCTGTGTGACAAGTGACAGTGCCGTACGGCACATAAACTGTGCCGTGCGGCACACCTGACCGCCAAAATTCAAAAGTTGCTTGGGCTGTGCCGTGCGTGAGGGATGAGTACCGTACGATACTGTTGACTGAGTTGACTTGGAGATTTTCAATCCGAGAGACTTTCCAGGTATTTCCTTTCATCATCGGGGATTACAATGTATACGAGAGTCTCATTTTGGGGTGTCCACAGTTGCCCCTCTTTGACGAGACTTACAACCACTGCGTGACGGAAGTTGCGTCAAAGATAGAAGACACCCCTCGACGTCGATACCTTGATCGGATTTTTGGGAATTGTTACTCCGTTTTTCAATGAGGAAAAAAACGAATGATGTGCTGTGAGATAGAAACCAGTTGGTGCTGAGAGAACCCATGTTCATGCCGGAGAGGACTTACGAAACCAGTTCGATGCTGAGATAATCGTCGTTAATGCCGTAGAGGACTTTACGAAACCAGTCGGTGCTTGAAAAAAAACGTTGTTAATGCCGGAGAGGACTTACGAAACCAGTCGGTGCTTTGAGAAAATTGTTGTTAATGCCGGAGAGGACTTACGAAACCATTCGATGCTTGAAATAACTGCTGTTAATGCCGGAGAGGACTTACGAAACCATTCGGTGCTAGCAAGAGGGGTTTGACGGCAATTATTTCTTAAAAAATTGACTTTTTGGTGCCAAAACCTTTAGATGTTTACCGCGCGGCATCAAAACTGTGCCGTGCGGTGGAGTAGGAGTATCGTGCGGAAAAATCGGCAAAGGGAGGTACCGTGCGATACTCGAGGTGTACCGTGCGGTAGAGATGCTGTGTCGTACGGCACAAGTGGTTTGTAACCGCCCAGAATTGTTTTGTTTTCCCCACTTTTGATACATTCAAATTTTAGTCGGTTCGTTCTGAGAGAATAGAGCCGAAAACCATATTCTCCTTCATCTTTCTCCTTTCTCCCTACTTCTCCCAGATTTCTTAAATTTTTCGGTTCAATCTCATCCGAAACCGATTTCTTTCTTCCGAGATACCCTTGTTATGGCTGATTCCGGCGATGAACACGGCGGTTCTGCTGCATCCGCCGAGGAGACTTCGTCATCGGCGTTCGAAAGGGCGAGTACATCGTCCGGCGAAACTTGGAGTGATTCTTCCGTGAGTATTCCGGCCGAAATGGGTCTGATTGCTACGGATCCGGTTCGTGATGTACCGATAGGGGCCGAAGCGGGGTCATCCATGCCGGAAATAGCATCGGCGGGACCGGGTGAGGTTCATACGGGTGAGGCCTTGACTCCGGTGGAGGTAAGGGAGACCACGGGTGTCGGTAGTGCCACGGTGGTGGGCGATGGTGGTACAGGTGAAGACTTGGATACTGCACGGCACACTGAGAGTGCCGTGCCCGATATCGAGAGTGCCGCGGCTATGGTCCTGAGTACCGTACTGCCCTTTGAGAGTGTCGTGGGCGATATTAGAAGCGCTGTGACTGGGGACCCAAGTACCGTACGGCCCATCGAGAGTGCCGTGGCTATGGATGAGAGTATTGCGAGTGGTGATAACACTGTTGGGGACGATCAGAGTGTTGTACAGCATATTGAGAGTACCGTGCGTGATACCGGGAGTGTTGCAGGTGGTGATCAGAGTGCCGGGGCTAGCCGCGAGGGTCCAGATGCTATGGAGATTGATCCCACAGGTACGGGTGCTTCACCTTTTGATATTGCGATGAGCCTTAGTGGGATTGACGTTGTTGTAGAGAGAGCCCGTGCTCAGGAGAGTGGGTCTCAGGCTGAGGGTATCCCGAGGGACGTTCTGGAGGCTACACTTGTGACTGAGATCCCTGTAGGTGGTGAGGACGCGGCGACTGTTGTACCGGTGACTCGGGGAGGTACTAGCGATAGAGACGTTTTGGTGGAGGATGTTGCAGGAGAGAGTAGTACTGACAGCGAGGAGACGCCTTTGGTGAGACGGATTGCTCCTGGTCCGGCCATCGCCATTGGTACTGCTAGAGTGCCAGAGGAGAGTGCTGAGAGAGAGACAGAGGTTCTAGAGCCTCCGTTGTTTACACCTGCTGTTGGTTCTTCCCGTAGGTCTGGTTTGACTTTGGCAGACACTTTGGAAGGAGCGAGAGATGAAGATATAGCGGCGACTTTACAGGAGTTTCCTCGGTTTGAGAATGTCCTGGTTCAGGCGGGCATGGCATCCGTTGTCAGGGATGTTGAGCAGGAGGAGAGGGAGAGGGAGGCTGAGATAGCCACTGAGGAGGTGCGCGTGACTATAGTTCGGGAGGTCGAGTTGGCGTTGGATCACAGGGTTCCTTTTACACGTGCCACGGGTGCACTTCTTCGTTCCTCAGAGATGTGACACGTATACTCCTTTGCTGCCTGTGTACTTGGATACGAGTGTGGTTCGCGACCGCTCAACCCATATTGCTTATAGAAATCCATTGGTATGCACTTTGTTTATTCTTGGCTGCTTGTATTTGTTTGCCGTTGATTTCTTTTGACAATGACTAACATACCTTGCGTTGTGCTTTTATTTGACAGACTCAGAGATCCATGGGTGGTTATGGAGGTTCTGCGAGTTCACTGGCATATTACCGTGCGTTGCCATCGAGTGTGAGGGCTTTGGTTGATGCCTCGGGGTTCACCATTTTCATTCGACTCTTGACGGTGACCAGGACAGATCGCAAGCTGATACGAGCCCTGGTGGAGAGATGGTGGGATACCACCAACACTTTTCACTTCAGATTCGGGGAGATGACTATCACTCCCCTTGACTTTGCTGCGATTACTGGTCTGAGAGTTGGAGGTGAGCCGATCCCGTTTGACTCAGAGCTGTACTTGGACACTGCTGCTGTAGAGCACTACCTGGGGAGGAGGCCTGAATGCATTGAGTCGGGGGTGAGGTATACTGTGCTGGTGGATTTCTGGGACCATGAGCCTGGGTCAGAGGAGGAGGCTAGACAGATGGCGAGGGCTTACTTGTTGTACCTCTTCGGTGCTTCCCTGTTTCCGAACAGGCAGGGGATGGTGCACTTGGGTTGGCTACCGGCTTTGGAGAGTTTGGAGACTGCAGGGAGGTTTGACTGGGGTGGTGCTGGTTTGTGTACTGTGTACTGCTTCTTGGGCTGCGTTTGCCGTGGAGTGGGCACGAGCCTTGGTGGCTACTGGAGAGTACTTGAGGTAAACTTTGCTAGCATTTCTTCTTTTGTGTCGAATCATGATCATGCTTTTAGCCATTTTTCTTGACTTGATTGCTTTCTGAACATGCAGGTGTGGGCTTATGAGGTGCTGGGAGTATTCGCCCCGGCCAACTCTCATAGCAATGAGGATGTGCTTCCACGTGTTGAGAAGTGGGGATTGGAGTTCACAGGGGCTGGTGATCACAAGGGAGATTTGAGGAGTTTCAGACTCTTTCTGGATTCCACCACGGGGGATAGAGTAAGTCTTTCTGGTGTTCATTTTTCATGTTCTTTTGCCTTTTCATTTTTCTGGAAACTGATAAACCTTTTTCTTGCAGGTGAGGTGGAATGTCTGGCATAGGTCGCGTAAGGATTACCTGGCTAGGAGCAGGGAGTGGACACGGAGCCGAGTGTTGCTGGAGTGCCCATACGGCTGGCGATGGTATTTGGGTGACAGAGTTTCCCGTCAGTCCCTCGGGATTGGCCACTTTAGAGTGCCTTCGCCCCTGCCTCCACTTGTTCAGAGGACTGAGGAGTATACTCGAGCTGAGATAGAGAGATATACAGTGCCGACAGAGGTGGTCTTCAGTCCTTCGATAGACTACGAGGGCTACTTGAGTACTCACTTGGCATATGACTTGGACATGGAGAACCGTTTGAGAGCTGGCCCTGCTTTACCTGAGTTGAGGAGAGAGATCGAGGTAGTGACTGCTGATGGAGCACTCGGAGTGGTGACGGTGCCTCTCATTACTCCCACAGTTACCTTTGCCACGACAGAGGTGACTCTTGATTGCTATACTTGCTTTGATTGTCTTCTTGTATTAATATCCCTATGCATTACTGATGTGTCCTTGTATTTTAGATTCCTGCTGAATGGGCGACGGCGTCGTACCAGCTGGTGCAAGACTTGCAGGCCATGGTCCGTCAGTTTGTGATGGGTATGGCTCCAGAGGTGCGCCCGCGAGCCGAGCCAGGAGTTGTACTTGGTCGTGGACGGAGAGCCACTAGAGAGAGGACATCAGCATGCTTTCCATTGTACTTGACAGATTTTGTTGTTTGTGCAGGGGGCGTCAGGTTCCCGGAGTGCTAGGCGTTCTACGCCTCGAGCTACTTCAGTGACTCCACCTTCAGGCCGAGTCCTTCGTTCTGCTGAGAGACAGAGAGAGAGTGTACCGCAGAGGGAGGAGTCTGCAGAGAGCAGTAGTACTGAGGGTGATCCTGCTGTGCCGAAGCGTCCGCGTACCTGAGATAGTTGTTAGTAGTAGCATTTTATTAGTCGGGGCCTGCGTGCCTCGTTTTGATTTGGGCGCCTGCTTAGCCCTTCTGTATAGATGGCCTGCGAGCCATGGTAGTAGACTTAGCATTGGGCCTGTTTGCCCCTGGATATGATTATGCTCATGATGTGGATATTTTGATCTTTGGTTTTATAAAAACTTGCATTTAGTCATCCTTTTTATTCACATTGGCGATGAATTTGAAAAATCAAATTTCGCACGTGAGTACTTAGTTAAAGCAACTGAATTGAGACTAGTAAACTTGTGTATGGAGAGCTTGACTTGCATCCATGGTTGTGACTCACAGGACTCAATGAAACAAATGGAATTAACTTTTGAATTCACATGTGTAATGTATGGGCTAATGATAAGATGACAAAGCTTGTTGTGTGCATGTGTCGGCATTGCCGTTTGACAAATGTATGGAATGACTCATGGATGTGACATGACGCACATGAGTTGACTATACTCGCGAGATGTCAATATTATGAAGTATAGCTTGCCGGTATTTCCATTCTTGATGTACAAGTCTTCGAGGCTTTTGATCATTGAAAATTGGTTGGGGTTGTCAACCAATCCTTCCACTAGGTCACATGCGTGTGTCACGGCTTATATGCACAGGTTATTTGCCAAAGGGAAGCATGGAATGAGCTCCGGATGTTCGAAATCCAGTTTTTACTGGAATCTGGCCATCTGTGCCGTGCGACACTAAATCTGTGTCGTGCGGCACTCTTATTGTGCCGTGCGGCACTTGCCTAGCAATGCCAAAATCCTGTAACCTGTGACTGCTTTCTGGTCTTTCTTTTTGGCTTTTCATCGCCCCAATGCACGTCCTAGGGTCTTGAAGGGCCATTGTGAGGCATCCCTTAAGAAGCTTTGCCAAATTTAGCATGATTCCTTACGGTTTTCAAGTTGACACGCTTTTCGAGATGGCCGTTCTTTGGAACTTCAAACTTTGTATCGTTCTTCATGCATGGTAGCTATAAAAGCTATTCATTCCATTCTTCACTTGCACCTCAAATCCACAAATTTCTCCTTTGTTCACCCCCCTCACAATGGCGGCGAGTTTCTCAGCTTTGATGCGCCCTTGGCTTGATGATCTCGATGGTCTGGACTGGCTCCATTTCCGGGGTCACAGGCTGACTTCTCTTCGTTACATTCTAGACGTGTCCATACGCCCTGAGTTGTTGCGAGCTGCGACACAATTCTGGGATCCTGAGGTGCATGTTTTTCGCTTTGGTCTTCACGAGTTATGCCCCACTGTGGAAGAATTCTACGCATATATTGGAGGTTTTGATTTGATGGAGCCTATCATTCCTCTCCAAGGAGTTGGTTTTGCCCCAGTACTGAGTTGGTTTTGCCCCAGTGCTGTCTTCCAAACTTGAGATTAGTAACAATGCTGCCAAGTTCTTGACTCGTGGAGGTTGTCTGAACATTCCACGCCTGATTGACGGATTCCGCTCCAACAACTTTGCTCTGTGCTTGTGTTTACTGGCTGCATTTATGTTTGTACAATCTGATGGTCAGGCAAGCTCTTCCTTGATCGGTGTGGCTATGCAAATTGAGGAGCGCAAAGACGTGGCTCCTGTGGTTCTGGCTGAAACTTTGATGGGCATAGATGGGGTTCGTGCCGGTCGAACCGACGTCTTCGAGGGTAGTCCTTTACTCCAACAGGTAGGCTTCTCACTCAGCTCTCCTTTTTCTGGTTTTTCACTCGTTCTCATTTTACCTCGACTCTCAGTTTGAGGTTTTCTAAGGTTCCTCACTTGTTTTCTCTCTTTCACGCAGTTGTGGTTATGTGACAAGGCTAATCTGCTGGAGCCTGTGCCAAGAAACCGGGTTCATGAAACGCAAGGGTTTGTTATGAGGGACTTCAGGGAAATTTTTGATGATTAGGGAGGTTGGGCTCAGGTCCTCTCCCGACTCACAGAGGAAGTGATTTGTTGGCGGTTGACTTGGCTTGATCTTCCTGACATGGCTATTAGCAACATAGGGCGTCAGCGAGTGGTTTTGGTAGGTCTAACCCGATGGTCTTTCTATATTCCGACCCGCATCCTCCGTCAACTTGGTGCTCGTCAAGTGCTACCGCTTGCAAATCCTGAGAACTTTGTCATACCGAATTTCAATGCTGCTACATTCAGAGCTTATCAGAATAATTGGAGAGAGCGTGTGACCATTCCAAGAGATCCTTATCCCAGTGTTCTCCTTCCGGCACGTTACAAGAGATGGTTGACAAGAGATATTGAAGCAAGAGCAAGTGGAAACTAAGACAGACTTTAGACTCGATCTTACTGTTCTTGAAATAAGTTGTGTAACCAACGTTGTTGTTGTTTGTTTCTTTTTGAAAGTTTCATGCTCAGCCATGTAATCGAAAAAGTTCGTTTGAATTAAACTTGAGTTTTGAGAATTTTGCTTTCTTGATTCTTGCTGGCTCTGTCTGCGAAATCCGAAATCCGCATAATGACTTGGAATCAACTCAAAAGATCGTGACCGAACCTCAGGATGAGGCTGCCTACGTATCCTTTGTAAAAAGGAATCAGGTCATGACGTAGTTCAGGACTACAAATGTTTGGTTAGGGTTCACTCGGGTATTTACACTCTCCTTTTGCGCTCTGAATTTTGCCTAGTACCGCCCTTTCGAGTTTTCGGCCTAGCGAGCTTTGATTTGTTTAGCCTTATCTTTTGCCTAAGCTGCCCTTTCGGGTTTTCAACCTAGCAGGCTTTGCTCTAATTTTTGCCTGGAACTGCCCGCCCTTGCGGTTTTGAGTCCAGCGAGCTTCTCTCAGGGGTAATATCTCTTGAGTTGATCTAAGTTGACCAGAGTAGAGAATTCATTGCCGTCGAGATCGATAAGTTGTGCTGCACCTCCTGATAAGATCTTCTTGAAAATATAAGGCCCGACCCATTTTGGTCGAAACTTCCCACGTGGGTCAAAGACGGGAGCTCGAATCTCTTTTAAAACCATGTCGCCTTCCTGTAGATCCCGGGATTTCACTTTCTTGTTAAAAGCACGGGCTATTCGGCGTTGATATCCCTGAACATGATATAAGGCCTTAAGCCGTCTTTCATCAAACAGCATGAGCTCTTCGAATCTCGCGTTTTGCCATTCTGCTTCATTAATCCCTGATTCTGCCATGATCCTCAAAGACGGGATTTCGAGTTCAATTGGTAAAACGGCTTCCATGCCATAAACCAAAGAATAGGGTGTTGCCCCTGTCGGAGTCCGGATAGATGTCCGGTACCCCCACAATGCTAAAGGCAGCTGTTCGTGCCAGTCCCGTGCAGACTCGATGGTTCTCTCTAGTATGGACTTGATGGTTTTGTTAGCTGCTTCTACAGCTCCATTGGTTTGCGGCCGATAGACAGTAGATTTGTGAACTTGAATCCCGAATTCTTCAAGAGTTTCTGCTGCTCTTCCTTTGAAGTGAACCCCGTTATCTGATACGAAAGCCTGAGGGACCCCATATCTGTAGATAATGTTCTGCTTGATGAAGTGAGCAACCTGGACTGCCGTGAGAGTCGTGTAGGAAGCAGCTTCGACCCACTTGGTGAAATAATCGATTGCGACTAAAATGAACTTGTTACCGTTTGATGCCGCTGGCGTGATTCTGCCGATAACATCTATGCCCCAGACGGAAAAGGGCCAAGGTGAAGTCATGGAATGCAATTCCGATGGTGGGACATGCATAAGATTGGCGTGAATCTGACATTTGTGACATCGCTTCACGTACTTGACTCATTCAGTTTCCATGGTTGACCAATAATAACCCTGTCTCAAGATTTTCTTGGCGAGCATCATACCATTCATGTGAGGGCCACAAACCCCTTCGTGTATTTCTTCCATGATCCGGCTGGCTTCCTCACCGTGTACACATAGCTTGTGCATTCCACAATGAGATCTCCGATATAGCTTACCTCCGCAAATGATATACTGAGATGCCAATCTCCGGAGAGCAATCTGGTCCTTCTTATCGATCCCTGTTGGATATTTTCCCTTCTCGATGAAGTTCCAAATGTCGTGATACCAAGGTAAGCCGTCGTCTGGCTCGTCAATGGCCGTGACGTACTTATAGACAGGTTTGTCTCGTTGCTCAATCATAATTGGCCTGAGTTTGACTTTGTTTGGTATTTCAACCATGGAAGCCAACGTTGCGAGGGCATCAGCAAACCGATTCTTCAGTCTTGGCACATGTGTGAAAGTGACCATCTGAAATCGTGGAATCAAATCATCCAAGTCTTGATGATAGGGTTTCAACTTGTCTTCTTTGACCTTCCAGTCGCCGTTCGCTTGTGATACCACTAAGTTCGAGTCTCCGATCACTTCTAGCCTTTTGACTCCAATTTCCAAGGCAGCTTCCATTCCTACGATGCAGGCTTCGTATTCTGATTGGTTATTGGTGACTTCGAAGTTTAACTTGAAAGCAAGAGGAATGTGTGATCCTTCTGGGGAAATTAACAGCACCCCGATTCCAAATCCTTTCTGATTGGCTGCCCCGTCGAAGTACAGTATCCAGACATCATTGGTGGTGGTCATCACGTTTTCATCTGGGAATTCGAACTCCACGTCTTCTGGTCCTTCCACAGGGTGGTTGGCAAGAAACTCGGCGACGGCTCTTCCCTTTACTGATTTCCTGGTAACATACTTGATGTCGAATTCTGCTAGCAAAAGCAACCATCGTGCTAACTTACCTGTAAGCGCAGGTTTCTCATATAGGTATTTGAGAGGATCCATTCGAGAAATCAGCGTTACAGAATAGGCCAACATATAGTGTCTTAGCTTTTTGGAAGCCCATACCAAAGCCCAACAAGTCTTTTCCAGAGAGGTGTATCGTTCCTCGCATCCGACCATCTTCTTGCTTATGTAATACACGGCTTTCTCAAATCCGCCCTCTCCTTCTTGTGCTAGCATGCATCCCATTGCTGATGGAGTGACTGACAAATACAGAATCAGAGGCCGTCCTGGTATAGGAGGCATTAGTACTGGAGGATTCTGCAATTATCTTTTGATTGCTTCAAAGGCTTTCTGACACCTGTCTCCCCATTTAAACGGTACATCCTTCTTGAGAAGATGAAATATCGGCTCGCAAGTTGAGGTTAACTTGGCGATGAATCTGCTGATGAACTGAATCTTGCCGAGGAAACTTCGTACCTCCTTTTCTGTTCGCGGTGGCTCCATTTCAAGAATGGCCTTGATTTTGGATGGATCCACTTCAATTCCTCGGGTTGTGATCATGAAACCCAACATTTTTCCAGTCGTGACTCCAAATGTGCATTTTTCGGAATTGAGACGCAATCTGTACTTGCGAATTCTTTCGAAGAATTTTCTGAGAGCGTGCAAGTGCCCTTCCCTTTCTTTGGACTTGACAATCATGTCATCTACGTATACTTCGACCTCTTTGTGGATCATATCATGCAATAGGGTTGTGGCTGCTCTCTGGTAAGTAGAACCGGCATTCTTTAACCCAAATGGCATAACCCTGTAACAGTAGGTCCCCCATTCTGTGGTGAAGGTGGTCTTCTCTCGGTCTTCGGGGGCCATGAGAATCTGGTTGTAACCCGAAAAGCCATCCATGAAAGAAAGTAATACATGCCCCGCAGTGTTGTCTACAAGTACATCTATATGTGGCAGCGGAAAGTCGTCCTTCGGACTGGCTTTGTTCAAATCTCTGAAATCCACGCAGACTCTGATCTTCCCATTCTTCTTGGGGACAGGCACGATGTTGGCGACCCACCGAGGGTATTCCGTTACCATTAAAAATCCCGCGTCTATCTGTTTCTGAATTTCTTTCTTGATTTCCAACACCCAGTCGGGCCTCATCTTTCTCAATTTCTGCTTGACAGGTTTCGCATCCGGATAAAGCGGGATTCGATGCTCCACTATCTCGGGATCAATTCCGGGCATGCCCGCGTGGGACCATGCGAAAACATCTTGAAATTCTTTGAGGAGATCTGAGTGAGCCTTAAATTCTTCTGGGGACAGCTCAGAACCAATTTGAACCATTCGCGGATTACTCTCATCTCTCAGATTTATTGAAATTACCTTTTCCGTTATAGGCTGAGCATGCCTTTCATTTTCTCGTTCGATTAGGGATCGGAGTTCTTTTGGAATTTCTTCCTCAAACTCAATCCCATCACCGTCAGAGTTAACACAATTTATTTCAGACACAGCAAAATAAGCAAAGTCGATTTCATTCATCGCAAAAGAGGTGGCCCCAGGGGCGTGATACATGAGAGTGGACTCAAACTCGAAAGAGAAATGGTGACGTGGAGGACTAACAGACACATGCATTGACTCAGAAGTGGACTCAAACTCAGTGCTAAACTCAGACTCAATGCTAGACTCTGACTTAGATTCAAATTCAGTGCCAGTGTAAATAATTGTGGGCAGAAAAGTGCAGTTTTTATAAATTCCGTTGGCATCCACTATGAGCGAGGTGACATCTCCAAGGGCTTCTTGGCTTAGCATCATCAGTTCCATGTCTCCAAGAGGCTCCAAGTCAAAAATCTTTGCAGCAGGCCCGTCCTCGACCATACCCGATAGACTTTCATCCCCAAACAACGATATTAGGTTCCCTGAGTCAAAAACTTCGATCCAGTCAGATTTGCATTGCTTGACCAATTCTTCTAGCTTCGCTGATTCATCATCACTGTCCCACGTGTTATTGGTAAAGATCTCGAATCCTGGCAGCTTGATCTTTTTCTCCATGTCCCAAAATGGTTCTGGCTCTCCTTGGTAGATAGCCTCTTTTCCTTTGACAAAACGAATGGGACCTTTCTTTGGCTGGGCACGGGCTCGAGCTTTCCATCCACTTCCCCTCTCATCTTCACGGGGTAGATATCCAAGGCCGAAGCGATGATTGTTCATAGGGAAATTGGGGAATTCAGCCATTCCTTGATTGTTACGGCCCAATCCCAATCCTGGCATGTAAGCCATCTTCCTCATCATTTCAATAACCGTCGAGCTGACCGAGAAATCTTCATCCATTTTAATAGTGAGAACTGCCCCAGCGGTGTCAAAAGAGAACCCTCCGAGAGCGATGTCTTCTTCTCCATGCGTGATCTCAAGTACCGGAGCGTTATCAGAGATATGAGGATGAATTTCGGATTCCCCATAAATGGTTAGGGTCCCTGTGGCCAAACCAAGCTGAACTTTCTGATGCAAAGATGATGGTACTGCCATGATGTCTGGGTGGTGAAGCCACGGCCTACCCAACAACAAATTGAAAGATGAAGGAATGTCGAGTACATGAAACTCAACTTTAGACTTGAAATCTTCGACTGATATTTCCAGTTGAACAACTCCAATTACATCCCTGCGTGTATTATCGTAGGCACGTACTCCGAGATTTGATGGCTGGAAATCCTTAGCTGTGAACCCCAAACAGTAGGCTGTGCGCAGTGGGCAAACATTCAAGGCAGATCCATTGTCTAGGAGAACAACGGGAACCCATTTCCCCATACACTTCATGGTGATGTGTAATGGTTTGTTGTGACCGACTCCTTCTGGTGGCAGATCTTTCTCAGTGAATGTTACAACATGCTTTGCCCGGTTTGGTGCGAGCAAAGCTACCAATGCTTCGAGAGGAGTGTCGGGTGACACTTCCATGTTAGATAGAGTCCTGATTAGTTTCTGACGGTGCTCCCTGGATGAGGAAAGTAGTCCCCAGATGGATACTAATTCTGGAGTTCTTTCAAGTTGTTTCCGGATGGGATCTTCCACTGGCATAGGATTTCGCTGCGGTGGCTGAGTGGCAGCTTCTGGATTAGTTGGAGTTGCATCGTCCCGGACGGGATCGTCCCAAGCAAATGCCCCGGTTTGAGCGTGGTTAGAGGTGTTGCCTCTTTGCAGGTCAGCAGGTTGATAAATCCTTCCGCTTCTTGTTACTCGGTTGACTGACGGCGGCTTTTCATCCCAAAAATCTGACAGTTCATTAACTTTTCGTTTTCCAGCCTTGATAGATTCCAACTCCTGCTCGGTGTTAACGTACTCGGACCAGAAACCTGCAAGGCTATCCTCGGCCTTTTGTTTCTCAATTTTGATATTCTCCATCTTCTTTCCCAGATTTTCCACTGCTCGATTGCGCCAAAACGAATCGTCCAACACGGCTCTGTTGACGGTCCATACTTCATTGTTGTCGAATCGGATATCGACTACATCTTCTTCATCCCAAAGTGAGTCCCCGAAATCTGTAATTAGAGCCAAAACATTTGGCTGCGGAGGGAACGGCACAGATGGCCGGGGCAGAGATTCCCCAATAATGTAAGCCTGAGGAAACCAGTCGTGGTCACCAAAAACAGTTTCTATGGCAGAGTGTTCTTCAATCCCAGGAAGGGGAGGTGGCAACGGATTATCCGAAGGATGGTTGCTAGGGACCCAATGGTACACTTCACCGAGTGTTCGATTCCATATGTCTCCAGGTTCTTCAAACAATGCGGGGAGTGAAACTGCATCAAGCGGATCAGCACAAATAGCCTCCCATCTTTCTCGCCAATCTTCCTGTTCGCTTGGTTCGACATATTCAAGAGCATGAACCATTCCCGCAATGCACACGACTTTGTCGATCCGACAGATACCGGCGTCTGTCGGTATAGAAACAACTGGCTTGGCATGAGAATCTGAGATAATGAACTGGCTTGGGTCCCACTCTCGGCGGAGTTCTTCCCAATCTTGATTGTTCATGGCCCATTCTTTACTTTCGGTGATATCTGCCCATCTAGATTTCTGTTCTGACTTGAAGCCTTTGAGGGAGCAGATTCCAAGATCCTCTGGCACAGGGACAATTGGCTTAGGCTCGGTGACCGGTATGATGTATAGGCTAGGGTTAAATTTAGTGGAGCTTGGTTTGTTTGGAGTAGAGCTGAGGGAGATTTGGCCAATTTGAGTGTTGGGCTTGTGTTCTGGCATGGGGTTCGAGACAGTGTTTGGCTTTTTGAGGGGGAGTGGGAGTGTTCCTTCTTCAATGAGGTCTTGGACTTTGTGCTTGAGATGGATACAATTGTTGGTATGATGACCGGGCATTTGGTGGTAGGAACAAAAGGCGTTTGGGTTATGGCTTGGAGGAAGTACATTGGGTGGCTCGCGGGGTTCAAGTGGCTTGATGGCATCCTTTTCGAGGAGCTTTTGGTAGACTGTGGTCAAGGGAAAAGGAAATTGGTAGAAATTTCTTGCTTGCCGGGCTGGCTGGGCTGCTATCTGGTTAATAGGCTCGGCTTTGGCTGGCTTGGAATTTGAGGAGCTGGCCTGGGCGTGGCTGTATCGATTGGTTCCGAACAGGGTATTGCTGTTGCCAGAGTACACTCGTTTGGGTTTGACAGACTCTTCCTTCTCAAATATGCCGGTTCTGAGTGCATCTTCAACCGCAAGGCCGGCTTCGTAAAAACTTCTGAAGTCGGCGGTGGTTTGAAAAACTACCAGATGTTTTGCAAAATCGGGTGCCAAATTCTTTGTGATGATTCTCATTTGCTCTTTCTCTGGGGGTTGATCTACCATCTGAGATGCTTTCCCCCTCCATCTTCTGACAAGGTCGGCAAAGGACTCGTTTGCCCCCATTTTAGTTGCATCCAGCTCTCGAATAGTCATCTCGAGCTGAATATTGTAATTGTACTGAGTCATAAAGGTTGCCCCAATATCTTCCCAGCTTCCTTTCTTCGAAACGTCAAGATTCAGAAACCAACGTAGTGCCGGCCCGGTTAGAGTCTGTTGAAACATCTGACCCATGGCATTCTTCTCAATGTTATACATGGACAGAGTGCCCACATATGACTGTAGATGGGCCTTTGGATCTCCACTTCCATCAAACTTCTCCCATGCTATAGGTTTGAATCCTTCTGGGAGTTTGGCGCCGGGAAATAGACATAACTTGTCCATATCAACGCCCGTGGCGGCTACCTTTTCTTGCTTCTGGACTGATTCCTCGAGTTTGGCGACTTTTGCCATCATTGTTTCCAAGTTCGGATTCTCTTGCGGAGGTGGATTCGGTGGTGGCTGCTCCCCTGGTGGCTTGTTCTGAAGGGTTAATCCTTGTATTAGGAGCAGTAATTCAGCCATTTGACTATCACTGTGTTCCTGCTGTTCTTTTAAGGCTAGCTTGAGGGCCACAATCTCACTTTTGTCTGACATATTTGCAGGATCTGCTGAATCTGACTGTATCGCTTTTGACTCAGTTCAAACTAATCGTTGTCTGGGAGTTCTAGTCCAACCAGGTACGGTGTTCTTCTCGCTCTTACCAATGATTGAAACTGATAGTAAAAATAAAGTGAATTTAGCGACTGGTGTGAAAAAGAATGCTATGTGCAAGAAGAGTTTATATACAGATGAAAGAATGATGTATGTCATGCAATGCAATATGTGCCGAAACCACAGTTTTGGAAAGGATTGCCCCAATTTTCAGTGCTCTGTTATATTCGATTTTCTGAAAGGCTTTTGCAAAACAAAGGCCGAACCCCTAGGGGTTGCCTACGTATCCCCATTTTGGAGGAATCAGGCCGTGACGTAGTTCGAGACTACTATTGGCTTTCTCCCTCGAGAAATTCATCATGGCTGAAGTACAAACTGACTCAATTATCATGAAGAAAAAGTACAAACTGACCCAATAAAGCAAAGTACAGACTCGATAAAGCAAAGTTCAAACTTGATAAAGCTCAAACTATCTTGAGCTACAAAAAGGGTAGACTTGACAGTCTCAAAAAGGCCCCGTAGGCTAGGTCTGCTGATAATTGGCTTGCTGTCGATTCTTGATCTGACTTAGGTGCTGGATTTGGTGGAGCATTCTTGACTTGGCTCCTTTTGCTTTGCTTCTTTGCTTGGCTTTGACTGTTTCGGTGGATTTTCCAAAGCATACTTCTTCTTGAGTTGTTTGGGAGACAGACCATCATTCAGGAGGATACAATCTTCAACACAAGCCTCACAATCACACTCGTCCCAGTATTTATGTCCTGTCACTGGGTCTTGGAAATAGTAGACTGGTGTGCCATCTGGCTGGAAGTATTTGACTGGTGGCATGATGTCACTTTCTTTATCGTCACTTTCTTGCTCTATCCTGACAGTGATTTTGTCGGGGATATTCTTGGATTCATTCTTCTCGGGAAGGTGGAATTCCCAACCTTGACCATTTTTGGAGTCATCCCATTGGAGGGTTAAGCCTGGTTGATCAGATGTGGCTAGCTGATGAAGCAACTCTTCAAGCTTGTCTTGGTCTGGAGTTTGATTTCCAATTTCTTCATTTCCAATCTCTTCAAGTATCCATACTGGTGCGCCATGATGGACGGTAAAGGTGGACTTGAGCTTCTTGCTTCCAGATTGGTTACTCATCTTTGGTTACAGACTCTGGTAAAAGAAATACAACATTCTAATTACTGGGAGGGAAAGAGCCAATTGAAGCACTTTTATTTGAAAAGAATTTGTTTATTTAACAGAGCATTTGATTATCGGGATAATCCTTCTTATTACTGTGGAAGAAAGGCGAAAATCTAGGGTAAAAGCTATCATGTATGTGCATGCAAGACAGGCAAACAACAAACAGTAAGCAATTAAGCAGTTAACAGGATATATCACATAACCCTACCTTGTGGGTTCCTGTCTTAGGTTGGAAGGTTCTAGGCTAATCATATGCAAAGGCTGGTTTTGGTTTAGGGGGTTCCTCAGACTAGAGCCAATATTTGCCTCCCAGTGCCAAGTGTACTGCATGGCAAAGGTCGAGCGGCAGGCTGACTCATCACGGTCCAAGGTTGCTGAGCATCCGGGGATGTCCTAACACCAGTGAACTGGGTAGGGTAACCAAGACGCAGCAGCGGGGTTTATCCAACATCGATGCAAGTGATGCAAAAGTTCGTCAATAAATTTGTTTTCAAAAATCCCACAAATGTTTTTCAAGTTTGGCTCTCTTTTTAAATTAATCAAAATTTTGAAATTTTACTCATGCGAACAACCAAGAAAGCTCCAGTCCAGACTGATCGGGTTTTCACCCTGACATCGATCCTTTCTAGCACGGCGTGAAGCACATACTTGGTGTCAAGCTTTCAAAGGGTCGTTTTACAAGTGTAAAATGTCAAAATAAAGATTTATTTAAAAATATCCGTCCCCAGCAGAGTCGCCATTTTGTGGACGGTCGACCTCCACGCGCCGGTTGGAATTTGATTTGAAAAATAGAGTCGCCACCCGGGTTTTTAGAAAATGATTTGGGACCCGAGAAACCGTTTTGAGAAAAATGATTGAGAAAGTGATTTAGAAAACAACTTGAAAACCAGAGATTCGTTTTGGGTTCGGGAGCCAGGTTACGAACGGGAAGGGTTTTAATGCACCCCGTTCGCCCGATTACAAATCGGTCTTTACTAAACACTTGAGGGTTTTTTAGAAAAACGTTTTAATGCCGAACTTTATTCAAATAAACAATTTATCAAGCAAAACAGACGATAATAATGAAAACAGATAATAATACAAGTTATAATACTGGGAGTGCCGTGCGGTATAGAGACCGTGCCGTGCGGTACTGTTCATCAATCAACGGTCAAATTTTCAAATGAGTACCGTACAGCACTCCAGGTGTACCGTGCGGCACAGCGGGAGTGCCGTGCGGCACAGTTGGCTGCACCACAGTTTAAAAATTTGGGTTTTCGAAATGATTAAACAGAGGCACATACAAGGCATGGAATAAGATTAAAAATGGACTATTTTGAATGGGAAAACAGTATATTCAAGTGGGGAATGTTCCTCCTTATTGAATCGCTCCGTACGAGGCGATGTTTTCACCGTACGACGCGACCGGGAGGTGTGGAATGAAAATGATTCTTGCTATAACATGGGTATACCGAATGTGGAGATGATATTGATCATCATCCCACATCCGGTACTCCTCCCCTCAGGGCATTAAGTTACGAAATCGGCGAAACGGGATTATACCTTTGGTGAGAGACTCTCGGATTGAATGCCTTCTTGAACTTCCGAATGTGTTTTGAACTCTTCTGAACTTCTAGCCTTGCTTTGCTACAATGGCAAGAAGGATTGAAGGCTTGGACTTGAACGAACTTAGGATATGAACTCCACGACTCAGGGCCGAAGAACAGGGGATGAAGTTTCTGAATTGGGTTTTGCTTTGAGAGGGGATTGGGTTGATTTTCTGGAGGTTGTGAGTAAGGATGAAGAAGATTTGTGATCAGAGAAGTGTTATTCTATAGAACTTAATGAAAGGGTTTCATGGTTTTTCTTTTGCGAAATTTTTCCGATCTCTTTTTCCGTTGGGATGAACCGGTTTTTATAGGGGCTGAGTGATCTTGGCCTCCAAGTTTTCTTCCTCTCCACTCAAAGGAATGATGGCTATTTCATAGCCTAGAAGCCTTGCACGAAACAATGATAATCAGAGGAACGTTTTCGTCAACATTTGAGCTGCTGGGCATTCTGCAAAAGCTGTGTGACAAGTGACAGTGCCGTACGGCACATAAACTGTGCCGTGCGGCACACTTACTGTGCCGTGCGGCACACCTGACCGCCAAAATTCAAAAGTTGCTTGGGCTGTGCCGTGCGTGAGGGATGAGTACCGTACGGTACTGTTGACTGAGTTGACTTGGAGATTTTCAATCCGAGAGACTTTCCAGGTATTTCCTTTCATCATCGGGGATTACAATGTATACGAGAGTCTCATTTTGGGGTGTCTACACCTATCAAGGCCTAGGAAGTAGGAATGATAACTGTCCTGCTGCTGCAAGATTTGAACCTCATGGGGTTTCCTATGTTGGCTCATCTTTGTCACACAGATACACATTTTCACACAAAACATATGCATAATGCACGACCAAAATCAACAATATCATAGAAACCAAGGAATACCTAGAGTGCTCGAAAAGCGCAGCTAAAAAACTACCAGTATACTTGTAAAAAACAATAAGAAATTAAGGGAAGTATCCGAACAATCAATTTGTTTTCGAAGAACAATTACTTTTCTTGCAAATCATGTCTAGATGCAATAAAGCCTATGCATTTTCCAAAGAGAAACTCCAACGAAAATTCAGAATTTCGAGTACGGAATAGTCAAGTCTTACATAGACTTTGACTCTATCAAAACTAATCTTATATAGACTTTGAAAATTCTGAATTTCAATCACGGAATAGTAAAGTCTCATGCGCTGTGTTTGGTTGAGAGTTTTGAGAAGAATATATTTGGAGAAATATTTTTGAGATAGTGTTTGGATGAGTTTTTGAAAAAAGTAATAATTAGAGAGATGTGTAATAATTGGAGAGAGATAGAGAGAGAAATGAGAATAATGATTGGATAAAGAGGTATGGGCAGATGATAAAGCTTAGATGATAAAGCTTCTTTTAGAGTTTCGGGTTTATCCCACATTGATAAACCTTCATTATTCGGTGCTCACAGAACACAATCATGTGGTGCTCCAGGACATTTCAGCACATTGTTGGTCCACGACCAAGCAAATGTGTTGTTGGAATGATCCATAGCTCAGTGTGACTGTGCTCCTGAAGGACTGAATAATTACTCCTTCCCATGTGCCAAGCAAGTACTTGTGAAGGAGACTAGAATATTCATAGGAAGTTAGTTGTGGAAAAGCGCATAAGAGAAAAACATTGTTAATGTGGAAGATATTTTGGATCCCGTTCAAAATTTCAACCCTGCTATATTCAACATTGGAAACTAGGGGCGCTCACGGTCCGGATTGGTCCGGATTTACATGAATCCAATCCTAATCCGCAAGTCACGGTTTTTTGAAAATAAAATCCGCGTCCGATCCAAAAGCCTCACGGTTCGTTCCAATCCGATCCGCGAGTCACGGATCGGTTCCGGATTTGTCCACGGATTTTCAACTTATTCTAAATAAAAAAAAATCATCAACTCAATTTCAAATTTTGCCCCTGTTCGTAAAGAAAATCAAGTAGCAGATGCACTAGCAGAAATAGAAACCAATCAGAACTACAAACTTATACTTACGTAGATAGTTCCAATTCACAAACAAAGACACTAGCAAAAATAGAAGCCAATTAAGACTACAAACTTATCCTAGTACGTAAATAGTTCTAGTTCACAAACAAAGGCAGTTTAGTTGAGTGGAATACTAATACTTCAGTAGTTACATTAAAGTCCAATACAAAAAAAAACTATATACATATTTATATTTAAAAAAATATATATATGATAAAAATCTCACGGTCCGGATCGGTTAATCCAAGGTTTCAAAATCAAAATCCGTGTCCGGACCGCGAGTCACGGTTTTTTATTTTTTGAATCCGTATCCGGACCATTAATCCACGGTTAAAATCCAAAACGTGCGGATCGGTTCGGTCCGGACCGGATTCACGGTTCACCAGTTTTTTTTAGCAGCCCTATTGGAAACCATAAAAGGTAGGAGGTACATAGGTACTATTTCTTAGTTTTCCAAACTCGTGTAAAAACTATCCCTAGCTTAAACAACTTATCAAATGTCATGAAATATCTGTCTGACCATTGAGCCTTTGTCAAAGTACCAGTTAGTCTTTAGCTGCATAGTAATACAGATACCAAAAATGGTTGTAATGGTATTCATATTTGTTAGGTTGTCTCATTCCATTGTCTATATAAAGCTGTATATAGACATTCGGAAGTTATACTGAGAAATACAAAGAAAGCCTAGACAGAAAGAAAACAATCAGACAAAAAGGTAATGAGAATGAAGAACTATTTCATATACATATTTTTGTTCAATATTTGTTTTACTTTATGCAACTTCTTTATTATTTAGTTTTATAACATCAAACAGTTGAAAGGGCATTAAAAAATGAAAAGGAAGATGTGAAGAACAACTAGGAGAAGAAGGCTGTTTGGATGTGATGGACCACGCTGCTGCTAGTCAAATACACGAGTAACAAAGGTGTTCGAACATCCGTAACCAGTACATAAAAATAAACACACAATAAGAAGCATTATGCATGCAAATTATCAAAATGGTTTGCAAAGCATTTTTCCGAAAAAATATAGAGCAAGATTTGTCCTCTATATGCCATAGAACTATGTTATCAGGGCATAGTCCGTGATATTTAGAGCACACCATCATCTAAAAATGACGATTCCTCTCACCTGAATATGGACCTACGTAAATCGTCATGCAGAATTGCCACTTGAGCATTATTATGGGAAAAATGCAGGAGTACAACATTTTTCAAAACCGGGCATTCTACAATTTGACATACTAAATAACGAAAATAGACACAAAAAAACATTGCTAAACATATTTGTCTGATGAAGATCGCATTTGTTGTCTATTTTTATGTAGCTTCGATTAACTGATCATACCTATCAAGGCTAGCAAGTAAACAAATCGTATCCTAAAATCCTTGGTGGCTTCGTTCATTTGCCAAGAATGTTATGCGAGAAAGTTAATCCTGAGAAAAGTGAAATGAAGCGAAGTAAAAGAAAAGAAAATTTACTTTCCCGTGAGTGTTCATGACTTGATAAAGGATTTTTTCAGGAAAGTGTAATCAGTGGGAGCAAACTTTCCCACGATAAAGGATTTTTCCAGGAAAGTGCAAACTTTTTGCAGGATGTATTTTGAGGGAAAGTGAGTCCTAGTGAAAAAAGTATTTTTGTGGATCCCATGATTTTTTTGCTAACTGAACACCCAAAAAGTTATAAGAAAGTTGATTTTCCCATCCTTTCCTATACTTTCTTGACAACTGAAAGAGGCCCAAAGGATCCAAGTCCAACAACACTGTTCATTCCACTCTATGACAGAGTGAAGGGATGTAAAGACTCGTAAATTTTTATTTTATTTTTTACAAGAATACTCCGAAAATTTAAACTTGGGATTTGGTGTAAAATTGTGAAACGTATTTAAATAAGGAGTTAGTGTGCAATATAACTTGGATTGGGCTTGATGGTAGCATATGAGGAATTAGAGGGGGATAAGTGTAATTATCTTATTGTATGTATATGTGTGGTCTGGGAAGAGAGAGAGATTAGAAAGAAAAAAGAAAAAAAAACCTCACTCTCACCGACGCTCTCTCTCTCGTCTAAGTCTCTCGGCTCTCACTCTCTCTCTCTCTACTCCTCCCACCAAATTTCAGCCCTAAATCCTCAAACCCTCTAAAGATCCATCAACAACACCACATACATACGCTATTGGGTCCGGGAAATCGTGTGGGGAAGCTCTGGTTCAATGGAACTCGAGATTTGGAGAGCTAGGATTTTCTTGGAGCCATAATTTGGAGTCTAGCACACGAGGTAGGGGTTTCTTCATCCTCTCCACATATTTCGTGTTCGGGAAAATCTGTCACAGAAAATGTTCAATTTCGTACTCTACATTCACAAATTTTTAGACAGAGTTACACATCTTCAAATTTCACGAAAATTTTCTGGAATGTTTATACGTTGTGTAAAATTTTCAGATCCAAATTCCTTGAAACGAAGTGTAGAAAAATCACGCACCGAGTTGTGCTCTGTTTTGCTGTCTTGCTGAATCTGTGTTTTTGGCCTTCGGTTTTTAGTGTGTTAGACCTGGTAAATCGCTTCCTTATTTTCTGAGATTTTTATATGATGTTTATATATGAGTATACTAGGTCTTGTCAAAAATTTGAGCAAAATATAAAGGGGTTATTTTTAAACAATTCTCGCACCAAACAGCATTCTGAGAATCTGGAAATCTGGGCAGATTACGGGAGCTGAGTATTTCATTGATTTTGTTGTAGTTAACAAGTCTTTTGGGTATATGCCCTCATGGATCTAAAACCCTGATAAGTTAGCATCGTTTTAGTGTGGGAATCTTTGAAAAATATTGAGTATGCGATTTTTAATGGATTTTGGAACACGAGGCTATTTTGTTGTTGCATGTTTCGGCTCAAATATGGATTTCACCGAACTTATTTGGGGTACCTAGACAGCTTGCAAATTTCTGAGATTTTTATAGTAGATACGTTCTTGAGTCTACTGTATTGTGTAAAATTTTAGGAGATAGATTTGAAGTACAAAACAAAAGGAAAAAGGTCTTACCAGACTATGGTAATGAAACAACAGTGCTGACAACATTGTCGCATCTTACGGGAATGACCATATTTTTGTCTAGGAAGCTTGAAACTTCAATCCGCCTTTTGATTTAGGAACTGGACTCGTATACCTTCGAAATTATGTAAGAAGTGCATCTTAATTTCTTCTCGATAATAGCAGTTTTAGATTCAAAGTTGGTGTTCTGCTGAAATTGCAACCTTGGGTTTTAACTTCGAACAAGCATATCTTGGTCACCCGGACTCCGAACAGGGTAAATTTATATCGTTATCGATGTACTGAAAGTCTTCTTTTTTTTTATGGTAGTGGTTTCGATATCAAATTCTGAATCTATAGAAAGTTGTAGCCCATTTACGATGGTCTGATTGTTGAACTCCATTCCGATTTTTCTGAAGTTATGATACATCTTGACTTTACTACTAGTTGTGGGCACAGTTAGGCATTTTTTAACACACTCGTTGTATACGTGGGTACTTGTGGGATATGGGGAGATACTTGTTGAGTATTGTATGACACGTGGATGCGTGGAGGATACATAGACTTATGTATGATGTGCGAGTGTTTATGAGTTGTTTATGCATGTAAATGCCATGATATGAATAGTAGCTACACTTGTGATACTAACTAGTGCGAGTTGACGACTTGTTATCTAAACTTGAAAGAGGGAAACTTATCATTCTTGAATCAATGGATGATACTGAAATTGTGATTACGAAGTTTTTGAAACGAAAGGAAGAGAATTGGTGAATGTGTTAGTTTGACCTTGATGGTGTCTTAAAGATGGGTTTGTGATGGTTGTTAGATCTGGATGTTGGGTCTTGAGAAAAATCTCGAAGTACCGTGGTAAAAAAAAAAATCAGACGAGTCGCGCGGAGTGATGGGAGTGCTTTGGCGGATAGACTAAAGTTCTTGTCGTGCGGGGTGATTAAGATAGGTGTGAGGGATAGGTGTGAGGGATGGGTAATCTAGCAGTAGTGATGAGTATTATGCCTAGAAGTTTATTTATAAAATCATGAAATGTATCATTCATCATTATCGTTATGCCTTGCTTATGCATATATCTATCTGTTAAAGAAACCTTTACTGGGCAAAGTAACCGCTCACCCCTTTGTCCTTGTTTTCAGGTACTAGCCGAGGACCATAATTTGGAGTGTTTGATGTGCTTGACCATTGATAGCATGACATACATCTTTTTTGTAAAACTTTATCAATTTGCAGGAATGTAATATTCTAAGACCTTGATATGGGATGTGGGTACCTGAATTAGTGGTGGCGTTTATTATGACTATCGAGGTCGTGAGGTGATCTTAGACTAACAAGAGTTTTATTGAGGTATTCCACGGAGAAAATGTTTATTTATTTATGATAAAAAAAATTCAGGCCGTCACAAGGGATGCCTAATCCAAACCAGATTCTGGTGGAATGATCAACTCACACTGCATACCAAAAAGCACCGTAAAAAACCTACGCGAACAATTATCTGCCTCTGCCAATAAAAATGATAACTCCAACAAATTAAGCTCTTCAAATTGATATTGGGGCAACATTGATAAATGCTAATTTCGACTGCTAGACAATTTCCCAACTTAACAGCAGTCTTTGAATTATGAATTTGTAAGGGGAAAGGAATTAAGCAAAAGGTAAAAGGATACAAAAGAATATCATGAACCAACAAAACCAAATTCATTTGTGTGGTTCCCAAGTGTTCTCCATATCTTTAGTAAATTGTCAACAAATATAATGTTCAAAGCATAGCCTAGCAAAACTGTAGAAAAAGACAAATGAGATGTAAGGCTAATTAAAGGGGGAGAAGGACAAGTACCAACTGAATTCAATGAGTAAATAACAAATACACAGAGTTAATTTCATACAAACTCCTCTACCACAGGAAATGAGACAACAGCATCCTCGATTTCATACGAATCTGTTGGGAAACGAATCCCAGAACCCAGTAATTATGCATAGAGATTAAACAACAAAAATAAACACAAACCCTACAAGGCGGAATTAGGGTTTACCTCCCATCCGTAGACACGAACGCTGGTTGACTTGTTTATTTTAGAACTTGACAGACCCGATTACTGTATGCAACAAGCTTTGCTCGACAGTACCTCATGATCTTCTGCCATATTCCCTTATATCTCGATCATGTAGCCAAGTGTGGGCTTCTACCTGATCTCTTTGTTCTCTTTGTCACAGCCTCTATTCTAATATTGTGAATGACTGTTGTGAGACCAAGAGAACATAACGATATATTTATAGGGCTTGCAACGCCCCGATTTTCGGAAGCATTATTTAAAATACTTTTAAAAGATTTATTCAAAAGAGTCCCATTGATTAGGCAGCAGAAATAACATAAGTGTCTTAATACGATTACCAACATAATCATAGTACTTTGTTGGGAAATTAGATTACAGTTTTCCAACACAAAAATAAGGAAGATTGGCTCTACAGGTTAAGGTTGACATCTTGATCCCAATGCTCCTCTTGAGCCTGATCCACTGGAAAACCTTCTGTTCCAAAATAAGTATCGCCCCCAACGCCTACACCTCCTGTTTGATCACAGTCTGGCATAATACGTCCGAGTCGCAAAACAACATCATGGTATTATACCAGGGTCACACGAAGTGTAACACCGTGAGCGATAAATCACTCAATAGTCACTCTAACCCCCAACCCTTACATAACATACAAGAACAACATATATGATTGAAAAGAAGTAATTAAAGGAATAAGCAGGAAATAAATCGTAAAGCAGAAATTAAACACATAGCTGATTTCATTACTAGCCATTAACTTACATATTCATCTAAGTTCTCAACCTAGAGAACTTTCCTCCCAAATAACCACTAAGGACTATGACCAATCCGTGATATACTCCCCCCTTGCTTGCCCTGACTGGGAGCCCCGACGGAAGGTATAAGTTACTTACTTAATCCAACCGTCAGCCACCTCGCAAGGATGAATTTCCCAGGGACTGACTGTACCACTGGGCTACGAGTGACAACTGTCAGCTCCTGTAGGTATATAGCTGTGACTCGGTCTATAATACATCCACCCTTTCAACGCCTCAGAATTCAAATGAAGTAATCACAGATTGTCATATCCTAGGGTTTCGAAATCCTGGCAGGCTGCCAAATATTTCTCCAAAACGAAATCACTTGGCTGACTGCCATTCAACAAATCTCGGGGTGACTCCCCAATAATCGATTCCTATTCACTTTTCCATTAGCCTTATCGTCTATGTGATATCCGCGTACGATCACCCAACCCGGGAGCCTAATTGTCCATTCTAGCATTCAACAATTTTCACAAATTTCATAATTTCAACATTTTCGTAATTGTAATGCAAATTGACAAGCTAAGAACACAACAATTGATACATGGGATATGGTAACACGCAATGTTATCATGCTTAGCAAGTTCTAACATAATGAAGAAATTTTGACATACTAACTTCTTCTTTTTTTCTAATAGCAATTTATTCATTTAGAATACTATTTTACTAGCATATATATATAAAGAAAAATAATAATAATAAAAATTTTGGAATTTCAACCAATAGTAGTTACCATTAAAAATATAATTATTTATTAGTCACTCACATTTATTAATTAGAAACTTCACATTTATTAATTAGAAACTACAATTTGTTCATAAAAAAAAATATAAATAACTAAATAAATAAATTTGTTAATCTTAAACTTGAATTAAGACAATGGATTGAATATTAGACTTGATGATCAGTGGAGGAAAAAGATGGGTTTTGGGGAGTGTACACTTGCTATAAGATAGAAACACAAACTCTCTCTTTTTCCATGCAAGGAAGTCTCCCTCTCTGTTCGTTTCTTTTCCGAAAATGAGAAAAAAACAAGGACAAGGCTTTGTCTTTTTAAGGTGTAGTATGGTTGGTAGGATAAATGGAGGGGGTGAAGCCACGTATGAGAAAACAAAACGAAAGGGTGAGAGATGTTAACAGGTCATAGAGTCAGCTGGGCATACTCGTAGTTCTTAGGTTATCATTAGGATTTTCCTAGGTTGTACTGTCACGTCACGAGTTATGTGTATAGGTTGGGGTAGTTGGCTGGTGGAGATACAAAAGAAACGTACACTAAATTTTACAGTACACTAGGTGTAATGTGCACATAAGACCCACTCATGCACTCACACACACAGACGCGTAAAATTTGGAGATAAGTTATAAAATAAATAAATAAATAAATATGTTTAACTATAAAAATAAAAATGTTATTATAAATAAAAGAAAATTTTCGGACCATTACAACCTATCCCCCTTAACAAAATTTCGTCCTCGAAATTAGGTTGTACCATCAGATGGAAAGAGATGTGGATAATTGGCTCGAATTGCGTCTTCGCGTTCCCACGTTGACTCTTCAATTCCTCGGTGCCTCCACAAGACCCTGACTAATTTGATGGTCCTGCCCCTTATGCTCTTTTCACCGTGGTCTTGAATCTCCACTGCTTGTTCTTCGAAAGTTGTGTCCTCGTTTAGTGTTACTTCCTCCCAGTTAAGTATGTGAGAGGGATGCGCCATGTACTTACGCAACATTGATACATGAAACACATTGTGAACCTTGGCGATCTGAGGCGGCAGTGCCAGTCGATAAGCCATCTCTCCAATCCTTTCCAAAATCTCGAAAGGTCCAATATAGCGCAGCGACAACTTCCCCCTTTTTTTTTGCCAAATCGGATGATTCCTCGTCGCGGTTTGATCTTCAAAAATACATGATCCCCAACATTGAAGAACAATGGTCTAGTCCTCTTGTCGGCATAACTCTTCTGTCGGCTTTGAGCAGTTAACAGTCGCTCACGAATAACTTGAACCTTCTCTGTTGTCTCTCGAACCAATTCTGGACCAAGCAAGCTTGACTCTCCGACTTCAGTCCAGCAGATCGGTGATCTACAGGGTCGTCCGTATAGTGCTTCATAAGGAGCCATCTCAATACTAGCTTGATAGCTGTTGTTGTAAGCAAACTCGACTAGCGGCAGGTGTCACTCCTAGTTTCCTTCAAAATCTAGAGCACAAGCTCGGAGCATATCCTCAAGGGTCTGAATCGTCCTTTCGGATTGTCCGTCCGTCTGCGAGTGAAAAGCAGTGCTCAGGTGAAGGTTGGTCCCCATAGCTCGTTGTAGGCTCTGCCAGAATTTTGATGTAAAGCGTGGGTCACGATCAGATACGATGGAGAGAGGCACTCCATGTAATCGTACGATCTCCTTGATGTAAAGCCTGCTAAAGTACTCCATGGTATCCGTCATCTTTACCGGAAAGAAATGTGCTGATTTGGTTAATCGGTCGACAATCACCCAAATGGCAGTGTTAGACTGAGGTGACCTAGGCAATCCTGTCACAAAGTCCATCGTGATGTGCTCCCACTTCCACCCTGGGATCGGTAGAGGTTGAAGTGTACCCCCAGGTTTCTGGTGCTCAGCTTTCACTTGTTGACAAGTCAGACACGTAGACACGTATTTGGCTACGTCGCTCTTCATTCCTCCCCACCAGTATTGTCGGCGAAAATCTTGGTACATTTTATTACCACCAGGATGAACTGCGAAGCTCGACTGGTGGAATTCTTTTAAAACTGCCTCTCGAAGGGTGTTTAAATCTGGTACAAAGATTCGATCCTTGAATCTAAGGCTCTTGTCAGCATGAATTGTCCATCCTGTAGTTGCCTGCCCAACTGACAAACGGTGCCTGATGAAGTCACACTCTTGATCGAAAGTCTGAACCAACAAAATCTCCCTGTGGAGTGCTGGTGTAGCGATCATTGCAAAAAGGCAAGCCCCTTCAGTGTTGGCGGTCGGTTGTAGTCTGAATTCGTTGATTGCTGCCATCATTTTCCACTCTCTCATGGCCAGACTAGCCAATAATCCCCGGTTCTTTCGACTTAGGGCGTCGGCCACTACATTTGCCTTTCCCGGATGATATGATAGGGTGAAGCTGTAGTCGTCCATGTATTCCATCCATCTCCTTTGTCTCATGTTCAACTCCTTTTGAGTGAACAAATACTTTAGGCTCTTGTGGTCGGTAAAGACTTCGAATTGTTCCCATAAAGATAATGGCGCCGGGTCTTAAGGGCGTAGACCACAGCGGCTAACTCTAGATCATGCGTGGGGTAGTTTTTCTCGTGGGGCTTCAGCTGTCGCGATCCAAAAGCAATCACCTTCCCATTCTGCATTAAAACGCAACCCAAACCTTCCTTTGATGCGTCACAATAGACCCCATACCCCACGTTCCTTTCTGGAATAATTAGTATCGATGCACTGGTTAGTCTCCTCTTGAGTTCTTTGAACGACTTTTCACAAGCTTCGTTCCACTCAAACTTGACTCCTTTCTGTGTTAACCGAGTCATCGGTCTTCCCAATGCAGAGAAATCGAGAATGAATCTTCGATAATATCCTGCCAATCCCAAAAAACTTCTGATCTCAAAGACTGTAGTCGGTCGTTTCCAATCCATTACGGCTTCCACATTGCTGTTGTCTACGGAGATTCCTTCAGTTGACACAACATGTCCTAGGAATTTAACCTCTTTCATCCAAAACTCACACTTGCTAGCTTTAGCATACAGCTGATTGTCGCGCAGTGTTTGTAATACGACTCTCAGGTGTTGTTCATGCTCTTGTTCGTTGGGAGAGTACACCAAGATATCATCGATGAAAACTACAACGAACCGATCTAGGTATGGCGTGAAGATCTTGTTCATAAGACACATGAACACGGCTGGAGCGTTGGTTAAACCGAAAGGCATCACTACAAACTCGTAGTGACCGTACCGAGTCCGAAATGCGGTCCTTGGAATATCACTATCCCTAATGCGCAATTGATGATATCCAGATCGGAGATCGATTTTCGAAAAACAAGTTGCTCCCCTCAATTGATCAAACAAGTCATCGATCCTAGGCAGGGGATAACGATTCTTGATAGTTGCACGGTTGAGCTGCCGATAATCAATACACAGCCGTAGGGTTCCTTCTTTCTTTTTGACAAACAACGCAGGTGCTCCCCATGGTGAAGTGCTCGGTCTGGTGAATCCTTTGTCCAGTAGTTCTTGTAGTTGAATCTTCAATTCCTTCAGTTCGGCTGGTGCCATCCGAAAAGGTGCCATAGAGATTGGTGCAGTTCCAGGTTGTAACTCGATCGTGAAATCCAGCTCTCTATGCGGTGGCAGTCCGGGCAGCTCCTCGGGAAACACGTCTTCATACTCACATACGATGTGAGGTAATCCCAACTCCAGTCGGTCTGTCTCCTCTAGGGTTAGGCTGGCTAACCATCCAGCCAATTGGTTATGCCACCTTGATCGTTGTGATGTTATTGCAGAGGAATCTTGTCTATCCCCCTTAAATTTGAAACAAGTTCCATCTTTCGAGTAAGCCGTCACAAGTTTTCGATGGCAGTCTATGATGGCTCTATGGGCGGATAGCCAATCCATTCCCAATATAGTGTCAAAATCAGCCATGTCGATGACATGTAGATCACAAGTTAAACGTAGTCCAGAGACTTCTAGTTCGCACGCTTTGCAGACTAGCCCTACAGATATCTGTCCCCCTAGTGGTGAAGTGACACGCATCGATGTTCCTAGGCTTTTTGTTTCTAGTCCTAGGGATTTCATACATGCAGTTGAGATGAACGAGTGCGATGCTCCAGAATCAAATAACGCTTGTACACAAGTACTAAATAGTATAAGTGTACCTCGTATCACAGACGGTTCTTGCTCCTCATTGTCAGCCTGGAAAGCAAAGATTCTGCCTCCCTATCCTTGATTTGTACTCTGACCATTCCCATTGTTCTGATATGGGCGGTTCTGCTGCTGATTCCAGTTTGGCCTCTGCTGATTTGGCCCACCCTGAGTTTGGTTCTCATACCCGATCTGCTTGGGTGGTTGATTTCTCCCGTTGTAGTTCCCTTCCTTCGGCAGTTTGGGGTAGTTGTTCCTGTAATGACCTAGCTCTTGGCAATTGAAGCAGCGAACTGGTTCCTGGTTGCGGTTTTGCGCTTGGTTATGGCCTTGTCTTTGGCCTGAGTTTCCCCATAGCTGGTTATGTTGCTGGGGGCGTGAGTTGTTCTGGTAATAGGCTTTGCAACATAGCCCATGTTGTTGTTCTGATTGTTGATGGTTTGAATTGGTCCTCCAGCATTGGGACCTCCGATTTTCCCCTTCCCTTTTCCATCTTGAGACTCTTTTTCAATCAGCAACGCGCACTTCAGCACTTGCGCATAAGTATGAAAGTCATGGGACATCACTATCCCCCTTATCGTCGTGGGGTCTAGTCCTCATTCGAACCTCCTGGCCTTAGCCTCGTCCGTCCTCACGAGGTCTCCTGCATGTCGGGCCAGTTCCTCGAAGCGTGCCGCGTACTACGTCACGGTGCGATTTCCCTGTTTGAGTTCCAGGAACTCCTGAAGCATGGCCTGCTTAATTGGGGCAGGAAAGTACTTCTCGTTGAAGGCGTCCTCGAAATTCCTCCATGTCATCGTCTCTACGTTCTGGGTGGTCTTAAGCAGATCCCACCAATGATCCGCTTCTCCTTGCAGCTGGAAGGAGGCTAGTGCTATGCGGTCAGGCGCATCGTGCACATCTAAAACCCCTAGCAGCTTAGTGATCTGTTTCAACCATGCCTCAGCAGCGGCTGGATCTGGCTCTCCATAGAAGATTGGAGGTCGGCGTTTGCAGAAGGTGTCGAGCATTTGGCTCATGTTCATCTGATGGCGTAAGGGAACTCGCTGGTTAGCTTGCGGGACCAAATTGGCGGCGGCAGCTGCTATTGCTTGAAGCAACTGGGTAAGGTCTGGCACTCCATTGCCGGTACTGTTATTGGTGTTCGTTTGGGTGCCGTTCCTTAATTCAACCATCTACAAGGTTTGAATTTTAATGTTAAGAGGGGGTTCCTATCTAGATGTTTTGGAAATGAAGGGTAAAATTCTAAAAGTTGAAAGAATGAGATGAAAATTAATCATTAATATAGTTACTAACACAATTGTATACAAGCAATACTACCTATAGTTACCATAGTTACTAGTCGGAATGTCAAGCCTAGGTTTTCTCTCAGTACATTCTCGGAGTCTAAGTCAAATGACAATTAGTAAGTACTTGTATCTTAAAATAAATAAGTAAATAAATAATACAATAAAATAACAAAGGCAATAGATAACACTATCTACGGAGGTTTACGCTCACAGAAAGTGATCTACCCATTCTACCCAAGGCCGAGGGTTTGAACCTAAAGCTCTGATACCAAGTTGTAACGCCCCGATTTTCGGAAGCATTATTTAAAATACTTTTAAAAGATTTATTCAAAAGATTCCCATTGATTAAGCAGCAGAAATAACATAAGTTTCTTAATACGATTACCAACATAAACATAGTACTTTGTTGGGAAATTAGATTACAGTTTTCCAACACAAAAATAAGGAAGATTGGCTCTACAGGTTAAGGTTGAGATCTTGATCCCAATGCTCCTCTTGAGCCTGATCCACTGGAAAACCTTCTGTTCCAAAATAAGTATCGCCCTCGACGCCTACACCTCCTGTTTGATCACAGTTTGGCATAATACGTCCGAGTCGCAAAGCAACATCATGGTATTATACCAGGGTCACACGAAGTGTAACACCGTGAGCGATAAATCACTCAATAGTCACTCTAACCCCCAACCCTTACATAACATACAAGAACAACATATATGATTGAAAAGAAGTAATTAAAGGAATAAGCAGGAAATAAATCGTAAAGCAGAAATTAAACACATAGCTGATTTCATTACTAGCCATTAACTTACATATTCATCTAAGCTCTCAACCTAGAGAACTTTCCTCCCAAATAACCACTAAGGACTATGACCAATCCGTGATATACTTTCCCCTTGCTTGCCCTGACTGGGAGCCCCGACGGAAGGTATAAGTTACTTACTTAATCCAACCGTCTGCCGCCTCGCAAGGATGAATTTCCCAGGGACTGACTGTACCACTAGGCTACGAGTGACAACTGTCAGCTCCTGTAGGTATATAGCCGTGACTCGGTCTATAATACATCCACCCTTTTAACGCCTCAGAATTCAAATGAAGTAATCACAGATTGTCATATCCTAGGGTTTCGAAATCCTGGCAGGCTGCCAAATATTCCTCCAAAACGAAATCACTTGGCTGACTGCCATTCAACAGATCTCGGGGTGACTCCCCAATAATCGATTCCAATTCACTTTTCCATTAGCCTTATCGTCTATGTGATATCCGCGTACGATCACCCAACCCGGGAGCCTAATTGTCCATTCTAGCATTCAACAATTTTTACAAATTTCATAATTTCAACATTTTCGTAATTGTAATGCAAATTGACAAGCTAAGAACACAACAATTGATGCATGGGATATGGTAACACGCAATGTTATCATGCTTAGCAAGTTCTAACATAATGAAGAAATTTTGACATACTAACTTCTTCTTTTTTTCTAATAGCAATTTATTCATTTAGAATACTATTTTACTAGCTTATATATATAAAGAAAAAAATAATAATAAAAATTTTGGAATTTCAACCAATAGTAGTTACCATTAAAAATATAATTATTTATTAGTCACTCACATTTATTAATTAGAAACTTCACATTTATTAATTAGAAACTACAATGTGTTCATAAAAAAAATATAAATAACTAAATAAATAAATTTGTTAATCTTAAACTTGAATTAAGACAATGGATTGAATATTAGACTTTATTAACCTCGGACCTTAATTGTAATCCCAACATAACTTGTTTTAATTATTTTGGGCCGAAATGTAATCTTTAATAAACTAGGGGGCTAAATTAAATATAGTATATAAAGTACTTAGGTCAAACTATAACACATACTAACTACAAGGGTTAAAGTGTAATTTTTTATAAAAGTAATAAACTCTCTGAGCTATTGGCCGACCAAAGAAAAAAAAATAATAAAAAATAAGAATGGCCATAGTGTGGCCGACCAACCTAGGAAAAGAAAGAAAAAAAATATATAAAAAGAAAAGGAAAAGCCACTGTTCGACCGAACAGTCTAAAAGGAAGGCCATTGTTTGGCCGGACAAAACAAAAGCAACACCACGGTTTTGGCCGTGCCATGCTAGATTTCTATTTTTATTTTTTTATTTTATTTTATTTTATTCTCCGTAACACAAAATTTAATACCCACATGCTTAATATACTTACAAAATTTAGGAAATACTTATTTACATAACAAATTTACATACACGTAGATATACTTAGGGAGGTAAAATTTAACTACCTCTCCTCCGAAGACAAAGCGGTGGCTGTTTTTAAGCTGTTTCGGAGTGGAACGCAACTGTTTCTCGGACTGGATTATGGGGCTGTTAATGGAGCTGAAATGTAGTAGGTTTTGGGGTAGTTTTCAGACAGTTTTTGGAAGTTAAAGGGGTTGGCAATATTGATGATCAGTGGAGGAAAAAGATGGGTTTTGGGGAGTGTACACTTGCTATAAGATAGAAACACAAACTCTCTCTTTTTCCATGCAAGGAAGTCTCCCTCTCTGTTCGTTTCTTTTCCGAAAATGAGAAAAAAACAAGGACAAGGCTTTGTCTTTTTAAGGTTTAGTATGGTTGGTAGGATAAATGGAGGGGGTGAAGCCACGTATGAGAAAACAAAACGAAAGGGTGAGAGATGTTAACAGGTCATAGAGTCAGCTGGGCATACTCGTAGTTCTTAGGTTATCATTAGGATTTTCCTAGGTTGTACTGTCACGTCACGAGTTATGTGTATAGGTTGGGGTAGTTGGCTGGTGGAGATACAAAAGAAACGTACACTAAATTTTACAGTACACTAGGTGTAATGTGCACATAAGACCCATTCGTGCACTCACACACACAGACGCGTAAAATTTGGAGATAAGTTATAAAATAAATAAATAAATAAATATGTTTAACTATAAAAATAAAAATGTTATTATAAATAAAAGAAAATTCCCGGACCATTACAGGGCTAGAGCATGGACCTGAGGAGAAATAAATCTGGGCTCCTTGTGTAAATAAGAAAACCTAATCCCACCCGGATTCTATTCTTATTTCACAAATTATAATTCACACCACTAAAGAATTATAATTGCACTTCCATCTTTATCTCGACTATATTTCGAGCTCCACGTTATTAAATACTTATTAATCTCCCCACGTTAAGATTACAGATACCTGTTGATTAAATGTCGATTACTAACAATCTCCCACTAATCAACATCTTATAAAACACCTTGAGACTAACCACTTAACTCATTCGATATGTCGGATACAAATATCCACCTGCAGGGTTTGACATAACCGAAACTTATAAGTTTACTCAAGGGGGTATCATCAATCTCTAATGAGACGTGGATTCTATCAATAATTAATATCCATATATTTCATGCATATAATGTCGTGACCCAACTCACCAAGACTATTGACCGTGAAAAAAGATCTCACTTTATAATGAATCAAAGTCAACAACATTAAATGTATATATGTATTAATTATATCAGGATTAAGAGCATAAGTATTCTTAATAACTATAATGTTCTAATTGTCTTAAAATGTCAGTACTAAGACAATTACCTTAAAGCGGTCCTGTTCAATACACACAAAATGTACTAGCACAATGAGTCGGAACTAGAACCGTTCCCTGTAGTCAAGACAAACCTACTAAAACATTGTACTAATATCCTACTGATGGTGTGTCAAATTTCATCTAAGATTGTGAACCAAAACTTATATTCCACAAGAACCGATGATCCAATCTTCTGTGTGTAAGCCGTACTCTACACACTGGATCATCTACTATGTAGAATAAAAGACACATGCACAACATACAATTATATCATGCAAACATTGCCCATAATAGATTCTCATCAAAAAAAGGGATAAAACTGATTAATAATTAACTAATTAAATATTAATCCATTACATAAAAGCATGACTTTTAGTATAAGTTTCTAACAATCTCCCACTTAGACTCAAAACCATGCTGCCACGCATCTCACTTCCATTCCCTTTACGTGACTATCAAAAGTCTTGGCATGTAAGCCATTTGTAAAAGGATCTGCTAGGTTGTTTGTTGATGCAATCTTGGTCACAGCTACATCACCTTTCTATATGATCGCTCGAATCAGGTGATGCTTACACTCGATGTGTTTTCCCTTCTTATGAATCTTTGGCTCCTTCGAGTTAGCAACTGCACTACTATTGTCACAATAGATTGAAATTGCTGACTGTATCGAAAGTACCACTTCTAGATCCATCAAGAAGTTCTTGAGCCAAACGAATTCTTGGCTACTTCAAAAACTGCCACATACTCGGCCTCCATGGTGGAATCTACAATACACGATCACTAGATACTCCACCAACTCATGGGTCTACCTCCTAGGGAAAACACATATCTTGATGTTGACAATCTGGAACTCTTATATAACATAAAGTCTTAATCTGCGTACCCACAAGGCACTAGACTGTCTGACTGGTACACCAACGTATAATCCTTAGTTCTTTTCAGATACTTGAGTATACATTTTATATCAGTCCAATCTTCTTGTCCAGGGTTAGACTGAAATCTGCTAACTATGCCGACAGCAAAGCAAATATCAAGTCTAGTTCACAGCATAGCATACATGAGGCTTCCTATTGCTGAAGCATTAGGAACTCCCTTCATTTTCTCCATCTCCTCAGATGACTTAAGACACTGATCCTTGGATAGATTGACTCCGTGTCTGAAAGGAAGCAATCCTTTCTTGGAATCCTGCATGCTAAAATGGGCAAGGATCGCATCGATATAGGAAGCTTAAGAAGCCCAACATCCTTTGCTTGATCTCGTATAAATTTAATCCCAAGGATGTGACCGGCTACTCCTAAATCCTTCATATCGAACTGGCTGGATAACCACAACTATACCAAAGATAACACTCCGACATCGTTTCCGATGAACAAGATATCATCCACATATAGCAATACAAACACCACCACATTTCCATTTCGCTTCTTGTACACACACGACTTATCCAGACATTGATCAAAACCAAAAGATTTGATTACTTGATCAAAACGGATGTTCCAAGACCTAGATGCCTGCTTAAGTCCACAAATAGACTTCTTAAGCCTGCACAACATGTGCTCTTGATCTTTTGCCAAAGTTCTGCATCTTTATCTTGTAGTGCCTCTTTGTAGTTTCAGGATTTGGCTTGTTGTTCTTCAGGGATCATATCATAAGACTCTCCCAACAACGTATACCGATTGGGTAAAACAATAACCCTCCCACTACGACAAGGTACTGGTGTGTTAACAACAATTTCATGTGATGTAACCTCTTGTACTACAGGTATTGAAGAAGTCTGTGCCGGTCTATTTTCTCTCAATTCTTCTAGAACAATCCTACTACTAGGCTTGTGATCTATGACATAGCCTTCCTTTAAGTATCAAGCATTGGTGCTAACAATGACCTTATGATCCTTAGGACTATAAAATAGAACAACTTTCATTCCTCTAGGGTACCCCACCAAAACAAACAAACATTTGTCCTTGATTCCAATTTATCTACTTTCCCTGTCAGCACATGTGCTAGACTACCCCAATTCTGAACATGCCATAGACTAGTTTTGCTCCCAGTCCATAGTTCTGTGGGTGCAGTTGGTACTAGCTTAAATGGTACCAAGTTAAGAATGTACGCTATTGTTTCTAGTGCATGTCCCCAAAACGAATTTAGTAAATTTGAATAAGTCATCACTGATCTCACCATATCCATAAGAGTCCTTTCCTTATTTCTGCTTCACCGTTATGTTGTGGCATACCTAGCGCAGACAATTGGGATGTAATCCCTTTTGCTGCCACTAGTTCCTAAACACTTCCAAGAGGTATTCGCCACCACGATGAGATCGCAGTGTCTTGATACATTTATCCAGACGCTTTCCCGTTTCCGGTCTATGCTCCTTGAATTTCTCAAAGCATTCGGACTTACGGTGTATCAAATAAATGTAACCATGTCTTGAGTAATCATCAATAAAAGTATTGAAATACTCAAAACCACCTCTACCCCGGATGTTCATAGGTACGCACAGATCAAAGTGAACTAATTTCAACGTTTCATTGGCTCTCCCATTTCCTGAAAAAGGGCATCTTGGTCATTTTACCTTCCAAACAGGATTCACAGACCGGAAGTGCCTCCACTTCTAATGAACCCAAAGATCCATTTTTAACCAGTCTAGAAATTCTATTTAGATTAATATGACCTAGGCGTAAGTGCCAAAGATACGTTTGGTTCAACTTATAAGACTCATTTCTCTTATATAGCAATCTATTAGTGTTATTCAATTCATTTAGTTGCATTATAGGAACGATATCATTAATAACGTAGAGATTGTCATCTAATGAACCATAATAGATAAAATGTTTATTTAACTTAATAACCACAAAGTTATTAAAAATAAACCAAATATCCATTTACAACCAAATTAGAAACCGAAACTAAGTTCTCCTAATTCAATGATCATAAAGACAATCTCTTGAAATTAAACGCCTATTGCAACTGCTGCTACTTCTGTAGCACTTCTCATATGTAGATAAATCTCTTCATCACTAAGTCTCCTGGTTTCCTGGAACTTTTGCAATGAATTGCAAACGTGATTAGTGGCACCCTTATCTACACACCAGGTACTGGTAGATAACACCGCTAAACATGATACAGCTACTAGTGAAAAAAAATCCTTGATTATTCAATTTATTGAGATAATTCGGATAACCTTCTTCTAGGGTCCTTTCTGCTTATAGTGAAAACACTTGCTGTTAGGCTTTTTCACTCTACCTCCAAGCTCATAAACTGTCGGAAAAAACCGTGGCTTGTTGTTGAACCTTTTCCTGCTTCTTGTTGCCTTCCGGCTAAGAAGTAGAAACCTTTTCAACTACACTCACAATTGTCTATTTATTAACCAAAAGGCCCTTGGCTAATTTAACTCTCTTTCAGCAGTTTCGTCAAATAATAATGCATTTTGTTCACATTGTAATTCAGGCGGAACTGCTGAAAAGGCTTAGTAAGTAACTGGAGCACAATATCAACCTGGGTTTCCTCATTGATTTCAGGTCTTGGAATTTCTAGTTCATTCAGAAGACCTATTATCTTCAGAACATAATCCCCTTACTAGGGTTCCTTCACCAATGGTTAGTTCCCCAAATCCCACATTACAACTTGCCTAGCCGCACCCCAAACCTTTATTTTAGGTTATGCATCATGTCATAGGCAGTTTCCAAAAAAACTGATGCTGATGTTGCAATACATTCGACATAGAAGAAAAATGTAACACCGCGTCATCTCATCAGTTGTAACCCAATCCTTATATACCGGATTTCAGTGGGTTTGATAGAGCACACCTCAGAGAACACAAATTTGGTCCCCTAAGCAGTCGACACAATATCCAGATCATTTTCTAGTCAATATAATTAAGACCAGTGAATTTGTTTGAAAATGTCATCAAGTGGATTGAAAGAGACCATTTTTTGAATTTGAGAATCACATAACAGTTATGAAGGGCAAAACTTTTTGTATTTCTATTAAATTGGTTCCCTCAACCAGTCTATTAAAAGAAAAACATTAGCAACCCTACACACCGTGAAGAGTATGCCTCGATGGGTAGGTCCACTACTCTTCATCATTTGTGTAGATAGGCACAACCTTTTAATTTTACTATCAAGGCACTAAACCATGCCCAATAAAATTAAATAGCTAATTTGCTTCGGTCCTATAAATAAAAGCAGTGACTCAGATGGAGAGGATACTTGTTATTTATAGCTAAGTGTATACCATTACCTAACCTCAAAATCCATTGTTCCGTAATGAACTACCCCAGATGGAGGAGCAATCCATACAACAATTATCTTGGAGTTATCCTCTAAGGAAGTAAGTACTAATGATGCCATAATTAATTTCGTCCGATGGGGAGGAAGGTACTAAAACCAACACGCAAAACTTAATTATATCATCTACATACTAGTAATGGAGACCATGAGATTTATACAAAATAAACTCCCTCTCCCACTTAATAATTTAAAAAAATTGTGAGGGTTATCAAAACTAACATGTTTGCAAAAACCGTGATCTAGGTCAAAAGCCAAATATTACCATATTGTCCAAATATGGTAAACTATCACACATGCAAACAAGATGAATATACAAATATTCATAAGAAGGAAACATAAATAATAGGTATCCCAACTATTATGGTCAAAGATGCAATCCTTGAGCAATAAGGTATCCTTCCAGTCTTGAAATCCTTAAGCAGTTAGGAATCCTTCGAGTCTTGAAATCCTTAAGCAGTAAGGAATCCTTTCCAAACTTGAAATCCTTGAGCAATACATATGTTGAAGACTTAGATACTTTGAATCAATCAAGGAAACCAAAATCCAACCATACTTAGGCAAGAAAAATCGGATCTGAAATTTTTCCCGAGTAAACTGCACAGTCTTTAGTATTTTGGACTTTTCTCCCTCATCCAAACTCCGATTGAACTCATTCCAATTGGGTTGGATTCGAAATTCAATTATCTACAACTTCTGTGAAGAACAGAATTTCCAATTTCGATGTTTACTGGGTCAAAACAGCCTTGTAATCTGACCCTAAAAATCTGGAAAAATTCTGCTACGAGCCAAACATTCTTTTTTCTTGACAAAACTTATCTTCTTGTCAAAAAGATTGTTTTCTCCGTATCGTATGCCCCATTACAGAATTCTTAATCTTACAACAGATCTATATATCTAAAACGATACAACTGAAGAAACAAAGATTACATCAAAAACTTATGCCTCCCACATACTGCTATTACAGATTACAAAACTAAATTTGTAATAAAAAAAATAGTAATATTAACCACGCATAAAACAATTACAAAGCGTGGGATCCATTCACACAATCAAAAACATGCGTGACCATAATAGTGGGATAATCGATTTTGCAAAACAGACGTTAGAACAAACTAGAACTCTGCAAAACAACGGTTAGCACAGTTCTATATCTATGTTCTACGGACAACATGGCTTGTTTAATCCATACGCATGATTACAGCCCGCTCTGATACCACTGTTGGGAAACGAATCCCAGAACCCAGTAATTATGCGTAGAGATTAAACAACAAAAATAAACACAAACCCTACAAGGCAGAATTAGGGTTTACCTCCCATCCGTAGACACGAACGCTGGTTGACTTGTTTATTTTAGAACTTGACAGACCCGATTACTGTATGCAATAAGCTTTGCTCGACAATACCTCATGATCTTCTGCCATATTCCCTTATATCTCGATCATGTAGCCAAGTGTGGACTTCTACGTGATCTCTTTGTTCTCTTTCTCACAGCCTCTATTCTAATTTTCTGAATGACTGTTGTGAGACCTAGAGAACATAACGATATATTTATAGGGTTAGAGCAGGGACCTGAGGAGAAATAAATCTGGGCTCCTTGTGTAAATAAGAAAACCTAATCCCAGCCGGATTCTATTCTTATTTCACAAATTATAATTCACACCACTAAAGAATTATAATTGCACTCCCATCTTTATCTCGATTATATTTCGAGCTCCACGTTATTAAATACTTATTAATCTCCCCACGTTAAGATTACAGATACATGTTGATTAATTGTCGATTACTAACAGAATCCTCAACGAGACAACACCATCCTCAAATGCTAAACTTAGGAAATACTGCTATGATAACATGCAATAGAATTAATTAGCAGCATTGAAAGAATGACTATGAACAAATGAGTTAAAATAACTGCTGCTTCATAATTAAATTATCTAATCTTTGCTGCTGCTTTTGATTGAGGTAGTGTCCAAACACCTTGTCCCAAAATGAGGAAGTGATGCCAAAGCCTTGATTCTGGATACGGAAATGATGATTCAAGTGATATTTCTGCAGGAATACAACCAACGAATTAATTAGCAAGAAAATGCCAACAAGGCTTACTGGTTTAAACTTATGCAGAAAAAAGTAGAGACTTCTATGAACTGGAAAGCATCTTATAGGCCTATTTGGATCTTAGATTATGATGTAGTTATGGAGGTTAAAGAAAAGGAAATGAATTTGTGAAATTAAAATTTTCTTTGCTTCTATTTTCTCATCGCAAATCCCACCAAAAATCCAATACCCAAACACAGCATCAGTTTTGAACAGATGATACTTCATTTAATTGGGCTATTTAAAGACTTGATTCACTAGAAGGCAAACGAGTGATGGGTTTGGATATGTAATACCCACACAGGTGTTGATACAGGCAGGAGTTTTACCTTCAGATTTTGAGGTACTTCACTTGTCGGTTGTCCATGGTGCAAGTAGTAATGGGTGACGTCATACATTACATAACCCAGTAAACCACCTCCAAACAAAGCAGGAGTAGTCGAAGGAGTAGAGAGAAGTTTAAGAAAGTTCCAAAACTGTAGGCAAAACATAAAATGAGAGCCAGAAGCTACAGAAACAAAATTATCAATAATCTCAGCTAGGCAGCCTAGGCTATGTTGTGCGGATTTATGCTTGTCCATGTAAAGATGAAGAACCTATTGTTCCTTAAAAAATCTTATCTTTGAACTGCGAACAGGTTGAAAATTTTCACCGCCTTCCCAATGTTCATTTACATTGATCACATACTAAAGCTGAAATCGACTGATAACTGATAAGTAGAAGAACTGGCAGGACGAAATGAACCCTACATATCGAGCAAAAATAAAGGACTTTATTCATATCAGAACGACAATGAAACTTTAATATATCACATGTCAAAAACATTTACACCTGCAGTTCTCACTTCTCAGCTGTTCAGCAGATTTTGATTGCAGGTTTGTATCAATCACAAACCAAGCCTTCCAGAAGCTGCTCCAGCATAAGAGGGGCATTATACACAGACAACTTTTAAACTCGATTGCAACCTGCTTTCCTTTTCTTTTCCCTTGTGTGGTTAAAAATGGTAGGAAGGGCATCACAGATAATTGTACTAGTGTGGCCCGACAAAAGAGGAGGCACACCAATGACCAGCCCAGAGGCTTGAGGCAACCCCAATGCTCACTACGTGACAACTTGAAACCGAGATTTTGTGCAAAATGATGGTTACAAGATGACTACACATTTAAACTTTGGTTCTTCTACTGTACCAGTTCAATTTTAGTATGCTCTACAGCCATTCCCTTTATACCAGAAAATAAATCCTAAGTGCATAATAAGCACACGTAATAAAGGTTTACTTTCACACTCATGCCCAAAGGATAGCTTTTCACTCCCTAGAATTGACCAACTGGTGGATGCCACAGCAGGCTACGAGAGGATGAGTTTCCTTGACGCATATCGAGGATACCACCAGATAGCCATGTACGAACTGGACTAGGAGAAGACATCCTTTATCTCACCAAGAGGACTATACTGCTACAAGGTGATGCCGCTCGGATTGAGAAATGTTGGTGCGACCTACCAGAGGCTGGCGACTAAGATGTTTAAGGATCAGCTCGGCAAAACCATGGAGGTATACATTGATGATATGGTGGTGAATAGAAAACTGAAGCCCGATCATCTGGCAGATCTCAAGGTAACCTTTGACATTTTACGGAGGTATAAGCTGAAGTTGAATGCTTCAAAATGTGCCATTGGTGTTAGCTCAGGAAAATTTCTAGGTCACCTAATGACCAAAAGAGGAATAGAGGCTAACCCAGACCAAATCACTGCTTTACAAAGGCTTGAGTGCCCTGGTACTGTGAAAGAAGTCCAAAAATTGACGGGAATGGTAGCAGCACTAAATCGTTTCATCAGCAAGTCCTCAGACAGGTGCAGGCTGTTTTTCCAACTTCTGAAGAAAAGGGAAGGTTATGAATGGGGAGCCGAGCAGGAGCAAGCATTCCAGGAACTGAAGACCTACTTATCTTCACCACCCTTGCTATCTACTCCAGAAGCTGGGGAGCGACTAATTAGTACTTGGTCGTATCCAAGCACGCAATTAGCTCGGTCCTCCTATGAATAAAGGGGATGGAGCAAGCTCCTGTGTACTTTGTAAGAAAAACCTTGCTGGATGTAGAGACGCGCTACTTTAACACTCGAGAAGTTGGTGCTCCCCCTTGTTATGGCTTTGAAAAAACTGCCGCACTATTTCCTGGCTCACCCCATCATAGTGCGACTTGGATTACCAGCCCAGGACGACAATCAAAGGACAAATTTTAGTTGATTTTGTAGCCGAGTTCACTCCGACAGTGGCACCATCGCCACCAACTCTCCATGAGAAGGAGCAGGGCACCATCCCCGAGCAACCGACGAGAACAGCCAAGCTGGATCCAGATGAATGGAAGTTACTCGTCGATGGGTTAGCTTGCAATAAGGGATCAGAAGTAGGTGTTGTACTCTTTTCACCAGAGGGTCTAGTGCTCGAACAAGCACTAAGACTGGGATTTAGTGCCACCAATAATGTGGCAGAATATGAAGCTTTGCTCGCCGGACTGAGGAGTGATATGGATCTCAAGGTAAGTAAGTTAAGAGTGTTTTGTGATTCACAACTAGTTGTCAATCAACTCTCGGGAGAATATGCTGCAAAGAGCGAGAAGATGGCAGCGTATTCAGAAGCAGCCAAGGATTTGCTTGTTCAGTTTGACAAAGTCCACATCCAGCAAATCAGCTCGGGACAAAATGCACATGCAGATTCCCTTGCTTGTTTGGGTTTAGCTACTAACACTGAATTCTGCCGAACAGTTTTTGTGGATTACTTGAGTGAGCCGAGCATTGGCCAAGTTGTGGAAATGGTAATGGAAGCAGAGCAGGGGCCGAGCTGGATGGATCCTATAGTGGCATACCTACGAGATGGGATGTTGCTAGAAGACAAAAGGGAGGCACACAAGATCAAGACTAAAGCTATACGATTTTGGCTCTCCCCATAAGGTAAACTTTATAGAAAATCCTTTCTTGGTCCATACTTGTTATGTGTGCATCTAGCTCTGGTGCAGAAGTTCTTGCATGAGATTCATGCTAGGACATGTGGAGGCCACTCAGAAGCACGATCAATTGCTCACCGAGCAACATCTTTCAATATCCGAAGTGGCTGTATACATGTAAGAAGACGCCAAGTTGTTTGTCAAAACTTGTGAAAAGTGTCAGAGGTATTCACCTCTAATCCGAGCACTAGTGGAAGATCTCTTGCCCATAAATAGTCCATGGCCATTTGCACAGTGGGGATTGGACATCGTGGGTCCTCTCCCCATGGCAACGGGGAAACGAAAATTCCTCCTCATTGGCACAGACTACTTTACAAAGTGGATAGAGGGTGAGGCACTGGCCAAAATCACAGAAGCCATGGTGGAAAAATTTGTTTGGAACAAGATCATAACAAGGTTTGGGGTCCCATATTCCATCATCTCGGATAATGGGTCTCAATTTGGAAAAAAGTTCAAAGCTTTTTGTTCCCAGTACGACATCAGAAATTACTATTCTACTCTGGCCTACCCACAGAGTAATGGGCAAACAGAGGCCTCCAATAAGACCATCCTTAAAAGTCTTATGAAGAGGTTAAAGAGCAAGAAGGGAAAGTGGTCGGACGAGTAACCAGTTGTTCTTTGGGCGTATAGAACCACTCCATGTCGATCAACAGGAGAGACACCCTATTCCCTGGCTTATGGTACAGAAGCTGTCATACCACCTGAAGTGGGTCTGCCGACCAATCAGACTGCTCTGGTAGAATCAGGTGGCAACGATAATGCCCTTGCCAAGCAGCTAGATCTAGCCGAGGAGAAGAGAGAACATGCATTAATAACTTTGGGGGCATACCAAGAGCAGCTACGAAGAAGCTACAACAAGAAGGTGCAGCCAAGAGAATTCAAGGTAGGAGACCTGGTTTTGAGGAAAGTTTTAGCTAATACTAAAGTTTCCTCAGATGGAAAGCTTGGGTCGAACTGGGAAGGCCCATACAAAATCATTGAAATTGCTGGTATTGGGGCCTATCACTTGGCCAACCTAGATGGAGATTCAGTTCCACGACCATGGAACGTGCAGAATCTTAGGAAATTTTATCAGTAATTTGGTTTTTTGTGAGTATGAATATAGTCACACCCTTTTGTATTTTAGAAGTGAATACAAATATATTCACATTTTTTTGTTCTTAGTTGGGGTTACAAGTAAAATCGCCAACATTTATTATCTAGACGTTTCACTTCTATTTTTGTTTATTGGATTCTCTATATTAATATGTTTTTTCCCTTTATTATCTACAATTGTGTTTAATGAATACGAACCAAAAAGACTTTGAATTTTTTGATTCCTATAGGGGATCAGAGTGTATGAGTATGCCTTTAGCACCTAGGTTAATATGTCTGAATATGAAGAAATTCAGATTTCTTCCCCTCCTAAGTATGAAAAAACTTAGGATTGAAACGATTATTGCAAATATTCAAGTACGAAATACCTTGGAAAAATTCCCAAGTATGAAAACACTTGGGAAGAAAAAATTTGGGATTGCAACAATTATTGCACACCCCTAAGTACGAAATACCTTGATAAAATTCCTAAGTATGAAGACACTTAGGAAGGAAAAGTTTGCACCGATAATTGCAAACTAGCTAAGTACGAGAAACACTTAGAACGAAATGAGTACGAAAAAACTTAGGTAAAAACAAACAAACGTTAAGTACGAAAATACTTAAGGTGCATGAAAGAGTCAAAGGCCACACACGGCCGAACAGGCCACGCAGGGCCGAACAGGCCACGCAGGGCCGAACAAAAAAAAACTTAAACAAATATGAGGAAACCAACACAGGCGTTCAAGCCTCGTCACTGTGCTCTTGAGCAACAGTGGCAGGGATAGAGTTAGTAGTTTCACCTTCTGGAATTGCCTCAGCAACGTTGTCGTCACCTTCTTGTTGGGTGAGGTCAACATGGGCAACTGCATCTTCAATTAGAGGTTGCTCTAGAGGGGGCTCGAGTTGGGCCTGGGTAGCAAGAGCAGCGGCCTTGGTCTTGCTCGGCAGCTCCATGTTCGTCCAGTATGGAGAAGACCTGTCGACATCAAGCACAGTGAGACACCTCTGCCAACTGGTTCCCCAGATGTGGTCCTTCTACACCCCTATCATACCCAGCAGTAGCTCTTGTGTTAGTAGCATCCAGTTGGCGTCTGAGGTTTTCAATCTCCCTCTAATCGGCTTCCTTCTCCTTTTTCAGCTTATCGTTCTCCATCCGAGCTTCACGCCAGCATTGTGCGTGATATGCGTTATCCCTCTCGGCCTTCTCAAGGGTCTTCTGCAGGGTGGAGACTTCTTTTTTCAACTCCTTCTCAGTCTCTTTAGCTCGGTCGAAGCCCACAGACACCTTCTGCATGATCTGCACGGGGGCACAGAGCAAGAAATAAAATAAAACAAGACAAATAGAGCAGGAACTACAACATAAGGGAGATAAGGAATACCCTGACGCTGGCCTGCATGGCAGACTTCATCAGTGAGTCATAGGATTGATCTTTTTCTTTCTCTATGTCGGCCGGCAGGAGAGCGCTTGTGCAATGGCATAGGCAACGTCGGGCGAAGAGACCTTGTTTGACATGTTGAGAGGAGTGCCGTTGGGATAAGCAATGGTAGGGTTCCAAGGTGTAGGATGCACCGTTGGTCTTGACACAGATCGCCTATTGCTTGGCCCTTTGGTCCTCTGTCGCTGAGGGGAGGGTTGGCTAGACTCATCAGTAGTGGCCTCCAAGGGCCTCTTCTCCCTCTTGCTTGGCTCAGGATCAGAAGGGGAATTGGACAAAGTAGGGGGAGTGATTGTTGCTGCAATAGGACCACCTAGACCAAGTATGTCGACTAACCTAATCGGTTGAGCAGGCATCTCTGTGTTTGAAGAAGGGGAAGAGAAGTAACTTTGTGAGGACGAGTCACTCACGTCGATGGTAAAAGGACATGTGGGTCAGTACGGGTTTGATCTTCCTCTTCTTCTTCTTCTTCTTCTTCGCCTCTCCCTGAGGTGCTCGGCTCGTAGTCCCCGAAAGTGATGATGGGTATACCAGTTACAATTTTTTGTTGGCTGGCTATGGTGATTTGTTGTTGAGGATTTCTTGGAGCTCTAGGACGAGAAACCCTTCCTCTGGACCGATTTCTTCTAGTCCTAGCTCGTCCTTGCTCGGCTAGGGCAATTGGTATTACTGGCTCAGGGACTGGAGGCCAGGGGTGTCTGGAGCGAGGTTCCCCTACTCTTCTAACTCCTCGCTAGTAGGATGGCGTGTACCCTAGCAGGATATGAGCAGCTCGGCCCAGACCAACCGGAGGCGGCTCAAATCCGTCGAAGTACAGGGCTAAGGCGATATCTCGACGATGTAGCCCGCCGTGGTTCAGACGACCGTGCTCGTTCAAATTACTCGCGAAAAGAACACAAAAGAGCAACGTCAATCAGTAAATCAGAAAGTATGGAGAAAATGATGAATTCAGTGTAAAATGGAATAAATACTACCGTAATCACCCCATAACCGTGGGGCAGGAGAAGCCAATCGTATTTCCTTCAGCGTCTCTGGGCTCCCCATTCCCAGTCACGATGAAGTAGTCATCACATTCCCCTTTTGAAGAGTTAGGAAGATCGGTGATAAGCTTTTGGTCGTTGTTTCTGGCTTTAAAGTAATAGGAATTGTCCTTCTTGGGGACTACACTGTAAAGGTAGTGTAAATCTCACCAGTTCAATTCTAGGTTTAACAACTGGTTCAAGGTTAAGGTGCCCATCACTACCCTAACGAAATTAGGGCACAGTTGCATGGGACAGAGGGAGCACCTATTGCAGACTTCACGAAAGATGGGGTGGAGAGGAAATCTCAAGCCTCCCTCTACAATAAAGATTAAGGGGATATGGATTTTCTCCCTGGTATGCCCATATTCCCCCAAGTCGTTTGGACCGTTTAGATGAAATTGGACGTCATTAGGAATTTCGTACATTTGACGAAATTCCTCAATTTTCAGAGGATTACTAAGAAGGGCTCTAAATTTTCCCATCTGAAACTAACGAACGATTTCACTATTGAAACCCAGAAACACGAAGGGAAACCTAAAACAGAGATCTAAAGGGAGAAAAAATGACTTACGGGGGTGAGATGAAAACCTAAGTTGAAACTTTCCGACGGGACCGGAGGTGGATTTTTTAGATTTTTTGGGCAAGACAAGCTTTGGGACAACGGAAAAGGCGGAATGTACTCCTTCTTCTCTCTCTTAACTTTTGTTTTTGATGGAAGAAATGAGGAAGAAGTGGAAGGGGCAAGAGGTTTAAGGGGTGTAATCATTATCCCGCCCAAAACCCCATAAAGTAGGGTGTGACGTACAAGAAACGTCACCACAAAGCGTCCTTTGGGCTTATCTGATAGCAAACGGGTCACTTCGCATTTAATGCGAAAACAAATTTGCCCCCCATGTGGGGGAGGGATGTGCAGAAAGTAAGGTATTGGAGTTGGAAGAAAACCAGTCCGAACAGAAGGCTCTGAACATCATTGATGAGTAACAATGATGAACAGAGTTGGGGAGCAATTGCAGTGGGTAAAATCCAATTACCCACAGAAATGGCAAAACATGTGCACGAAGTAGTTTCCATGAGAGGGTACCTAGCTCGGCTTTATTGGGAAAGGGATTCTTAACCCTTTGCCGATCAGAGTTGACCATAAATAGGGGTCAGAACTGTTCGGGAACACCAAGTGAAGGTGTACTAGCTCGGCAGTAGCCACAGAGAGATGTCTCAAGGCATGGCCGAGCTAGTTAAGCTACATATGTAGTTAAGGCAACATTGTGGGACTACATGATTCAGCTAAGTTCAGCACGGCATGTGTGGACTGGGCCTTGTACGGTCCATGCCGAGCTATGTGAAAGCACTGCCAGGACCGCCTTAAAAATATAGGGCGGTGGAGCATTCCAGAAGGTTCTAAGTCGGTCTCTTACGTAATAAGAGGAGATCCCGTGATTATAGGGATCAACATAGATATTCCTAATGTAATTAGGAATACATTGCGTAGCCATATAAGAAAGGGTCCTATATGGAAATAAGTCCTACTGCAAGAAGAGATCTTGCACCGCCACAACTAATAGGGAGAGTCCTATTAGGAATGGTTTCCTAATGTGCATAGGAAACTTGGGTAACGATGTCCCTTGTTCAACAGGCAACTCACACATATAAATAAAGCGACACACCAATGAAGAAAGGTACATGGTAACACTCAGTTATACGCATTGTGTTCTTTGCTTAATTAATGACCTTATACTAACTTAAGCATCGGAGGGCCTTTGCCGACGAGTGGTAAAGGTGCTCTAACCCTTGTCTATCTTGCAGAATTAGGATTTATGCAAGAAGCACATGATCAAGCTCATACGTGGATTTTATCCCCGTAGAAGTGCGATAGATCATAGAGATCCGATGGGAGTCCAAGGGGTGCTGGGAGAGCCGAGAATGGTACGTGGATGAACCAGGAGGCAGGGGGAGACCCGGGAGAACTGACGAGAGTGGAGGAGGACCATGAAAAAATGGCGGATAGGTGGCAGAAAAGGCGGGCAGAGTTGGAAAGTTACACACCAGGAGCATTGGATAGACGTCACACAGATCAGAGTTGGTCAACGGTGATGGAGGCAGTCTGGTTCAATTGGGTTCGAAGACCTATCATCTGAAGATGCAGCTATGATTCGGGTTACAGGAGGAACTTATAGGATGGTGATTTCCGGTCTTACGGATGAAGGGCACCATACAGGCTTGTGGTGAGTGCAGTGGCAGATGGAGCTAATGCCAGGCATGGTCAAGCAGTATGGGTGATTTGTTATGGTGAACAGGATGCATAGTAGTTGTAGAGACACACACGAAATAGGCGCATGAGTGAACCGAGTAGTTTCAACTGGGATATTACTGGGCGCGCAGGGAACTGAATCAGGAGGTGTGCGGGCTGCTAGCCAGCTACGATGGTTGCAACTGGTTGTTGGAATATGTTCACAGTAGCTCTGGACAGAGGGACTGAGATGGAGATGAGATGATGCATCATGAGGTTTTATTCCTACTGTGATTTTGTGATTGGATCCTCTCTGGGATATGTAGCTCCATGGTATGGAGAGAGGGAGTCGCGGATTGTGTCTTGTGATGGGGCAAGAGCGTTCGAGGATTGGCAGATGCGGATAGAGGCATCTCGGTTGGAGGTGTGGGTCATTTGCGTTTAGATGCGATAAGGCATTCCAGAGTTTTTCAGAGACAGGTTATGGATGTTGAGTTGGTGTACTCCATCGATTATTTTTTAATTTTTTTCCCGCTGATGTTGTTTCTAGGTTACAGGGGGATGCAGGGTACTTTGTTCTCGTTGATGGCGGTTCAGGAGCATCCGGGTTTTGGATGTGGGCGCTCTGGTTTGGGGGTGCAGAATTGTGATCAATTGTGAAAGATCTGGCTTGCGGAATACATTCATTCAAGTGGTGTATCTGGTTGGGGTCCAAAGACGCTTGTTTGGGAATGACACATGCACTTATTAGAGCAGTAGATCAATTTGAGCCACGGAGATCTTGCAGGATTGGAAGACGTCCCAGATTCACAAGTGGTGTATCCCGGTTTAGGGGTACGGTGGAGCTCGGTGGGAGATGCATTGTCAAAGAAGGAGTCAACCTCTTCGTAGATGGTGTGTGAGATCATTTTGCTAGTTAAGCCTCTAGTGTGAGTAGAGGGGAGCTGCAAAGATTCTCTTGACAGGAAAAATGCTAGAGTGGCGAATCGTGGCTACATGATGTTATAAATTTGCGTGGCACCCCGTAAGGGGGTGCAGGCGCTCCAGTTGGGGAGCGCAAACACCTTGGGTGGAGGTGTGGGAGTGGAGAGCATCCAGGCGAGGGGGTGCAGTACTTAGATTTTTTTCTGATTAGCTGCGGATTCTAATTTGCAAGGATACATTCTTTCGGGTGATGTATTCCAGATTGAGGGTACAGTGTAGCTCGACTGTTAATGACACAGGCGCTTGCTAATAGTGGCAGATTGGAGATGGTTTGTGTGTGTTTGTGTGCGTGAGTGTGACGCAGGGCACAACATGATCAAAATAAATAGGGTTTGTTTGGGGTGTTTTATTAAAACCTTCCTTGTGCTTCGATAATGTTTATTTAAGAGTTTTGGGGCAATCCGACGTTGCTTAGGTGGGAAAACGTGAATGGCTTATGTATAGGTGCACATCTACTAAGCTCACTCTATTCGTTTAACTGTAGAGTGGCTTCACTTGTATGGTGCACCAAACTGGCAAAACCAGTCTTACAAATATGGACTTAGAGTTTAGGAATGGCAACGGGGCAAATTGGGGACGGATTTAATGTTGGAAATCCGGTCTTCAAAATTGTGTTGATGATGGCATCGTCTCTTCTACTCCAATCTGCACTGCCAAAAATAATTCGAGGCGCGTTGAAACAACGCTTTCCTAAAGATTGTATTTGCCCCACCTAAATGGTGTGCACCGGGTTACAGCAAATCCGCCTTCAAGATACAACGAAATCGAACTCGAAGTTCTTTCTGTTTGCGTTTTCACAAATGAAAACAGACAGAATATCCACTACACGAGAATAAGAAAATCAAGAATCACTTTGCTTTGTTTGTTGCAAGGCAACAAAGCACAGAATGAGCTCTCAATTTATTTGGATGAGAGTGAAAAAATTTCTATGTGAAAAATTGGATTCAAATGGCTTGTTTCTAGGCCTATATATAGCCCTTCAAAACACCTGTTCATTAGGCATCCATACAGTTGCCATTAGGCAACCATTCGACTGTGCTAATAACAACCAAAAGCAACTGTTGGCATTTAATCAAATGTAGCCATATAATGGCAACCATTCGGACAGAATGGATGCACCCATTGGATTATGGAATTAACAAAGCATCTAATATATAAAAAGATAGATCTTGTTCCTTTCCTAAAAGGCACATGCATCCTTTAGGTTCCATCCAATCAATGCATTTATTAGTGTAAAACTAATAGACACAACTTTAGTATTATAAACTAAAAGTCACTTCTCTTCACAAAAATAACCAGCACAAATCTTAGGCTTGGAGACAAAAGTTGCAACTCTCCACAAATAAAAAGTCTAAATATAGGAACTTGAATATTTTAAAAACTCCAAAAATAAAAGATTATTTATTTTGAAAAAACTCTAAAATCCCCCACCATTTTTTAAATAAAGAAGCAGTATTCTAGAATCTCTTAACAAGGCGTATGCATACATGAATAGTGTCTCACAACTTCAACCACTCACTAAGTGAAACACATCAAAGGTAGTCAGGACAACATAGTAGACGTGTCTGTGAACTAGCTGCCCTCTAGTGACTAACCGGATATGTCTCACACATAATCCTCAATATTGCAGATATTTAAATCGGGTGACTCGTGCACTGGCTTGGGACGGTATCTTGATTTCATGAGTGCTCTAAGGTCTATCCCCCTCGACCTATAGGAAGTGGCGCCACCTCCACACTCAAATAGGTAGATTTTTACTGATGCCCCATAATAAAAGCACCAAAAATCTATTAAGATCTCAGTGGCTCACCTTCCTTTGTTTTTACATTACATGTACCAAACACTTTACCTTGGGATGATAAAATAACATTTAAAGTGCTTGAATAACTACATAGGGTGTAGTTTCTCATTGAAATCAAGAGACTGAAAGCATCAACCAGTTGAGTTGAGTTTCCAGTAGGAGTGATCAAATTAAGTGGGCATAACTCCCATCCCCTTTGATGTCTTCCCCACCAAATCCTTTGCAAGACCTTTTGTAAAAGGATTAGCCAAGTTTTGACTTGACTTAACATAACCGATGGTTATCACCCCATCAATTATCAATTTCCTAACATAGCTACGTCTAAGTCCGATATGCCTGGACTTACCATTGTACACTTGGCTATAAGCTCGTGACAGAGTTGCCTCACTATCACAATGCAAAGATATTGGTGGCATAGGCTTAGGCCACACTGGAATTTCCAATAAAGAATTTCTCAGCTACTCTGCCTTTTTGCCGCCAAAAGCTAAAGCCACAAATTCGGCTGCCATAGTCGAATCTGCAATGAGGGTCTATTTCTTTATCACTTGTAGACAAGTGATCATCCTGCCTAATAATCCAACTAGCATTTGTGTATCCTTCCAAAACTGAAGTATACCCACTATAGACTAACCTAAAGCCTATAGTGCTTTTAAGGCACTTCTATACTTTATTCACCACTTGCCAATGCATATGTTCCGGTTTACTAGTGTACCTACTAAGTTTTCCCATTGCAAAGGAAATATCTGGCCTTGTGTAGGTCATGGCATACATCAAGCTACTTATCACTCTAGAATACTCTAGTTGTGGTACAACTCTTCCATCATAAGAACCCATCGGCGAATGAGAATCATAAGGCGTAGTAACTGGTGAGCTTTCAAAATGATTAAACTTGCGTAAAAAGATTTCAATGTAATGTGCATGGGATAGAATCAAATGATTATCACGTCGTTTAATTCTAATACCCAATATTACTGTTAGAAATTTATACTAAAAGTCATGCTTTTATGTAATGAATTAATTTTAATTAGTTAATTAATAATCAGTTTTATCCCTTTTTTATGAGAATCTATTATGGGCAATGTTTGCATAATATTATTGCATGTTGTGCATGTGTGTTTTTTATTCTACATAGTAAATGATCTAGTGTGTACAGTACGACTTACATACGGAAGATTGGATAATTGGTTCTTGTGGAAAATAAGTTTTTGGTTCACACTCTTAGATGGAATTTGACACCCATCAATGAAATTGTAACACAATGTTTTAGTAGGTCTGTCTTGACTACAGGGAATGGTTCTTTTTCCAACTCATTGTGCTAGTACACTTTGTGTGTATTGAACAGGACTACTTTAAGGTAATTGTCTTAATACTGATATTATAAGACAATTAGAAGCTTATGGTTATTATGAATGCTTATACTCTTAATCCACACACACACACATATGCACACACACATTTAATGTTATCGACGTTGATTCATTATAAAGTGTGATCCTCTTTCGGGTCAATAGTCTTGGTGAGTTGGGTGGTCACGACATTATATGCCTAATATATATATATATATTAATTATTGATGGAATCCACTTCCCGGTTGGGATTGATGATACCTCCTTGAGTAAACTTATAAGTTTCGATTATGTTAAACCTTGCAGGTGGATATTTGTATTCGACGATATTTGTATCCGACGGACATATCGAATAAGTTAAGTTGTATGTATCAAGATATTTTATAAGATGTTGAGTAAATAGAATTGTCAGTAATTTAATTTAATCAACGGGTATCTGTAATCTTAACCTGGGGAGATTAATAACGTGGAGCTCGAAATATAATTGAGATAAAGAAGGGAGTGCAATTATAATTCTTTAGTGGTGTGAGTTATAATTTGTGAAATAAGAATAAAATCCGGGTGGGATTATGTTTTCTTATTTACACAAGGAGCCCATATATATTTCTTCTCAGGTCCCTGATCTAGCCCTATAAATATATCGTTATGTTCTCCAGGTCTCACACAATCATTCAGAAAATTAGAAGAGAGAATGTGAGAAAGAGAACAAGGAGACTATGTAGAAATCCACGCTTGACTACATAATCAAGGTATAACGGAAATGGTAGAAGATCATGAGGTATTGTCGAGCAGAGTTTGTTGCGTACAATAATTGAGTCTGTCAAGATATAAGTAAGAAACAAGTCAACCTACGTTCTTGTCTACGGTTGAGAGGCAGACCCAAATTCCGCCTCGTGTAGGGATTGTGTTTCTTTTTCTTTTTCTTTTTTGTCTAATTTGTACGTGTTATTACTGGGCTCTGGGATTCGTTTCCCAATAGTTACATCTGCAACAACCATATCTTTCATGCTAAAGTTAGCAGAAAGAAATCTTTTGTATTTTGAATGCTCTCTTGGTCTGTCCCAAATATGAGCATATCATCTACGTACAAACAGATAATTACACCATGCTTGCCACTGAATTTACTATACACACATTTATCTGACTGGTGTATCCTAAAGCCATTTGACAAAATAACATTGCCAAACTTATCATGCCACTAATTAGGTGCTTGCTTAAGTCTATATAGTGACTTAACAAGCTTACATACTTTATGCTCTTGACCTTGCACAACATATCCCTCCGATTGCTTCATATAGATTTCTTCATCTAACTCACCGTAAAGGAATGCCGTCTTGACATCCATTCGGTGAATCTCAAACTTTAATATAGAAGCAAGAGCAATAAAAAGCCTCGTTATTGAGATTCTAGCAACTGGAGCATACGTATCAAAGTAATCAATACTCTCTTTCTGGGTAAAATCTTTGGCAACTAACCTGACCTTAAACTTATCAATAATTCCATCGACTTTCATTTTCTTCTTGAAAATCCATTTACAACCGATTGGTTTTTGAACCAAGAGGTAAGTCAGCAAGAACCCAGGTATTATTACCCATAATGAAATCCATTTCATCTTGTACAACCTCCTTCCAAAAAGCAACATCTTGAAATTTCTTTGCTTCCTTAAAAGTCAATGGATCTTCTTCTACATGTAGCAATGACACATAGTGATTACATGTAGCTTCTCTAGTACCTTCAACTAGATAAACTACAAAGTCAGGCCCAAACATTTTCTCTCTCCGAGCTCGTTTGCTCCTTCTAAGTTCAACTTGTTCCATAGGTTCATTATCCTCATTTGCCTCGTCTATAGGCTCATTGTCCTCTCTGGACATCAAGGGAATTGGTCCGAATCTTCGTTGCACTCCAAGTCCTTAATTGACTTTAACCTTGGAATTCTGTTAAACCTATTTTCATAAAATACTACATCTTGAGATTCAATGATGGTGTTAACAAACACTGCATCATTTGGCTTAGCCACTAGAAACTTATATACCTTGCTATGCAAAGCATATGCAAGGAATATACATTCAATTCCTTTGTTACCTAACTTCTTCCTTTTAGGTTCAGGCAATTTAACCATTGCCCTGCATCCCCGAGTCTTAAAATAACTTAGATTTGGTTTCTTTTCTCGCCAGAGCTCTAATGGAGTAATGTTAGACTTTTTTTTTAGAGGAATCCTATTCAGGATATAAGTAGCAGTAAGCATGGTTTTGCCCCACAAATCGGTACCTAATCCAGCATTGCTTAACATAGCATTTACTATCTCAGTTAAAGTCTTATTCTTTCTTTCAGCCGCTCTATTTTGTTGTGGTGTATACGGTGCAGTTACTTCATGAATTATACCAATAGATTCACAATAGTCAGGAAAGTAGTATTCACCGCCCCTGTCAGACCTAAGACGTTTAATCCTAGTTCCACATTGATTTTCAACTATTGCCTGGGGAAAAACTAGGTGCAGGTGACTTGATCTTCTGGAGCCAAAAAAGAAAAGAAATAAGATCACAAGACAGACAAATGAATTTGCATGAGATCCTTTCCTTATTGGAAGTCAAATCTCAAAGATCATAAGTGCCAATTCAAGTGTATATTTTGCCCATGACTTGCCTTCCATAGGCGTCCATAACCAACTCATGTTGGACTCAGTGAGTCGGCAAAAAAATAAAGTACTTCAAGCCTCGCCTTCAATGCTAGTAAGCAAGCATCCATCCGAGCCTCGAAGTGGGGGCAATTTGTAGACACTAAAATTTTGACGCGATTTAATCGCCGTCCAAATTAATTGAGACAAATAAAATTGTCTAAATTAATTAAAGTACTCAAAGATGGTCAAAGCCTTCAAATAAATTTGGGCCGTCCAAAATTATGGGCTCAATCCATTTGAGATACGGTAAAGGCCAAAATAAGTTGGGCTAATTTAAATTAGTCAAATGGGCTCACGAAAATATGGGCTCAACATGAGCAGGACCAAAAGAAGATGGACCGACTTAGCCTTTGAAATGGGTCATAGGTTTGGGCCAACCCAAAGCTACGGGCCCAGTCCAATTTTCCGTGAGTCAAAAGAATAATTATAATATATATTTATATATTATAATTTCTTTAATATTGACCTAAGTTAATTGGAAAGAAAATCAATCAAGGAAAATCTTACCAAACTTATCACCCCTCTCCTTTGCCTATAAATAGAGGCTCATAGAAGGAGAAAATGACCTTTTGCTTAGCATTCAACCAGAGTTCTCAAGCAATTCGTCAACCACCTGCGAAGAATCATCAAGCACCAAGAACAACGTGCCAATTTCTTCACAAGTTCATCACCCAACAACTCAAATCCTTCAACAAATCAAAGCCATCTTCAAACACAAGAACACAAGCAACAACAACTTGCAAAGAATCATCAAGCACAAAAAACATGCCGATTTCTTCACAAGTTCAGCATCCAACAAATCATTCAACAAATCAAAGCCATCTTCAAATACAAGAACACAAGCAGCAACAACTTGCAAAGAATCATCAAGCACAAAAAACGTGTCGATTTCTTCACAAGTTCAGCGTCCAACAAATCATTCAACAAATCAAAGCCATCTTCAAACACAAGAACACAAGCAGCAACAACTTGCAAAGAATCATCAAGCACAAAAAACGTGTCGATTTCTTCACAAGTTCAGCGTCCAACAAATCATTCAACAAATCAAAGCCATCTTCAAACTTTGTTCTTCAGTTCATTCAACTCGAAGAGTCAAAGAAAACTGTCATTTGTGTGATTCAATAACAAGCATTCAAACCGTTGAAATGCATCGGAGATCGAATCAAAGGATTGTCTTTTGTTTGTTTATTGTAAAAGAGCATTAATTAGAGAATGTACCCGCATTAAATTCAAAATCAATAATATTATTATTTTGTGCATCTTTTTCGTGTTCTTTATTTCAGGACTCGAATTTGTGTGTTACAGAAATATTGAGAAAAATCATCAATGAATGTAACAAAATACTTTTTGCCTCCTCTAGTAGGGGTACTATGCATCTCACATACATCACTATAAACCAAATTCAAGAATAGATGATGTTCGTTCAACTATAGGAAATGACATTCTGGTTAGTTTTGTTTCCATGCAGATTTTGTAATTATCTACCATATCAACATTATACTTAAGAATTAGATTAGATTTAACCATGTTATCCATTTTCCTAGTGCTTATGTGCCTTAAACGAGTATGCCATGAAGAAAGAGAGTCAAGCATATAAGCAGAACCAACTGTATTATTGATATTAATTTTGAACATGCCATCACAAACATAGCCCTTTCCAACAAATGTACCACTCTTGGACAGAGCAAACTTGTCCAACTCAAACACTAACTTAAAGCCATACTTATTAAGTAGGCTACCAGATATAGGATTTTTCCTAACTTCTAGTACATGATACACATCACTAAGAGTCAGTGTCTTGCAATCAAATGATTTTCCATGTAGAGAACAATGTCATCTTTAACCGAAATATAGTCAGTAAAGAACCTTTTGTCATCACAGACATGCCTTGTTGCACCAGAATCAATCCACTAGTTTCCAGCATCTTCGAGGGTATTAACCTCCAAAATGATAGCCATAAATTTAGTTTTCTTGGCCTCCGATGCTTCTGATTTTCCACCAGTTTTCTTCCTTTTGAGAGACAGGTAGTCAAGTTTGATATGCCTATGTTTGACGCAATGCCAGCAACTAGAAACTATAGGATCCTGCTTTTTCCCTTTACCAGGACCATTGCTGCCTTAGAACTTACAATTTTCCATCTTCTTGTTGGAACCTTCCTCTATTACAAGAACCTTGGAATTATCATCCTTACCCTCTTGACGCCTTGTCTCTTCCTCCACCCAAAGGTGTTGGACCAATTGTTCAAGGGTAAGTTTCTCGATGTTGTTTTTGAGTTCCTTTTTAAAGGCTTTCCATGATGGAGGAAGATTATCAATAACAGAGGATACATCAATAGATTCATCGATATTCATTTTCTTAACCTTAAACTAATTTAGAATGTGTTACAACTCATGCATTTGATCAATGTTGGGCTTAGTATCAGCCATACAAAAATTCATAAACTGGCTAACAATAAACTTCTTACTTGTAGCATTGTCTGTTAGATACTTAGCATGAAGAGAATCCCAAACTTCCTTTGCCATAAGTGCATTCTGGTAGACATCAAACAGTGAATCCGATAGCGCATTCAGAATATGACCTTGGCAGATGTAGTCATCATTTTCCCACTTGATCCTCTCACGGGTCTGATCCAGTGTTTCATTCTCACTTTCTTCTAGACCAGGAGTGGTCAAAACATAGACCACTTTCAACATAGTAAGGAGAAAATGCATCTTCTTCTCCCAGTGCGTGAAGTTGCTTCCTTCGAACCGTTCAAGTTTCACAAAGTCTTGTGACATTTTATGGGGAGACATCGCCAATTCGAATACTGTCTTTAGATTGTTGGAAATCCAGTCTTCAAAAATGTGTTGATGATAGCGTTGTCTCTTCTACTCCAATCTGCTTTGCAAAAAACAATTCAAGGCGCATTGTAACAATGGTTTCCTAAAGACAGTATTTGCTCCCACCAAACGGTGTGCACTAACCCAGCAAATTGGCCTTCAAGATATAATGAAACCGAACTCGAAGTTCTTTTTGTCTGCGTTTGCACAAACGAAAAACAGATAGAATATCCGTTACATGAGATTAAGAAAATCAAGAATCACTATGTTTTGTTTCTTGTAAGGCAACGAAGCACAAAATGAGTGCTCAATTTATTTGGATGTGGCTGACAAATTTTGTGTGTGAAAAATTGGATCCAAATAGCTTGTTTCCAGGCCTTTATATGGCCCTTAAAAACACTTGTTCATTAGGCATCCATCCATACAGTTGCCATTAGGCAACCATTCAGTCGTGCTACTAACAACCCAAAGCAGCTGTTGGCATTTAATCAAATGCAGCCATAGACTGGCAACCATTTAGATGGAATGGAAGCATCCATTGGATTATGGAATTAACAAAGCATCTAATATATAAAAAGATAGATCTCGTTCCTTCTCTAAAAGAAACATGCACCCTTTAGGTTCCACCCAATCAACACATTTATTAGTGTAAAACTAACAGACACATAAACTAAAAGTCACTTCTCTTCACAAAAATAACCAACCTTTTCTTCTCTGGGTTAGTTGTGGGGTTTGTCTAGTGGACTTCGTTCCCTAGTCTGGTTGTTTCCTCATGCTTTCCCTTTTAATCTTTGTAACTATGCAGAGATTAATAAAGTTATTCGCCATTAAAAAAAAAAAAAAATAACAACTCTTAGTCTTAGAGACAAAAGTTGCAACTCTCCATAAATAAAAAGTTTAAATATAGGAACATGAATATTTTAAAAACTCCAAAAATAAAAGCTTATTTATTTTGAAAAAACCCTAACATTTAACCATCCCCTTCTCCAATCCCCGAACCCCATATCTACCTACGCCTCCCCCCTCCGCTTGGATGATCGTACGGGGAATCACGTCTGCCTTGCATCCCTGCCGTGATCCGAAAGTCATCTAACAAAAAAAACTTGCATATTTTATGTTTTTCCATTACAACGTTTCTGGCATCAAAGCCAAATAATGAAAAATATGGCAACAATTGTCAATTTTAAACAAAAATCCTAATTAATTAACCAAATATGACTACATAACAGTCAAGGATCACAAAGCAAAGGAACTACATTCAAGCATTAAAATGTATTACTGTGTATGTGGATTACTGAATATAAACTATAGTAAATATACTGGGAAAACCCTACTAGTTAATAATAAATTTAGGTGTCTTAATGTAAATACCATATTAGTTATATAAAGTAAAAAGGAGCGTGGAACGGAGTGGGTAATGGGGCGGAGTATGAGGAACCGCCACCAACCCGATCATTGATTTTTTATTATTTTACCTCCAAATTTGATCCGATCCTAGAAAAAAATACTCAAAACTGCAATCTGAACGGAGCGGAAAACAGATTGGATCAATTGGAATTGCCATCCCTATTTGACTCTATTGAAAATTATGGCGTAAGTGCATGAGCTTGGCGGTGGGTTGTCTGGCTACAATGTGGCGCTTTGATGGTGCACCGAATTGGCAAAGCCGGTGCTCCACTTACCCGCTACCCATACGCCACGTCAGCGCCACCTTACTGCCAAGTCGCAATAAGAAAGGGCGCCCATAAAGCGCATCAAAGCACCACGTTGCTGCCAAAGAGCCCAATTTGTACCATAGGATCTAATTTAACGGCTCTAGATAAACAGGAATAAGCCCATCCGATTGGGTGCATCTGGGTATATAAATAGAGCCCAATATACATCCATTCAACACACAGAAAATCTGGAAACTCTCCCTCACTCTAATTAGTTGACTTTCTTGTATTGTTACTTCGTTACTCTGCAGAAGTGAAATTAATAGTCCCTTGATTCGTTTGATTTTTTTTAGGCTCGGTATTATATATGTCCTTGGTTTGTGCGGACACATGCAAAAGATCATTGGATCGGGCTTCGTTGTATCCCCGAAACAGATTTGCTGCAACCCGAGGCACACCAAACGGTGAGGGCAAATACTGTTTTTTGAAAAGCAACTTTGTAACATGCCTCGAAGCAAGTTCCATAGGCCTTCATATTCCAAAGATCTAAGATTTTGCACCAACATTACTTACACCCAAGTGCCACGGGCTGAGAGCACCAAAATGCACTCTACAACTTTATGTTTTATCCGTCAACCCGGTGTGAAAGTGTTTCTCTCAAAAAATACCACGAATGCGTATGCGGCGTGGTTGGCGTGCCAGGACTGTGAGACAATCCAAATTGCGTTGCATGCGTGCCTCGATCTTGACTTCTAAGCATTGTGATTGCGTTGGGCTTAAGGGTGAGACTGAATAATGGTTCGTGGTCTGCCTACTTGTGAGGACTTAATAATTTCTCAACCGTGTAAGAACGAGAGAACAACTAAAAGCTAATTGAATTCCACTAAATCAGATTAAAGGAATTGATTGAGTGAAATGGAACGAAAATGATAAAGTATTTTGCTGGAAAGTAAAGATAAATTGGATAAGCGCTGGGTTTGTTGGTGTTGGAACCAAGGTTATCAATACCGTACCGTACCGGCCGGTACGTACCGGTTTTGTATAAAAACGGTACCAAAGACCCTCAATACCGTACCGTGTTCAATACCGGGCGGTACCGGCCGGGTACCGGCCGTACCGGCAAATACCGGGAATACCGGCCGGTACCGAAAAATACCGGGCAAGTACCGGACAGAACAAAACTGCCACCGTATTCCGGCCATAACTTTTTACCCCGAACTCCGATCAAGGCAAGTTATATATCAAAATTTAAGAGAATTTCAAGATCTACAACATTGTAGTTACACACTTTTTCTAATTTGGTACCGATGTGACCCAAAAACTATGATTTCTGAACGGGGAGATTATAAAAAAAACAAGGCATGTTTTTTAAAAAGGGTTTGTGATGCATGGGTTCAACTTCTATCACTACCAAACATCAAATACAACAAATATGTACTAAAATTAAGTGGGTCTAAGGGGGAACCTTGGTTTTTAAGAAAATGAGATTGAAAATGTCATATTCTGTGACAAATTTTGTGTCTCTTGAACCCTCTCTCTCAATATATATTTATAAATATATAGTTGCGTCAAATCCGATACGGTACCCGGTATTGACCGGTACCGGTACCGTACCGTACCAATGGGAAAACCGGTACTCTAGCCGATACGGTATTCAGAACCTTGGTTGGAACTCTCTTTTTTTTTTGTCTTCGATTCTCTTATTTTATAGATGAAAAATCCAACTGCTCCAGGTCTGAATCAGATTTCCCGCCATCTTGCAACCTTGCAACGTTCCCAGGTGTCCTATGTTTCCTTTTTTGTTTCTTTTTCTCTTGATGTTGGAGGTTATAATCCCACTAGGCTTTCCCACCCAGGGCCGGTCCTGAGCTAAGGCGTGTATGGCGGCTAACTTAGGCCCCCGTGTTTTGGCCTAAAATTAGGGCCCTGGATAAGTACACTCAGGTACAGAATATATATTTAATCTATCGCTTATATAATCATTGAGTTAGGTAGCCTAGTGGAAAAGCTTAGTTTCTTTATGCAATAGGTACATGCTATGTAGCACGAACACGGATACAAATACGGACACGGACACGGATACGGATACGGACATGGCAATTTTGAAAAAAGGGACACGGACACGGCGGGGGACACGGCAATATATATATATTAATATATATATAAATATTATAAAAAATTTAAAAAATTTAAAAATTTAAAGATTGATAATTACAGTTTGACCCCCAAAAATTTTAAAAATTACAATTTGACCCCTGAAAATTTGAAAAATTACAAATTGACCCCAAATTTTTTTAAAAAAATTACAATTTGCCCCCTGCCGTGTCCCCCAGCCGTGTCCCCCACGTGTCCCCGCCATGTCCCCCTAAAAAAATTCAAAAAAATTGGGGGACACGCCACGTGGCGTGTCCCATACGTATTCCGCCGTGTCCCCGTGTCCCATACGGCAATACGGCGCCTCCTAGGAGTGTCGGTGCTTCATAGGGTACATGGTTCAATTCCCTAGCCTCTCTTTTCCTTCTCCATAACAATATTTTTTTCCCCTCTCACAAACTCACACTTTCAAAGGGATATTTTTTTGTATTGGTGCAAAAAATATTATGACCAAAAACTAGTTTTATTCGAAACAACGGAACGAATCATTAGAAAAAAATAAAATATAGTACCAAGTAACTATCATTTGAGGGTATTTTTTTTTTTGAAAAGAAAACATAGGGCCTAGATTCACAAGTTCGTCTTAGGCCCCGAGAATCTCAGAGCCAGCCCTGTTCCCACCTTCCTATGGAATTGCCAAATGTCCAATGTTTGAATTTCTTCCCTCCATTGTGGCAATTCTTGGACGTTATCACATACTCCACATCCTTCTCTTATGGGATAAACTAAGAACATGGAAAACCACAACTCCGCTACTTAATTTTCACCCCGCACGTGTAGTCGAGGGATGATGATTTGGCTCCAACTAGGTTCTAGAAGACCGCTCCAAAAAACAGCCACATCTTTCATGGGCTGAACAATTGGACTGAAAAATATACTGTAATAATAGACCAAGTTCCACGTCCAAAATTAATTGGACTGACAAATTAATGTGGCCCATTAATTGCAAACCCAACTTGGCCCAATTTGGTTCAATGTGGGCCTAACCTTCCACCTATTTTGGGCTAGCAACAGGCCGAATTAAATATTTTTAGCCATTTATGCAATGGCTCTAAAAAATGCTAAATTTAGGTATAAACACAAAGAATTCCACTTTGTAGTAACCTATAATATTCTTTATTCAAGCAACATCTATCATTTTACTCTAATTTTTCTAGTCAACCAACCATATTATAAATCATTCTCATTTCCCACATTCAACTTTTTCCTATGAGTTCACTCAATCAGCTCGTGGATCCAAATATTATGTGCGCTTTAGTGATTTATGATGGTACAATTGTTTATAATCAAGAAAAACATTGGAGCAATCAGATTATGGAAATTAACCCTAAAACGCGTTGAAGAAAAGAAAATAAGGGTGTTTGCCGAACAGACACCATAGGCTCTGCATAAATGGGGATTTAATTCCAAACAACTTCATGCATGAAAATACAGTGTCTCCCAACATATGCACGAAATGCTCCATATTGGACATAACCATGACCACACATCTTCTGAGTCATTGCCCAGAATTGTCATTTGTGCATTAAGCGAAAATGCCAAACCGCATATTTTTCTTGAAAAATAAGATTTAGATCGCATCTGTTGTCTATTTCCATGTAGCTTCAATTAACTGGATCATACCAATCAAGGGTAGCAAATAAACAAATCCTCTCGTTAAAAAGAAATCCTCAGTGAAACCCAAGGATCCAACACCACTATTCATTCCATAATATGGTGGAGTGAAGAGATTCCTAATCCAAACCAAATTCTGGTGGAATGATCGACACGTACCGTACACGTACTGAAAAGCAACATGAAATAATTACGTGAACAATCATCTGCTTCTACCAATATAAATGATAACTCCAACAAAGTGAACTCTCCAAATTGATGTTGGGGCAACATTGATAAACACTAATTTTGACTGTCATCATGTTCGACTACACGACTGTATTTGAAGGATGAATTTGTAAGGGGAAAGGAATTAAGGAAAAGGTAAAAGTATACAAAAGAACCATGAACCAACAAAACAAAAATCAATTCTATGGTTGCAATTGTTTTACATATCTGTAGTAAATTGTCAACAAATTTAAAATTCAACCCAAGAGATGTAAGGCTAAGTAAAGGGGGAGAAATACAAGCACACAACCAAATTAATAAGGTAAATAACAAATACAAAAACTTCATACATTAGGAACTCCTCTACCATTGGATACGAGACAACACCATATCTACTGAAATGCTAAACTTAGGAAATACTGCTATTATGCAATAGAATTAATAAGCAGCATTGAAAAGAATGACTAGGAACAAATGTATAATATTTATACATATGTTATTTTGGCTCAGAGCACAAAAATGCACTCAACTGTATGTTTTGTCTGTCAACCCTATGTGAGAGAAAATGCCAATGAAAATACTCATTTATGTTCCCCCTTTTTATAACCGATAATATTCTTTATTCAGCCAAAACCTGTCATATATATATATATAGGTAAAATTTCTTATCCACACTCCCGGATTTAAGGAAAAAAATGGGATTTTTTTGTGTTGCAAATTTTTTTTGGAAAATCCGATCCGTCCAATGTGTTCAGAAGGTGTTTTCAAGGGTCCACGCGGAAAATCTTCAAAAACAAATACCGGGAAGGGCTTGATCCAAGCAGTTTTCGCAAAAAATGTAAATATATATTTTTTGCGAAAACTGCTTGGATCAAGCCCTTCCCGGTATTTTTTTGAAGATTTTCGCGTGGACCCTTGAAAACACCTTCTGAACACATTGGACAGATCGGATCGTCATAAAAAAATTTGGATCACGAGGTGCGGAAATTAAAAGTCCGGATAAGAGACGGACCCTATATATATATACCACACTTCCCCCTCAAACTCCCGAACTTGTTAAATTACGGACCTCATTGATCCCGATCGAATTTCGATGATCGAACCGTCAATGTGTTTAAAAGGTGTTTTCAAGGGTCTCGTGAGAAATCATCAAAAAAACTACGGGAAGGGCTTGATCCGAGCCGTTTTTCACAAAAGCGTATATGTACGGTTTTGAAAACGGCTTTCGGATCAAGCCCTTCCCGGTATTTGTTTTTGATGATTTCTCGCGGGGACCCTAAAAAATACCTTTTAAACACATTGGACGGTTCGGATCATCGAAATTCGATCGGGATCAATGAAGTCCGTAACTTAACAAGTTAAGGGAGTTTGGAGGGGAAGTGGACTGATATATATATATATATATACACCGGTGATCCTGTCAAGGATCCCGGATTGAAGCTTTTTCGGTGTTTTGAGGCTTTTAAAAATTGTTTTTGCAAAATCCGATCCGTCCAATGTGTTCAAAAGGTGTTTTCCAAGGTCCACGCGAGAAATCTTCAAAAAAAAATACCGGAAAGGGCTTGATCCAAGCATTTTTTCACAAAAACTGTATATAGACGGTTCGGATCGTGAAAATTTGATCCGGAACTATGAATCCCGGATCCGGGATCCCGGACTAGATAAGGACTCTATATATATATATATATACACGAAAAACTTCTAATCCACACCTCCCGGAAATAAGAAAAAAATGGTTTTTTTTGTGTTGCAAATTATTTTTGGAAAATGCGATCCGTCCAATGTGTTCAGAAGATGTTTTCAAGGGTCCACGCGTGAATATATATTTTTTACGAAAACTGTTTGGATCAAGCCCTTCCCGGTTTTTTTTTTTTTGAAGATTTCTCGCGTGGACCTTTGAAAACACTTTCTGAACACATTGGACGGATCGGATCGTCAAAAAAATGTTTGGATAATGAGGTCCTGAAATAAAAGGTCCGGATTAGAAGTATATATATATTGAGAATAAGGAAAAATGTATTTCTTTTGTTTTGCAAATTGTTTTTGGAAAATCCAATCCATCCAATGTGTTCAGAATGTGTTTTCAAAATGTACAGTTTTTGCAAAAAAATACTTGGATCAAGCCCTTCCCTGTATTTGTTTTTAAAGATTTCCCGCGTGGACCCTTGAAAACACATTCTGAACACATTGGACAGATCAGATCGTCAAAAAAATGCTCGGATCACGGAGGTCCTGACTCCTGGAGTCCGAAGGAGAGGCTTTGACTATATATATATCATTCCCATTTCCCATATTCAACTTTTTCTAGTGAGTTCACTATGTAATTTCACGGAACCAAATATTGTGTGCACTTGAGTGATTTTTGGTAGTATGATTGTTTATAATCAAGACAAAAAGCACTGGAGCAATCAGATTATCGACAATGACCCTAAAGCACGTTGAAGAAATGAAACAGGAAAGTTTGCTAAACAGACATCATAGGGGGCATAAAATGCGGAAAGTTCCTCTGTTCCTCCTGGCGTTCTATAGCTTGTCCAAAAAATTCCAAATTTCAATGATTCTTATTTGTCTGGTTTTGTAATACAAAGATGGTTCCAGGTCACAAGAATAGTTATAGAAACAAAAACAAAAAAAAAAGATTTACATATCAACTATAATCATAGCATAACAACGCTAAAATCTCCCAAAGAAGCATATATTCAGTTGCACACTTTACAAACCGTAACAGAGAGAGACATTTATTTACTAACTAGAATTTGAATTATTTCTCACAAACACCGTTTTGTACCTTAGATTGTACACTACAAAACACCTCAACACATAACTCAATCCACGTCCTATGGATTACTCAATGTACTACAAAGGACATCAACAATATTGTTCCCAAGCAAGAGGTTTCTTCAAACAGCGGAGGTTGGATATACACCAGTAGAATAAAATGAACCTGTTGAAGTAGAAGCAGCCTCCCAAGGTCCAGTAAGCAAATCATCTGTCGTGTACTCAACATCTTGACAAGTTTGTTTACTTGCGACAGATGCCCCATTTGACATTTTGATCCCATCCAACTCCATTAAAACCTCTTTCATTGTTGGTCTGCTGCTTCCATTTAATTGCAAACATCTTTCAGCGATAGTAGCTACTGCCCAAATTGCTTCTTTCCCACCCTCTTTCACAACTCGAGCATCCAGAATGTCACACAACCGGTTCTCCTTCATTGTCATTAGGAAGTATGCTGTTAGGCTTCCCCCTTCATTAGACTTGGCTGACATAATCGGCCTTTTTCCAGTAAGGAGCTCAACAAGTACAACTCCAAAACTATAAACATCACTCTTTTCTGTGAATTGGCTCGACTGGAAGTACTCCGGATCCAAGTAGCCGAAAGTACCCTGCACTGCTGTAGTCAAGTGAGTTTCATCAACAGAAATTGACCTTGAAATGCCAAAATCGGAGACTTTTGCCCTAAATTTTTCATCCAATAGTATGTTAGTGGACTTGATGTCCCGATGGTAGATGGCTATGGAAGCTGCTGAGTGAAGATAAGATAGAGCTCCTGCAATTTCTGTAACAATTCGTAATCGCAGATCCCATGTAAGAGGGAACTCTTCATTTTGGTCATGGATATAGTGAAAAAGGGTTCCATTATGGACGAATTCATAAACTAGCATAGGAACTTCTGTCTCCAAACAACATCCAAATAACTTGACGACATTTCTGTGGTTTATTTGGGATAAGATGACCACCTCATTGATAAACTGCTCAAGTTTGCCGTCATCCAATACTTTTGACTTTTTAATCGCTACAATTCGTCCATCAGTTAACATCCCTTTGTAAACAGTCCCTTGGCCTCCCTGGCCGAGGATTCGATTAGCATTGTAATTGTCTGTCGCCTTCTCCAATTCCTTCGATGTGAATAACTTGGTTGTCTCAAAAGTACCTTTGTGTGATGATAACTGTTGATGTAATAACAAACCACCATTTCGTATGAAGAACTTTTCCTTGAGCTTGGCTTCCTTTCTTTTATTAACTTCTTTCCACAACAGCCAGGAACAAATAAGTAGAAGTAACACTCCAAGACCTGAGCACGTACCTGCCAAATGTGAAGAAATATATAGTAAGGTTTCATTTCATGCCAATAGTCATTTAGTTTTTGCTTATCTACAACTTAGTCATACTCCTCAAAAGTATAATCCCATCAATTGGCTCACAACAAATAGAAGGAAAAATGAAACACGACTATTGAACTAATCATAGAAAGTCTATCTAACTCCAAATAAGGAAGCTGATGGACATAGAGCATTTTTGGGTTTTATCTTGGTTCTAGTGCCATACTTGTATTACATAAAAAAAAAATATCAACCACCATGGAATATATAAGAATCCGAACCATTGTTTCAACTTGGGTTTAGTAATTGATGCCGGGTTTTGTAGATGGGAAAGATGATAAAATAAAGGTAGAAGCCTGCCACCCAAGTAGAACAAAAATGGATACAGAAAATCACCACCCGAGGAGTCTAACAGGGGATCGATATAGGGCTAACCAAACTCGTCACCTATCGGAATCCATCGAAGGATAAGAGTGAACGAGAAGAATTGATCTTCTCATAAGCCAAAAGCTAATAACTTAAACACTCAGTCTGCCATTTCATTCATTAGCAAAGGATTAAATAGGAGTTGTTGGAACATCTTTCCAAACATAGGAAGAATAAAACTTAAATTTTCAAAGCTAAAACTTAATAAAAACAAAGACTTTTGACTACAACTAACTAGATAGACTCTCGAGAACTTAAAAGACACTTAGGAAATTGAAAAGAACTCAAATGATTCAAAAGAATTTCAAAAGATAGAATGCTGGCAGGCAACTTGATTTTTGGGAACGTAAGTTTTGGAAACTTCGGTGTCAAACTCCCCTGGTTGGAAAAGACGCACCCTCGAGTCTTCATCAATTGCTTCAAAATTTCCTCTCTTTTGCCTTCTAATGCCTTCTTTCTCAATCAGTGAAAGTTTCTCTTGCTTCATCTTCTCGACTTTTAGAAACAACTTTACGGGTTTCCCATCCACTTTTAACTCGTAAGCATTTCCACAACCCAAATATAAAACATTGTAATCCCATTGCCACAGTCATCCCAACAAAATATGACATATATCCATTGGAAGCGCATCACACCAAATCATGGCGCAATATTTGTGGCCAATAAAGAATTCCACTAAGCATCTCTTGGTTACCTGAGTTTTATACTCCCGACTCACCCATAATAAAGCTAAGCAAGATATTCTGTTGGCAAGTTCAAGGAAGTAACTACAGATTCAGCAATAAAATTGGTTTGATGAGTAATTATCCCAAAAAGAAAAATAAAAAAAAGAGGAAAGGAGGCAGTGGTGTGCCAACTGTCAAAACCTCTCCCACTCTCTCTTGCGACATAAGGCAGTGGTGGGCCAGAGTAATGGTACGGGGGGCAAAAGGCAGCCGGATATAATAAAAGCTGGGTGGGGTGTGCCTATATTATATCCCACTGCAGGAGCATATAGATATCCCAACATATACATATCCACGAAGCAAAAGTTTAACAAACACTGGATATAAACAACCCGGATATGTATATCCGGGTAAATCTTATCTCCCCCTCTCAAATCCTCCTACCAAACAGGGGTACTAATTTTTAAGGACCACAAGAAAGCATATACTTTTTGTGTTTATTGGATGATTTTATGGCAATGGAAGAAACTGAGTCCAAGCATGTTTGTTTTCTTCAATTTCTAGAATTAAACAAAAACAGTGATGAGTAGGAGTGTAAAATTATAGAACATAGCTGTGTTCGTTTCCCAGTTTTAGTTTAGTTTTAGTTTTGATGATATCATCATTACCCTCATTTCTCTCTCTATCTCTCTCCACTCATTACACCTTTTTACATCATCAAAACTAAACTAAACTACCAAACGAACACAGCCATTATTATTTCCCTATCTTTTTTTCCACAAAAACGTCCTATCCTTATATTGGTCATTTCCTAAAAAGTAAGTTGTTTTCCGGATGCTACACTAAATAGTTTACAAACTCGTACACTTGTGTAAAGACCACACCGACGCACGAGAGGCAGTGTAAATTTGATGAGTACCCAAATGAAGTCGAGGATGTTGTACTCTCTGTGGAAGGTGCTCGAGACAACAATGGTGTTTAGATTGCTAAAGAGATGAATGTGGACATTCAAGAGAAAATTTGATGAAGCCGCAAAAAATGAATTCTTGGACAATCACTATTATGAAGATCCTTTCTATCCAATGGGCTTCATTTATTCACATTATTCATTGGTCATAAAGAAGCTAATCATTGATCACTTTATTTTAACTCGATGGACTGATTGGATGGATGCGTGCGTTAAAATTGACACTTTATTGCATGTTTGTCTTTTCAAATTCGAGGAAAATTTTTTCTCAAGCAAGGGAGAATGATACAGGAGCATAATGAAGATGGGGGTATTTTTTTTATTCTTCTAATAATTTGAAGCCTACGTATCTAGTAACTTTCTAGTTACAGTTTTTAGAGTCATTTCGTCAACTTTTCAATTTCCCAAGTCTCTTTTAAGCTCTTAAGGAATAGTATTTATGAGTCTCTCTAGTTTTTAGTAGTCTAAGTATTTGGTTTATTAAGTTGAGAGTCATGGAAGTTGGAATTTGTATTTTCTATGCTTAGAGGGATGTTCCGACAACTCCTATTTAATCCTTTGCTAATGAATGAAATGGCAGATTGAGTGCTTAAGTTATTGGCCTTTGGCTTGTGAGAAGATCAATTCTTCTTGTTCACTCTTATCCTTCGGTGGATTCCGATAAGTGGCGAGTTTGATTAGCCCTGTATCCCTTGTTAGACTCCTCAGTGATTTGCTGTATCCGGTTTTGTTCTACTTGGATGGTGAGCTTCTATCTTTTTTTTTAATCATTTTTTCCATCTACAAAACCAGCATTCATAATGGAACCAATTTGAAACATAGCATTATCTTTTAATTCAAACTGAGGAGTCCTACGGTGCCCCCAGTTCTAGTTTTGTCTCGAACTCAAAAAATCATAATCTGAAATATTCATTGTTTTGAGCTAGATGCCAACAACCCTCCAATAAAATCAAGTCAATCAGGCATGAGCAGCATTACTGATCAAATCAAATAATCTTGTTGTGTATTTTTCAAATAGTATTTGTTGTTATTTGCTGAAGAAAAGTGCTACTTGTTTACTGAATTAATGATGTTTGATTGACTTAATTTGTTACAGAGTTGTTGTTTGCATCTAGCTTTGAATAGTGAACAGATTGGATTATGCTTTTTCAAGCTTGGGACAAAGCCCGAACTGTGCCTTGCTAGATGTGTTTCTAGCTCTGAGTTTCTCAATTTGTTGAATTCCTAGTAATCTGAACCGCTTCTAAGTTTTTTTGGCTAATATGGTACAACCTAATCAATAAGTACCAACGTCATTTTCCTTTGTCCCTTTCAATTTTCAACAAAGATTGCTAAAATCGGGAGATTATGTGGAATCGCTGGGAGGGACAGTGTGTTCAAAATAGTAGGGGCACAATGAGGAAATCGGGATTTTATGTGGAATCGCAGGGATAGACACTGTGTTCAAAATAGTAGAGACAGAATGAGGACCGTGAGATTATGTTTTCTGGTATAAAATGCAAGAAGCGATAAGTTTAACATACTGCAAATTCTATTTATATGAAATTTAAATGCATCTTCTAAACTAACTACTGAGTGATGAAGTAGCTTACTTGCAATGATCACTTTGGTCCGAGAGTTGTCGTTGTTTGGCAATTTCCAGCAATTGTAGCCCCCAGGAGTATTCAAGCAAATCCCTTCACAATGCTTGAGAGTAGAATTGCTGCACTCATCAATATCTGCCATGACAAATCAAAGAAAACCCATAAGGCAAACATTTAACCATTCTTGAAAATATGCTTTCCATGGTTGATTTTGCAAATAAGACCAGAAACAGAGAAAGTTTACCTTGACATCCACCAGGAAGATAAGGGTTCCCTTCATAGCCCTTTTCACAATAGCATTGTGAGCTGAGATATATATTAGCATTGTCCTCCAAGTAAGTATTAGCGCCACATAAGCTTGGAAGGCTTGTATTTGTCGCATTATACCGCCAATCCAGCACAGCAGGAACATATTCCAAATCCCCTGCAGCCAAGATGTCGTTATCACTAAACCAATGGTAGTCAACCATGAATGCATGCTTGCAACTGTCTTGATTGCTGTTGGGATCAAGGCTTCTTAGAGAGGCGTTAATGAAGCTAAGGGAATGCGGGATTGTGGTTTGGCAGCAGTTGATCCCATAACAACCGGTTTCCCATGAAGAATTAAAGTTGCAAATCGACATGCAACCGGTTATAATGGTTGCTTGGTGGGTAATTAGCGCGAGGTTGTTACAACCCGTGGCTGTGAATCGATTGTAGATGGCGGAGTACGAAAATGGTGTCCCTGTCAAGTTAACTTCTCTACCGTTGGCTCTACCAGAACAATTGGCAGTGATAACTGGATTGTTAACTTGGACAGTCCAATTTTCTAATGAAATATGCAGCACTTCTAGATTGATGTTGTTAATAAAAGGTTTGGGTGGATTGAAAGAGTCGTTGCAAGTTACTGCAAAACTATCAACAATGTAGCAATTGGGTCCAATTCCAAAGGGGTAGGGGATGACAATCTTTCCACATTTTTCCTGACAACCAGGCTTTGCAGCAGGATGATCTGCTACTGTTTCTCTTGTGGTTAGCCACAACAATAAGATGATGATTTGAAACATCTAAAAATCCTTAAATCTCTCTCTCTCTCTCTCTCTCTCTGGATGGGAGCACGCCTACAAAGTTCACAACCCTTTTTAGTAGAACGGAGAGATTCAGCAAATTTCACAGATGAAGTTGTTACTATCGCATTTGTTAGAAATGGTTTTTATAGAAAAAAGTTCTTTGAACCTTCCCATGTGTCAGTTTTGGAAAAGTACTGGTTTATTCTCATCCACATATAAGTCAAGCGCACACTATATTTTAATGTCAAAGATATCTTATGTGGTTGTCCATCAGCCTACAATATTTGACAAAAAACTAACTGCCATATTCTACGAAAAACCTAGGGGTACCGATAGGTATGTCCAGAAAATATACCGAGCGTGCTTGGGTTTTCACTTTTGAGTCTCACATGAGTGATCCGAACCGTTCATTATTCTTAACAAAAAATTCCGAGGGTCCCCACAAAATTTCAGCTCAATCGGACGGTTAGAAGTGCTTGAACCAAAGTCCCACCGTGCAAGTAAAGACCAAAATTTATCCTGGAAATTTCTTTTGGAATGAGCAAAGCATTCCTCCTTTCTCGGCATGGTAAGCCCCACATAGAGGAAATTAGTAGGGACATTTACCATCAGGTCACCCTTGGATCCCATAATTACCATCAGGTCAAGCCCAACTCTAAAAAATTCTCATCAACTCCCCAACCCATATAAAAATGCCTAAATCATAGGGTACCCTATGAAAGTGCCTAAAATCCTAGGGTACCCTATGAAAGTGTCTAAACCACTAAACCCTATAATAGGAAAGTGCACCATAAACCTAAACTCTAGGGTACCCTACGACTAGGGTACCCTTATGACTAGGGTACCCTATGAAAGTGCCTAAAATCCTAGGGTACCCTACGACTAGGGTACCTTATGAAAGTGCCTAAAATCCTAGGGTACCCTATGAAAGTGCCTAAAATCCTAGGGTATCCTACGACTAGGGTACCCCATGAAAGTGCTTAAAATCCTAGGGTACTCTATGAAAGTGCCTAAACCACTAAAATCCTATAATAGGAAAGTGCACTCTAAACCTAAACTCTAGGGTACCCCTATGACTAGGGTACCCTACGACTAGGGTACCATATGAAAGTGCCTAAAATCCTAGGGTACTCTATGAAAGTGCCTAAACCACTAAAACCCTATAATAGGAAAATGCACCCTAAACCTAAACTCCAAAAAAGAGTGACTTACCTTGTTGGTAATTAAAAAAAATGACTTACCTTATTGGTAATTAGACATCTATTTTCTAGACCTAGAGGTAATAATCTCAAATTAGTATGGTTTGCAAATTAATAGGATGATAACTATACGGTTCATTGTCTAAGCTTAAATAAGATACTAAGAAGCATGAATGTTAATTTTGTGTTGTGTCGTAGTTATTCTAAATAAAGTTTAGTTGATTGATTTGCATATATTCTGTCTTCTTTCGCAGAGTTTTGCTTTGTACGACAATAATATAAAAAATTTCTTGCTGCTGCAAGATTTGAACCTCATGGGGTCTCCTATGTTGGCTTATCGATCTTTCTCACACATGTACACATTTACACACAAAATATATGCATAATTGACGACCAAAATCAACACAAACATAGAGAAACTAAGGAATATATACCTACAGTGCTCGAAAAGCGCAACTAAAAAACTACCAGTATACTTGGAAAAAAAAGAAAGAAAGGAAAGTATGAGAACAATATTCGAACAATTTGCTTTCGAAGCACAATTACTTTTCTTGCAAATCATGCCTAGGTTGCAATAAAGCCTATGCATTCTCCATACAGAAACTCCAACAAAAATTCAGAATTTCGAAAACGGAATAGTAAAAACAAGTTTCTCAACTTCGTTACTACTAGTCATGCCTGTTAATCTAACAAATATATTTAGCAAAACTAGTCTTATAAAGACTTTGACTCTATCAACAATTATGAAAAGACATAAATTTTCATTGAACAAGTTTCTCAAAATATCTGTTTGGCTATTAGTTGGTATTTCAAACCATGATGTGTCCATCAGCACAACGTTGGAAATCTGGTCCGGAAAAATTTGATGATGATGGCGACGTTTCTGCTACACCAATCTGCTCCGCAAAAAAACAATTCGAGCCGCGTTGAAACAACGCTTTCCTAAAGACAGTATTTGCCCCCACCAAATGGTGTGCACCGGGTTACAGCAAATCCGCCTTCAATATACAACGAAACCGAACTCGAAGTTCTTTTTGTCTGCGTTTGCACAAAAGAAAACAAACAGAATATCCGCTATGTGAAAATAAGAAAATCAAGCATCATTGTGTTTTGTTTCTTGCAAGACAACAAAACACAGATTAAGCGCTCAATTAATTTGGACAGGAGTGGACGAATTTTGTGTGAGATAATCTGATCGGAAATTGGTTACCAATTGATTTGCACTAGGCCTATTTATAGGCTTTGAAGCACCTGTTCACAAGGCACCCATACAAATCCCATTTGGCAACCATTCGGCCAAACAGTTGGCATAAGGATGCAACCATATGCTGCCAACTTTTCGAAGGAAATTGATGCACCTCTTGGTTTAGGAAATTGGCAGTACCTTTTAGTATATATAAAAGGCACATGCACCCTTTAGGTTCCATCCAATCAACACATCTATTAGTGTAAAACTAATAGACACAACTTTTAGTATAAAAAGTCACTTCTCTCCACAAACTAATTGTAGGTGAGGTGAAAATCTCACTCTTTTGCAGGGTTCAAAATCAAAGCCCTGAATTTGTGAGCTAGAGAGGTAAAGAATGGTTAGTGTTTAGAATAATAGAATGAAAGATGGATTTTGTGGGGGTGAAGGAGAAGGCAAACAATAGGGAAGAGATTTAGGCAGTATCTCTTGGGGTGCTCACACTCTTGGACTTTCTCTCTCTAAGGAGGAGATGTCTCCTCTTTATTATGAGAGGAGTGTCTTATATTTATAGCCAACTTGGGCCAACAAATAGTTGACACATGTCCCTTCCCTATTGCAAGGTCACAAGGGTAGCAGTCCGCGACACTCTCGTGCCGCGTCCCTACCCTCGCGGCGATCCCATCTCCTCAATCCACCGAGCCACTAAATCCCCCTTCATTCCCGCACGGACTAGGTCACGACTTAATGAGTCATGCCTGGATTGTAGACCGAGCCTCAAAGGACCCCTCAAGTCCTGCCTTGCGACTTAAGCAGACGCGGATGTCTGGGTTATATTAATATTACTGTTTAATCGCGATAATTACCCGTATAGTCTACGGGTCGCGCCAATCCATTAAGCTGTTTCGGGCCCTTATAAAAGAGGCCCATAGCCAAGATCCACATGTTCTGTGGGTCAGCAAGATGCTGCAAGTCTTTCTTTTATAGTGCTGACGTGTAGCGTACTTATTCGTACATTACGTGATATGTGTATTGCAAGACTTTCTTGCCACGCGTCACCTTCGGATAGGTCAGTCAACTGTTGACTCTGGTCAACTTTCCTTTAGACAAAGACCTTACCTACACTAATCAACACAACTCTTCGGCTTAAACACAAAAGGTTGCAACTCTCCACAAATAAAAAGAGACTAATATAGGAACATGAATATTTTAAAACACACCCAAAATAATGACTTATTTATTTTGGGGAAAAAAAACCCCAACACACAATATCTCTTATACCACATGATTACGATTATTTGTTGGGATTTATCAAAATAGTTGGGTTTGTTTTGGGTATTATATTAAAACCTTCCTTGTTCTTTGATAAAGCTTCGTTTGGAGTTTCGGGGCTATCCCACATTGCTTAGATGGGAAAAGGTTGAATGGCTTTTATATGGGAGCACATCTACTAAGTTTATTTTATTCGTTTAACTCAAGAGTGGCTTCGCTCCTATGGTGCCCCAAAACAGTGAAGCTAGTCTTATATATATTGACCAACTCTAGGGATGGCAACGAGGTGGATCGGGTAGAGGTGTCAAACTTCGTGCCGTGCCGTGCCAACTCGTTTACTTAATTGTACCATGTTCATGCTGTGCCGTGCCGGCACATCTCCAAGTTTCGTCAAATTTGTTTATATAATCTAGTCAAGTTTCGTTGAAAATAAAATTCGCATTATCTGGATCCAAAAAACCAGTCAAGAGAGGATATATTGATCCTATCATTGTAGCAGCGGAAATGTGTTTTGCATAAACAAAAGAAAAACCAATTGGATTCTAAGTTGTGAAGCAAAATTTAGAAAAAAGATGTGGATAGGGGGGGGGAGAGAAAGAGAGAAAAAGAATATCAATGATATACAATTCCAATATGTAAGGTCTATGAGTCATCTCATAAAAGGCAATGTAATAAAGCATCAAGACTTATTCATCCATAATGAAATGGATCTGTTCATGGAATCAAACAAAAAAAATCAAGAGACTCGAGCCAATAAAGACTGAGAAGATTGACTCAAGAACAAATTTCATTAAGAGCTCCATTGTCGAATGCAGACCTAACCATTAAACAAGAAGTGATGGGAACGATGGAATCCGTGAATGCAGAAATTCTATCGAAAACAAATCCTAATGATTCATTGGTTGGGATGGCGGAAGTAACCGAGAATAAATTCATCTATTCTGAGAAGTCATGAGCTAACCCTACAACTGGAATTGGTTAAGGGGCGGGGGTATGAGGAACCGCCTAGGGTTGGCCAGTTCCTTCGACCTGTTCGAATCCGATCTAATCCCCAATCTTAACGGATCGGCAATATGGAGATCTATTTGGAGATTGGATAAGATATGGGAATTTTTTTAAAATTATTTGGGGATCGGGTAGGGGGTGGAGATAGGCATGTCCCTGCCCCGAATCCACACTGAACTTGTGCCCCGATCCATCCCCGCCCCGCTCCACCCCGCCCGCAAATCCCCAAAATATAGGGGGTCTATTCATGAGTTATGAAACTTTGGGGTCTCACTAAATTTTCTCCAAACATATGGGGTCACACTAAATTTTCTCCAAACACATGGGGTCTCATTGTAATTATTGTTTATGGTTTAGTTATACATATTGTTTCTTTCATTGTATTTCATTTTTTAGCCGCACAATCTCTCGATATCTCACTCTAGGGGCTTATGTTATGTGGTACAGTCCTCCTTATCCTGCTAATGCGACCTTAGTTGTTGCTATCTTGTCAAAATCTAGTTGAATTTTAATTATGACACTAGTTTTGGGTGATCTGGGACTGATTTTAATGATGTTTGGGTTTTCTGTTAATGGCAGTTAGTATTATTCTTTGGATACTTTTCATTTGCTGCCGGTATACTCGGTGGCCGGTGCTTCGTTATTGTCTTTTTTTTTTCCTCGTAGCTACTTGTTGTTGTAAAACTCTTGGGAACCTGCAAGGATTGCTTCTGCTGCTATTTTTTTAGTAATCAGTAACTAGGATTCTAGTAATTTGTAACTGAGATTTTAGCATTTAACTTGCAACTGGGGTTCTAAATTTCTAGTAATCTGATTTTTTTAAAATATGATTGGATTCCCGAATTCCTGTGGGGATTCCTGTTCCCCATTTGGAGTGGGGATGGAGGATGAAAATAAAGCCCGTTGAGGATCGGGTAGGGGATGGATATGGGTAAGGGGTTTAGGGATCGGGGGTGGAGATAGTACTCTCCGGCCTCGATCTGTGCCCATCCCTAGAACTGCCTCTAACCCGATCCTCAATTTTATTTTTTTTACATCTATGTTACCTCCATATCCAATCCGATCCCCGAAAAAAATCCCGAAACTTCAATCCGAACGGAACGTGAAACGGATTGGTTCGGTTGGAATTGCCATCCCTATTGGACTATATCGACAATTATGGCGTGCATGCCTGAGCTTGGCGGTGGGCTGCCTGGCTGCAATGTGGCGATTTGATAGCGCACCAAACTGGCAAAGCCGATGCTTCACTCACCCATGAGCGTGGCAATGGGTTGTGTGGCTGCAATGCGGTGCTTTGATGCGCCTTATGGGCATCCTTTCTTATCACTACTTGGCACTAAGGTGGCGCTAACGTAGCTTATGTGTGGCGGCTGAGTCACATGGGTTCTTCTAGAAGCCCAACCATTGGGCTCTCCTGTTTGGGTGAACCGATTGGGTGTAAGTGGTTACGGCACGAGTTTGGAAAATGTGCAATCTGCACCATAGGATCTAATTTAACGGCTCCAGATACATAGGTATGAGCCCATTCAATTGGGGCATCTGGGTCTACAAATAGAGCCCAAAATACAGCCATTCAAGAGAGAAAATCCAGAAACTCTCCCTCACTCTTATTAGTTGACTTTCTTGTACTGTTGCTATGTTACTCTGCAGAAACGAAATTAACACTCCCTTAGTTCTTTTGATTTCTTTTTTGGCTCGATATTCTATCCATCCTTCATTCGTGCAGATGAAGGAAGAAGATCATTAGATCGGGCTTCGTTGCATCCTCGAAACAGATTTGCTGCAAGCCGGTGCACACTATACGGTGAGAGAAAATACAGCTTTTCGGAAAGCGACATTGTAACATGCTCTGTCAAAGTGTTCATATTCCAAAGATCTAAGATTCTGCACCAACATTACTAACACCCAAGTGCCACGGGATAAGAGCACCAAAATGCACTCTACAACTATGTTTTGTCCATCAATCCAATGTGAAAGTGTTCCTTTCGAAAATACCACGAGTGTGTACGCGGCTTAGTGGGCGTGCCAGGACTGTGAGACAATCCAAATTGCGTTAAGGCCTGCGTGCTTTGATCTTGACTTCTAAGCATTGTGATTGTGTTGGGCCTAAGGGTGAGACTGAATGATGGTTCGTGGTTTGCCCATATAGGAGGACTTAATAATTTATCAACCGTGTAAGAGGGAGAGAACAACTAAAAAAAAGCTAACCGAATTTCATTAAATTGGATTAAATGAATTGATTGATTACACGGGAATGTAAAGAGACACTTAGGTTAGACTTAAAAAGATAAACATTTACTTAACTGATTGAAAATGATAAAGTACTTTGCTGGAAAGTAAAGATAAATTGGATAAGCATTGGGCTTGTTGGTGTTGGAACCCTTTTTTTTGTCTTCAATTCTCATATTTTTTCCAGTTTTTTTCTTTTGCCAGTTCAGTTCGGCTCGTAAGAATTTGAAATTTTAAAAACCGGTTCGGGGATTTTTAACGTGAACCGAACCGCTATACATATATAGCTTGAAAATGTACGACCCTCTCTCTCTCTCTCTCTCTCTCTCTCTCTCCCCTAAACTAAACCGACCTCTAAACTAGACTGATCTCTAAAAAATCGATTTCGGTTCCATGCTGAACATAGCGCTCTATTTGGCTGGGGTGTTAATGAGGTTGATAAATAGGGGTTTGGGAAGGAAAAGTGCAAAGGTGTTATTTATCACACGGACTAAATATTACCCCTGCAGGGGTGTTATTTATGGACAACCAGGGAATGTTCATATCTATTACCCCCTAATACCCCTAGTAAAATGACCATACCGCCCCATTTAATCCCCCGGCACCACCCCAATTCCCCACATTTAATCCCCCTGACCCCACCCCAATTCTTCCATTGTGACTGCGTACTGCTGTAGGTGGGCATTTTTTTAATGGCTTTGTAATTTTCTTCGGATAAAAAAATAAAGTACTTTCACACAAAAAAAAAATTTGGCACCAAATAACTATTTATAAAAATCTTTAATTCGATGAGAAATTTTTGAAAAATGCTCTTTTTTTTTTTGGGTAGATCTTCGTTTTGGTCTTTGCACTTTCATTTCCTTGTTAATTCAGTATCTCTAGATATTATTTCAAGAAATGACCAAGAATTTTTTGATAACTAAAAAAAAAAAAGGTTAAAATGAACAAAGAGAAATTTTGGAACCCCAAGTATTTAAAACTTAAAATAAATAAAGGGAAATTTTGGAAATAATGAGGGGTCATTAAATTTTTAAAAATTAATATGTATATTACAAATAATTAAAACATATTAGGTGATATATTCCAAAATTATTTTAAAAAATGTTTTCATATCTAATAATTTTTTATTGAAAAAATTTATTTCGATTAGTTATTATAGCTTATTTGTTGACAAGTGTAATAAATTAATAAGTTTTGTATTTAATATAAGTAAAAAAAACGCATATGATGTAATATGGGCATGCACAAGGGCAATTTTGACTTGTGACACTCGAACCAATTATTCCCTCCGTCCCTTTTTAAGTGTTATGATGTAATATGGGCATGCACAAGGGCAATTTTAACTTGTGACACTACCCATCCTTATCTCCCCATTTCAACTACCATTGAAACCAAGTACTCCCTCCGTCCCTTTTTAAGTGTGTTGCTTCGTAAATCCAACTTATTAAAGAGACATCATCATTACACATTTCACATCAACTTTTACCTCCACTTTACACTCTTCACATCATCTTTTACCTCTACTTTCCAAAATTATCCTTCACTTTTACCCTTTTTTTTTTTGAAAGATAAAAACTTTATTAATCTTGGAATGAGAACAAGACTAAAAGGAGCAAGAAGAGGTAACAAGCACAGTTACCAAATCAAGACCCAAAACCAAAGGCCAAAAGCCCAACACCTGTGGGTCAGAACCCAGATAGAACAACATAAAGCACAAAAAACATCCCATGCGTCAAAAACTAGATACAACAATAAGCTCAAATGGGCCAAGCCCAAAACACAACAAACCCTAAAGCACCCAATAGCCACCGCACCGCACCTCGCAGCCGCCACCACCTTCCCGGAAAAACTCCTCCACATCGCCGTTAAGCATACCGGATTGATCTCGTAGATGAACCCGTCAGGAGAAGCACCACAACCAACCGCTTGGACACCACAACGCCGTTAGGCAAAACCGAACAACACCCAAGAATGAGGACAGCTGGAGTACCAAGCGACTGCACGCAGCAAGATCCAAGGGAGGGAGGAGGAAGAAAAGAACAGTCGACGACGGACAAAACCAAGTGACCCACGCAGCCGTGAAGCGGCTGGATGCCGTAGCGCAGGCCCGCCGGGAGAGAAGACCGTAGCCTCTCACCAACCAAAGCACGACGAACAAAAGACACCCAGATCCGACCGCCGAAAAACCAATCAGACGCCAAACACAGCAAAAAACCCATCCACCACCGAAACCCATCCACGTCGCCACGGAAACACCTGCGAGCCGCCACCCATCAACCGCCGAAGCCCAGGAAAAACCCCCTGCCGAATAGCCCCACCACAACCTGAAAAAACGAGAAGAAAAATAAAGAAAAAAGAGAAGAGGATGAGGAGGGAGCGGGAAGAGAGAGAAGGGAAAGAGAGAGGGGAGGGGAGGAGGAAGCCCGGGGGGAGGAGGCGGAAGGGCCGCGCCCCCAGGCGGCAAGCCCTAGATCTGGAGATGGGAAGTTTTTTAGAGAGAGAGAGCGGGCGCCTCTGATGTTCTAAACCTACTAACTTTTCAAAACAGACACTTATTAAGGGACAACCCAAAATAGAAAGTTAAACACTAAAAAAGGGACGGAGGGAGTATTATTTAATCCCCCATATTACTAAAATCATCCAAACCAATTACTACTTAATCCCTGCCTATTAAAAAAAAGTACTACTTAATCCCCCTTCATAAAGTCACATCACTATGGGGCTGTCCTCCATGTATAATACCTCCTATTATCTTATCCCTCTACATTTAATACCCAAAAAAACTTATCCCACATTCAGCTCGGCCGTAGGAGAAAACCACAACTCCACTACTTAATTTTCTACCTTTGCACATGTAGTTGAGAGACGATGTTTCGGCTTCAATTGGGTTCTAGAACGGGGGATTTCCCAGCCAGCACAATTTTCGGGCAAACTACCTCCAACTCCAGCCAGCTTCTACAATGTACCGAAAACTCCAGCCCCCTTTTGATGTTCTGCGTCTCTCTCTCTCTCTCTCTCTCTCTCTCTCTCTCTCTCTCTCTCTCTCTCCCAAAATTGTATGAAAGTGTCTAAATCCTAGGGTACCCTAGAAAGTGCCTAAACCATTAAAACCTTATAATAGGAAAGTATACCCTAAAACCTAAACCCTAGGGTACCCTATGAGAGAGGCAGTGAGTTTGAGAGAGATACACTAGAGATCATTGGTGAGGCTTCAACTATTGTGAGTGTGAGTGTGTAACACAACATCACGATTTTCTCTGGATTATAGTGAAACTCCCCCTCCCCGTGGAAGTAGGTCCGATTTGGCCGAACCACGTAAATTCGTGTGTCGCTTTTCTCTTGATTTATACTGCTATTGTACGTGTTGTGCGTGTTTGGGCACAACACAAACATACATCATAGGCTGCATAAATGCGAAATGTTCCTCAATTCCTCTGAGTGTTCTACAACTTGTCCGAAAAATTACAAATTTCAATGATTCTTATTTGTCTAGTTTTGGAAAACCAAGATAGTTCCAGCCTTCCAAGTCACAAGAATAGTTACGGAAACCAAACAAGCTTTACATATCAACTATACTCAAAGGATAAGAACACTAAAATCTCCCAAAGCAACATTTATTCGGTTACACGCTTTACAAACCATAGCAAAGAGACATTTATTCACTAACTAGAGTCTGAATTATTTCTTACAAAGACCATGTTGTACCTTAGATTGTACACTACAAGACACCTCAACACATAACTCAATCCACGTCATATGGAATACTCAATGTCCTACAAAGGACATCAACAATATTGTTCCCAAGCAAGAGGTTACTTCAAACAATAGAGGTTGGATATACACTAGTAGAATAAAATGAACCTGTTGATGTAGAAGCAGCCTCCCAAGCTCCAGTAAGCTCATCATCTGTCGCGTACTCAACGTCTTGACAACTTTGTTTACCAGCGGCAGATGCACCATTTGACATTTTGATCCCATCCAACTTAATTAAAACCTCTTTCATTGTTGGTCTTCTGCTTCCATTCAAGTGCAAACATCTTTTAGCGACATTGGCTACCGCCCAAATTGCTTCTTTCCCACCCTCTTTCACTACTCGAGCATCAAGAATGTCAAACAACCGGTTCTCCTTCATATTCAATAGGAAGTATGCTGTTAAGCTTCCCCCTTCATGAGACTTGCCTGACAAAATTGGCCTTTTTACAGTTAGGAACTCAACAAGTACCACTCCAAAACTATAAACATCGCTCTTTTCTGTGAATTGACTCGACTGGAAGTACTCCGGATCCAAGTAGCCGAAGGTACCCTGCACTGCTGTGGTCAAATGAGTTTTATCAACAAAAATTGACCTTGAAATGCCAAAATCGGATATTTTTGCTCTGAATTTTTCATCTAAGAGTATGTTTGTGGACTTGATGTCTCGATGGTAGATGGCTATGGAAGCTGCTGAGTGACGATAAGATAGAGCTCCTGCAATTTCCGTAGCGATTCGCAATCGCAAAACCCAGGTAAGAGGGAACTCTTCATTTTTGTCGTGGATATAGTGGAAAAGGGTTCCATTAGGGACAAATTCATAAACTAGCATAGGAACTTCTGTCTCCAAACAACATCCAAATAACTTAACAACATTTCTATGGTTTATTTGGGATAAGATGACCACCTCATTAATAAACTGCTCAAGTTTGTCCTCCCTGGCCGAGGATTCGATTAGCATTGTAATTTTCTGTCGCTTTCTCCAACTCCTTCGATGTGAATAACTTGGTTGTCTCAAGATTACCTTTGTCTGATGATAACTGTTGTTGTAATAACAAACCACCATTTCGTTTGAAGAACTTTTCCTTGAGCTTAGCTTCCTTTCTTTTATTAACTTCTCGGCACAAGAACCAGAAACAAATTAGTAGAAGTAATACTCCAAGACCTGAGCAAATACCTACCAAAGGTGAACAAAGATATAGTAAGGTGTCATTTCATAACAATAGTCATTTAGTTTTTGCTCATCTTCAACTTAGTCATGTTATTCAAAGGTAGAATCCCATGAATTGGCACACAACAAAAAATGGAAAAATGAAACATGGTCTTGCATGTCACGCTCTCGAAATTTAAAGAATAATTCATTAAGAAATTCCACGTGGACGGTCAACAAGTCCATGAGCCACGTCATATTTCACATAAGGTATAGAAAAGTCAATAGTCAACAGTTAGAAAAGTCTAAGGGTTCCCATAAATCCAAATATACAAATACATAAGTTTTAAGTATGTTTACAGCCCAATGTCAAAAGAGGAAACTTAATCAAGTTACAAAATCATCTTAACAAAAGTACAAGTTCTAAGATGATAAAGTAACTACTCCATTTAGCTTTCAAAACAATGCATGCATGCACTCCAAGCACTCCATGTCAAGTTCCATGATGGGTACCCGAAATTGTAAGGGCGAGCTCACTAGCCCAGTAAAGAAAAGTCTAACAATCCTAATGTGAGTGGTAGACAAGAAGGCATAGGTCAAGTACAAGCGATAAGAGCGAGTTTAAACGGTTAAAGGACTTGAAAACAACCCATAAGCTACCGGATTCCTTTTACTATCGTCACTCGTACCCGACATATTCCCGACATGCCATATGTGTCCTATACGTTCATTGTATGCATCTCATTCCTTTTAGACATTTGATTATTCTCCGGGCATTCCATATAGGCCTCGTGTCACTCCGGGCATACCCTTTCGGGCCCCGTGTCACATGTTTCACATCCACATCACCACTTATCAAAATACAAGTTCAACTTAGTCTCATAAATAACTCATGTGTCACATTATCCATTTACATGTGTCCCGGACTCCCCACTCAACCCGAATGCACACCAAGTGTTAATATATGTACCGTGACCTCACCAAATCCACTAAATAGCAAGAAACAAGTTGGAGAGGGTAAAGTCTGATTACCCTACTACTAGGTATAACACGTACCTATGACGTTCACCACGAGGGGGTGAATAGCTGCACCACACAGGGAGCCCATTAGCCCTGTGCCGAGCCTGTTTGACCATGAATAAGGTCTGGATTAAAATACATAAACATAAGTCAGGATGCATTAGCTCGGCGCAAGTCACTAAGGGATCCCCCTGACATGGCCGAGCTATATTGGCTACGTGTATAGCTTAAACAGCATTCTGGAATACATAGTTCCGCTCGGCATGATAAGCTGAGCTATGTACGAGTTATTCCGAGCTACGTGGAAGCACGGCACCGCCACGAATAAGGCGGTGAGACATTCCAGAATGTTCTACAGTGGCTCCTTATGATATAAAGAGCAATCCCGTAGAGAAAGGGATTGATATGGGAAGTCCTAACGTGATTAGGAGTATACCACATATAGGAAAGAATCCTATATGGAAAGATAGATCTCTGCTAGACGAAATCTAGCAGGATATGGAAAGTTATCTCTTAATAAGAAAATCCTATTAGGAGAAGGATTCCTGAAGAGAATAGGAAACAGGGGGCACGAGATGCCTAAGATGATGAATATCTACACCTATAAATACAAGGCAATAACCATGACAAAAGGTACGCGGTGATTTGCTTTCATATGCATTGAGTAGTTTTGAGAATCCAAGTACGTGATACTAACTTAGGCATCGGAGGGCCTTTGCCAACGAGGGGCAAAGGTGATCTAACCCTTTCTTTGCCTTGCAGATTTAGGGTCGAATCAAGACAGCCCGTGATCCAGAGTCTGTGTGGATTTACACCCCCTACAATTGGCGCTGTCTGTGGGAAACGCTTACAAAAAGCTTTGTTCCTTTGAAAGAAACTCAACGATGGTGATTTCAGAACCTCTTCTGTGCACCCCAAGGAGGGAAGACGTGGAAGACAATGGCGGAACCACCCTTGTGTACACTACGAGAAAGAGTACAAGGGTGGACAAGGCTCCTGCAATTCTTAGAGCTCCACAGAAGAAACCCGCCGCTAGGAGGTTCAACATAGGGCACATCCCTGAAATTCCAAAATTCAGGGATACACGCCTAATAAACTTTGATTCCCCGAGATCAGGCGAGCGACGAGGACGCTCAAAAACGCCTCCAAGAGGTGGGGAAGCCTCCATCCGACGAGACCGGAGAAGAAGCCCCCCAAGGAGGGACGATCACAAAAGAACAAGAGATCAAGAGAAACAGGAGAGCCTCGACAGGAAGGAACAGGAGGCAGAAGAGCTGGCCCGTGAAGTCACTCGACGAGAGCGAGAGATTCAGGACCTAAAGAAGCAACTTCAGGAAAAAGAGAAGGACCTACGCTCACGAACGAGATCCGTGCAGTATGTAAAAAGGAGTCATCATCATAACGATGTCTCCGCGGACCGAGCGGCCTCTCCACGAAAGAGGAGAGAAAGGAGCATTTCCGTTCAGAAGAAAGAGAGAAAAAAGCATGCTAGGGACAGATACGAGAGATCTGGTTCCAATGAGCACATTCCTGGGCAGCATGCGAGAAGAAGGGAAGCCTGCCGAGCTGATGAAGGACCTAAAACTGCACGAGAAGCAGCTAAGGAAGCCCTAGGCCAGATCTCTAAGTCACCACTGGCCCACTGGATTCGAACGGAGAAGACACCGAGTAGGGTGAAACATTCAGCATTCATCCCTTACGAGACGAGCACTGACCCTGTGGCCCACATTTAACATTACCAGCAAGCCATGTTTATGCACGAGCAAGACGACGCCTTGCTATGCAAAATGTTCCCGTCAAGTTTGGGAAAGATAGCCCTAAGCTGGTACCATAAGCTCCCAGAAGGATCCATCCTGCACTGGACCCAACTAGCTGAGGAATTTACTACCCGGTTCCTCACTAGCTGAGCAGCACCGAAAACTTTTGATGCATTAACCTCTATGAGACAGAGGGATGATGAGACTCTGAGGCAATACTCCAAGCGTTACTGGGAAACTTTCAACGAGATTGAAAATTGTAGTGAGGAGTATGCCTTGGCAACATTCAAAACAAGCTTGCCTATGCACAGTAAGCTACGAGAATCGCTTACCATGCATCCAGTTAAAACCGTGGCCAAGCTTATGGAAAGGATCCAGGAACATGCAAGGGTAGAGGATGACATCCTACAGGCTGGGGGAAAGATTGTGGCTGGACAACCTCATCTCCCGGAGAGAAAGGCTGCAGAGCCAAAGGTGTACAAGAAGGAGTAAACATCAGGGAGAAAGGACTATACGCAACAGAGGAAGGACAAGGCAGACCCAGATCCAAAGTCATACTTCAGTGTCATGGCGACCTTCAACGTCCCGATCAACAAGATGTTATACAGGATCAAGAATGAACCTTGGTTTAGGAGACCCACAAAGATGACAGGAAGTCCAGAAAAGAGAAGGGCTACTAACCAGCATTGCAGCTATCACAGAGATTGGGGGCACATGACTGAAGATTGTGTGGAGTACAAGAAGTTCTTGGATGAGAAGGTGACGGAAGGACATCTCAAAGAATTTTTGGCTGACGGCAAGCATGATGCCGAGCTGATCGAGGAGATGGACTACGAGAAAGGTCCAAAGGGGACCATCCACATGATACATGGACTGGTGGCCCCATACACCAACAACGAAATCAGACACATCCAAAGGGACAATGGACAAACAAAGCAAGTCATGAAGCTCGGCATGAAGAGGCCGAGGGCCGAGGAGTCATGGAGACCTCAATCACCTTTCGATGATGATCCTGGATGGGGTATTAGTGCCCCATAACGATGCATTGGTAATTACCTTGCGGATAGGCGATTACGACGTGGAAAAGATCCTTGTGGATCGGGGGCTAGCACGAGAAATCATGTACTACCACACTTTTAAAAAGATGGAACTCCCACCGAGCTCATTGCAAAAGTGTTTGGTTCCTTTGGTCGGTTTCGGTCTTGCGAGACGGTATGGCCTATGGGAAAGGTCACGTTGCCCGTCCGAGCTGGATCGGTAATCCCGAAAGCCCGACTTCCTCGTGGTGGACATCCCTTCCTCCTACAACGTGATTATAGGGAGAAACGGATGCACAAGATGAGGCGGTCTCCTCAACTTACCACCAAAAGATCAAGTATCCTGGAACAGATGGCATTGAGTGCATTAGAGGAAATCAGAAGGTAGCCGACCTATGTTTCAACATGGTGCTGAAGAAATCCCCAAAGGCCGAGCTGGTGCAGACAGTTGAGGTCCCAGATCAGCCGACCTTGGAAGACGTTGGAGGAGACCCAACTAAAAAAGTGGTGGAGGGTCTGAAGAAGATTCAGATAAGAGAGGATGATTCAGAAAGATATTTCCTGATCGGTGAAACCCTAGCCGAGCAAGAAGAGAAGGATTTGGTGACTTTTCTGAAGGACCACATTGATGTTTTCGCATGGACCCCACAGAAGATGCCTAGGATAAGCCCTGAGATAATTCGCCATCATATAAACGTGGATCCTCAACACAAACTAGTAGTACAGAAGGCTAGAAGGTCGGCACCACAGCACGCAGACGCTGTGATTGAGGAAGTGGATCGCCTACGAGAAGCGGATGCCATACGAGAGGTGAGCTATCCTGACTGGCTAGCCAACACGGTTGTAGTAAAAAAGAAGAACGGGAAGTGGAGAGTCTGTGTGGATTTCACCAGCCTCAACAAAGCATGCCCAAAGGACCGCTTTCCACTCCCCAGGATCGATCAGCTAGTAGACGCCACATCAGGCTATGAGAGAATGAGTTTCCTTGACGCATATCGAGGATACCATCAAATAGCCATGCATGAGCCAGACCAGGAGAAAACATCCTTCATCTCACCAAGGGGACTCTGCTGTTACAAGGTTATGCCATTTGGGCTAAGGAATGCTAGAGCAATCTACCAGAGGTTGGTTACTAAAATGTTTAAGGAACAGCTCGACAAAACTATGGAGGTCTACATTGACGACATGGTGGTAAAAAGCAAGTTGAAGCCAGATCACCTTGCCGACATGAGAGCAACTTTCAGTATTTTGAGAGAATACAAGTTAAAATTGAATGCCTCAAAATGTGCCTTCGGGGTCAGCTCGGGAAAGTTTTTAGGGCACCTGGTGACCAAGAGGGGAATTGAGGCTAACCCGGATCAGATCACGGCTCTGCAGAACCTTCAAAGCCCGAAGACCACGAAGGAGGTCCAAAGGCTAACAGGGATGGCAGCAGCTCTTAACCGATTTATTAGTAAATCCTCAGACCGTTGCAGACCTTTCTTCAAGCTTCTGAAGAAGAGAGAAGGATACGAGTGGGGAGCCGAGCAAGAGCAGGCTTTCCAAGGACTGAAAGGTTACTTGTCATCACCACCTTTACTCTCCACTCCAAAAGCTGGGGAGCGGTTGATATTATATCTAGCAGTATCTGACCATGTAGTCAGTTCGGTTCTCCTACGAATAAAGGGAAAGGAGCAGGCTCCAATCTATTTTGTGAGCAAAACACTGTTAGACGCGGAGACACGTTACCTGCCGCTGGAAAAATTGGTCTACGCTCTCGTAATAGCTGCAAGAAAACTTCCTCACTATTTTTTACAGCATCCCATCACCGTGTTCACAGAACATCCATTAAGGGCTTTGCTTAGGAAGGCAGACTTCTCTGGACGAATATCCAAGTGGTCTATTTAACTAAGTCAGTTTGACCTTGATTATCAGCCTAGGACGGCAATAAAGGGGCAGGTCTTGGCTGATTTTATAGCAGAATTCGCTCCTACAGTAGCCCCACCACCCCCAGCTCTACACGAGAAGGATCAAAATATTAACCCCGAGCCACCGACGAGATCGGTCGAGCTAGATCCAGATGAATGGAGATTGTACGTTGACGGATCAGCCTGCAACAAAGGGTCAGGGGCAGGAGTGGTGCTATTCTCTCCAGAAGGATTGGTGTTGGAACAAGCGTTGCGGTTGGGGTTTAGCGCCACCAACAATGTAGCAGAATATGAAGCTTTGCTTGCAGGACTAAGGAGTGTCATGGAGCTCAAGGTCAGTAGGTTACGAGTATTCTGTGACTCACAATTAGTTGTTAATCAGCTTTCAGGAGAGTACGCTGCAAGAAGCGAGAAGATGGTTGCATACTCCGAAAAAGCCAAAGACTTGCTCGACAAGTTTGACAACATCCACATCCAGCAAATCAGCTCGGGGCAGAATGCACATGCAGACTCATTGGCATGCTTAGGGTCAGCAGTAAACACAGAATACCGACGTACAGTAGCTGTGGATTATCTGATGAAACCGAGCATTGGCCAAGCAGTAGAGATGGTGATGGAAACAGAGTTTGGGCTGAGCTGGATGGACCCAATAGTGGCATACCTACGAGATGGGACTTTGCCAAAAGACAAGAGGGAAGCTCATAAAATCAAGACCAAATCAGCACGTTTCTGGCTCTCCCCATAAGGTAAGCTTTATAGAAAGTCTTTTCTTGGACCGTATTTATTATGTGTACACCCAGCTCTTGTTCAGAAATTCCTCCACGAGATCCATGCTGGAACTTGTGGAGGACACACTGGAGGAAGGTCCATAGCCCACCGAGCAATATCACAGGGATAATGGTGGCCTTATATGCAAGAAGATACAAAAGCTTTTGTGAAAAAATGTGAGAAGTGTCAAAGGTATTCCCCTCTCATCCGAGCTCCGGCGGAGGATCTGCTACCTCTGACTAGCCCATGGCCATTTGCCCAGTGGGGGTTGGACATCGTGGGTCCTCTTCCCATGGCAACAGGGAAACGAAAGTTCCTGCTCGTTGGCACTGACTACTTCACTAAATGGATAGAGGGGGAAGCTCTGGCCAAGATCACAGAAGTCATGGTGGAAAGCTTCGTCTGGAACAAGATCATCACCCGATTTGGAGTACCATAGTCCATCATCTCAGACAATGGGTCCCAGTTCGGCAAGAAGTTCAAAGGATTCTGTGCTCAATACGGCATAAGAAACTACTATTCGACACCAGCTTACCCACAAAGCAACGGGCAGGCGGAAGCTTCAAATAAAACTATCCTTAAAAGTCTTAAGAAAAGGTTGGAGAATAAAAAGGGAAAGTGGCCAGATGAGTTGCCAGTTGTACTCTGGGCATATAGGACCACTCCACGATGATCTACGGGAGAGACGCCGTATTCCCTTGCTTATGGCACAGAGGCAGTGATTCCACTAGAGGTTGGCCTGCCAACCACCCGCACCGCTCTTGTAGAGTCAGGTGGCAACGACAAAGCCTTGGCTGAGCAGCTTGATCTCGCCGAGGAGAAAAGAGAACGTGCACTTATCACACTGGCAGCATACCAAGAGCAGCTACGAAGAAGCTACAATAAGAAGGTGCAGCCAAGAGAGTTCAAGATTGGGGATCTGGTCCTAAGGAAAGTCTTGGCCAACACCAAAGTATCCACTGATGGGAAGCTTGGGCCGAACTGGGAAGGCCCTTACAAGATCGTTGGGATTGTTGGCATTGGGGCTTACCGCTTAGCCGACCTAGATGGAGACCCAGTACCACGGCCATGGAACGTCCAGAATCTAAGAAAGTTCTACCAGTAATCTGCTTACGTGATTACGAATACAATCACATCCTTTCTAGGTGAATACGAGAAAATTAACATTTGTTTTTATGGGATTACGAACAAAATCACTTTAGATATGTCAGCCCTTTATCTTTATTCCAAACATAAATGAGATTTCAGTTTTTCTTCCTTATTGTGGTATTACTTAATACGAACCAAAAATATCTCGAATTTAGATTCCTATTGGGGAGCAGAGAGTATGTGTACTTCAAACACTTTAGTTCCTTGATAAGTCCAAGTACGAAAACACTTAAATGTGCAACGAATATTGCCAAAATTTTCTAAGTACAAAAACACTTAGATGTGCAACGAATATTGCCAAAATCGCCTAAGTACGAAAACACTTAGATGGGCAATGAATATTGCCAGAATTTTCTAAGTATGAAGAAACTTAGATTTGCAACGAATATTGCAAGCTTCAAGTAGGAAACCACTTGACATAAAAACGCCTAAGTACGAAAACACTTAGATGTGCAACGAACATTGCCAAAGTTCTCTGAGTATAAAGAAACTCATATTTGCAACGAATATTGCAACGGATCCTAAAAAACTTGGATGCCTCAGTACGAAGAAATTTAGATGCCCAAGTATGAAGAAACTTAGGTTCGTACAGAGATTCACAACACCTTCCTAAGTACGAAAAACACTTAGGATAAAGAAAGTTCAAGTATGAAGACACTTGAAACACCTAGCGCACAGACAAACATAGCACGAATAAGCTTGCAACGACAACTGCATAAAATGTCTTGATAAGAGAAAACACGAAAAAGCTTAGCAAAACAAAGCAAACCAGTATATCAGGCCACATTCGGCCGAGCAAGACCGCGTAGGGTCGATAAGAAAAAGTATCAAAAGCATCAAGCCTCTTCACTGCGCCCTTGAGCGTCAGTGGCAGGGTTGGGATCAAGATTACCTCCAGCATTGCCCACAGCAGCATTATCAGCTATGGCTCCTTCTAGAGGGGATTGCTCCGGGAGGGGTTCAGATTGAGCTTCAGGGTTCGAAGGAGTCTGATCGGCAGGTCGATCCTGAATGGTTGCCATCTCGCTCGGCAACTCCATATTGGCCCAATGAGGAGAAGATTCATCAATACCGAGCTTAATAAGACAGCGTCGCCATGCCATCCCCCAGATGGTATCCTGTACAGCCGGCATCTGAGCCTTATAATCCTCTGTGACCTCCAGGACGGCTCGATCATACTCCGCCTCAGCCTTGGCCTCTGCTGCAGTTAGCTGGTCACTCAGACCGTGCTCAACCTCCTCAGACCTTTTTCTTAGATCAGCGTTCTCCCCCTTTAGCACCTCCACCTCAGCTCGGGCTTCTCTTAGGGACTGGGAGTACTCAGCATTCTCCTCCTTGGCCTTTTCCGCCCTCCTCTGCTCCTTCTCAAGTTCTTTTTGTGTCTCTTTGGCTCTCTCAAAGCCAGAGGCAGCTTTCTGCATGATCTGCAATTCGTAGGGACACAGATCGGGACGACAAGTATGGAAACCAATTTCTATGAATAGAATAAAGGATAGTGGTCGGACTACATACCTTGGCGCTCGATTGGAAGATCGTTTTCATAAACACATCATAAGAGCTGTTCTTTTCCCGCTCCATGTCATTTGGGAGGAGGGCAACCCTGGAGACACCATAAGCCACCTCTGTGGAAGAGATCTTAACGAGGACAGAAAGAGGAGTGCCGTTTGGGCGAGCTAGAGCAGGAGCCCAAGGCTGGACTAGAGGTGGGGGACTCAGGCAGCTGCTGCCTGGAGCTCTGTTCACCAGTTTTCCTCCTCTGTGGGGAGGGTTGAGCATCCTGGGGACTTTCAGCTGGCCTCTTATCCCTTTGTCGAACAGTGAGAGAGGTTGCTGCTGGTATAGGAGGGGGAGTGGCAATACGAGCATCTGGTGGAGCACGGGAAGCTCCGCCTAGGGTCAGCACGTCGAGCAGGTTGATCGGCTGGCGAGGCATGTCTTCTTGTTCCGGGGACGGAGAATAACCTGAAGACTCATCCAAATCTGCTAAGAAAGCGGCCTGCTCGGTTAAAGACCTGACAGCAGCTCGGAGGGTCGATCCTTCTCCTTCTTCTTCTTCTTCTCCTTCTTCTTCTTCTTCTTCTCTTTCTTCTTCTTCCACCGCTCTCCCAGAAGTGCTTGGTTCCTGGTCAGCTCGAACGAGAATCGGGATGGCAGTTGGAATCTCCGGGATGTGAGCAAACGTGACTTGCTGCTGGAGGGCCCTTGGAGCTCGAGACCGCGTAGTCCTCCTAGTAGCTCGGCCCCTGCGAGAACGAGTCCTTTCTTGTTCGGCTGGATGGCCTGTGATGGTCAGTGGAGCAGTGGGCGGCCAAGGGTGTCTTGTTCTGGGCTCTCCTGTTCTTCTGATGTTGCCCCAGTAGAACGGGGTGTAGCCCAGCAGCAGGTGAGCAGCACGGCCAAGACCAACAGGAGTTGGTGGGAAGCTGTCGAAATAGAGGGCTTTGGCGATGTCCTCCCGGTGAAGGTTGTCGTGGATCAGGCGACCATCGTGGTTGAGGTTATCCGCTGCAAAGCAATATAAAGAAACATTGATCAGCTACAGTTTCTGGAAAGACAATGAATAAACCAACTAGGAGAGAAAAAGTACTAACGTAGTCCGCCTGTAGTAGTGGGGCAGGCACAGCCAATGGTCCTCCCCTCGGCATCTCTAGGCTCCCAATTGCCAGTGACTACGAGGTAGTCGTCTGCCTCTCCCTTAGAGGAGTTCGGCAGATCGGTGATGAGCTTCTGCTTGGGGTCCCTGGCTTTGAAATAATAGTTTTTCTCAGCTGTAGGGACTACACTATAGAGATAGTGCAAGTCCCACCAGTCGAGATGCAGGCCGAGCAGCCTATTGAGGGCGACTGTGCCCATAACCACCCTGACAAAATTGGGGCATAGCTGCATAGGATTTAATTGGCACCTAAAGCAGACCTCACGAAAAAAGGGATGTAGGGGAAACCTAAGGCCACCCTCGACGATAAAGATCAAGGGGATGTGAATTCTATTTGCATTCTGACCTTGTTCCCTCATGTCGTCGCGATTGTCTAATCGAAATTGAACATCGGCGGGGATGTTGTAATCTCGACGGAATTCTGCTCTTTTCACGGGGGTACTAAGAAGGGCTCTATGCCTACCCATTTCTTCTAAAAAGTTAGGGTTTCGCAGTTGAAACTCAGGAAACAAGAATATGAACAAACGATGGGACGGCAAAGAGGACGAACACGAAATACAAATGAAAATCTGGAAAGATCACTTACGAGAAGAAGATATACCTAATGTGATGTTTTTCGACGAGAGCGGAGAACGTTTTTCCGACGAAAACCGGAAAAAGATTGGGTTTGCAGAAAACTTGGAGCGACGACAATGGCGAACAAAAGATCTTTTCTCTCTCTTCTTTGCTTCTGATGAGTATGAAGTGATGGAGAAGGGGAGAGGTTTTTGGGGTTTAGAGGGTTTTGGGAGGGAAAAGTAATGATTATCCCGCCCGAAACCCCATAAAAGTGGAACGTGACGTATGAGAAACGTCAGCAAAATCGTCCTTTGGGATTATCCGAGCCATCAACGGGTCATTTCACATTTAATGCAATAACAGCATTGTTACCCACGTGGAGGGGAGGCGTGCAAGGGATGCATCAAGAGCCGTTGAAAGCTCCGTGCACCACTGATGAATAACAATAGTGACAGAGCTGGGGAGCAATTGGAGAGGGTAAAGTCTGATTACCCTACTACTAGGTATAGCACGTACCTATGACGTTCACCACGAGGGGGTGAATAGCTCGGCACCACACAGGGAGCCCATTAGCCCTGTGCCGAGCCTGTTTGACCATGAATAAGGTCTGGATTAAAATACATAAACATAAGTCAGGATGCATTAGCTCGGCGCAAGTCACTAAGGGATCCCCCTGACATGGCCGAGCTATATTGGCTACGTGTATAGCTTAAACAGCATTATGGAATACATAGTTCAGCTCGGCATGATAAGCTGAGCTATGTACGAGTTATTCCGAGCTACGTGGAAGCACGGCACCGCCACGAATAAGGCGGTGAGACATTCCAGAATGTTTTACAGTGGCTCCTTATGAGATAAGGAGCAATCCCGTACAGAAAGGGATTGGTATGGGAAGTCCTAACGTGATTAGGAGTATACCACATATAGGAAAGAATCCTATATGGAAAGAAAGATCTCTGCTAGACGAAATCTAGCAGGATATGGAAAGTTATCTCTTAATAATAAAATCCTATTAGGAGAAGGATTCCTTAAGAGAATAGGAAACAGGGGGCACGAGATGCCTAAGATGATGAATATCTACACCTATAAATACAAGGCAATAACCATGACAAAAGGTACGCGGTGATTTGCTTTCATATGCATTGAGTAGTTTTGAGAATCCAAGTACGTGATACTAACTTAGGCATCGGAGGGCCTTTGCCAACGAGGGGCAAAGGTGCTCTAACCCTTTCTTTGCCTTGCAGATTTAGGGTCGAATCAAGACAGCACGTGATCCAGAGTCTGTGTGGATTTACACCCCCTACACAAGTGACACCAATCAGTCCCCATTATCATTTGATACCAAAATGCTACCAAGGTGGAAAATGTCCTAATACAAGTGAATAACGCGTTTCAGGACCAAACAAGTGCATGGGGATAGGCCGGAACAACACAACAAAAGTCGCCCATGAATCTGTCAAAACCGCCCGGGCGACTGTGATTCCCACCCGGGCGGGTTTTTCAGAAAGCTACCCGAAAAGTGGCCAAAAATTGGATTTTTGGGAATTTTGCTCTAGAACTCCAAATTTGATGATTCCAAAGCCAAATATCAATGGAATTGGCTAGAGGGAGATGATTTAACACTCAATTTGAGCAAGGAAACAATAATCAACAAGAATCAAGCATTTACTAAAAAATGTGATTAGAAAATGGGGTCCCAAGTGGTTTTCTTCCAAATAAAAGTAAACGCATGGATTCAATGCAAGGTTAGGATGGTGTAACACCCAAATGAATAGGAGAAACATATATGAACAATGAGATAGCTCATTACAACTCAAATTTGGATTAGAACATGATTTTCTCAAAGAAATTCACAAGACACAAGAAGATTGATCATTCAAGAGCCTATACACACACAAACACAACATTTACACTTAGAAGAGTTAGAAATTTCCCTACCTCAAGTGAAGGAAAGCTTGTAATCGAAGTGAGAGCAAAACCCTAGCTTCCAATCTCTAGAAATCACCAAACCAAGCTCCTCCAAAGCCAAGACAAGAAGAATCCAAGCTCCAATGATCAAAGGTTGAAGGATTTGTGCAAGGGGTGAGTGGATTTGTGGAGTTTTTGTGTGAATTTGAGGAAGAATTTGGAGAACAATGGAGGATAAGAGAGAGAGGGAGAGGCCGGCTTAATTTAGGAGAGGAGGGGATGTGTTTGTCTCTCTCCTCTCTCACACCACATATATTTACTTTTGAAATATTACACCCCCGGTCCCTATATTGACTTGTGTATTGCATTAAGGCCCTAATTAATTAACTACACTCAACAATCCATCACTTAAACATTTTAATCAATTTCTCACATTTCCCCAACTTTATTTCCAGAAAAAAATAATTAAAAACACGGGTCCTTACATTGGTCTTAGTTGGTAACTGTCGAACTAATCAGAGAAAGTCTATCTTATTCCAAATAAGGAAGTTGATGGACATAGAGAGAGCATTTATGGATTTTATCTTTGTTCTAGTGTCCATACTACCATTAACCAAACAAATTATCAACCACCATGGAATATATAGGAATCAGAACCTTCATTTTAACAGGAGTTTAGTAATGGAATCGATTTGAAACATACGATTATCTTTTATATCGACCCGAGGGATCTTCTTGTGCCCTCAGTTCGGGTCTTGTCCTGAATTCAAAAAAACATAATATGAACTATTCATTATTTTGAGCTAGATGCCAACAAATCACCACTAAAATCAAGTCATCAAAAAACATAATCAGACCATTCACTGTTTTGAGCTAGAAGCCAACAACCCTCTAATAAAATCAAGTTGATCGGCCATCGGTAGCTTAATGCATGATCAAATCAAATAATCTTGTTGTGCATTTTTTAAATTGTATTTGTCGTTATTTTATTGAAGAAAAATTCTATTTGTTTACAGAGTTAACGATGTCCGATTGACTTGATTTTCTATAGAGTTGTTGTTCGCATCTAGCTCTAAATAGTGAGTGGTTCGGATTACGTTTTCGAGCTCGGGACAAAGCCCGAACTGTGCCTTGTTAGATATGCTTCTAGCTCTGAGTTCCTCAATTTTGTTGAATTCATCGTAATCCGAACAACTTCTAATTTCATATTTGGCCTATATGGTACAACCTAACCAATAAGACAATAAATCAAGCGTAAATGACCAGTACCATTCCATTCTTCCTTTCAAGAAAAGATTGCTAAAATCGGAATTTTATGTGGAATCGCTGGAAAGGACACTGTGTTCAAAAAGTAGAGGCTGAATGAGGACCGTGAGATCATGTTTTCAGTATAAAACACATGCAAGGGAAAAAAATTTAAATGCCATGACAAATTAAAATACATGCAAGTGAAATTTAAATGCATCTTCTAAACTAATTAATGAGTCAGGAAGAAGCTTACCTGCAATAATCACTAGGGTCTGAGAATTGCCGATGTTTGGCCGTTTCAAGCAATTATATGGACCAGCAGAGACATACCCATCGGGGTAAGTACAATTGTAGCCCCCAGGAGCATTCAAGCAAAACCCCTCACAACGGTTGAGACTAGGGTCGCTGCACTCATCAATATCTGCCATGACAAATCGAAGAAAACCCATAATTTAACCGTTCTTGAAAATATGCTTTCCATGGTTGATTTTTCAAATAAGACCAGAAATGGAAAAAGCTTACCTTGACATCCGCTCGGAAGATAAGGGTTCCCTTCATAGCGGTTGGAAATTATCAAAATAAATGGATGTTTATTTGGGGTTTTAACAAAATATTCCTTGTGCTCTTTAGAAAGTTTTTTTGTAGTGTTTTGGTTTTGTCTCACATTGGCTAGTAAGGAAAAAGGTTGAGTGGTTTATATATGGGAACACTTCTATAATGTTCACATAGTGTTAAGTGGCATGGCACCTATGGTGCTACGCGTTTTACCGGCGTAGCCGGTGATTGAACACACTCATACGCACCCGCACCAGCGCACGCGAGCGTGGCAGTGGGCTGTGTGGCTGCAATGTAGCGCTTTGATGGTGCACTTTGCATTTAGTACGTCAGTGCGAGACGCCTTGTAGGCGCCCTTTCTTATTGCCACTTGGCGGTAAGGTGTCGCTGACGTGGCGTACGGGTCGGAATGGATTGGTATTGATACCAGTGATACTGGGTATCATTACTTTTGGGCTCTCTCGCGAACAGAATGTTTTGTATCAATACCCCGGTTTGGAGGTATCAATACCAGCGGGTCTGCGTGCGGATTTCAGACATGAATCAGACAATGGTTCGTGGATGGATGCAACTCAAAACGGAGAGTTATGACTTAAACTCAAGTCTATTCACTAAGGGGTGCGTCCTAAAGTGAAAAGGTACATTTGGGTCTATAAATAATACCCAAATCACATTCATTTTATACCAAATTCTAGCCTTGTTACTCTGCCAAAATATCTATAGGTCGCTTTCTAGTTTTTGTTGTACCGTTACTCTGCAGAAACGGTACCAACAATTTCTTGGTTCTTTCGATCATATTTTTTACTCGATATTCTGTCTGTCCTTCGTTTGTGCGGACGCAGGCAGAAGATTATTGAATTGATCGGGCTTCGTTGTATCCTCGAACAGATTCGCTATCAACCCAGTGCACACCAATCGGTGGGGGCGAATACTGTTTTCGGAAAGTGACATAGTAACGTGCCTCGAAGCAAGTACCATCATCAAGACATTCAGTTTCTCGAAGACTCTAGGATTTTTGCACCAACAATCGAAAACAGTGTTCCGGAATGGCGTCAACATCAAGGTCTCTGCGACAATTGACACAGGATTTTCGTGAAATTGGACAAGTTTGATGGCGGGAATTTCAGGCGTTGGCAAAAGAAGATGCACTTCATGCTCACGACACTGAATGTCGTGTATGTTCTCACTGCACTGTATCCGGAGGAGAAAGAGAATGAGACTTTGGAAGAGACACGGGTGAGGATGAAATTCGAGAATGATGACTACATCTGCAAGGGGCATATTCTGAATGCACTCTCGGACGCACTATTCGATGTGTATTCGAATACGGAGATGGCAAAGGAGATGTGGGATTCATTGGAGGACCGCTATTTGACAGAGGATGCAACAAGCAAGAAGTTTCTGGTCAGTCAATTTATGGGTTATAAAATGGTAGACAACAAGTCTGTGATTGATCAACTGCATGATATTCAGCATATCCTGAACCAGTTTAAGATTAAGAACATGAACATGGATGAATCGATCATGGTGTCTTCTGTGATCGATAAATTTCCTCCTTCCTAGAAAGACTACAAGAAAAGTCTTAAGCACGAAACCGAGGAACTTACGCTGGAGCAATTGGTTGTTCATCTCATTGTGGAGGAACAGACAAGGTGTCAAGAGAAGGAAAAACTTGGGCTGGTACCTCCAAAGTTCATGTGGTGGAAGAAGGAAAAGGTTCCAACAAGGGTAAACATAAGAAACAGAAGGTCCGGTGAGGCTAAGACCGGGGCGATGACCCGAGAGGGAAAAAGCCAAAGGTTGAGTGTTGGCGTTGCGGCCAATCGGGGCACTTAAAAAAGGATTGCAAGTCTAAGAAGAAGAAGGATCCAGAGCCATCGGGTCCAAAGGGTAAATTTTTGGCTGTTGAGTCCGAAATTAACATAGTTGGGGATGCCGGGAACTAGTGGATGGACTCAGGGGCTACAAAGCATGTTTGCACTGATAAGAGGTTCTTCACCGACTATGAAGTGGTTGATGATGGTTCGTTTCTCTACATGGAAAATTCGTCTACCACTCTTATCAAAGGCAAGGGCAAAGTGGATTTGGAGTTCACTTCTAAGAATGTTTTGACTTTGACCGATGTTTACGATGTACCAGAAGTTAGGAAAAATCTTGTATCTGGTAACCTGCTTGATAAGCATGGCTTTAGGCCAGTGTTTGAGGCGAACAAATTTGTTCTGTCTAAGAATGGCACATTTGTTTGAAAAGGCTATGTTTGTGAGGGCATGTACAAACTCAAAGTTAATAAAACATTCACAGTTTCTGCTTACTTGCTTGATTCTCTTTCTTTATGGCATAATCGATTAGGACATGTTAATACTAGTGTAGACACCCCAATTTTGACCCGCGAAAATCCTTAGCATCCCCGATGATGAAAATGTCTGATACGAGCACGCGAGGCTTGATTGTGAATTTGGAAACCCCTCCTAAAACTCTACAAAATAAACCCAATCTTACACCACCTTCTAGTACATTCAAAACCCTCTTTTTTTGATATATAATATGTCCCAATCCGCTTTGAAATGAGGGAGATGTGCACGTTTTACCAAAACGACTTATTTTCCCGACCTTCTGAGGGTAAAATGGTCACATATTTTGATGTACAAATCATCTTGGGTTCAAACCACTTGGGTTAGAAAGTAGACTTGACAAGCTTTCCAACGCTTCAAACCATGCATAAAACGGAGTTCGGTAGCACCCGGAATGGCCCCGCAAAGTTTCATATTTTGTGCAGTCTCCTAATCCAGGCGCCTGGATTCCCCTAATCCAGGCGCCCGAACTCAATCCAAGCGCCTGGATTCCCCAATTCCAGGCGCCTGGACTCTCTCCAGGTACTTGGTCCCCAAGTTCAAGTGAGTGGGGAGGAGCGTCTTGGAGGATTCTTTGGGGATTTTCTGCAGAAATCTGTTAGAAATAGTGGGGAGAGAGATGATGACCCATGGTGCCCCCCTAAACCTCACCCCTAAGGGTTCAAATGGCCCATTTTGAACCTTTCTTTGCCTATAAATACCCACTCCCCTCTCCACTTGAAAAGAGATCAGTTCCCCCTCTCTCTCTTACTGTTACTTTGCTGGTTTTTCATCAGAAGCTCATTTCCAGTTAATCCCCTTCATCTTCCTTCACTCTCAACATCAAAAACCCATTCTTTCATCACATTAACCATCCATACTTCATTTTCCACACACAAACTCCCACCATTCAACCATAATCAGCTCTCTCCCTCATTCTCCTAACTATTATGCTGCTGCAAATCATCCAGAAAATTTACCTCCAGTCCATTCCCCTTTGTTCTACCCATTTCTAGCCTAAAAACCCCTTTTTTAGCCTAAAAACCCAACATTGATCACTAGTAACCCACATACTTCAATCATCCATCATCAAAACCCACCAAAACAGAAATATTCAGTTTGCTTTTACTCTAAAAAACACATCTCAATCTATATAACCACCAAAAATCCTTCAAAACCTTGTTCCAAGCTCATCAATCAAGCTTCCAAGGTAGTTTTTCTACCATTGTGCTCAAAAGGCCCCTGAGGGGATACCATCCAAGCTCTTACTAGTTCTTCATACTAGTTAAGTGTTTGGAAATGTTTCAAATTTCATAAAAATGGAAGTTCTTTATTAGCATTTGTTGTGTATATTTCCAAAAATCATTTAAAATCAAGCTTCTTTTATGCTCATATCATGCATTCGAATTAAATTTAAGGTTCATGTTTGCTACTGTGTTGCTAGACATCTTTTAGAGTGCATATGAGTTAGTCAAAAGTATTGCATTTGGTGCTTGCTGAGAAAAATAAGATTTTAGAGTTTCTGTCTGGGAGGCCATCCAGGCGCCTGGATTGGCCCTTTCCAAGCGCCTGTATTCAATCCAGGCGCCTAGATCTGCCTAATTCAGGCGCCCAAATTGTAATCCAGGTGTGATGTGTTGGGTATTTATGATCAGTTTCTAGGACATTCTAAGGCATTTTGGAGACATTTTAGTGTAATTTTAGCATCTTTTGTATATAAATCATCCATTCATAACATTTTGCACAAGCATCCACCCATATCTCATTAATCCTGTTGATGTATTCGCCGTGTTTTCGCATAAATCTGTATTGGAAGTCCGTTTAAACAATGTTTTCACAATCTTTTCAAACATTAGTAGAGACCGGTAAACATGTCGGGCGTGAGGGGTGCTTTAAATTCCTTCCCCTCGCGTAACTTAGCTCCCGGACCCGAGAAATCTCATTTTGGAGACCGGTAAAGCATTTTCCTTTTCAAGGGCAAAAGAGTCATTTTTCAAAAGGTTTCTCGGGTACGGTCCTCAAATCCGGGTGGCGACTCCATTCAATCAATCAAATCATTTTTCAAACCAGCAACCGATTTCGTGGACACATCGCTCCGCGGGGTGTTCACAACTAGGAAGATGGATATGATGGTTAAATTAGATTTAATTCCTAAGTATGATGTTGATATGGTTGATAAATGCAATGTATGTTCACTTACTAAAATCACTAGAGTTCCATTTCCTAAAATTGTTAGAACTACAACATTGTTAGAACTTGTTCATAGTGATGTATGTGACATGCATAGCACCCCTACTACAGGAGGCAAGCAATACTTTGTAAATTTTATAGATGATTTTTCTAAGTATTGTCATGTTTATTTGTTGCACTCAAAAGATGAGGTTCTAGAAAAATTTATCACTTTCAAAACTGAAGTTGAAAATCAATGTGGAAAAACAATTAAGCGTTTAAGGTCTGATAGGGGTGGTGAATATTATTTTCCTGATTACTGCGAGTCAGTAGGCATAATTCATGAGAAAATGGCACCATATAATCCACAACAAAATGGGGTGGCTGAACGGAAAAATCAGACTTTAACAGAGATGGTTAATGCTATGCTTAGCAATTCAGGATTATGCATTGGTTTGTGGGGCGAAGCCATATTTACCGTTGCTTACATTTTGAATAGGGTACCTCTCAAGAAGTCACAAATAACTCCATATGAGTTATGGAAAAAGAAGAAACCTAACCTAAGTTATTTTAAAACTTGGGGTTGTAGAGCAATTGTGAGATTGCCAAAACTCAAAAGGAAGAAAATGGCTGAAAAAGGAATTGAATGCATATTCCTTGGTTATGCTTTACATAGTAAGGCATATAGGTTTCTTGTTTCCGAGCCAAATGATTCGTATGAGGTTAATACCATAATTGAATCAAGGGATGCTGTGTTTTATGAAAATAGGTTTGTTCCTATTCCGAAAGAGGTTAATGAAGAGAATGAACCAATCTCTTATGGGCCTGAAAGAGAGGCAGAACCTACGGAACAGGTCGAACTTAGGAGAAGTAAAAGGGCTCGGGTGGCTAAGTCCTTTGGTCCTGACTTTATAGTGTATCTAGTTGAAGGAACTAGAGACACTACTTGTAATCATACCATGGTTTCATATCATGTGGAATAGGATCCTTTGACCTTTGGGGAGGCTATGAAATCGCAAGATTGTGCTTTCTGGAAAGAAGCAATCCAAGATGAAAGGGATTCTATTATGGGTAATGATACATGGATTCTTGTTGATTTGCCACCGGGTTCCAAAGCCATTGGTTGTAAATGGATTTTCAAGAAGAAAATGAAAGTTGATGGCACGATAGACAAGTTTAAGGCACGGTTGGTTGCCAAGGGCTTTACGCAAAAGGAAGGTATTGATTACTTCGATACCTATGCACCGGTAGTGAGAATCTCTACTATTAGAGTTCTTCTTGCTATAGCTTCGATACATAAACTTCATATTCACCAAATGGATGTAAAGACTGCATTTTTGAATGGTGAATTGGATGAAGAAATTTATATGAAGCAACCGGAAGGCTTTGTTGTGCAAGGACAAGAACACAAAGTATGCAAATTAGTTAAGTCTCTTTACGGACTTAAACAAGCACCTAAACAGTGGCATGAGAAGTTTGATAAGTTAATTGTATCAAACGGGTTTAGGATACACCAATCAGATAAATGTGTTTATAGCAAATTTATAGAAAATCGAGGTGTAATCGTGTGTTTGTATGTGGATGATATGCTTATCTTTGGGACTGATTTAGATAGCATACAAAGCACAAAGGATATGCTTTCATCTAGTTTTAGCATGAAAGATATGGGTGTAGCTGATGCAATTCTAAGAATTAGGATTACAAGGCAAGGAGGAAATATAGTTCTTTCTCAATCTCATTATATTGAGAAGATACTAAAGAAGTCTAATCACTTTGACTGTACTCCGATTTCTACACCTTATGATCCACATGTAAAGTTGTATCCTAATACAGGTAGAGCAGTGTCACAACTAGATTATTCTAGAGTGATAGGAAGCTTGATGTATGCCATGACATCTACTCGGACGGACATTTCTTATGCGGTGGGTAAACTGAGTAGGTATACGCATAACCCGAGTGATATTCATTGGAATGTGGTTAATCGGGTTTTGAGGTATTTAAAGAAAACTATAGACTATGGGATAGTCTATAGTGGGTATCCATCGGTTCTAGAAGGATACACAGATGCTAGCTGGATAGCCGAGAATGAAGATCACTTGTCAACAAGTGGATGGGTCTTCACTCTGGGTGGTGGAGCGGTTTCTTGGGGATCAAAGAAGCAAAGCATAATTATAGACTCGACTATGCCAGCTGAGTTTGTGGCACTAGCATCGGGTAGCAAAGAGGCTGAGTGGCTAAGGAGTATGTTATGGGAGCTACCCATGTGGCCAAAACCTATGTCATCGATATCTTTGCATTGTGATAGTCAGTCAGCACTATCACAGGCTTACAACCAAGTATATAATGGGAAGTCCAGGCATATAGGACTTCGACATAGCTATGTGATGAATTTGATAACCGATGGGGTGATAACCATTGATTATGTCAAGTCAGGTCAAAACCTGGCGGATCCTTTAACAAAAGGTCTTGCAAGAGATTTGGTGTGGAAAACATCACAGGGGATGAGACTTAAGCCCACTAAAATATAATCACTCCTGGTGGAAACTCGACCCAACGCTTGTTTAGCTTCAAGTCCTTGGGTTCAATGAGCAAACTACACCATAATTCATGATGGCAAGCACTTTCCGGTAGCATCCATCCTATGGTAAAGTGTTTGGTACCTGTAATTTAAAAGAGGAGGTGAGCTACTTAGCTCTTAATAGACTTCTAACGGTTTAGTTAGGTGGATGTTGTTGTTACAGGAGCATTCTTAAAAGTCTACCTATATGAGTGTGAGGGTGGGGCCGCCTTCTATAGGTTCACAGGCTAGAACTTTAGAGCACTCACGAAAATAGGATACAGACACACGGCCAACCCACGTGTCGGCAAATTTTGAATACCTGAGTCAAGTAAGATGCGTGCGTGAAACGTGTCCAGTTGGTCATTATAGGATCGTTGGTTGAAAGACAAGTCTACCATGCTTTCCGACTAACTTTGATGTTTTTCACTAGGTGATGGTTAAAATCGCGAGATACCTTCATTGATGCACAAGTCTTTTCAAAGGAACCAAGGCTTCATCTTTATTTTGAAAATGGTGGGGGATTGTTGGAAATTATCAAAATAAATGGGTGTTTATTTGGGGTTTTATCAAAATATTCCTTGTTCTCTTTAGAAAGTTTTTTTGTAGTGTTTTGGTTTTGTCCCACATTGGCTAGTAAGGAAAAGGTTGAGTGGTTTACATATGGGAACACTTCTATAATGTTCACATAGTGTTAAATGGCATGGCACCTATGGTGCTACGCGTTTTACCGGCGTAGCCCGTGATGGAACACACTCTACGCACCCGCACCAGCGCGCGCGAGCGTGGCAGTGGGCTGTGTGGCTGCAATGTAGCGCATTGATGGCGCACTTTGCAATTAGCATGTCGGCGCGAGGCACCTTGTAGGCGGCCCTTCTTATTGCCACTTGGCGGTAAGTATCGCTGGCGTGGCGTACGGGTCAGAATGGATTGGTATTGATACCCCTGTGATACTGGGTATCAATACCTTTGGGCTCTCTCGCAAACAGAATGTTTCTGTATCAATACCCCGGTTTGGAGATATCAATACTAGCGGGTCTGCGCGCGGATTTCAGACATGAATCAGACAATGGTTCGTGGACGGATACAACTCAAAACGGAAAGTTATGACCCAAACTCAAATCTATTCACTAACGGGCGTGTCCTAAAGTGAAAAGGTACATTCGGGTCTATAAATAATACCCAAATCACATTCATTTTATACCGAATTCTAACCTTGTTACTCTGCTAAAATATCTACAGGTCGCTTTCTAGTTTTTGCTGTACCGTTACTCTGCATAAACGGTACCAGCAATTCCTTGGTTCTTTCGACCCTATTTTCGACTCAGTATTCTGTCTGTCCTTCGTTTGTGCGGACGCAGGCTACATTTAACCCTTTTTATGCGGAGGGTCGGCCCAAGGTATTTGGGCCATAACGTCACTTGGTGTCCTATATATTTTGTTGAGCATGTGTATTCTCACGCGCTCAGGAAAATGGGCTGAGGTCCAAGGCAATTTGAGGAACCAGATCCAGAAACCAATTAACCAGGTGCGCATTACAAACTTCGTGTGCAGGGGGTGCAAATCCCCGAATTTGAGCCTTGCTCACATACCACAATTGGTCTCCATGGAGCTCTTTGTCAGCGAATTTTGCAGATGAAGTTATAAATACGGCATGTGATTGTAATACTATAGAAGTCAAGTTCTTTGAACCTTCCCATGGTCTAATTATTCGGTGCTCACACAGCCACTTGGTGCTCCGAGATACTCCAACACCACAATTCTCATGAAGTCCACGACTAAATGCATGAACCCCACACAAACGTGTATACTAGGAATAATAGAAGCACCATGTAACTCTGCTCTCGGACTATTCAAACTGGTGTCCTAGGAAAGTTAGTTGTGTTCAGTCCACAAATCAATCCAGCGCACAATAACACACCAACATTGCTACATCAAGGATCATGTTAACGTCAAAAGACAGTTGGACTAGTCACCAAAATTGGGTATACACGTATACAAATAATTTTGTCTGAACACTACAATTTGTGATGGTTATTGATGATGTTGACTGGAGTAGACGTTTTTAAACAGATCAGTTGAAAATGGCTCTTCTGTACCTGTCTAATAGCTAGTCCAGCCTACAAGATTTGACAAAAAAAAAAACTGCTATATTCAACATTGGATGCCATAAAAGGTTGGCGTAACATGATACTTACACAGGTATCATTTTTCAGTTTTTCAAACTCATTTTTTCGAAAATCATAGAGAAAGATTTGTCCTCAATATGCCATAGAATTATGCTATCAGGGCATAGTCTATGATATTTCTACAGCAGTAAAGGAGATCCATTGATTCCAAAGTATTCTTCTTACCTGAATATGGACCTACATAAATCGGGTATACAAATAACAGAGATTGATAAAAATATACCTTATTCAGCACAACCTCGACCACACTTCTTTTGAGTTGTCGCGCAGAATTGCCACTTCAGCATTAAGGGAAAATGCCATAGAATATTTTTCAAAACCGGGCATTCTAGAATTTGATAAATAACGAAAATTGACACAGAAAACATTGCTAAACATATTTGCCTGATGAAGATCGCATTTGTTCTCTATTTTCATTTACTTCAATTAACTGATATGCCTATCAAGTAAACAGATCCTATCATTGCAATAAAATCCTTGGTGAAACCAAAGGATCCAACAACAGTGTTCATTCCACTATATGACAGCAAAGGGATGCCTAATCCAAACCAGATTCTTGTGGAATGATCAACTCTTACTGCATACCAAAAAGCACCATAAAAAAAACGTACGCGAACAATTATCTGCCTCTGTCAATAAAAATGATGACTCCAACAAAGTGAGCTCTTCAAATTGATATTGGAGCAACATTGATAAACACTAATTTCGATTGCTAGACAATTTTCCAACTCAACTGCTGTCTTCGAATTATGAATTTGTAAGGGGAAAGGAATGACGGGAAAGGTAAAAGGATACAAAAGAATATCATGAACCAACAAAACCAAATTCATTTGTGTGGTTCCCAAGTGTTCTCCATGTCTTTAGTAAATTGTCAACAAATATAATATTCAAAGCATAGCCTAGCAAAACTGTAGAAAAAGACAAATGAGATGTAAGGCTAATTAAAGGGGGAGAAGGACAAGTACCAACTGAATTCAATGAGTAAATAACAAATACACGGAGTTAATTTCATACAAACTCCTCTACCATAGGAAACGAGACAACACCATCCTCAATTTCATACGAATCCTCAACGAGACAACACCATCCTCAAATGCTAAACTTAGGAAATACTGCTATGATAACATGCAATAGAATTAATAAGCAGCATTGAAAAGAATGACTAGGAACAAATGAGTTAAAATAACTGCTGCTTCATAATTAAATTATCTAATCTTTGCTGCTGCTTTTGATTGAGGTAGTGTTCCAAACACCTTGTCCCAAAATGAGGAAGTGATGCCGAAGCCTTGATTCTGGATACGGAAATGATGATTCAAGTGATATTTCTGCAGGAATACAACCAACGAATTAATTAGCAAGAAAACGCCAACAAGGCTTACGGGTTTAAACTTATGCAGAAAAAAGTAGAGACTTCTATGAACTGGAAAGTATCATATAGGCCTATTTGGATCTTAGATTATGATGTAGTTATGGAGGTTAAAGAAAAGGAAATGAATTTGTGAAATTAAAATTTTCTTTGTTTCTATTTTCTCATCGCAAATCCCACCAAAAATCCAATACCCAAACACAGCATCAGTTTTGAACAGATGATACTTCATTTAATTGGGCTATTTAAAGACTTGATTCACTAGAAGGAAAACGAGTGATGGGTTTGGATATGTAATACCCACACAAGTGTTGATACAGGCAGGAGTTTTACCTTCAGATTTCGAGGTACTTCACTTGTCGGCTGTCCATGGTGCAAGTAGTAATGGGTGACGTCATACATTACATAACCCAGTAAACCACCTCCAAACAAAGCAGGAGTAGTCGAAGGAGTAGAGAGAAGTTTAAGAAAGTTCCAAAACTGTAGGCAAAACATAAAATGAGAGCCAGAAGCTACAGAAACAAAATTATCAATAATCTCAGCTAGGCAGCCTAGGCTATGTTGTGCGGATTTATGCTTGTTCATGTAAAGATGCAGAATCTATTGTTCCTTCAAAAATCTTATCTTTGAACTGTGAACAAGTTGACAATTTTCACCGCCTTCCCAATGATTCATTTACATTGATCACAAACTAAAGCTGAAGTCGACTGATAACTGATAAGTAGAACTGGCAGGACGAAATGAACCCTACATATCGAGCAAAAATAAAGGACTTTATTCATATCAGAACGACAATGAAACTTTAATATATCACATGTCAAAAACATTTATAGCTGCAGTTCTCAGCGGTTCAGCAGATTTTGATTGCAGGTTTGTATCAGACACAAACCAAGCCTTCCAGAAACTGCTCAAGCATAAGAGGGGCATTATACACAGAACTTTTAAACTAGATTGCAGCCTGCTCTCCTTTTCTTTTCCCTTGTGTGGTTAAAAATGGTAGGAGGGGCATCATGGATAACTGTACTAGTGTGGCCCGAGATTTTGTGACAACTTGAAACCGAGATTTTGTGCAAAACGATGGTTACAAGAAGACTACACATTCAAACTTTGGTTCTTCTACTGTACCAGTTCAATTTTAGTATGCTCTACAGCCATTCCCTTTATACCAGAAAATAACTCCCAAGTGTATAATAAGCACACATACTAAAGGTTTACTTTCACACTCATGACGACCTGCTGCCTTGCATGCACTCACGCAAACTCGAATAGACACAGACAGATACGGGAAACGGCAATTATCAAAAGATGGGGACACCAACACGGCTTGGGACGATTGCAATTTTTTAAAATAATTTCTTTAGTAATGCAAACCTGCATTGTACCGCTAAATATTTAAGTTTGGACTCCTATGGATTTGCACTTTATGGTGTATGCCTAAACACATACAAATGTTTCATGTTACACTTTTGGTCCAATACTTTCGGTATTACAAATAGTTTACCCCGAAAAAGCTTTCAAACTTATAAAAACCACCATGCCATGTCCCCATGTGTATTCCCGGTGTGTCCCAGTGTGTCCCTGTTAGATAACTTGATATACATTGTTGGACCCATTTTCTAACAGCCTAAGCTTTTGAGATTACTGGCAACTTAGCATGGTATCAGAGCTCTAGTTGTAAGAGGTCTTGGGTTCAAGTCTCTCTATTTGCATTTGTTCCATGTTTGCATTCTGCTTCTCCCCTTTGAAGTTTGTTTCGTTTATCTATGAAAAATTGCATCTCCACGTGCAAGAAGAGGTTGCACATGAGGGAGGGTGTAAGATAGCTTGATATACATTGTTAGGCCCATTTCCTAACCGCTTAAGCTTTTGGAATTACTAGTAACTTACAGTCCCCCCACAACAAGTAATCTAATGGGCACGTCACATGGTATGTCTCATTCACGTCCCTGTGTGTCTAACACGCATACTGAAATCTCTAGGAGTGTCCGTGCTTTATAGCTTATAGGGTAGAGTAATAGTTAAGCTAGCCAAATTTACGATTTAGGATGTGCTATAAACAGCAGAGCAGCACACACTAATTATTAAGTAGGAATCTACATAAAACCAAATATCAAAGTAATACAATCATGACCACAACAAACGATGTAATCAGGCTAGCCTCTACCAATTGTGCACTCAATTTCAGAAGAAGTAATTGTCATCAAGTAAAAGCTAAAGATGCAGACTACTATGAAGACAAAAACATGTAAATTGATCATATATAGACAACCTAAAAAAATCAATCACCAGATATTGCAGAGACAAAGCATAAAAAGGAAAGACCAAGGTTGAAAGGTAAGTACCGGAAAACATAAAACAGCTGTTGCAGTAGGAGGGAAAACCAGGCGTAGCCCATCCATGGGGTGCTTATGATGGCAACCATGAAGAAGATAATGCAAGGTGTTTCCCCTAGAGAAAAGTTCCTAACGCTTACTTTACAGGGAATCAAAACAAAGGAATGTTGAAAGCAAGCAAGCGCGCTTGAACGCGCACGCACGCAAGAGCACACACACAGACACAGAGAGAGAGAGAGAAAGAGAGAGAGAGAGAGAGAGAGAGAGAGAGAGAGAGAGTAACCAGTAGCTCTTTGTTTTGATGTGAAAAAGGAAGCGGTGCAAAGAGTATTCCATCAATGTCCATATGAAAATACCAAAGACCACTGTTAATGCTATCTGCGGAAAGGTATGGCCCATCCGAACAGACTTGGAGATGGACCAGCATACAACTGGCAGCCAGGCGAGAGGAATATACCACCACTTATTTTTGGTCAAAAGCTGTACCAAGCAAAATTCTTTGGTGTAAAAATAAAGAGAACAAGTATTACGGCATTCAAAATATGTTTGTACTTGAACAAAGTTGTCTTCATATTGGTATTGTGTAACATATAGTATACTAAAAGTGCATTTGTGAGCATCAATACAAGTGACTTAAAGGCGTGCTTATTCTAAAGTTGTAATAATGAGGGCATGAAACAGATGTCAGTCACGAACGTAGTTAGTTTAAATATTATTGTCCTTTATCATTTTTCATTTGAGTAGTTTAGTCTTTTTGGTATTGTCAGGGTTTCCCGTATGTAGCCATATCACAAGGGTTTACTGTATTATTCAACTTTAACAAGCAATATACTTGCATTCTCACATGGTATTAGAGCGGATCGGAATAAGCTAGTCGCACTGGCCGCCGTTGCCCTATCTCCTCCATTGACACAAATCCGAGACCCAGCAAAGACAACAAACTTTTTGACCACTTCCCGACTTCTTCCACCCTCTCCTGACCGTCTTAATGCTTGTCGTGACCTCTCAATTTAGCATCTCGCATCTGTTGTTCTACTTGGATTAGCGTTTTCTGAAACGTCAGTCCCAAAAATCGACCTGACAAGACCCATTAACCAACATATAGTGTGCACCAGACCCGGAATCAGCTTTAAATTTAGAAATAAAATAAAAAATAAAAAAATGATTCTGTTTACTAGATCCAGATCCTTATTTTTTCCATCTCCAGCGGAATAGTATTATTTTCTCTCTACCTTTCCATCAAGTCTTACGATAAAATGCATGCAATCATCATTCTCTTGATTGTCGATAAACTCATATTACTTCAAGTGTTGTAAAGAATTTTGTCTTTGGTACAGGAATGTAGGGATATACAATGGTTCCCCAGTTCCAACTTCCGATCTTAAAGTCGAAGAGCATGCCGCTGCCGTTAACTGATTTGACTGATTTCTTCACTAAGACTCACATTGTTGCCCGCTTTTGTTTCTTGCTCGGCAAACTCTCGATGCTATTTGTGCTTCAATCATGAGTTTGAGGGGTGTGTGGGTAGTTAATTTTAATATTATTGTCTTTTACATTTGGGTAGTCTAGTTTTTTTTGATATTTTCAGTGGTTGACCGCAGCAACAACCATATCAGTAGAGGGTTGTACTATTCATCTTTCTACTTTTGTCTCCTTTCCCAGCATTGGCACCTCAACATGTATCACAAGCCTCTGGATGTATTACCGTCCTTTTGCCCATAAAAGGAACCCCTGTGTGAGGTTGTATGCAAGTAAAGCCTAAGTGGCCTCTTGCGTAACCTTCCTAGTTTGTTCTACTAGTGCCTAACTATTCTTCCTTCTTTATGATTGTATCTCCTTTGTAGTTAACCTTAGCTGCAGATGTTTACTTTGTGATTGAATGCACTCTGTAGAATTGTAATCAAGGAAGCAGATATGCTAATAGAGCCATACTACGAGCACAACAATGTGCACAGCATGTCAATGTGGCATTGCTTCATTGGGTATCAAAAATATCAATTTACACAGCTATGAACAATACAATGCCACATACGCATGTTGTACAGAATTTTGTATAAATTGATGCATTTTTTGACTTCCCATTCTAATAACATCATTATGAATCAGAAGAACAAAAAAAAGAATTTAAACGAACAGATAAATGATGTCACAGAAGTGAAGGTAATTTGTAAGTTTGGCTTGCAACCGACCAATAGCAAACTTCTGTAAAGAAATGCCAAATTGGTAATACCTCCCAAAAGTCACTTTCAAAAAACCGAGGGCCTTCCTTGGTAGCAATAGGCTGGTGAACCCACTCCTGATAATCCTCTCCTAGGTGGCCAACCTGAGAAAGATTTTTAAGGAATTTGTTTGGAAGTTTGGGAACTGACAAAAGGATGACGGACAACAGGAAAATCTGACACCAATAGAAAAGCTAAGCGCCCAAGAGAAAAGAAAGAAATATTTCCAATGAAAATCAATTTGAAATAAATCTCAATATCATTATCCAATGGCCATCAAAGATAATAATTAATAAGCATAGTGTTTATAGACCAATCACAAAGACTCTAAATCAAACTTCATATTTCATATATAATGGGGCCGTCAATCCTAAGGAATAGTACACCTTCACATCAAGAATCTTCATTCAAATTCCAAATCCCTTTGAGAAAACGACGCATTTTCAATACCCTATTTTGGCTCAAATCCCTCACTAGAAGTAGACACAACTATGTTAGAGATATTAGCCCGGCATTAAATATTTGAATAGTTTACCCAACAAGGGGAAAGCAAGAAACAACAAAGCACGTGTACTCATACAATACCGTTGCATAGAGATGGAAGACGAAAAAGTCAAAAAACATTAGGGTACTAGTACGGCTAAGTTACAAACGAAGAATATATTATTATAGTAAGAGGAACAGGTTACAGGAAATAATTGTAAATAAAGAAGTGGAAATGGTTAAATAATGGAGGTGACTAAGAATCCACATATATAGCACACTTTAAACACATCATTTTATTAAAGAAAACATTGACCAAAAACTTAATTCTTAAAACATGCTAAGCATAGGAAAAAGATCTTATCATGTTACATTTATATTTGCATACCATAAAACACTAATAGTTGGATGAGGATAGGGGAATGGCTCTATACTCAGGACTTCTGGAGTATGGAAAAAAGTAATGAATAAATTTTAGTATGCATGGAGAACTACCATGCGACGTACCAGTATCTGATACACTAAGACCAGAAATGAAAAGAAAAAGCGAAGTACAAAAACTAGTTAATGCCAGAAAAAAAATTCTTTACAGCGAATGGGGAACTGAAATGCAAGAACTAAGCCTCTAGAGAATATGAGTAGATTATGAACAACTTCCACAAGCTAGAGAGTGGGAAACATAGGAACCATATGGGAATTAATTTCATCTCCCATTGCTTGTCACAATATCCATGAACAAGAAACAATATCCTATTAACCAGGTAAGACGGTCTCATAAAAAATGATGAGCACCTGATAAGTAATATCCCCAGGTGATGAGCATTTACTAGTAATAACCCAAAGGAACAGATTTTAAAAGCCAGAGCTTAGAAAATTATAAGTGACACAAAAAAAGAATAAATTCTACTTCTTGCCCACTTTTACTTTATTTTGTTGATATATCAAAACAAACATTGTCATAAAATAGAATGCAAAATGTAATAGGCATTTACCTGGAAGACAAGCGGTTTATTCAAGTCCACTGTGAAGCCTTGTGCAACCACCATCTTTGTACCTTTTTCTTGTAACTGAAGTGACATGGGCAAGGAAATATTGAGATAACTTGATAACATACAAATTGAGTAAGCATAAGAAATTAGTATACAACATAATGAAACAAACTACATGAAAAATAGCAACTGCAATGGGATTCCAACATGACCTTAATGCCTTGTAAATTATTTTTGAACATACAAATTGAGTAATCATAAGAAATTAGTATACAACATACTGAAACAAACTACATGAAAAATAGCAACTGCAATGGGATTCCACCATGACCTTAATGCCTTGTAAATTATTTTTCAAAATGGAGAAACCAGGATTCCACCAGGAATAGATTGGCAAGTTCTTTTCTAGCCTTTCTAAAATTGGAAACACAAAAATGTTGGATTACATAATTGAGAATAGAAAAATTACGTTTCTCTTGACATTAGTGGAAAGTGGGCTCGTATGTTTAAGCCTTAAGGAATACGAATACAAACAAACAATCATAACAAAATAAGTTGTTGGGCCCAGAGTGCCTCAATGGATTTGGTTACACAATGCCACTCCCTGCAACCCCTCTAAAAATTGACTTGCGGGTGCAATGTTGAATGCTATAAAAGACTTAATTGAAATCCTTTCGAACACCAATTGGTTTTAGGGAGATGGTGGAAAAACAGTCCGACAAGTGGTATTAAAACCAAGAGGTCATGGGTTTGAATCGCGTAAGCGTCATCGTTAAGGAGGGATTGTTGGGTACAGAGTGTCCCCATGGAGTTGGGTACACAATGCCACTCTCTGCAACTGCTCTAAAAACAGAATTGCAGGTGCAATGTTGAATGCCACAAAAGACATTATTGAAACCCTCTCGAACACTAATTGGTTTAGGAGAGATGGTGGAAAAGCGGTCCGACATATGTCATGATGTTAAGTTGAATCCAATTCTACTTTGATTTCGTAGCACTGCAACTAAAGCTACACAATTGTTTTAACTGTTGCCATTGTCTTGTACAAGTACGGTCCGTTCGTGAGGCAGATAAGGTTTCGTGGGATAAGGGAGGAGGGTGGATAAGAGGTGGATATGTTATACACCCGAACAAACGGACCCATATAGTCTAGAATTATAATATAGCCATGATGCATACAAACCATTTCTTATAAAGAACTCTCCTACGTATAAACAGCTAGTCAAAAAATGGTACATTTAGGCTTGTATAACACTCTTATGAACTGTTCTTAGGCTTGACTCCAAGCTTACTAAATGACAGAGCCGCAAAAACAAAGTCCAAAATCTGTTGGCTTGTTGAAGTTGAACACGTGTCAAGGAAAGGGGAAAAAAATTCTAGGTGTTTATGGGGTTTTTTCACGTAAGTTGGCTGCATGTGATAGTTATGCATTTCAACAAATAAGGGTTGATCAAAAACCTCGCATGATATCACGGGATCCTTTTATAAGACTTAGCAGTTAGCATTGACTCTTACCTTCTAGTCTATCACTTGCGGTTTGGTATGTTAGGGCAAGAAAACACACAAGAAAAAGAAACAGACGATCTACGTGGTTCCGACTTAAGCAAATCGCTCAGGCGTACTCCATGGGGTGCTGGGCGATTTCACTATGATGAAAAGATGAACAACCTTTCAATGGAGGTTGCCCTAGTGTACCTTTTATAGTTCCAAGGGAACACGTATAGAAAACCCTAAGAAAAGCAAAAACGCGTGTTTTTCACATCCGGACAGGATTTTCAGAAGTTATCCCCGACTTCAATCCTGCGCGGACCCAAATCTTTGAATATTTCGTCCGGACGGCCCTAAGCACCATCCAGACGAGAATCATTGTACCAAAATCATTTTCCAGCTAACAATTCTCCCACTTGAAGACTAATTCACCATTTACATTTGGTCATTCAACATATATTGAGTCCATGTTATGTGGTGGACTCCGTGGATACGCCCCAACGGATTGGGCCTACTCACACACAAGAAGAACCTCAGGTGAATCTGGCTCCCAAGCAGCGGTAGCAAAGCTGATGGCTGACGATTTATAAGCGGACTCTCCTAGACACATCGGTGATTGTGGGCTTGTACGGAGACTTTTGGAGGAGTAGGAAAAATCCCTAGTGCGTGAGGCAAGGGGTCAGCAGCAAGGTGGCTCTCGTGGAGTATGGTAGCTCTCGATGGAGTGAGTGCGGTAAATAAGCCCGAGTTCGGACATGGTGTTGGAGAGATAGATCAACAATAAAGGGGGAGTCAAGTGAAGCACATTGAGGGAGAGCTAGGCCCAATGCATGGTTCACACATAAAGGGGAGATTGTTGGGAACATGTGTAAAAGATTGAGTCCCACATCGGATAAATAGAAAAAAAGTTGGACCTTAATATACAATTGGGTGACTCACCACTTGCAAGGCTTAGCCTTTCAAGTGAGTATGGGTCATTCTATGTATACTCAGTCTAGGTGATGTAGTGGATTCCATAGATACTCCCTAACGGATTGGGCCTACGCGCACACGAGAAGAACCTCAGGTGGATCGGACTCCCAACAAGATACACATCCATTTACGATTCCAATTGATTCAACCAAAAGCATCTCGTGAGTTAGGAATCATGGCCTTTCCTATCCCCTCCACCACCATTATCCTTCGCATTCCTTTATCATCTACCGCACTCCACCAGGATCAAACCCGAAGCAGCCCTAAACAAGAACATTCCAGACTCGTCCTTACATATCAACCAAATTGTCAACGGGCAACGTGTAAGGGGCCACTTCTAGCTTGTTCTGCAATCTCATTTTCTAATTCAACTTTTCTCTCAACCCTACTCGTCCGTTTTAATATTCTCAATTCAGCTACACTCATTGGGTGCACGTTTGTTTCTTAACACCCAACATCTCATAACATCAACCATGGCCGAATAGAGTCAATAATGAAAATTGTTAGCATCTATTTTACATAATTCCTCAGTAGTTTTTACTATGACTACTACTACTACTTGCTTAATCAGCACGAAAAATGGATTTGCGCAAAAAGTTAAGATCAAATGAAAACAAAATAGATATACACCAAATCAAAAAAGACATGCAATTATTCTCTAATTTGACCGTTAAATACTCTACAATATAAATTTTTCCCAAATTCAATCACCATACGATTTTCCCACTGGACTTTTCCCTTCCCCAACTTCATACAGGCAGCCAAAAGTGGATTGCCAAATACTCTACCGTTGTCTTTTGTCTTGCACTACAACTGAATTGAAAGACCCCTGTAAACACTTAAATGCAGCAGAAAAATGAAAGCCTATCTTACCATTATCGTACAAATGATTGAACAGATCCAAGGGATCTTCCAACCCATGGCCTTCTTCATGATTCCACCAAGATGGAAACACATGCTTACTCATGTTTGGACTAGGGCACCGATCCTCTATATGCGACATAACTTCCTACCATCACGGAAAATATACCTCCTAGGATCAAACCCAACCATTTGCCATTTCAGCTGCCAAAGCCATAATTTGACAAAATTTTCAGCAAAATTGAAGTCCACCCATTGCAATCTTTGGCCGCCAAAAATGGCAAAAAAACCATCTTTTATGCTACAATTTTGCCTTGCCGAATCTATCACATTATCCAACCAACTTATTTGCATCGCAAAATGTGATAGGTTAAATCCAATGGTCTAGTTTTGAGACAGTGCCAAATAGCACCAAACAGGCCCTGCGGCATCGTTCTTTTTGGCTTTTGATCTTGTAACAAGTAACAAATGGCTCGCAAAGTGTGTTTGGTACAATGGGCGGACTTGCTCTAATGTGTCTTTGAGCAATTGATCACGTCTTCACGAAGGACATACATTTCCATAACAAGACACCTATTCAAAACTAGCTACTTAAGCAAATAACTAATTTACCACTCATAACCTAAAATACAAATAACTTATTCACACGTGGGCCACATTACGAGATTTGCAACAAGAATTAGCATCATCAATTTAGATGTAAACAGGAATAGACCCTAGTCACACATTCTTCAGTAGAACCTTTGTTCTGCACTCAATCCTTTTTATACAAAGATCTCAATCCCCACTGTGGCAACTTTTAGTAACTTTGGATGTTTTCAAGGGACGCTTTCCCACTCGCATCGCGCACTAGCAAAGATTTGACTCCCAATTTTGCAAAACTAGATCTTTTATAGTAGATCAGTTCGCACTATTTCGAACCGTAAAGAAAAATTTTCGTAAAAGAAAATAGTTTTAGCATCGTTGTTACGAAGTGCTTTATCCATCTGCATTCCCGCCCTAAAGTCATAATCATGTGTCATTTATTTAGTGCAGACATCTATCCAAATATCCTCAGCTGAATTTATTAAAAATTTATTAAATTCTAGTCGATGAGTCATATAATTCAAGAAATGTAGTCCATTTCAAAAATTTTGTTCTAAGATACGTTCACAATCATGTCAATCTAGGACTTTCCAACCACTAGTCGAAGGGCCGGCCCTGGTTGGAAGCCTAGAAAGCAGACCCCACAAAAGAAGTTGCTAAGAAGGGCCCCCTCTAAAAGAATGGCACTACTGCATCTGCATTAAATTGATTCATATCATGTTTAAGCATCTAAATTCAGCACACACGAAGAAAGAAAAAAAACAGCAAACAGAGATCTAGAAGCACAGAGAGAGAGAGAGAGAGAGAGAGAAGAGAGAGAGAGAGAGAGAGGTACCTGCTCGATTTTGAGCTGGTTCAGATAGAGTGGAAAACTGGAATTGGATATATGTGGCGACAATTACAATCAAAACCCTATAATTTTATCCTTGTAGCAAATTACTCCCCTTAACTAAACCTTTTGCAATTCACACCCCGTTTGGATAGGGGATATGCCTCCCTCATATTTTTTCACCCCCTCTTTTTCACCCCCTCTTAAGATGGGGGGGGGCACGTTTATGCCGTTGTTGGGAACCCTTCTTCTCCTCCCTCATATCTCTTCACCCCCTCTTCGGATCTACGCCGCGACCTCCTCCTCCCTGATAAAATTTGGGTTGCCTCCACCCTGCCCAAAAGTTATCCCCTTGTAGAAGGGGAGGGTTATTGACGAAAATAACCCTTGTTATCCCCTTTTACGACTCCATCGTACACAATCTGTGCTAGGGTTGTGGTGTTTCGAGCAGAGGAAGGGTTTGGGCGATTTCTTGGCGATTTGTTCTCATCACTCAGGTATGGCTTCAAACGTTACATACGTGTACTCTGTACCTTCAATCGATGACTGAGATTTCCATTTCATCAGTTTATCCGATCTGTTTTGGTCCAATTTTTCCAGATCTGTGACATTTTTGTGTTTGTATCGCATACATGAAGGGTTTTTTGTGTTTGTATCGTATTTGTATGAGTGACATTAATCCTTTCTCTACCTTTGTCATCATGTACTCGAACTATTTACACAGTATATACAGATATATATATATATATATACACGAATTATCCTGTCAAGGATCCCGGATTTCCCGGATTTAAGCGTTTTGATGCTTTTACCGATTGTTTTTGGGAAATCCGAGCCGTCCAATGTGTTCAAAAGGTGTTTTCCAAGTCCCACGCGGGAAATCTTCAAAAAAAAATACCGGGAAGAGCTTGATCCAAGCGGTTTTTCGCAAAAAATGTACATTTACAGTTTTGCGAAAAACCGCTTGGATCAAGCCCTTCCCGGTATTTTTTTTTGAAGAATTCCCGCGTGGACCTTGGAAAACACCTTTTGAACACATTGGACGGTTCGGATCGTCAAAAAAATATCGGGAAGGTGGAGTCCCGGATTCGGGACTCCCGGACTTGATCGGGCCTCTATATATATATATATGATCAACTTCTAATGAGGGATCCCTCATTTTAAATAAAATGAGGACCTCATGCTTCCCGACCAAATTTCGACAATCCGAACCGTTAGATGTGTTTAAAATGTGTTTTTAAGGTCCAACACAAGGATTCGTCCAAAAACAATACCCGTAAGGGCTTCATCCGATTAGTTTTTGTTAAAAACGCTATATATAACATTTTTAACAAAAACTGATCGGATGAAGCCCTTACGGGTATTTGTTTTGAACGAATCCTTGCGGTGGACCTTAAAAACACATTTTAAACACATCTAACGGTTCAGATCGTCAAAATTCAGTTCGAAAAATGGAAAAATTGATTGGTCCTCATTTTATTTAAAATGAGGGATCCCTCTTTAGAAATTGATCCTATATATATATATATATATATATATATATATATATATATATATATATATACATATACATATTGTAAGGTATTTGGAAAAAAATATATACATTATATATACATTATAAACTCGTAGTAATGCACTTTATTGTCCTTGTAATAAATCTCAAATAAATTAGTATATTTATATGAGACCACATGTATCATTTTTTTAAAGTCCTTTTAGTTGTATCTCAAATAAATTTGTATTACTTATTTGAGAGTTCAATAAAATATCTTTGTAATTTTTTTTTTGTATGAGTGACCCATTTAATAAATGTTTTAGTTTGTTCATTTATTATTCATTGTGTTGACGTAATAAAAAACAAAATAAGATAGCCCAACAAATGAAAAAAAATAAATTAGTTTCTTCAATTTTTTTTATGGACAACCAACCATTCAAATGTTTAATTAAAAAAAAAAACGTCTTTTAGAAAAATAAAAAAATTTATTTTTTTCCGGTGAAATAACTTAATTAAACTTAAAATCATCCAAAAATAAAAAAATAATTTATTTCATGTAATCATATAATTAAATTAACCATTAATAAGGTTTGGTACACCACAAGGGCAAATAAGTCATTTGACAGCTTTTTCCATCATCCACCCCCTCTTATTTTTAAGTTATCCAAACCAAGCCAAAAATTATCCCCCTGTTTAATCCCTCATCCAAACCATCTACTTTTTTATCCCCCTTCCATAAACATCACATCAATCTGGGGCCCCCTCCAAAAATAATACCCCCTCTTATCTTATCCCCTCTAAAACTTATCCCCCTGAAAATAATACCCCATCCAAACGGGGCCTCAGTGTTATAATTTAACAACCTGGGTATATACTCCGTAAAGCTCTGTTTGTCTCGGGTGTAAAACATTTTCGGGACAACATATTTTGTGAAGAACTTTTTCAAGAAAATGACTTTTTTTCCAGTGTTTAATTGTGACAAGAAATTTTTTTCCGAAAAACATTTTCCATTTTTTTATTGGACATGGAAACCCATAAATATGAAAAATTGACCAAAATGACCTGCTTATGAAAATAAAGATATCCCACCTCAAAACTCATACCTATAAAATGAACGAAATTCCCATTATTCCATATCCATCAGTATTGAGAAACATTAACAAAATAATCATTAAGCATGACGAGAAGACTAATTTTTCCCCATTTGCTGTCATGTTCTCAGAGATACTATTATAGTAAGGGCAACCCTTCCTATTTGCTATGTCAGCGTCATGGCGACCATTTTTCGAAATTGCACATGGTGTTGAAAGGTAAGTTTTTCTCATCGAAAGAAATTGACTTCAAACCCAAAAGGATCGACGATTGAATGGCGATCAGAGAATGAAAGAGAGGAGATTATGGGAAACGGAGAGGACATCGTACCCCGAATTACACGGGGTGGGACTCATGGGAGGCTTCGCTGGTGGAAATTGGAAAATGTTTTCTAATCTTAAAATCCGTAAATCATTTTCCGAATGAGATGCTTTCTTTTCCATTGACTTCAAAAAATGTTTTCCGCTCACTTTCTTTTCCGGTGGTACCAAGCACCGTAAAATATTTTCCACAGTTTTTGTAGAAAATTTTTTCCACCCAAAACAAATGGAGCGTAACAGTCCTAAAAAAATTTGGAGGAAATTTTTACTTACACCCATCGTACTTTGACACTTTTTATTTTTACCCTTGCGCACAGGGCACTCCCGGAATATTTAGTTTAAAAACGTTCTTTACTCCACAAAAGGGTGATCAATGCAAGGCAATCTGAAATACCATACGCCCCGTTTGGCGACCAGAGATGATTTTGGGTAGATTTGTAATGAGGGTGGCCCCACCTCTAGAAGGGTGGATTTATTAGTGAGGTGTTTGGATGATATTTTGAGAAGGGGGATTTGGAAGGTGAATATGATGGGATAAGTTGTAAAAAGACTTAATTGCCCCCAGTTTGTTATTTTAAGGGATAAATTGATTTGATTTAATAATAATTAAAATAAATACATAATAATTAAAATAAATAAGTCATATTACAAGTTTAAAAATTTGTAAAATTAATAAAATGCAATTGAGGCTTTATTTGCCACTAGTCATATAAAACAAATTTATAAAATGCAATTGAGGCTTTATTTGCCACTGGTCATTTAAAAAGAAAGTATATTACATATTAAAAAGGTAATACGTGAGTTTTGGAGGTAATTAGGAGGCATACACCTTATCATGTGAGACATTGCTACACAGGATAATTATACCCACTGCATTTCTCCGTCTTCAATCTTCACTTTTCGGACAAAACCCACATCTCCACCATTTGTTACCCATTTTCTACCCATTTTCGGACAAAACCCACATCTCCACCTTTTGTTACCCATTTTTCGGACAAAACCCCCACAGATCGAACAAACCCACGACGAACCCAGCAGTTCCGGCGATTATTGGCAGCTCCGGCGACAATTGTTACAGGGTCAAAGCTGTCGTTGGCAAATCCGGGTGAAGCCAGATTTACACTCCAAACAGTGAAAATAGTCCGAGTGGAGTTGGGGACGAAATTTGTGCGCCAAACGCCGGTTGGAGGTGGGCCCTGGATTACAAATCCGGGTGCTCCGGTCGCCAAACAGGGCGATAAGAGAAAAACCTAAAGAAAATGACAAAATTACCCCTACTTTCACCACCACTATAGCCATACACCTCCGCCAAGCCACATAATTACCCCCTGGATAGGTTACTCATAAGTCATAAGATATTGTGATCATTTTTTGCATTCCACATGTCCAAGGAATTGTAGGTGTTGAATTCCGCATTTATTTATTTATTGGAAATTGAACTCTGCAATTATGGAAGTTGACGTCGAAATTTCATTCCCTCAAATTTTTATATAAGAGGATGGATATATAAATATAGATGTATCCACATATATATTTAGGGTGAGTTTCCGAATGGATTTTATCTAGATTTTATCAAGATTTGATAAAATCAAGCCTTGATTTTATCCATTCGGAAACTGAGTTGATAAAATCTTAGATTTTTGCATTAAAAAATCTAAGATTTTATCAACTCAGTTTCCGAATGGATAAAATCAAAGGCTTGATTTTATTAGATTTTGATAAAATCCATTCGGAAACTCACCCTTATGTAGGAGTCTTAGTGTGTATGGATTGTAAATTTGTGGTAAGATACTTGGGTTAATAGTATGTCTTCCTTGGCTTTAGGGATTCCATTCTAGAAGAGTCCAGTCAGGGCTGGAAAATCTACTTCAGTGTTGGAAAAATATAATTTGTGTAACCATATTACTGAAAATGTACTGGAAATTGTCTCCTAAGTAAACCATTTGAATTGGTTGAAATTTGTTTGTTCTACGTTGGATAAATCATTAGTAATAGTGGTTGGAATTGTTTGCTTAATTGCGTGTGCCAGCGTATTGAACTGGACAGGACGTTCATAAGATTGTAAGGCTTTAATATTTAGAAGAATTATTGTATTTTATTTAATTGATTATTTCATTCTAAGCTTTTTTAATTGAATCTTATGATGATTGGTTCATAAACCAATAGGTAACTACCTTGAATTTGCCTAAACCAATCACTGCCATTTTCCGATTTGCCACTACAACTTTCAATCGCAATGTGTGGCTTCAGAACTTTATGTTCCACTAAGGTGGTTTTTTGAAAAAACTGGTTTTTCATTGTTTTTTATGTGATGTATTATAAGAGAATGATCTCTCTCGGTTTTTGAAAAAACAGTTTTTTGTTAGTGGAACACCCCCGATGTGTTCTTGCGGTTGAGACCACTTGGAGCAGTGGTGTCTCATCAGCCAACATTTTGAAGAGTCGCATCCTTTTTTTGGTACCACTCCGAAGAGTCACTTTATGGAATAAATAAATATATATATATATATATATATATATATATAGAGTCCGGTACTAGTCCGGGAGTCCCGGATCCGGGACTCCACTTCCCGATATTTTTTTGACGATCCGATCCGTCCAATGTGTTCAGAAGATGTTTTCCAAGGTCCACGCGAAAAATCTTCAAAAAAAAATACCGGGAAGGGCATGATCCAAGCAGTTTTCGCAAAAACTTTATATTTACAGTTTTTGCGAAAAACTACTTGGATCAAGCCCTTCCCGGTATTTTTTTTTGAAGATTTCTCGCGTGGACCTTGGAAAACACCTTTTGAAGACATTGGACGGCTCGGATTTCCCAAAAACAATTTTTAAAAGCATCAAAACACCAAAAAACCCTTCAATCCGGGAAATCCGGGATCCTTGACAGGATCGCCGGTGTATATATATATATATATATATATATATATATATAAACAATCCATCATAATACTCCAAAAATTTTGAAAAATTCCAGATTACTCCATGCATTTATTACTATTGAATATGTATATCCTTTAACTACAAGTCAAAGGATCACTTTAAAGGTAGAATAAAAATAAAATTAAAAGAAGAAGAATAAGGAAGAAGAATAGAATATTTACTCAAAGGAAGAAGTCTTGCTTTTATTTATTTTTGGAAGGATTACAAGGTGTAGGAAAAGGGAGAAGATAAAGAAAACAAGAAGAGAATTATGATAGTCTGCCTAACAAATGGCAGGTTACAACTATTTGTAAGAGAACCTACACTATTGTTGCGGCCTTCAAATATTCTGCTTCAAGTCCAGATGTCATGTGTACTCGATAATGTGGAGTCGTATAAGGCATCTTACTTTTACTAAAGTCTAGACTTTAATCATACTGGCAGTGTTCGGTTAGCAATTTTGGGCAGTTTTGGTTTTGATGACATCATCATTTCCCTCATTTCTCTTTATCTCTCTCCACTTCTTACACGTGCTTACATCATCAAAACTAAACTAAACTAAACTACACCTGCTAACCGAACAAGGCCACTACAGCTGAAAACTTTATCCCACAAAGTGACATAAAGCTTGACATAAAGAAAAGTGAGGAAGCTTGATATTAAAACAAGGAATCTCCTGGCTTTTGCTTTTGCTGCATTTTCCATTTTAATTGCTATCATGGAATCCCATAGTTCCATGTCATCTAGGTCAATGTCACTAGTGACATCATCTTCTGGATTTTGAGCTTCTCTAGACAGGCATGCAAAACTGGCTTTGGCTAGGAATTTGCTCTATTTCTGGTCGGGATTGAGATGTCATAAAGCATCACTCTTTGCATCTGATTTTGATGAACTTGGTCCTTGAAGGGTCAAATTCTAATGTTTTATCATGTCCATTAACTTCACATTCTGTTCAGCATCTGATAAATCCGGATTGAGATTTTGGACCATTAACTTCACATTCTGTTCAGCATCTGATAAATCCAGATTGAGATTTTGGACCATTAACTTCAATTGTTGAATAAAATGAATTGGACCTTCTGATGGAGTGTTGATACTGGGACTCTGTAACTGGTCCTTGCAGGTATATATATATATAGGGAGGGCTTCTAGTCCGGTCTTTCCGTTTCCGGACCTCCATGATCCAAATTTTTTTTTGACGATCCGAGCCGTCCAATGTGTTCAGAAGGTGTTTTCAAAGGTCCATCGTGGAAAATTTTCAAAAAAAAATACCGGGAAGGGCTTGATCCAAGCAGTTTTCGCAAAAATTTATAAATACGGTTTTGCGAAAAACTACTTGGATCAAGCCCTTCCCGGTAATTTTTTTTGAAGATTTTTCGCGTGAACCCTTGAAAACACCTTCTGAACACATTAGCAAATTTTCTAGTCCAAACCTCCCGAGAATAAGGAAAAATTGATTTTTTTTGTGTTGCCAATTGTTTTCTGGAAAATCCGAGCCGTCCAATGTGTTCAGAAGGTGTTTTCAAGGGTTCACACAAAAAATCTTCAAAACAAATTACCGGGAAGGGCTTGATCCAAGTAGTTTTCGCAAAACCGTATTTATAAATTTTTGCGAAAACTGCTTGGATCAAGCCCTTCCCGGTATTTTTTTTTGAAAATTTTCCACGAGGGACCCTTGAAAACACCTTCTGAACACATTGGACGGCTCGGATCGTCAAAAAATTTTTTTGGATTCATGAGGTCCGGAAACGGGAAGACCGGACTAGAAGCTCTCCCTATATATATATCCATATATGAAGATGTTCTATTGAGGACTCCCTCAAAGATCTCTTCCGTGAGGACCACCCCTTTTTTGATTTTCCGGACCAAATTTCGACGATCCAAACCGCTCAATGTGTTTAAAACATGTTTTCCATGGCCAACGCGAGGAATCACAAAAAAAAATAATCGAAAGGGCTTCATCCGAGCGGTTTTTCATAATAACCATACATATATAATTTATCGAAAAATGCTTGAATGAAGCCCTTCCGAGTAGTTTTTTTGGACGAATCCTCGTGGTGACCCTTAAAATCACGTTTTAAACACATTGAGCGGTTTGGATCGTCGAGATTCGACCCCGATTCATGAGATCCGCAAATTACGAGTTTGAGGGAGTCCTTAGTAGAACGAGATCCTATATATATATATATAGGAAGTCCTTCTAATAAGGGTCCCTTATCTAAGTTACCATGCGGACCTCACGTTTCCGAGCCAAATTTTGACGATCCGAACCGTTCAATATTTTTAAAATGCATTTTTAAGGGCCCCGCGAAGATTCGTCCAAAAAAAATACCCGGAAGGGCTTATATAGCGTTTTTAACAAAAACTGTGTGGATCAAGCCCTTCCTGGTATTTTTTTTGGAAGATTTTCCGCGTGGCCCTTGGAAAATGCATTTTAAAAACATTGAGCGGTTCGGATCGTCAAAATTTGGTCCGGAAACACAAAAAAAGGGCAGGTCCGCACGGTTTTCTTCAATAAGGGAGAAAACCGTGCGGACCTCGCTTTTTTTTTGTGTTCGGACAAATTTTGACGAATCCCGCTCAATGTTTTTAAAATGCATTTTCCAAGGCCACGCGGAAAATCTTCAAAAAAATACCGGAAGGGCTTGATCCACACAGTTTTGTTAAAAACGCTATATATAGCGTATAGCGTTTTTAACAAAAACTGTGTGGATCAAGCCCTTCCGGGTATTTTTTTTGGACGAATCTTCGCGGGGGCCCTTAAAAATGCATTTTAAAAACATTGAACGGTTCGGATCGTCAAAATTTGGCTAGGAAACGTGAGGTCCGCATGGTAACTTAGATAAGGGACCCTTATTGGAAGGGCTTCCTATATATATATATATATATATATATATATATACAAAAAACTTCCAATCCAAACTCCCGGATTTTATAACATCCGGACCTCCACCTTCCCAATATTTTTTTGAAAATCCGAACCGTTAGATGTGTTTAAAACGTGATTTTAAGGTCCAACGCGAAGATTTGGCAAAAATAAATACCCGGAAGGGCTTGATCGGGGCAGTTTTTCATAAAACTGTTTTTATAGCGTTTTTGTGAAAAACTGCCCCGATCAAGCCCTTCCGGGTATTTTTTTGGCCAAATCTTCGTGTTGGACCTTAAAAACACGTTTTAAACACATCTAACGGTTCGGATTTTCAAAAAAATATTGGGAAGGTGGAGGTCCGGACGTTAGGTCCGTAAAAAGGGGTTTGGATGTGAAGGGGTTCCTATATATAATTAGGCTTAGTTTTCCATCTGCTAAAATGGACATTTGCTAAAAACTGTGTCCAGATTCACCCAGTTGATTTTAGCAAATGTCCATTTTAGCAGATGGAAAACTAAGCCTTAGAGCATTTGGGGTGTTTTTTTTGTTTTGCAAATTGTTTTGGAAAAATCCGAGCCGTCCAATGTGTTCAAAAGATGTTTTCCAAGGTCCACGTGAGAAATCTTCAAAAAAAAATACCGGGAAGGGCTTGATCCAAACAGTTTTTTGCAAAAACTGTATATTTACAGTTTTGCAAAAAACTGCTTGGATCAAGCCCTTCCCGGTATTTGTTTTTGAAGATTTCATGCGTGGACCCTTGAAAACACCTTCTGAACACATTGGACGGCTCGGATCGTCAAAAAAATGTTCGGATCATGGAGGTCCGGAGATCCGGATCCCGGACTAGAACCGCGTCCATATATATATATATATATACAGTTACATTAGTTTTCTTTTGAGTGGCTTCAGTGTCAAAACGTGACCACCACTTTACAAAAAAGAATCGTTGAATTCCTAATATACGGAGATGATCATAAGCAAATTCATAATCCCATCCCCTAATCCATGTGATACGGAATTCAGTAAAATACCAAAGGGAATCTTGTCGAATAGGTGGATTTATTGCAGTTTTCCCTTTTAACTTCGGATTATAATCATACCATAGAGAAAATGGTTTTGGAAGGGGTTCTAGTAATATTTCTGGAACAGGTCCAAATTAAGAATTCCCATCGATTTAAAAACCATGTTGGAAAGTCACTGGTCTTCAAGATCTCCGGATTAATACTGAAAAACCAAGAATGATTTGTTTATTTTATTGGGTTTATTGGGTTCTTTAAATAAGAAGCATATGTCCAATCACAGACATAGTCCCAGTAACTGTATTTCTGCTCATTGACTTTTAAGATTCTAGTGGCAAATGAGGAAAGTCCCCATTCTTTAGGATGCAATACTTTCACAATATAACACTTTGAATGTGTCATTGGACTACGGGTAACTTTCTCAACGTGAGAAAACTGTAATGACGATGTTTCTGTTAGGATCACCTCCTAAATTTAACAAGGTTTTGCCTCCTGAACACTGCTGATTCTGAAGATACCTTTCTTTCAGTCACCAAGCATCTTCTTGTTGCCATTGGAGATTGGAGATCACTAGAAGATAAAGTGATTGTTGATTTTGCAATATTTAATTTTTTGAGATATTGGTGTCCTTGTTCAAGGCGTCTTTTCCACTCTTCGGCTTGGATTGACTAGAAGAGCCAATCCCCAAGTTTGGAAATTTTGACAAGGAAAGAGGTTTTCCTCTTCCTTGCTTCTGGGTGTTTTACTGAATTTTTGCCATGACCATATCTGGTGGTTGCATAGGAACCGGCAAATGTTAACCATAACTGAGAATTTCTAATCTATAGTTTGATTGGAACCTGGGTTTGAAAAGTATGATCTAAAAGAGAATTATTAGCCACGCTTGTTTGGGTGGAGGTTGAAAGTGGAGAGACCTAGTGATCAGGTGGTGGGTTTCTAGCCTTTATTTTTGACGTAATGTTTAGTCGCGATGGGACGTTACAAAATTTGATAAAATCAAGCTCTTGATTTTATCCATTGGTGAAAAGAGTTGATAAAATCTGTAGATTCTTACATTCAAAAATCTCAAAAATCTATATATTTTATCAACTGTCCTCACCAATGGATAAAATCAAGGGTTTGATTTTATCAAATTTTTGATAAAATCCATTGGAGAACTCACTCTTATTCTTACTTCTGTATTCTTAATTTTTCTAGTATTATGGCCCTTATGCTTTTAAAATTAAAATCGTACGTACCCAAATTAAGTATTTAACCGTTACCTCAACATAGTCCGCGTAGGGATGAGCCCAACAAACCCTCGGGCTTGGGCAACCATAATAAAAAAAAGTTTTGAAGTTATATTTAAGTATGATGAACTTTCCCAAATTATTGCAAAGTGCTTCAATGGTTTCTTCGTCACCATATGATGTTAAGTTTAAGCACAGCAGAGTTCAAATCTCCTGCCCCTCATTTTTTTGACTTTGCCTTTTTCAGGACCCTCTTTCCCTTTAATTTCTCTATTTTTGGGATTTATGGCTTGTTTTTTCCCCCTCTCAAGCCACATTATTACGAAAAATCGAAAATCAAATTATGTAATTACTTTGTTACAAATATTGCATGCATAATAGTTACAAGTATTGCATGCATAAGAATTTACAAGTGATATGTTCTTACATTTGATTAAAATAATTTTTCCCAATGGTGGAAAATTTAAAAAAAACCGGGCACACTAACATGGTTTTTTTTTTTTTTTTCACACGAATCATAATTAAAATTTGAAGGCAAACTTTTTATTTATGATATAGTAAAACATGGCGTAAAAGTAAAAGAAGATACCTTGCCCCTTCAATTTCATCTATGATATAATTCCCAAACCAGATGGTCAGAATGAAACAAACGAAAAAACTTTAAAGATGAAATTGAAGTTTATGAAAATATGAGGACCAAATTGAGATCTACATTCACGCTAAATTACCCAAAAAAACTAAAACTAAAATAAAAATCTACATATAACTCTAAGGATGAAAATCAACCATTTAATACTAATATAGAACCAAATTGAAGCCTACCCTAAACTGTAGGTAAAAAACTAGATAAGCCTCATCTTAATTTACTGAGTTCCATTTTAGTGTTCTTGCTTTATTTTACCAATGGTAGGCATGGACCAATTATTTCATGGTTTTGGGACACTGTCACGTGGTGTACTAACACACATATTATGTTGGACCACACAATAAAAAAAATTTAATGCACAAGAGTGTCGGAGCACCAGGTGACCGTGCCCTAAAACTATGAAATAATTACTCGTAGACATGTGACCCCAATTGTGAGCGGAGCAAGAAGAGGGATGCGAAAAGAGAGACCGATGCAAATGCAGATGAGGATAAAAAATAGTGGATCTTCCAATCAGATGGCGTAAAAGTAAAAGTTGATATCTTATCCACTCCAGCCATTCGTTCCCAAAGCTCTTTTAGCAGTTTCAAATCTACCCAAAAGTACACGCATGTCCGATCTTTTCCATGCCACGTATTTCTCGCTTTCCCTCTCCTTGTGAATGGTGTTGCCGCACTTTGAACCATTGACACTCGTGAACACCGTTTTGGGCGTGGATTGAACGGTGCAGTCAATGAAACCGAGCAAGCCTTCACTGGTAATAACGTCCAACATTTTTTGTCTCCACTCAACGTACATTTTGTTCCACTCAAATAGATATTCAAGCACGTTGGGGACCAATTCCTCCAGCTTTAAATGTTCAGGGTACGGGTACGGGTTTTGTTTGCCCTTGCTTAATCGAACCTCGTTGGGGACCAATTTCTCGGAGAGGTCTTCGCCATGATGTGCTGAGGGCGATTTGCTTGAAGAAGCCATTGACACGCGGAATCTAGTAGTATGAGAGAACTTATATTATTTTCATATCATGGGATCCGCATTATGATTGTTTCTCATAACAAGTCCATCCGTTGATGCTAAAATAAAATAGGTATTTTTCTACTCGGTGCAATGTCATAGAAATTAAAAAAGAGCAACAATCGTGCACCAGTTCATTGTCATTTTTATACAATCTCAAATTCATGTAATTGAATCATCATCTTCTTATTTTTCAATGTAAATCAAATAACTTGAATGAAGTGGGAAAAATGGAAGTCATTAAATATTATTTTTACTATATGACTCATATCGTCCATATTGTAAATCGCTATTTTTCATTATTTGTATTCCAAATTAAATGGTTCGTATATCAATAAGTGCCTAATCAACTTTCATTAGTTAAGATATTTTTATTTTTGGAAACTGGGTATGGCCCATACCATTACCCTGCCCCCCCTAAACATAGTTTCACGACAAACCTATTACTTAAATATCACTTTCTTATATTTTTAGCAACATAGTTAATAATTACGCTCACCTAAAGCGCTTACTACATTTTATACCTAGTATAGCCCTATAAAACCGAGGGCCAAGGCGTGTTGTGTTAGGGATGGACCAGGTAATTCTGATCCATCCCGAACACATTGGAAAATGGAAATTCATTAACCCGTAACCGACCCATTAAGCCTTGAGAACTAACGGTAGCAAGGCAATCGGGCAAGTGGCTTGATCGGTCTAAATCGAACAACTCAGAGAGAAAACAAATAAATCTGTAATGAAAAACCCAAAATAGTTTCAAAATCTCTGACAGAATAATTGGATGCACACATTTGGCTACGATAGTTTTAACCTTTTTTCTATTCCTTTATTTTTTTTGATAATAGAGAATTCTAAATTCCTCCAATAGTTGTGTTTGAAATTAATGTTCGACTCAGGGAAATGCAACGACGACACCCACTTTTAAATGTAATGTGTGAACCCTTGAAGTGGCTTGAATTCGTGACATTTGTACAAGAATTGTAAATTTTTCCATAGAAATTCACTGCATTTGATTAAAAATCTATAACAACAAGACAACAACTCAGATCACAAAAATGTAATCTATTTGAATTTATGTGAAGGACTGCGTTATGAATATTTATGAAAAAATGCTATGAAATCAAGGCGATTCGAAGACAACTTCATTGCACTAATTCGAGGATAAAGACAAAATTAAATAAGAAAGGAGAGATTAAAACCAGATCGCTAGCATCAGCAAGAATCATTAAATAAAAGAATGAACCAGGGGATTCTTTACTCTTTACATCGCCCGAGCCAAATATACCGACCTTGGCCTCCAGCTGAGGCGGGCGCACTGATCGCGCACAGAGAGACCGAGAGAGAGAGAGAGAGAGATGAGGAAGAGATCAAATTCCCAGTCTTAGTTAGCAAGTCTAATATGGGATGAAAAACCAGTTGTATATTTATAATAGAACCAACGGGGTGGTTCTATAGACACAATGAATAACACAACAATTACCCCAACATAGTCCTCGTTGGGATGAGCCCAGCAAGTCCTCGGGCTTGGGCAACTCCCAGACTTGGGCAACCATAATAAAAAAAAAGCTTTTAAGTTATATTTTCATGGTTTTGGGCAGTGTCACGTGGTGCACTAACACCCTTATCTACCACATATTATGTTGGACCACATAACAAAAATGTGTAATGGACTAGGGTGTTGGGACACCACGTGACGGTACTCCAAAACTATGAAATAATTACCCGTAGACATGACCCGGATTGTGAGCAAACCAAGTAGGGCCAGAGGGATGGAAAAAGAGAGACCTATATATGCAAATGCAGCTGAGGAAATCAAAGAAAAAGGATCTTCATTAGTATTAGTTTAAGACATTTTTTTTTTTGGAAACTGGGTATGGCCCATACCATTAGGCACTTACTACTTTTTATACTTAGTATAGCCCTATAATTAAATATCACTTTCTTATATTTTTAGCAACAGAATTAATAATTAAGCTCGCCTAAAGCGCTTACAACTTTTTATACGGACTTGGGGGGCATGCTGTGCACAGCCATGCTGTGCATGGTGCTGTGCACCCCTCGGCCGTTGGATCGAGTTTTGGACGGCTCGGATGCGTTCGGCAATTATCCTTTAATTTGATTTATTTTTACGGTAAAAAATCAAAACACATCCGAGCCGTCCAAAACACGATCCAACGACCGAGGGGGTGCACAGCACCATGCACAGCATGCCCCCCATTTCCTTTTTATACTTAGTATAGCCCTATAAAACCGAGGGCCAATTCAGGCGCGTTGTGTTAGGGGAGAAATTTTTGGGTGCCGAGTGGGTATTGCCCACGTGGTACCCACTCGGCAATCCGAGCATCCATAACGCGATCCAACGGTCCGGATTCTAGAGAGAGAAAAGGAAGAGAGAAAGTGTTTGGGTGAGAGGAGAGAGAGGGAATCAATCCGAGCCGTCCAAAACACATTTGGACGGCTCGGATCACGCTTGGGTACCAAGTTGCAATACCCACTCGGGCACCCAAAAAAATTTCGCGTTAGGGATGGACCAGGTGATTCTGATCCGTCCCGAACACATTGGAAAATGGAAATTCATTAATCCGTAACCGACCCATTAGCCCTTGAGAACTAACGGTAGCAAGGCAATCGGGCAAGTGGCTTGATCGGTTTAAACCGAACAACTCATAGAGCAAACAAATAAATCTCTAATGAAAACCCAAAATAGTTTCAAAATCTCTGACAGAATAATTGGATGCACACATTTGGCTACGATAGTTTTAACCTTTTTTCTATTCCTTTATTTTTTTTGATAATAGAGAATTCTAAATTCCTCCAATAGTTGTGTTTGAAATTAATGTTCGACGCAGGGAAATGCAACGACGACACCCACTTTTAAGTGTAATGTGTGAACCCTTGAAGTGGCTTGAATTCGTGACATTTGTACAAGAATTGTAAATTTTTCAATAGAAATTCACTGCATTTGATTAAAAATCTATAACAACAAGACAACAACTCAGATCACAAAAATGTAATCTAGCTATTTGAATTTATGTGAAGGACTGCGTTATGAATATTTATGAAAAAATGCTATGAAATCAAGGCGATTCGAAGACAACTTCATTGCACTAATTCGAGGATAAAGACAAAATTAAATAAGAAAGGAGAGATTAAAACCAGATCGCTAGCATCAGCAGGAATCATTAAATAAAAGAATGAACCAGGGGATTCTTTACTCTTTACATCGCCCGAGCCAAATACACCGACCTTGGCCTCCAGCTGAGGCGGGGGGCGCACTGATCGCGTACAGAGAGACCAAGAGAGAGAGAGAGAGAGAGAGATGAGGAAGAGATCAAATTCCCAGTCTTACTTAGAGCAAGTCTAATATGGGATGAAAAACAAGTTGAATTTTTATAATAGAACCAACGGAGTGGTTCTATAGACACAATGAATAACACAACAGTTACCCCAACATTGTCCGCGTAGGGATGAGCCCAACAAGTCCTCGGGCTTGGGCAACCCCCAGAATTGATCAACCATAATAAAAAAAAAGCTTTTAAGTTAGGTTTTATTACCAGCCGCTCCACTACTGTGCTTGGTAATTACCATTAAGGTTAAACATAAGATTTTAATACCACTAACTCCATTTCGGTTGGCAAGTTTACGTTAATACCCTTAATTATAGTTAACTTATGTTCCGTATTCTTCCTTCTCTGCAAAACACAAAATCGTAGATGACGAGCGTCCGAGATTCTACACCAATCGCGGCGTTGGAATCCAGACTGAATTCGTTCCTCTCAAAACGTGACAGCAGCTGCGATTTCTCCACTGCCGAGATTTGCAAACTTTACGATCGGTCTCTCTCTCTCTCTCTCACACACACACACACACACAAAATCAATTTTAGTTGTCAATCAACTTATTTGACAAATCGATTTTGGTCGTTTTTGTTTCAGAATCACTCGATTTAGGTCGATTTAGTTCGATTTAGGACATAAACCTAGGTTGTTTATGTTAGATTGAATCTACATTGCAAATCGATGTACTGTTAATTATGTTTTTCAATCGTTATATCTACATTCTGAGAAACACATACTGCATTTAATAGGTATATCAATGTACAGTATAATTTTTTAGTAGGTATATCAATGTACATTCTGCAGTCCAATGGTGTCCATGTACATTCTAACACTCAATGTACATTTTACCACTCAATGTATATTATACGACGTATATGCACTGATATGTACAGTCTATAGTCCAATGGTGTCAATTTGTACTGTTTAAAAAATCAACATATATTCTCAGACATCTACACATCTACAATTTAGACCATACATTTTAAATTTTAGATTGTAAACTTAGAAATTAGACCATAGATTTTAGAATTTGCAATTTGGACACTTTCAAATGAGTGACTTTGGATTGAACACCAGACCATACATTGACACCAAGTACAGTACATTTGTATCGTATATTTAGGCACACTGGATTGTATATTTAGGTACTTTGGGAGTTTTTGTCTAAAACTGTTTGTAAGCTCAGCTAAAAAGTGTTCTTTGGTTGCCTTGCTTCTGTGACAGTGTTATATATGGAGGGTTAGTATTTGATTGTGGTTGATGATGTTGATATCTATCCTTTCGTTTAATGGTCTATCATTTCTTTTCAGCTGAATAGTTTTCTTCAAATTTTATTGTTAGTTGCTTTGAATAATATTTAATTCAAAGATGACTGATTATTGACGTTTCTTTTTTCCCCTATTTCGTTTCTGTTGTAAAGATCGATGGAGAATCCAGTTGTATTGTTGTGCAAGCGGGGTGACAGTAGTTTTGGTGTGGTATTATCTCACAGTTTGAGTTTTGATTGTTTGGTTAGTAAGATGCTTGCTAAGTGGAAAAATTTAACACAAGGGTGCTTTTCCATATCTTACTCAATAGATGGTCATCCAAATTGTATTCTAGATTGTAATGAAGATTTAAGTGCTTTGTATGCGCTAGCTGTCACTTTTGGAATTGGTCGGGTTGATGTTGTTGTGAAGGAGTCGATCGGATCTTGTCTTGGTGTTACAGTAGATGATGGATCGAGTAGTTCTATGGCTGTAGTAGCTGCAGAGGTGATATCTGATGTTGTCGACGGTGATATGATATCGTCATTTTGTGAGCATGGAAGCAAAGAATTAAAGTCAGATGCTTGGCGTAAAGCCATTAATGGTGTCGATCAGGTTTTCGTTGGTGGGGCTGCTGCTTTTCGTGATTCTCTATGCAAATATTCTCTTTTTCATGGCTTTAAGTTCATCTATATAAGGAATGACTCTGAGAGGGTTGCTGCCCGTTGCCAAGCTATGAAATGCACGTGGTTTGTGAAGACCAATATTGAGAAGCCTAGTGGTTTGTTTAGGATAAAGGAGTTTATAAATGAGCACTGTTGTGGGGCTAATGTGTTGTCTACTAGTAGTTCTCGTAGTAGTTCTGGTTTGATTGGGAGATTATTTTCTGAAACTATGCGGCTGACCCCATCAAAACGTCCAGTTGATGTAAAGAAGGAGTTGAAGCTCGAATATGGGGTTGATGTGAGTTACCGTAAAGCATGGTTGGGTGTTGAGAAGGCTAGAGGCTTTGTATATGGGGATTATAGGAAGTCGTTCAAAGAATTAACTTGGTTTGTGGAAGCTTTTAGGGGTTCTAATCCTGATAGTGCATGTGATTTAGAGCATGACGAGTCTGATCGTTTCAAGAGATTATTTGTTGGGTTTGCAGCTTGCAAGCATGGGTTTAACTTCTGCTTACCTCTTATATTTGTTGATGGTACATTTTTGAAGGGGACACACAAGGGATGTTTGCTTTCTGCTTTTGCTAAAGACGGTAACCAAGGTAAGATATCTAACTATTTAATTTTCTGTAACTTATGTTGTTTTAACGAAGACAACGTTGGGTATATGCATTTTTGGAATTCACTGCTGTATTTTGATTTATTGTAGGCCTATATCCACTTTGTCTTGCTGTGGTTGATTATGAGAATTCTGAAAACTGGCTGTGGTTCATGAATAAACTGAGAGATTTCTTGGATTGGGATAGGGAAATTGTGTTTATTTCTGATCGCCATGAAGGGTTGTTGAGGGCTGTTGGAAGTGTTTTCCCTGGTCACCTCATTCTTATTGTCTTGTTCATCTTAAAGCAAATTTGAGGAAGCATATGGGGGGATTGGAAACGAAAAGGAAGAAACACATTATGGCGTTATTCCACAGATGTGCTTATGCACCTACTGTAACAGAGTTCGATAAGCTTTTGAGTAGGCTCAAGGCAGATGGCGGGCCAAAAGTAATTGAATTTTTGTCTAGTCTAGCAAATGAACATTGGTGTCATCCATATTTTGTAGGGAAAAGATATGGTGAGTTGACGTCCAATCTTGTGGAGTGTTTCAATTCTTGGATAAAGAAGGAGCGCCGATTGCCAATTACTCAACTTGTTGACAGGATTAGAGTAAAGGTGATGGACCAAATGTCTGATAGGAGAGATTTGGGACTGAAGTGGAAAACTGTTATTTGTCCTAAAAAGGACCAGAAACTTGGGGAGTTGTTACTTTGTCAAAGACATGGAATGTGGTTAGGTCAAATGACGAGTTGTATGAAGTACATTCTGACCCCTCTGTTAGTGTTCATATTGGTTGTCGTACTTGTTCCCTGTGGAGAGTGGCGGACATCATGATTTTCCATGTGTTCATGCTCGTGTGCATTGAAGAGAAGCAAGAGGAACTTAAATGATTATTTGGAGAGATATTACTTTACTGAAACTTATCGGGAGGTATACTTGAAGTGTATCAATCCTGTACCTACTATTTGGAAGACTACTGATCTTGATTCTTGTAAAGATGTTCTTCTTCCTCCATTGTGCAAGAGGCCTCTGGGACGACCACGTACGAAAAGAATACCATCAACAGGAGTAAAGACTAGGAAGATTACTTGCAGCAGGTGCGGAAAAGTTGGTACACATAACAGAAGCACTTGTACAGAGCCATTGGAGATTTGATATTACAATTTTCAAATTGATTTGATTTTAAATTTTGATGGAGTTGTTCTTTTTTCCCTTTTTCAGTTGTTGTTTCTGGTTTACAGTCTGAAATTAAAAAATGTAATTGAAGTTTTGACATTTTTACTAGAGAGTGATTATAAATTTTTACTCTAGGTGGGTGCTGTATCATTCTCTTCACTTGTATCTTTTTCTGCTGTTGTGACTCTATTTGGTGTTAGTAGTTTTTTTTGTTGAGTATACTGTGAAATGTGGACAATCAATTGTGCACATTTTGAAAACAAGGTGTGGCAGAAACACACACCAAGCAATGGTCATGGTCTGCTACCCATGGTAATTGCTGTTGTACTGGTGTTGTAGGTTCTGCAGTTGATGATTCTACTTGTTGCTGAATCTTATTCAATTTTTAGGCTGCTGGATTTTGAAAGCCATTAAATGTAAATGCCCTTCAAGTTAGAATTTAGACCGTATTTTTAGGGACTTTGCACTGTACATTTAGGAGGTTTGTCATTTGGACCATATTTTTTTAGATACGTTGGAGTTTGGACCGTATATTTAAGTTTAGATGTCTTTAAAAGTTACATGATACATTTAGAATTGAGACCGTGTTTTTAGCCACTTTTGGACTGTACATTTAGCAATTTTTGGACTGTATATTTACTCATTTTTTAGGAAGTTTGCACTGTACATTAAGTCATTTTGGCATTTGGAGCATACATTTTAGACACCTTTGAATTTGGATTGCACTTTACATTAAGTCATTTTGGCATTTGGAGCATACATTTTAGACACCTTTGAATTTGGACTGTAGACTTCTAAAATTTAAATATGCACTTAGAAGTCAAAGCATATGTTTAGAATTTAGACTGTACATTCAGTCAACCAATAAGTTATTCTTTGGATTTAGACCGTACATTTAACCAATTTTGGACTGTACATGTACTAATTTTGGTATTTGGATCATACATTTTAGACACTTTGGAGTTTGGACCTTATATTTAGAATGTACACTGTATTTTTAGACACTTTACACCATACATTTAGGAACTTTGGCGTTTGGGCCATACATTTAGAATGTCCACTGTATTGTTAGGCACTTTGCAGCATATATTTTAAACATTCAGTTCCACATATTCGTTGAGAATGTATTTTTAGCCTATTTTGGATTGTACATTTACTCATTTTTTTTGTTACACAATTTAAAACCGTATAGTGTATATTTAAGCATTTTGGTGTTTGGAACATACATTTTACACCGTACACTTCTACAATTTAAATTTTTTTAGGCATTTTGGTGTGTGGACCGTACATTTAAAAAAAAAATTAAATATGCACTTAGAAGTCAGAGCATATGTTTAGAATTTGTACCATACATTGACTCACTTTTGAGTTTGTACTGTACAATTTAAATTCAGATATCCATCTACAAGTCAGACCATACATTTAGTATCATCTACAACATAGATAGTCATATTAGAATTAATAGAATTAAAATTAATGGTTATGAAATTGCTAACTGTTAAATTGCATTTTGTGAAAATGTTTTCCCGTAAATTTCAAATTAAATTTATTATTGTTGTTCAATTAATGTACAATCCAAAGACACCTTTTTTTTTCCCCAGTTAAAAAAAAAGGACACCTTTTTCAAAATTGTATACTTTACAAATGTATGACCCAACATAACAGAGGCTGCTAGAACATGTTTGCATTTTATTTTTTGTTTTTATAAATTCCTATTTTTAAACGGCTGAAATTTCAAGTGAAGAGGTTCGTTCTACACTTACCACCATTCGATACCTTTTAGAAGGGAGTGAAACGTTGTGTGTGGTTTATTTATATAAACGACGTCCTCTCACTCTGTCTCTCTCTGTCTCTGTCTCTCTCTCTCTCTATATATATATCTCTGTTTGGTGCTACAGGCAACGATGGAGCCAAACCATGTTAGGGCTTTGATCAGAGAGACTAAAGTTGATTTTGAGTGGAAGGTTGGAGCAGTGCGAAGCCATTTGAGAGAAATGAGCGACGATTTGGAGAGGATGGAACGCAAATTGCGTGAGTCCCAGCAAATCAGAAATAGGTTGACAGCGCTTGAAGACAATCTAGCGTCACTCCGAGAGTCACATGTGCGTTATCAAGCTAGAATTGCGAAGCTTGAAGCGAAAGTTGCTCAACAGGAGACGGATATCGCAAGGTTCAAAGATTGGTGCGACTTTTCGAGCCATGCCCAATTGCAGGTTTCGGATGAGCAGCATGTTGACAGTGACGCCCGGTTGTCTAGTTTTGGGCAAAATTAATTTGTGGTGTTATGTAGATGTTTTTAACTGTTGTTTTTGGGAAAAAGTGTGTAGCTTTTTGAAGTTAGTTTTTGGTTTTTGTCCACAGTGGGGATACAGAAGTGGGGGTTTGTTGAGACTGTTGTTTTTGGGAGTTTGTTGAAACAGTTGAAAAAAACATGTTGAAATGCTGAATGTATATATTGTTGAAATCTAATGCACTCACTATTTTCGTTCCTTATGAAGAAATATTTTGTTCTTTTGCATTTATTCCTTTCATTTTTTGGTTAAGACTGTACATTAAGACTCTTTTGGAATGTAGAATTAGAATTTAGATATCCACTTATAAGTTAGACTATACATTTAGAATTTAGATCGTACATCTAGGCAGTTCTCAGTGTACATTTTTGCACTTTGGACCATACATTTACAATTTAGATATGCACTTAGAACTTTGAACAAGTAGTAGACATTCCCTGGCTTAATATTTACACTTTTCTCAAAATGGCAAAGTCTCTAAGAAGTTTACTATATACATGTCTTGGCTTCAATGGATTGTCGAAAATATTTTGAGGAAGTTGCTACTAAAATTTGTGATGTGAGAAAATCTTGTGCTTCATTTTGATCGGTGTGATGAATCTGTATTGGTAGAAGATAGTTTTGGGCTGAGTATATCATTCTTTGGAGTTATGGTATTAGTTGAAATGTCGAATGAACTTCTATGGTAATTTAGGTATCTTAGGATGAGACTGATGTCAACAATTCCAGTCTATATAAGAAAGGGCATCAGCCAAGCGTGAAGGACTTTGATCTACCCCCTCTTGCTCTATTATTGTTTCTGGAGTTGTTACTAGAATTCTGTGAAACATACTGTCGTTGTGTATTTCCAGAGCCAACAATGCTATATGCACTAGGAGGTTGCTGTTAAGGTTGAACATACTGTTGTTTGATAGACAATACAATTCATCATATACTTCTATAGTTGATGTTTTTGATAGACAATACAATTCATCCTTAAGTTCTTGAACCTGAATTTCAGAAAGAGAGTTATATCGTTTTGCCAACGAATCCCAAACCTGATATGCATGCTTTAAGTCTAGAACATACGGAAGAAAACTTTGTGACATAAATGAATTCAAACAGGACTTGAGTTGAGACTCAATTAATTTCCATTGAGTATAAGCAGAATTCACAGAGATAGCCATAGAATTGTACATTTAGATTTTAGAAGTTAGATCATACATCTCAAAATGTACATTCTAAAACTCAAATGTACATTCTAATTAAATCTCCAGTTTTAAGTGAAAACGTACAGTATACAGTGTAAATGAAATTGAAATATACACTGTACATTTAGGATTTACATATGCACTTAGAATTTAGACCATACATATAGATTTTAAACAGTACATTTAACATTTACATATCCACTTAGACTTTATACCATACATTTTTTAAATTTTGACAGTGTATATTTCAAACCATACATTAGACCATACATTTTTTGAATTTTGATCATATGCAATTAGACCATGGATTTTAGAATTTCCCGCATTTACATACTTTGAAATGAGTCACTTTGAATTAAACTTCAAATCATACATATACACATTGGACCGTATATTTAGACACATTGGATTGTACATTTAGGCACATTGGGAGGTTAGACCATACATTTAGATTTTAGAAGTTAGATCATACATTTAGATAAAATGTACATTCTAAAACTCAAATCTACATTCTAATAAAATCTCCAGTTTTAATTGAAAACGTACAGTATGCAGTGTAAATGCAATCAAAATATACACTGTACATTTATGATTTACATTTAGACACTTTGGACTGTCCATTTAGACCATACATTTTGAATTTAGATCATATATGTTAATAGTAAAGTATTGTTAACAGTAAAGTACTAACAGTAAACAGCAACAACCTAGCCTGATAACTATGATGAATCTGGCATCCCAAAATATAATGTTTCATGTCACATTTCAGGATCAAATCATAATGAAATCACATTTCATCTCAGAATCTTTCTCAAGCATAAAATCAAAATCAAATTTTGGGGGAATTCCTGTCGACAAAGAGAACCGACATCTAAAATCTTGCCATTAATCTTCGGGCCAATTAAATGCACGTCGTTGTTACAAAACAAAATTTAAAAGGAGTAAAAGTTCTATACAAGAAGACAAAATCCATATGGCCGAGATGATAATTCAGTTTCTTCAAACGATTTGTCCAGACTGCTCATGGATTTTTTACTTCAGGAATGTATGTATAAGGTCTGCTCTGATCTGCCTACAGTCGTCTGTTGTTATTGCGCTGGTTTGGCTTTCATTCATCATGTACTTCTTCATTATTGAAATAACGACAATGCCACAGTCAACACTGCAAGATTTCAAAATTTAGGCAATTAACATTGGTGATTGTGATTAGCATTAAGATTTGATGCAGTAAAAGTATTTTTACCTTCCGCTTGATTGTTGGGGTGAGTTCTTTACTATCTCCACTTCTTCAATAATTTTAATGTTCGACATTTGCCTTGTCTGCGAATTGATGTACTCTGCAATAACTTTCCTCTGTGGAGAACAAGGAAACTATATAGTAATATGTTCAAGAAAACTATATCAACAAAAACAGACATACCATTATTACAACACATAACAACAAACTAGGTACTTGCCAAAGTACCCTTTCCACTTTTTATAAACAGAACCCTACAAAATATCTCTCTCTGATATAAACTATTGCATGTATTACAAAACATTGTTAGGATTTTTGTTTACCAGGTTGTCTGTTGCACCACAGTATCCATCTGTTCCATGTCTGATCCTGAGAGGATTGTAGAATTTCCACTTGCATTGCTCTTTGTCAAGGACAAGCAATGTCCAATGTGCTTGAAAAAGTATGGGAAACAGGAAAAATCTTGCTGGAAGAGCTTTGTCTACCTGTTTCTGAAGTTTGCTTCACTTGCTTTGCACTTTTGTTTTCAACCACCAACTATTTGCAGGAACAATAAAAAAATATATATAGTTAACGTGTCTCTCAAAATACAATTGTGGTTTTTATTCCTTTCCAAGTGCTCATTTCTTACTCTAAGATAGTGGGGGAATATGAATGACTTTGGTTGTGGAGTAGCCAAATCAAATCTTGGTTGTGCCCCGAGGTGGTCTTGCATAAGGATATATGCATATGAATCCATAACCTGTTTTTATCATCAAAACAGGATTAGCACTATATTTATGTTTATAACACATGATGCTCTAAAAAAAGTCTTTGAACATAATAATCTAGTAGGTGAAGGTATTACCCTGCTCGATATTGGATCTTCAAATAGTAGGTTTTGTATGTCACTAACTTCAACGCAGAGTATTTGACTTGGTATATGCCAAACAGCGACACTGCATATTTTTTTCTAGAATCAGTTAAGAGTTTCTAAATATTACAATTTTTCAAAAAATCAGTTAAGAATTTCACTTACTTAGCTTTTCCTGCCTTCCATAATTGTTGAATTTTCTCCCAAGCATCTGTATTAATGAGCTCTGTCATATCAGTTTGACCCCCCAACCTCTTCAGATTCCTTGCTTTGCTTTCTTTTTCCTGATACCCTTGGTAATTTTCTAAGTCAATTATTTGTAGTTGTGGACTCCTTCTCTTTGATGGCTGCAAGTACACAAAGTCCTTACATTGGACCTTCTTTCTATCATCTCTTTCTTTTACTCTTAGAATTCTTGATGTTGGGGACTCCTGTTTCTTAGCCTTTCCCTTTGCATCGGTTTTTGGTTCATAGTCTTGGGTTACTTGATGAACTATGATATTCAGCAGTTCGTTCTCCAACTCTTCCTTTTCTTTCTGTAGTCTTTTGATTTTGTCTGCTGTGGCTTGCTGTGTGACCTGATGGACTTCAGTTTCAGTTTCAATATGACAGTTCTGGGTAATCTAATGAACTTCATAGTCCTCAATTTTCGCCTCAAACTCCATGTTCAGTTCTTCAAGGATTCGTATCTTCTTGCGTAGAGTGTCTATGTAGACATCTTTTTTGTTTCCTGCAATAATTTGACCTTGCTTTGTCCCTTGTGCTTCTTCAAGTTTGCTGTTGAGCTTTTCAATCTCATCCTTATGGGATTGTAGTGCCTCCTCATTTTTTTGTCGTATCTCCATGTTCTGAATCTCTAGGTTCTTCTTTTCTTGCTCCAAGGTTTCAATCTGTTTGTTCAGTTTGTCAATAACTTCCATTGCATGATCATTTGGTTGCTCCATTTCAGTTAACAAGGTGTTTGGAACCAATGTTGTTCCTGAATCTGTCTCTTGTGTTGTATTGAAAGAATCAAGGTGCATTGATGGGTAACTTGAACAATTGAAGTCATTTAGTCCACGTAGATTTGACAAATTTTCTTCCACCTCGTCCTTTTCTTGCTCTGTACAGATTTCCACTTCATTCTGCTCTGTACAGATTTCCACCTCGTCCTTTTCATCTTCTTCACCCACATGGATTTCATCCTTTTGTTGTTCTTCCTCTTCACAAATTTCATCTTCTTTCTTCCCAAGAAGCACAAGTGCAGCTGTTGCTTCTGTGTCATTATCTGTAAGCATTGGTTGAACTTCTTCATGCTGCTGCTGTCCAAAAAATTCCCTCTTCCCCCATCAATTGCACAAAGTTCACCAAAAATCTTTTTCTCTTCAGCTGCTTCTTCTAAATTGGTATTGTTTACCTATTCAACCAGAAAAGAAAAGAATGAATTAATCTAGATACAATCAAAAGTCATATCACAAAGTACAAGCAAAAGTCAGAAGTTTGTTTAAGAAAATTTTCCACTGCCAACTGATGTATATCAGAAGAATAATTCATATCCCATTTGTATATCACATCTATAAGGTTGACTTTGTTACTTACTTTATCGCCTGGAAGTTGACTCAGATGGTTGAAATCCTTGAGACTTTTTCGAAGATCTGATATTTTCCATTTTAAGAGTCTTGGAACTCCATTTGCAGTCTTCACTTCCACAAGTTGTGTGTGCTCACAAAGAAAGTACTTCACAAACAAATTACAAAGTCAAAAAAATGAAAAAAAAAATAGTCATAGAGTATGTAGAAAAGTTACCAAGAACTGTGTTAGGTAATTACCAATAACAATATTGAACTTCCTTTCAGCTGTTTGATATCTGTGTGATTTTTGTGAATTGAATCCATCAAATACTTCGAAACAGCTGACGCCCAGTCATATTCCTTAACCTTCTCAAGGTCTTCCATGTAATGTACATAAGACCAGTTGACTGAATTCGCTTTGTTGGAGAAAAGCAACATGACGCAAATGTACAAGCACAAAAGTCTCACAACATCATCAATATCTTGTTCGTTCATGCTTTTTTGCAATTCTTTAATCTTTCTCTCAATCGTTGTAGTGGATAACCTTGATTCTTTAATTTCCAGTCTTTTCGCCAAAGCAGTTGATTCTTTTTTGATTTTTGTTTCTTTCATTTCTTTGTTCCCACAAGAAATACCAAAAACCAACCTCACATGATCGCTTGTGAACTTTATGTTTTTGCTGCCGACTGTAAATGCTTCAGTATCTTCCTCATATGATTGAACAATCTTCAAAACTACCTCATCAAATTTTCTGCATTGATCACTTTGTAGCTTCTTACTGATAATTGCATCAAACAGTAGCCAAAAAGGTGTTCTTTTGAGGGAGGATATGTGTTGGTCATTCAGCTGTGTCTCCTTCACAATTCTAATAATGGATAGCAAACTACACCTATTCGCATTTACTTCCCCTTGTGTCAGATTTTGTGTCTCTGGTTGTGATTCTGGTTCAATTTTCCTTGGCTTCTTTCTAAGTGGCTGGGATCTTGATGTTTCCTCCATCATGGTCTCATGTGTTCTTTTCCTTAACTGATATTGAGTCTGGGCTATTGGCTTGATCTTGATCCTAACTGCTGGAAATTTTGCTTTCTCAACAATCTCAAGTGATTCAGAAGAATTTTTTGTTGTTGTCTCAATCACCGGCTCGGCCTCGGTCACTATTGGGGGAGTATCAATCAGTTTCTCCTGCTCAACATCTTGAACTGAAGGCACATAATCGTTTCTTTCTGGCTGAACTGAAGGCACAGAATCATCTACTTGCTGAATCATTGCCAAAGTTGTTGCATTTTCAGTATCCGACAGAATTAATGGTCTTCTACCTTTCTGTGCACGAACTACAAAAAAATTTAAAAGATCAATTGTGAGCATATCAAATTGGTAAAAATAAACACAAATAAAGACAAAGCTAATTGATATTAGACAGTAGTTCAATTCTGATGTAAAACAGCGCTAGCATCGACATCAAATAAATGGTCATCTAATATGGGTTGACGATGTAATTAGTTTGCAGGCTAGTGGGCACACATTCAAGAGAAGGTGCCTAAAAATTTGTTAGTAAACTAGACCTTCATACCACATTATTCCAGCATATGCAAACTTCAAGAGCAAAATCAACACAGGAAAATAGAAGTTTGTTGTAAATACCTTTCATTCTATTTTTTGTAGGCTGTGAGCTTTTTGTAACTGTATGTTTATCTTCTTCTTCTGCTGCATAGTTTTAAAGGAAATCTTGTCAGCATATGATAGAGGTGACTACTAAGAAAAAAAAGAGAACTCAAAATGTACAATTTAACACTCAAAATGTACACTATAAAGACACTGAAAATGTACACTATTCACTGAAAAATCAATATATAGACTTTGAAATCCACATATATTGTAAGACAGAGGTTGTTGTGAAGGTTGGACAGAAACCATATCCCCGTGAAACATACTGTTGTTTTGTATTTCCAGAGCCACTAGTACTTTATCATGTTCATCTCAGATGTTTCTTTACTTAACTGTAGCTGCTCACTTATCATCATAGTAACTAGTTCATCAAAGTAAGTTTTATATCCTCTAGTCTTTACAGCCCTTACTGTTGTTCGTAGTCCATTAAAAGCCTTTGGTAGGCGTTGAAGTGTATGAAAAACTAACTTATTGTCATCAACTGTACATCTTGCCACTGTCAATTTTTGCGCTATTTCTTGAATCTATTCAACATATACTTCTATAGTTGATGTTTTTGATAGACAATACAATTCATCCTTAAGTTCTTGAACCTGAATTTCAGAAAAAGAGTTATATCGTTTTGCCAACGAATCCCAAACCTGATATGCATGCTTTAACTCTAGAACATACGGAAGAGAACTTTGTGACAGAAATGAATTCAAACAGGACTTGAGTTAGGACTCAATTAATTTCCATTGAGTAAAAGCAGAATTCACAGAGATAGCCATAGAATTGTACATTTAGATTTTAGAAGCTAGATCATACATCTCAAAATGTACATTCTAAAACTCAAATGTACATTCTAATTAAATCTCCAGTTTTAAGTGAAAACGTACAGTATACAGTGTAAATGAAATTGAAAATATACACTGTACATTTAGGATTTACATATGCACTTAGAATTTAGACCATACATATAGATTTTAAACAGTACATTTAACATTTACATATCCACTTAGACTTTATACCATACATTTAGACATTTTGGACTATGGACTATCCATTTAGACCATACATTTTTTGAATTTTGATCATATGCAATTAGACCATGGATTTTAGAATTTCCCGCATTTACATACTTTGAAATGAGTCACTTTGAATTAAACTTCAAACCATACATATACACATTGGACCGTATATTTAGACATATTGGATTGTACATTTATATTGTAAGACACCTATAATTCTTACAAGTTAGACGATACATTTAATAATTTAGATTGTAGACTTAGAAATTAGATCATAGATTTTAGAATTTGCAATGTACACACTTTCGAATGAGTCACTTTGGTTTTAAGATCAGACCATACATTTAGGCACTTTGGGAGTTTTGACTGTAGATTTAGAATTTTCACATGAGGATGCACTTAAAAGTTAAACCATACACTTAGATTTTAGAAGTTAGATCATACATTCATATATGCACTGTCACTTTGTTTAGCAAAGGACTCAAAATGTATATTCTAAAAGTGAAAATCTACATTCTAATAAAATGTCCATTTTTAATTGAAAATGTACAGTGTACACTGTAAATGAAAATCAAAATATACACTGTACACTGAAATTAGACTATAGATTTTAGATTTTGCAATGTACACACTTTCGAATGAGTCACTTTGCAATGAAGATCAGACCATACATTTAAGCACTTCGGGAGTTTAGACCGTAGATTTAGAATTTTCACATGAGTATGCACTTAAAAGTTAAATCATACACTTAGATTATAGAAGTTAGATCATAGATTTATATATGGGAAAATTTCAAAATGGCACCTGAACTTTACACTCAATGTCCCAAAAACACCTGAACTTTAGTTAGCGTCAATTAAACACCTGAACTTTCAAAACGCCCTCTCTAAGGCACCTGACCCCATTTTCCGTCCATACTGGACGAAAATTACTGATGTGGCAATTCTCTTCCGTTAAAACCCCCATCACCACCACCTACAGCCTCTGCCGCCGCAATTTTTGAGTCACCACCAGTTACAGCCATCATCTCCACCACCACCAGGTCGTCACCAACTACTTCTGACACCGTTTGAACATCAGATTTGCTCAAGGCAACACCTCCCGCTGTCATTTGGACAATAACTTTCTCCAACCGTCTCAACAATTTCGAGCAGACGGCGACGAGAATGGGCGGCGAAGCCTAGTCAGCGGTGGAAGGTGCAGTGGTTGGTGATGGCGTGGTTCAAACGGCGGTGGAAAATGACAGCGGGAGGGGAAATGACAGTTGGTGACGACCTAGTGGTGGTGGAGATGATGGTTGTAAGTGGTGGTGGCTCAAAAATTGCGGCGGCAGAGGCTGTAGGTGGTGGTGATGGGGTTTTAACGGAAGAGAATTGCCACATCAGTAATTTTCGTCCAGTATGGACGGAAAATGGGGCCAGGTGCCTTAGAAAGGGCGTTTTGAAAGTTCAGGTGTTTAATTGATGCTAACTAAAGTTCAGGTGTTTTGGGACATTGAGTGTAAAGTTCAGGTGCCATTTTGAAATTTTCCCTTTATATATGCAGTGGAAATGAAAATCAAAATATACATTGTACACTGAAAATCAACATCTACACTTGCAAATCAACGACTGTAATTCTAAGAACTACTCTATTCAAATATGTGCAATTACACATATATAATATGCAACTAATGGTTCATAATCGAGCAAGATAATTAGGATCATTTATTACGTACCTTCAATTGCTCTGTCTGTTTTGTTGAGTGATGGAGTTGAGGTTACGTCATCAGCTTTTATTTGCTGTGAATCTTGTCCTAAACTTTGATTGAAGCCGTATGTCGGTGCATTTGCAGTAGCTAGAAGTCCATGAATTAGATTATATATATTAGCGAAGTTTATTAACAATGAATTAACAATAAGGATAAATAACGATTTGCAAACTTTACCTTTTTTCTTCATTGCTGATTTAGGGTTTTAATGAAGTACACCGATACTAGAACTGTTAAGAAGGAATCGATGTACTGACAACGTATCGATCGATTTCGAATGTATCGATGAATTCAGAATGTATCAGATTGAGATTGAGTGCAGAGTACTTCGAAGTGGAGCAATGATCGTAGCGATAGAGTGTAGGTTGGCGAGGGTGAGAAGTGATTCCAGAGATAGAGTGTATTGTTCGCCGACTTTGAATAAGATGCAGCGGTTCTAGATTTTCCGTTTTGGCTGGGGCGAGGGGTAGTTTCGGTAGGAAACGGGTCATGGAGTTGCTGGAGCCTTTTTAGATTTGGACTGGAGTGGGATGTTCATGGGCTTCTATTTTGGACCGGCCTGTAAAAACCTCTTTAAGTTATATTTTAGTATGATGAACTTTCCCAAATTATTTGCAAAGTGCTTTTGTGGTTTCTTGGTCACCATATGTTGTTAAGATTAAGCGTAACAGAGTTCAAATCTCATGCCCCTTGTTTTTTTTGACTTTGCCTTTTCAGGCCCCTCTTTCCCTTTGATTTTTCTATTTTTGTGATTTATGGCTTGTTTTTTCCCCCTCTCATGCCACATTATTACGAAAATCAAATTACGCAATTACTTTGTTACAAATTTTGCATGCAACAAAAAAAAAAAAAAAAACAGTAATCTACAAGTGAGTTCTTACATTTGATTAAAATAATTTTCCCAATGGCGGAAAATTAAAAAAAAAATCGGGCGCACGAACATGGTTTTTTTTTTTTTTTTTCACACAAATCATAAATAAAATTTGAAGCAAACTTTTTATTCTTTTCAAAAACCTATTAGAATAAGATCCTTTTTTTTTGAACGGTAAATAACTTCATTAATCTTGAAAAGGAGACAAGACTAATAGGGGTAAGGAAAGACAACGAAACACGAGTCGCACAATCCGAGACCCAATACAACGGTTTGGCAAGGAGCCAAACAACCCAGCACCCAAGGGTCAAAAAACCCGGATAATACAAAAAACGAGCACATAAAAAAGGACCGAAGCCCAACACCCAATGAATCTAAAAACTCAGATAAAACAATAGGCACAAAACCCCAAACAACCCAAGAAACATCCACTAGCAGCCACCACCACCCACCCGCAGCCACCACCTCCCCCGAGAGCAACACTCCACATCGCCGTTAAGCACACCGGATAGGTCCCATAGACGAACCCATCAGGAGAAAAACTACCGCCGACCGCCTGAACACCACCACGCCGTTAGGCAAAACTAAAGACACCCAAGAGTGAAATCAGCGGGAGAACAAAGCAAATGGCCGACAGCAACAGAACCAAGGGAGAAGCGGGACCGGCGGCATCCAAAACCAACAGAACCAATGGTGAGCAGCAAAAAAATAGATCAGATCCAGCAGCATAGTTAGTGACCCACAGATCCGAGCAACCCACGACGACGTGAAGCGGCTAAACGCCGTAACGCAGGCCCGCCAGGAGAGAAGGCCGTAACCACTCACCAACGAAAGCACAACGACCAGAGAACGCCCAAAACTGCAGCAACACTCACCGGCCGAACAAATAAGCCCAAGAACACCTGCAAAAAGAGAGAGAGAGAAAGAGAGAGAAAAGGAAGACGAAAAGAAAGAGAGAGGGAAGGAGAAAAGATCAGAAGAAGAAGAAGAGAAGGAGAAGGAGAAGGAGAAGGAGAAGGAGAAGGAGAAGAAGAAAGAGAGAGTAGATCAGAAGAAGAAGAGAATGGGAGAAGGAGAAGGAGAGAGAGGGGAGGAGAGGAGCCCGGGGGGAGGAGGAGAGGCCACTCCCCCCCCCCCAGACAGCGGCGGCGGCAAGATCTGGTTTTGATAGGGTTAGAGAGAGAGAGAGATTTCACAACGCAATTTTTCTATTAGAATAAGATCTTTTCACGTTTATTTTTCATAGTTGTATACTTTTAGTTTGAATTTTTGTATGTTACAATTTTTTTTTTATAAAAAAACTCTTGAATATGTAGGCGGCCGGCCGGGAGTTTTCTTCAGGCACCTAAAATATTATAACCGGCATTGCTAGTCACAGTTGCTTTAGCGGAGAGGAGTTTCTCTATGTTGAATTAGATGAAAACTTACTCTATGGCACAAGAGAGATTAAGTGGATTGGCTATAATCTCAATTTAAATTGAGGTCTTGGATAAATTAACGTTCCATACTCAATTGAAGAATTTGCTCAAAAATAAAATAAAATGCAAGGAGAAGTTTTTTTTTAATTCAAATCATGTTTATCTTAAAGCATTATTACTGGGGTTACATCTTGAATGTGTTTTTGCTAATGTATTCAAGCTCAAAACATAATGTAACATCGATTAATTAATTAATTTATTTGACTTGTATGTCTATTTATTTTTTTATTATAATTTAATTGTAAGTGGACAATTAGAGCATCAGAACCGGCCTTAACTGCGTTGGCAAACCATAGCACCTACTATTGTAAATATGTTTATCTTTATCAAATAATGTGAATAAGTCACACTTGATATAACCATATATAATAAATCTATTATTGTAAATATAGCAAGAACAATTAAGTAATAAATCTATTATTGTAAAAAATATTATCTTATAAACTTAGAGGGATAATACATAATTATATAAACTTGAGGGACAACCTTATAATTTAAAAAATAACGGAATAAAAATATAAAAAAAAAACTTTAAAGATGAAATTTAAGGTTATAAAAATAGGAGGACCAAATAGACATCAACCATTTAATAATATAGAACCAAATTGAAACCTACCCTTAACTGTAGGTAAAAAAAAAAAAAACTAGACAAGCCTCATCTTAATTTACTGAGTTCCATTTTTATAAGTGTTCTTGCTTTATTTTACCAATGGTAGACATGGACCAATTATTTCATGGTTTTGGGATGTGTCACGTGGTGTACTAACACCCTTATCTACCACATATTATGTTGGACCACACAACAAAAATGTGTAACAGACTAGGGTGTTGGGACACCAACTGACGGTACCTCAAAACTATGAAATAATTACCCGTAGACATGACCCGGATTGTGAGCAGACCAAGTAGGGCCAGAGGGATGGAAAAAGAGAGACCTATATATGCAAATGCTGTAATATCCCAAATTTTTGAAAATAAAAATTTGTGATATTTGTAAATACTAATTTTCGTAATTTTATTTTCATCCAATTTTGACTTTAGTTGACCATTTGCGGGTTTCTTTTTAAGATGAATTAGTGCTTGAGCTACACGGATGATATTAGCATGACTACTACGGTTGTGGGACCCGAATCAATCCGATACAATCACTTGGAGAGAGAGCATCGTAATGCGTACCCAACTTTTGAGATTTTTTCAAATGATTCTGAGCACACGGTGACGTCACCCTCGATTTTCTAAGTCAGTGCGAATATTTTGGTATTTTTCTGGACAGTTCGAACACCGCTCGGAGTAAATTGTACTGCATTATATCATTTCGTGTTTCGCGCCTCACCCCTTTCCCCACGCTTGCTACCCACCACTCATCCTACCTACTCCCCTTACCTTCCCCATTTACTCTTGGGAAACAATCAGAGAGAGGAAGAAGAAGAGAAGAAGAAAAGAAGAAGAAAGGAGGGAAAGAAAGAAGGAGACCACGGCTGCCTCCACCTCCGGTGACCTCCACCGCCACGACCAACCACCATCTCCACCTCCCAACTTCATCTCTGGAAGTATAGCTCTCACCTCCCTCATTTTTATCAATTTTAATCACAAATTTTCGTGCATTTATACTAGTATATACAACAGATTTCGTAGAGCAAACTGGGTCACTGACTTTGGTCGATTTCGCCTTCATAAACTGTCAATTAGGTTTTGATTCCTTCTTATGATTTAAAGTACATTCAAAGCTCTTTCTTTTTCCGTTGGAATCGGCCGAATCCATTAAGAATTCGATTTACTATGAATTTTTGAAATCTGGTCTGAAATCTGGAAATCTGTTACGAGACTGATTAGTGTAGCCACTGTATTTGCCCGTTTTCTCACCTTTGGAGTACGAATTTGACTTTGATCCCTTCATAGCTTTTGAACTTCGTTTTGCTACGAAACTTTTGACACTAGAATCACTCCAAAATATTAAGAACTCGATTTATGATGATTTTTCGAAGTTGGGTTGTTCTGTATTCACTCGTTTTTCTGTAGACCCCTGTTTTGTACGAATTTTTAAGGGTATCATATGGGCTTCAAATGTTCTGATTTTTGGACTGATTACTCTTCTTTGTGACTAGTATGAGTGTGATTTTTCGTGGACATAGGTTCTTTGAAAGTAATGGATCAAATCCAACATGTTTTGGATGCCTGTCTTTCCTCCATAACAGCTGTTAACTTTGAAACAAGCCCATTTTCTCCACGTATAATATTTTTGAGTGACTCTTGTTTGAGAAGTTATAAAAATGTCTTATCTTTCAAACCCAACTGTTCTCGTCTGAATTGATGAAGTTTTGAGTGAGTTATGTCCGTTTTAAGAGGGCTGGTCCGTTCCGGACCGGCAGTCACGTTTTCTATTAAAACTCATAATATAGATGTCCATTTGGAAATCCGAGAGTACCGTTGTCTTCCTGATGAAATTTTGCATAAGTGGTGTGAAGGATAAGTTTATAAATTCTATTTTCTATTTTATATGGATTTTCAAACAAAGGAGATGTTATATTCTAGGCAGTATGAATCGTGTGGTAACCTAGACTAACGGAGCCTCGTACCCATGAACATTTTGGTCACATGAGTCGAGAGTATTACTGTTAGTAGTGTTCTTACGCCAAGTACTGAGTATTGGATTTGTTAATATTAGGTCCGGAGTTCAAGGACCCTTAGTTTGCGTATTTAGCAAAGGTATCGTGACGCGCTACAACTACGGATCCAAGGTAGTTAAAGTCTATCTCCCTAAATATATTTGAATGTATCTATAAATGGATATTGTTGTGTTTAAATGTTGTGTGTATGTGCTATCGGAATGCATGGTGTGGAATACTAAAGATATTTCTTGAATTGCGTTAATATTGTTCACTTGAGCTCTTTATGCATTGTGTAAATTCGCTTACAACAGGTTTGTTGTATTGATTACATGTTTCCAATATTAATTCCATGACCCTTTAGTATCATTATCACATGAATCCTTCTTGTAGTGGTTAAAATGTTGTTATTAATATGGTTGTTGTTCCCTGGGGGTTACCCATTAACTTAGACGGACATTAGGCTCATGAGTGGTATTTGATTTGGACAGTAAACGGTGGACGTGGTTGATAACGGTTGGGGAGGCCATCCCACAGAGTTTAAGTTTTATGATTAATTGGCAGTCAGCCAAGGATAATGGAATTGAGGAATTATGCGGTATTGGATATACCTATGTGCTGTATGTGCATCCCGAGGCAATGTGCTGTATGTACAACCTCACGTGCTGTATGTACGTCTCAAGGATATGTGTTGAATGTACATCCTTATGCGCTGTATGTGCATCTTGAAGAATGCGCTGTATGTACATTCTCAAGGGGGGGAAGTGAATCTTGAAATGATGGAAAGCTGAATGCTTGTTGATTGGAAAATTGATCCTTATGATGGTTGGAATTCGAAACTCGTGATGAGCGAAAATGAAACTCTGTGATAATCTGAGAAACGAAAATATGTCAATCATAACATGATAATAATTGGGAAAGAAGGTTGAATAATGGGATGGGTAAAGTACTATGATTGATAGAGTATTTGATTTTTCGAGGTAGCTTTCACTATGTTGGTACTTGATATTGAATCAATTTATTTGTTCCGTAATGTTATGTCTTCGTTATATCAAACTGTGTATTACTTGTTAAGTAAGGGTTCGGGTAGGCTTTAGCTGCTGAGCGTCATTCGCTCATGGTATACGTACCCTGGCTTTTTATGCCAGGTATTGGAGATGGAATTGAATGTCAAGATGGAGCTAAAGGTGGAGCCCACTAGAGGACAAAAGATGTCGAATCCTAGATTCTGTATTAGTTATTGCTCTGCTCCTTTTTGAAATTCGATTTCAAGTTGTTATCTTATTTTGAAGTTTATGTATTTCGTTTAAGTTAATGAAATCTAACTATGCTTCCTTTGTTATTTAAAGAAATTGACTTTTATTTAATGAAATCATTTTGGAAAATGTTTTATTAACGTGTCCGAAATTCGGGGCGTTACAAATGCAACTGAGGAAAAGAAGAAAAAGGATCTTCAAATCTAATGAAGGATAAAAAAATCACTCCCTACTCTATGATATAGCTGGTAAAACATAGCGTAAAAGTAAAAGATGATATCTTACCCACTCGAGCAATAGCTTCCCAAAGCTCTACTCTATTATATACTTTTTGTTTCACTTAACGTAGTTGTCGCAAAATGGAATTGGAAGCTTGTTGGGGACCCATTCCTCCACCTGTAAATGTTCAGGGTATGGGTACGGGTTTTGTTCGCCCTTGCTCAATCGAACCTCGTTGGGGACCAATTTCTCGGAGAGGTCTTCGCCATGATGTGCTGAGGGCGATTTGCTTGAAGAAGCCATTGACACGCGGAATCTAGCAGTCTGAAAAAACTTTTATTATTTTCATATCATGGGACCCTCATTATGATTGTTTCTCAAAACAAGTCCATCCGTTGTTGCTAAAATAGGTATTTTTCTACTGGGTGCAATGTCATAGAAATTAAAAAAGAGCAACAATCGTGCACAAGTTCATTGTCATTTTTATACAATCTCAAATTCATGTAATTGAATCATCATCTTCTTATTTTTCAATGTAAATCAAATAACTTGAATGAAGTGGGAAAAATGGAAGTCATTAAATATTATTTTTACTATATGACCCATATCGTCCATATTGTAAATCGCTATTTTTCATCATTTGTATTCCAAATTAAATGGTTCGTATATCAATAAGTGCCAAATCAACTTTAATTAGTATTAGTTTAAGACATTTTTATTTTTGGAAACTGGGGGTATGGCCCATACCATTACCCTGCCCCCTAAACATAGTTTCACGACAAATCTATTACTTAAATATCACTTTCTTATATTTTTATCAACATAGTTAATAATTACGCTCACCTAAAGCGCTTACTACTTTTTATACTTAGTATAGCCCTATAAAACCGAGGGCCAAGGCGCGTTCTGTTAGGGATGGACCAGGAATCATTAATTAAAAGAATTAATAGAAGTCTGAACCAGGGGATTCTTTACTCTTTAGAGCATCTCCTACCCATCTCCAAATCTCCATTTTGGAGCACCAAATCTCCATTTTGGAGAACCTATGCCCTCCAACCCATCTCTATTTAGGGTCTCCAAAATGGAGACTCAACTCTCATCCTCCATATTTGGAGAATCTCCCACCAAATGGAGACCCATCTCCATTTCTCCCCTTTCTCTTAAAATCACTATTTTATCCTTTGTATCAATTGATAACAAATTAGAATACCAACCATATCCTATTTACTTTTTGCTAAATATTCTTCAATGACATATAAGTTTTACATTATACACTCAATTTTTATAAAATTGATATCATTGAAAAGATATTAATAGTATCTTCAAAATGAGCCTAATACACCGACCTTGGCCTCTAGCTGGGGCGGGAGGCGCACTGATCAAGCACAGAGAGACCGAGAGAGAGAGAGAGAGAGAGAGAGAGAGAGAGAGAGAGAGAGAGATGAGGAAGAGATCAAATTCCCAGTCTTAGTTAGAGCAAGTCTAATATGGGATGAAAAACCAGTTGTATATTTATAATAGAACCAACGGGGTGGTTCTATAGACACAATGAATAACATAACAATTACCCCAACATATTCCTCGTAGGGATGAGCCCAGCAAGTCCTCGGGCTTGGGCAACCCCCAGACTTGGGCAACCATAATAAAAAAAAGCTTTTAAAGTTATATTTTAGTATGATGAACTTTCCCAAATTATTGCAAAGTGCTTCAGTGGTTTCTTGGTCACCATATGCTGTTAAGATTAAGCGTAACAGAGTTCAAATCTCATGCCCCCTGTTTTTTTTTACTTTGCCTTTTCAGGCCCCTCTTTCCCTTTGATTTTTCTATTTTTGTGATTTATGGCATGTTTTTTCCCCCTCTCATGCCACATTAATACGAAAATCAAATTACGCAATTACTTTGTTACAAATTTTGCATGCAACAAAAAAAAAAAAAACAGTAATCTACAAGTTAGTTCTTACATTTGATTAAAATAATTTTCCCAATGGTGGAAAATTTTAAAAAAAAATCGGGCGCACGAACATGGTTTATTATTTTTTTTCACACGAATCATAAATAAAATTTGAAGCAAACTTTTTATTTTTTTCAAAAACCTCTTAGAATAAGATCTTTTCACGTTTATTTTTCATAGTTGTATACTTTTAGTTTGAATTTTTGTATGTTACAATTTAAAAAAAAAAAAAAACTCTTGAATATGTAGGCGGCCGGGAGTTTTCTTCAGCACCTAAAATATTATAACCGGCATTGCTAGTCACAGTTGCTTCAGCGGAGAGGAGTTTCTCTATGTTGAATTAGATGAAAACTTACTCTATGGCACAAGAGAGATCAAGTGGATTGGCTATAATCTCAATTTAAATTGAGGTCTTGGATAAATTAACGTTCCATACTCAATTGAAGAATTTGCACAAAAAAAAAAAATGCAAGGAGAAGTTTTTTTTTTAATTCAAATCATGTTTATCTTAAAGCATTATTACTGGGGTTACATCTTGAATGTGTTTTTGTTAATGTATTCAAGCTAAAAACATAATCTAACATCGATTTATTTATTTATTTATTTGACTTGTATGTCTCTTTATTTTTTTAGTATAATTTATTTGTAAGTGGACAATCAGAGCATCAGAACCGGCCTTAACTGCGTTGGCAAACCATAGCACCTGCTATTGTAAATATATATGTTTATCTTTATTAAATAATGTGAATAAGTCACGCTTGATATAACCATATATAATAAATCTATTATTGTAAATATAGCAAGAACAATTAAGTAATAAATCTATTATTGTAAAAATATTATCTTATAAACTTAGAGGCATAATACATATATAATTATATAAACTTGAGGGACAACATTATAATTTAAAAAATAACGGAATGAAAAAAAAAAAAAAACTTTAAAGATGAAATTTAAGGTTATAAAAATAGGAGGACCAAATAGACATCAACCATTTAATAATATAGAATCAAATTGAAACCTACCCTTAACTGTAGGTAAAAAAAAAAAAACTAGACAAGCCTCATCTTAATTTACTGAGTTCCATTTTTATAAGTGTTCTTGCTTTATTTTACCAATGGTAGACATGGACCAATTATTTCATGGTTTTGGGACAGTGTCATGTGGTGTACTAACACCCTTATCTACCACATATTATGTTGGACCACACAACAAAAATGTGTAATGGACTAGATTGTTGGGACACCACGTGACGGTACCTCAAAACTATGAAATAATTACCCGTAAACATGACCCGGATTGTGAGCAGACCAAGTAGAGGGATGGAAAAAGAGAGACCTATATATGCAAATGCAGCTGAGGAAAAGAAGAAAAAGGATATTCAAATCTAATGAAGGATAAAAAAATCACTCCCTACTCTATGATATAGCTGGTAAAACATGGCGTAAAAGTAAAAGATGATATCTTTTTTTTTTTTTGATCGGGAAAAGGATTTTATTAAAACTCGACAAAGGGTACATCGAGGGGAAGCCAAGAACTAAGCACAAAGCAAAGCTATGGCAAGGAAAAAACAAGCATCCAATCAGCGAAATGCTGATGTGGGAAAAGAAAACAAGAAGCAAAAATGCAAAAACAATCAAGCTCAGATGGGTATTGGCAAGAAGAGAACAAAAGCTGATTGCAACTCAAGATGTCCAGCAATCCGAGAAAATCCACACGCTTCATCATCAGAGATTGATAAAGAGAATCAAAGCAGAGAAACCTCGCTTTGACATCTGCTATATTCCAAGGTAGCAAATCTGATTCCTTCATGAGGGCTAATCAACAACTGCAACAATCAACAGACTAGCACAAACAATAGCATCTGCTACAATCACCCCAACAAGACATCATTCATAGTCAAAGAATCAACTCCTAATGGGACAAGGACAAGACGACCAAGATAATTACTGCTTTGGAGTGCTCCTCATTAGGGGAGCAAATCTGTTATTGTTCTCCAATTCTATCATCTTTTCCATTACCAGCAAATCTTCATTATTGAAATCAATTCCCAAAATTCTTCCTGCCACTGCTGAGGCTTGTAATTCGTTATTCACCTGAATTTCTTTTTGTCCTTGCGTGATAAAATTAATTGTGTTTTCAACACAATCACTGGATTCGCAGCTCATGCTGCTTTCACGAATCTTCTTCCTTAAAGCTTTTCTAGCCTCATTTGGGTTTAGATCAACTTGTATCTTGAGGCTAGGAAATTGAAGAAGCCCTTAAACTGTTATTTGAATCTAGCACTATTGGTCCGTTCAAGCATAATCTACTAGGGTCAACGCAATTATTCATCTGTAAAATTTGCTTGTTGGATTGGATATTATTTTCTTGGACTGAGAGATGCTGACATGATTCCATAATTGGGCCTTGGGAGTCTTCCACATAAGAATCCAATCCGTGAGATGCATTTGAATTTCCTTCGTGAATTGATGCAAACTCTTCAATAACCAAGAAATCTTTTTGTGTTGGGGACTTAAACACCTGTTGAATTAAACCTTCCTTGACAACATCTTTAAATGGAAATTGGATTTTTGGGTTCGTCCTTGTAATCGATTACGATCTTCGCCTTGTTTGCTCGAATCAGCAATACCTTTCTTTCTCCAGACCTCCTTCCCCCTATTCTCCTTCTGCAACTGCTGAGCTACATTGATCTTGGGATCTGCAAATCCAATTTCCTTAGCATGCGATTTTTGTGTCTGATTTTTCTCTGAATATCCTTTATGAAACATTTTTGGGATTTGGATTCTGGGTTGAAATGAGTTGTAGCTCCGAGATCTGCACTGCAAACTATCTCTGTTGCCCGAGAAATTGTTTTCTTGAAGATCTTCTTTCTTCAAGAATCTTGCAAACTTAACCGCAAGTCTGTGACCCCAAACCCAACTGTTGTTCGTATTAGATATCGCTCGCGTTGCATCGCTGAATCTATTGAATCTCACAAATCCGAAGCTTTGCCCTGAGATTTTACTTTTTTTGTTCGGGATAAACACGTTGTTGATTTTACCGAACTTGGAAAAGAGATTATACACCCAAATCTTTCTGAGTCGATGGGGTAGATAATCAACGAAAATTGTTGACGATTTAGGGATACGAGGCTCTTCTCTCAGACTTTCTCTCATCTCTCTCTAACTGCCGAGGCTAGTAAAAGATGATATCTTACCCACTCGAGCAATAACTTCCCAAAGCTCTACTCTATAATATATACTTTTTGTTTCACTTAACGTAGTTCTCGCAAAATGGAATTGGAAGCTTGCTGGGGACCCATTCCTCCACCTGTAAATGTTCAGGGTATGGGTACGGGTTTTGTTCGCCCTTGATCAAACGAACCTCGTTGGGGACCAATTTTTCGGAGAGGTTTTCGCCATGATGTGCTGAGGGCGATTTGCTGGAAGAAGCCATTGACATGCGGAATCTAGAAGTATGAGAAAATTTATATATTATTTTCATATCATGGGACTCGCATTATGATTGTTTCTCAAAACAAGTCTATCCGTTGATGCTAAAATAGGTATTTTTCTACTCGGTGCAATGTCATAGAAATTAAAAAAGAGCAACAATCGTGCACCAGTTCATTGTCATTTTTATACAATCTCAAATTCATGTAATTGAATCATCATCTTCTTATTTTTCAATGTAAATCAAATAACTTGAATGAAGTGGGAAAAATGGAAGTCATTAAATATTATTTTTACTATGTGACCCATATCATCCATATTGTAAATCCCTATTGTTCGTTATTTGTATTCCAAATTAAATGGTTCGTATACCTATAATTAAGTACCTAATCAACTTTCATTAGTTTAAGACAATTTTTATTTTGGAAACTGGGCACCCCACCCCTCAACGTAGTTCTGTCTCTAAACATATGGTATGATTCGGATTGGTTTAGACAAGTGCGTTCTTGACATTTTTTGGTCAAAGACAAATTTAAAGATTGGAACTCCTTATGTACTTTTACAAGTTGTAAAATAAAATATACAATAAATTGTTGGGGAAAAATATATGAACTAGGAATTTCTGTTAGAATAATAATTCTAAATAATATACACCAAACAAATTAAGGAAATTAGATAAATAGAGTAAGGATTAGAATAGCATGTGGGGTGGTCGGGGCACGCGAAATCGCGCTCTCCTTAGGAAAGATACACCCCCTCTTGCACGGGGTTGAATGACGCTCCTTCCCCAAGATACAACGACCTTCGAGTTTGCTTCTGTGCAGTGAATTAAACTCACGAACCAAGTTGTTTTCCGACACTCGAAACCGTGTGAAAATAGTAGCCAATAAACAAGTTAATATGTAATGGATCAACTATATATTTCTAGAGAAAGAAGAAAGGAATCAGAGGCTCTCGTGTGTACATTCTGTTGGCAGTAGTTTATCAAATATGATATGCCAATAGTTGTATTTCTAAAGAAACAACAAAGCAACATTTATAGGCTTAAGTTTACGTTAGTTGCTAGGAGTTCTGATTTTGTGGAGAGATAATAGGAAACAACCAATTAATGTTATAAGCACCATCAATATAAAATATAATTTGTTTAACAAAACCAACTAATCCTATTATATAGGAGCCGTTATAGTTGAAGTAGGATAATGGTTGTTTGGTTAGAGAATAATAAGTAGACCAAGTCAATGTAAAAAACTAATTCCATAAATCTCTCCAACATAATTATTTACTTGGTAATTACTCAATAAAATATAATTGTAAAATATTAAATTAAAACAACAATCCCCTACATAATTTAAAATTTTACAAGAGTGCTTTTACTGCGCAATAGGTATAGGTGTCTTCCGGACTTGAACCTATACTTAGTGTTAGCAAGTTTCAGTTTGAAGAACCGTAGTGAACGAATCTTGAACTAGGCCCTTGATTTCAAACTTACACTTACCACACACACAGTACGGGAAACATTTATGGTTCTAGAACGGTTTTGCGTGTTAGACGGTCATGCGCACATATCTCTTTTCTATGAGTGTCTTTAGAGAATAGCCCAACTTCCCACAGCAGCGACCCCACTGCCACACTCATATAGGTGTGTCCTCCAAGGGTTGTTTGTGACCAACACCCTGTAGAAATCCTACCTTGGACACATTCAGAGCTAAGCTCTTCCTATCGTCACATTACATGCACATAGCATGAGCACTATTACCATAGGAATACGACCAGGGATTCCCCTCTTATATTTTAGTGCTCCTCCTAGTCACCATTCAGCTTCGTTGTTACCTATTGAACCTTATTCATGGGATCTCCAATCACAAAGGTTAGGTGTCCGCCGAGGTGACTAACTTATGGGCATCAGTCCTACTTCCCTCGATGATTAAAGAATTAGCCTTCGTGCTAATTCGAGAATATGTTTTGTTCTTTTTAAGATACAAACATTTCTCAGCAATTTTTTTAAGACGTCGTAGATAAATTTAAGAATTAGCCTGCGCGCTAATCTTTTATAGTGAGATTTCTCTTTGGGCTGATCAGGCCCCCACATTTGTAGAAATTTAAGGCTCAAGTATTGCATGCTAGCCAACATGTTCCTGCAAAGTTCCAAACTAACATTCTCCAAAACAAAATTAGTGGAGTACTTTAATATCATGTGGCGATTAGCAAATAAAAATAAAACCACACATTTCAATTTCCTGAAAGACTTTATTATTGAAGTCGTTGTAAATTGGCCAATGTGCTCCTGAAACTTTCAAATGGAACACTAGGATACAAACTTAATATAGTATCATTAGGATAAATCCTTAAAATTCATGAAATTACCATCCACCATGATCATGGTAATGAACCCCCACATTTGTGTATAATTTTCTCTAACTGAACATACACCTGAAAATTTTATAAACAAAATTCTCCAACACCAATTAGTATAGTCTATTACTATCTGCAAATTGACCTATTAATCTATGCAGAAAAAACAATATCTATAGTTGTTTATGGTATGAGAAAATAATTGTTAGAATATGCATATCAGACCAACAATTAACAACATTAACTCAAAAAAAGATTAAGCTCACAAATTGCCAAATCAAAGCAAATTTAGGATATTAATGCAACCCATAGTTTTCTCCCTTTCTTTTCTCAGTTACAACGTGTAACTTCCAGAAAACTTCATCAATCTGGAATCGAACTTCACCACCATTATCTTGACATCATATATAACAAGTAGATGTGAACTCAGAGTTTTAAGCCTCAATGACGAGCAGAGCATATCAAGTGCTCACATATATTTCCCACAAGTCAAACACAAGACTTGTGCCAGAAAATAAAATAAATCTCGTAAAGGTAATGCACACAAAATGTTGCACCTTATGTTGTCTTCTCGATTATTGCAATTAGCATTAAAGGTGGAGAACTAAGCAATGTACATGAGTTCTTATGAGGTCCACAATAAGGGAAGTGACTTTTTAACTTTCCATAACTAAACAATAAACTCTGAGAGAAAACCTTAAAAGTCACAAGCTCACAGCCATATGTATGCATTTTATTTTATTTACCCTCTTTATGAGCACAAGAAGCTAGCATGTCACTAAAGTATCAACTAGTAGATTACCCATTTTAAAACATTACTGATCCTATTATCAATCTTGTCAAGAACTTGGTATGTCTTAAGAAGCAATTACGAGAACAGATAAATCCTCCCAAATAAGCACTAGCAATAAGCATCGGTTGTAAACAGGGACGGATCTAGGAATTCTTCACAGCGGGGGCACCAATGCTAAAGTCAAGAGCAAGTAAACTAAATGATACTCCAAAATTTAGGAAGCTGATTTTGGGACTCCCTTTTTCAAAGGGCCGACGTCTATCTTCGTCGTCTTCCAATATCTTGGGGAATCATAATCGATTCCTTCATCATCATCTCTCATCCGAGACTCGAATGGTATCGGTTGTGTCACCATCGGGTCGCCTCTTGATCGAGGCACCCCTGTCTGTCACTCGAAAATCTGGTTAAGTATGGAAAAGTATATTTTTTCGGAAAGTTTCAATTTGGCAGATAAAAAGTCCCGGTATTTGTTCCTTGGATTTTTCTAAGCATAATGGTATAATCGGATGATCTTTTCAAGAACAGGAAGATTGTCTTTTGCCTCTTTTCTTCGGAGAAAAACGTGTCGTTTTTCGCCTTTGTACTAAAAGTGGGGGGATGAGATTTTGATAAGATTGGAATATCAAAATTCTGGAAATGCCACTGTTTCTGAAAGGGGGGTACTTCCTTATTTTCATAAACCAAAGTTTTCTTTACTTAACTTTGGTTTATGAAAATAAGTGTTCCGAAGGGGTACTTCCTTATTTGTTTTCCCTTATTTGTAAATAAAAAAAAACAAAAATTCCTGAAATTGAGGGGGGGAACGTGACCCCCCAGGCCCCCCCTTGTATCCGTCCCTGGTTGTAAACCATCCAAGTCATATAGGAAGAAGTTAAGTACTAGAACTGGCAACATGAAATAAGAACCATCACGTGGCATTAATCTACCATTTTTTCATTTTCACCGTATATAGGGCATTGGGCATTCTAGAGGACCATAACCTCAAATCTCTTAGCTTTGAACTTTTCAATTTCACATACTTTCCTACCATTAATAAAAGAGCACTAAACAAGAAGAAACAAACTGAGAGAGAATAAACTACCATTGTTATTATTATCTGTTTTAATCAAAACAAATGTTCTTTAGACAAGCACTCAGGGGAAATCTTCTTCCATTTAATTTTTCTTCCAATAGCCGGCAATGAACAAAAATCAGATTCTCAATTTACAAGATTCAGAGGTCACTCTCAGGTTCTTCAACAATTTCTTGCGATACAGAGCACAACATTTCACTATTTATTTGTTAGCGTGGATCTGATTTTTTTTTTTTTCTTTTCTGTTCTTTCGCATAAAAAATATAGTCAAAGCCTCATAATATTTCACTCTCAATAATCATTTGCAAAAATCCAAATCCAATCATAATTAGCCAAATCCAATCATAATTGTGGGAAATGATGTGTGTGCTGCAATCAAGAGCTTTTTCCATTCTTCTCATTTATTGCGGGGCATCAACCAAACCCTTATTCCCCTTATTCCCAAAGTCAATAACCCCCGTAAACCCCATCATTTTCGTCCTATAAGCCTTTGTAATGTCTCTTATAAACTTATTGCAAAAATTATGGCAAATAGATTGCGCCCATTTCTTCCAAGCATCATTTCAGAAAATCAAACAGCCTTTGTGGGAGGCCGTCAAATCTCAGACTCAATCCTAGTGGCTCATGAAATTATGCATGCTTTGAAGAATAGACGGTATGGGAAACAAGGCTGGGTGGCGCTGAAGTTAGATATGGCTAAAGCCTATGACCGGATTGAATGGTCATTCCTAGAAGCTGCTCTTCGTAAGTTTGGTTTTGCTGACAAATGGATCGGATGGGTTATGGCTTGTGTTTCCACCGTCTCTTTTTCTACCATCATAAATGGCGAGAAAGGGGAATTGTTCACTCCCTCTCGGGGAATTCGCCAAGGGTGTCCTCTTTCTCCCTATCTGTTTATTCTTTGCGCTGAGGGTTTCCATTATCTAATCCAAAAAGAAATAACATATGCTCCCCTTAATGGCATAAGGATTGGCCGCCGTTGCCCCCCTGTCTCGCACCTCTTTTTCGCAGACGACTCTGTCCTTTTCTGGGAAGCCACTGCTGCCGGTTGTCAAGCAATTACAAGTATCTTGGAGAATTATGAACGCGCCTCTGGCCAACAGGTTAATAAGGACAAATCCACGCTATTTTTCAGCCCGAACACTCCAATTGACGTCAAGGAGGGTATCTCAAATTCGCTTAAGATACGGGTGGAGAATCGAGGTGGCAAGTATTGGGGATTACCTTCTATCATTGGGCGTTCCAAGTCCGAGGTCTTTAATTATGTTAGAGAGCGGGTCTCCGCTAAACTTCAGTCTTGGAACCACTCAAAGTTGAACGCTGCGGGGAGAGAAGTATTGTTGAAGTCTGTTTTGCTTGCTATGCCTACATTTGTTATGCAGTGTTTTCTATTACCTATAGGCTTTTGCAACGATATTGAACGGGTTATCCGGAAATTCTGGTGGGGAGTGTCGATGGGGAAAATAAGGTCAATTGGGTGAGTTGGAGAAAGCTTTGTGATAGCAAATACCAAGGTGGTTTGGGATTCCGGGATTTACACGCTTTCAACCTTGCATTACTCGCCAAACAAGGGTGGCGGCTTCTACAGGGCCCTGCCTCTCTTTTCCAGAGGATCTTTCAAGGGAAGTATTACTCGCACTCCTCTTTTTGGGAAGCGGAGTGTCCTAGCACAGCCTGTTGGGCTTGGCGGAGCATATGTGCAGGCCGAAATGTCCTTAAAAAAGGTTGGCGGTGGGCTGTGGGAATTGGTTCATCCATTGATATTTGGAACGACCCCTGGTTACCTCGGCCTCTTTCGTTCAAAGTACTCTCACCTAAGCCCCCGTCGGGGTCCCCTTCCCATGCCAGATTCGTTTCAGAACTAATTGATCCCAACACACTTAGCTGGAATCTCTCTCCCCTTGATGATCTATTTTTGGCCATAGATAAGGAGGCCATCCTTACCATCCCTTTAAGCTCTCAAGGAATCTCTGATCGGGGTATTTGGCATTATACGGACGACGGGTGCTTTACGGTAAAATCTGCCTACTACTTGGCTAAGGCCTCTCTAATGCATCTCCATTCCCGCGAACAAGGCGAATCGAGCACAGGTATGAGTAACAAGCATATGTGGAAATCCCTATGGAGTCTCAGGGTTCCAAATAAAATTAAAAGCTTTATATGGCGCTCCCTCCATAATGCCATTGCTGTTTTGGTAAACCTGAACCGTAAGCATGTTGATATACCCCCCTTCTGCCCGCGGTGTTGCAAGACACCGGAATCGGTGGAACACTTGTTTTTTCGCTGCAAGGAGTCTAAGGCTGTTTGGGATATATCTCCTTTTGCTTCCATAATCGCCGGGATCGATGAGGTCTCGTCCTTTTTGGATTGGTGGAAGTCTGTTACAAGCCCTTGGGTAGAACTCGCCCCCAAAAGCTAGCTCAAGGGGGAAGGGTGCCCAGGGACTTATAAACCCCCCACCAGGGATCCATACTCCCGATGTGGGACAAGTCCTATACCTTGCACTGGATCATAACAAACCCAACCCCTTCAGAGCCGACGTCCACGGCGGCAGGTCGCCCTTCTGGCACCTCCGACAACACCCGTGGCGGCCTCTTCCAAGGAGGGACCTGCTCTGATACCAATGTTACAAACCCTTGGGTAGAACTCGCCCCCAAAAACTAGCTCAAGGGGGAAGGGTGCCCAGAGACTTATAAACCCCCCACCAGGAGCCCATACTCCCGATGTGGGACAAGTCCCATACCTTGCACTGGATCATAACAAAGTCTGTCACTAAGGCTATTCGTGAACTCCGGGGTAGTCACAATCTGGAAGCTCTTCTAGCCTCGTTGTGTTGGTTCATTTGGAAGGCACGTAACAATGCTTATTTTGATTCGGTAGTGCAACCGTGTACGACAATTCTAGAGAAAGCTACTGGCCTTTGTACTGAGATTGATAATCTGGATGCCCCCAAATCCAAGCCCCAGGCAACTGATTTATCTGCCACTCCCTCTCGGTGGCTCCCTCCTTCTATGGGGGTTATCAAGTTTAACGTCGACGGGGCTGTTAGAAGGAAGGATGGTCGCGTGGGAGTTGGAGTGGTGGCTCGTGATTATCTTGGCAATCTTCTGGGTGCTCTCTCAACCAGCTTTTGTGGTAATTTCTCACCCCGCACAACGGAGGCTATGGGATTCAGGGAAGCGCTTGCTTTTGCGCTAAATAAACGGTGTGGTTCAATTATTGTTGAAGGCGACTCAGCTCAGATTGTGCAGGCCCTCACTGCCCGGAATAAATCCTTTTCGGATTGCAGTTCCGTCCTCTTGGATTGTTTGCACCTTGCTTCTTCTTTCTCGTGTTGCAAGTTTAGTCATGTTTAACCATAGGTGTAATAAAATTGCCCACTTGTTGGCAAGGAAAGCTTTATTGGGCGTTAGTATAGAAGTTTGGGGGGACTCTGGTCCTCCTTGGCTGTCTAATATTGTATCCGGTGAGGTCTGTTCCCCGGACCCTCTTTATTCTTAATAATATTTTCCCTCTTTCTGTGAAAAAAATAAAATAAAACATAACGACCAGCAAGACAAGTGAGCACATGAACAAGATCACCACGAGAATAAATAAGTCATCTAATTAATCTGGATTATATGTTTGAAGTATTAAGAAAATCCACCCAATCACTCCCACAAGCATATTATTACCACAAGTTATAGAAAGCAAGGCTATCTTCTATTTTCCTTTTTTTTTTTTTTTCCTTTGAAAGTGTTACTATTAGTCCACATCATTGACTAGCATACCAAAACAGTCTCCATATTTTACAGAACTTCCTAACGCTTTTCTTTCCTAAGATTGTTGGGGAAAAATATATGAACTAGGAATTTATGTTAGAATAATAATTCTAAATAATATACACCAAACAAATTAAGGAAATTAGATAAATAGAGTAAGGATTAGAATAGCCTGTGGGGTGGTCGAGGCACGCGAAATCGCGCTCTCCTTAGGAAAGATACACCCCCTTCTGCACGGGGTTGAATGACGCTCCTTCCCCAAGATACAACGACCTTCGAGTTTGCTTCTGTGCAGTGAATTAAACTCACGAACCAAGTTGTTTCCCGACACTCGAAACCGTGTGAAAATAGTAGCCAATAAACAAGTTAATATGTAATGGATCAACTATATATTTCTAGAGAAAGAAGAAAGGAATCAGAGGCTCTCGTGTGTACATTCTGTTGGCAGTAGTTTATCAAATATGATATGCCAATAGTTGTATTTCTAAAGAAACAACAAAGCAACATTTATAGGCTTAAGCTTGCGTTAGTTGCTAGGAGTTCTGATTTTGTGGAGAGATAATAGGAAACAACCAATTAATGTTATAAGCACCATCAATATAAAATATAATTTGTTTAACAAAACCAACTAATCCTATTATATAGGAGCCGTTATAGTTGAAGTAGGATAATGGTTGTTTTGTTAGAGAATAATAAGTAGACCAAGTCAATGTAAAACACTAATTCCATAAATCTCTCCAACATAATTATTTACTTGGTAATTACTCAATAACATATAATTGTAAACTATTAAATTAAAACAACATAAATCAATCTACAAGTGCAAGAAAATTCACTATAAAATAGATCTAATTATGAGAGTGGAGACCATATCACTTTCTTGTATTTTTAGCAACACAATTAATAATTATGCTCGCCTAAAGCGCTTAATACTTTTTATACTTAGTATAGCCCTATAATAAAATCGGGGGTCAAAAACCCGTCGTGTTAAGGATGGGCCAGGTGATTCTAACCCGTCCCAAACACATTGGAAAATGGAAATCCATTAACCCATAACCGATCAATTAGCCCTTGAGAACTAACGGTAGCAAGGCAATCGGGCAAGTGGCTTGATCTGTCTAAACCGAACAACCTCACAGAGCAAACAAATAAATCTCTAATGAAAACCCAAAATAGTTTCAAAATCTCTGACAGAATAATTGGATGCACACATTTGGCTACGATAGTTTTAACCTTTTTTTTTTTCTTTTTTGATGATAGAGAATTCTAAATTCCTCCAATAGTTGCGTTTGAAATTAATGTTCGACTCAGGGAAATGCAACGACGACACCCACTTTTAGGTGTACTGTGTGAACCCTTGAAGTGCCTTGAATTCGTGACATTTGTACAAGAATTCTAAATTTTTCCACAGAAATTCATTGCATTTGATTAAAAATTTATAACAAGACAACAACTCAGATCACACAAGGGTAATCTCTTTGAATGACCATATGAATTTATGTGAAAGAATGTTATAATTTTTTAGGGTTAATAATCTACTTGTCTCTTAAACTATTTCATTTTTAGTTAATTCCCCATTCAAGTACCAATTGAATTTACTTGCCCCTTCAACTATGTAAATGTTTGTTAATTGGTCGAATCCGTCCAAATTAAAGGAAAAAGTAGAAGCAAAAAAAACCCTAACCATCTTAATTTGCTACCAACTGAAGGGTAAAATAGATTTTTCCACCCAAACCCACTAAATTGTGTATTTGGGGGTAAATTAGCAGCCGTAAATCCAACTCCTCAAACTAGTCGATCAAAGAGAGACTGAGAGACCAAAAGAATTAATCTTGAGAGCTTCAAAGAATCGATCAAAGAGAGAGTGAATTGGTGACTCTGGATTGTGGGGAGATGGCATGGATCTTGAGAGCTCCAAAGGAATCGAAACAAAAATGTAAGTTTTTTTTTCTCTCTCTATTGAGTTTGACACAACAGAGTGGTAGAAAATTGAGATTACTAATGAACGATTAAAATGGGTTTTTAAGCAAACAATTGAGAGCTCCCAAGGAATCCACTTCATATATATGATAGTTCTCTTTAGGATTCATTATTATTATTAATAATAGCTCCAAAGGAATCCACTTTGTATGTAATAATAGCTCCAAAGGAATCCACTTTGTCTTCCTTGTAGAGCCCCGAGAGAATGACTGCCGTAGCAGTTGGGTTGTGCTTGACAAACTTCGTGAGAGATGTAAATGTAGGAGTGGGAAAATGGGGACAAATTTTTGGAGAAGAAGATGGGATTACATACATATACACTTATATTGTTAGGTGAAAGACATAAGTGCCCTTCAAAAGCACCACTTAGGATTTTTGTTAAGTTTTCCGTCCATGAATTGGATGGAAAGTGAGGGATTTGACCAATTAACTAACGTTTACATAGTTGAAGAGGCAAGTAAATTCAATTGGTAGTTGGAGGGGAATTTAACTAAAAATTGAATAGTTTAAGGGACAAGTAGATTATTAACCCTAATTTTTTATACGGTTGCGTTATGAATTTTTATGAAAAAATGCTATGAAATCAAGGCGATTCGAAGACAACTTCAATGCACTGATTCGAGGAAAAAGAGAAAATTAAATAAGAAAGGAGGGATTAAAACAAGATCGCTAGCATCAGCAGGAATCCTTAATAAAAGAATTAATAGAAATCCGAACCAAGGGATTCTTTAATCTTTAGCTCTTTACATCGCCCGAGCTAAATACACTGACCTTGGCCTCCAGTTGGGGCGGGGGCGAACTGATCGTCCACAGAAAAAAGAGAGAGAGAGAGAGAGAGAGAGAGAGAGAGAGAGATGAGGAAGAGAACAAATTCCCAGTCTTAGTTAGAGCAAGTCCAATATGGGATAAAAAATCAGTTGTATATTTATAATGGAACCAACGGGGCGGTTCTATAGGCACAATGAATAACACAACAGTTGACAAAAAAAAATTGTGACCCCCACGCAAATTATCAGAACCGTTGATCAATTTGTTTAAAATATGTTTTTAACATTGCCTGTAAAAAATCAACTCATTTGAATATCGGTTAGGGATTGATCAGTTCATTCGGCTGAATCTTGTCAGATTTTACAGGATAAATTTGAATGAACTGATTAAACCTTTACCGAGATCCAAATGAGTTGATTTTTTACAGGAACTCTTGCAAACATGTTGTAAACAACTTGAACGGCTCTGATTGTTAGCGTGAGGCTCTGATTATTGTTGTGTTATTCGTTGTGTCCATAGAACCACCCCGTAGAACCAATGTATGGAACTCAATGCTCCATTGAATGCACAAGTTGTATTTTCGGTGCCAAATATAGAACCAATGATAACTATAGCCATCCTTGCCACTTTATCAAATTACAACTACCATGTTGTAAAACGCACGTTATGAATGCGACTAAGTTAGGAGAAAGCAAACAAAACAAGCAATCACACGAGACAAAAGATTTACGTGGTTCCTCCAAGATTGAGGTACGTCCACGGGCGAGAAGAGAGATAGAGTTCACTATCAATAGTGAAGAAGAGATACAAAGAGCCGGCTATGATCTGTAACTCTGGAGAAGCCACAATATGAGAGAAAGCTAAACGATTACCCAAAGCCTCTATTTATAAGAAACATAATCAATAGGAAATCCTAAACACAATAGGAAATCCTAAACGCAATTGAAATTCTCCAAGAAAGGAAAATTCAAGGTACAATTCCCACAATTCTCCTTAATTTGACTATATATCAATGTTTTTCAGATCCATAATAATACGATTAAACTCGTCTAGTGATCCTTAACAGGTGTACCTTCACGCATTCGAAACGTATAAAGACGTTGTTTAAGATACAACCTGTTCGTAAGCGACTTCGTCATATATATGCCTTCCAACTTTAGCCAAATACCCACTGCTGAAGTTTCTTCTTCCACCTCGCGAAGAACATTGTTTGCCAGATTCAACTGAATAGAGCTCAGAGCTTTGGCATCCATGTCTTCCCAATTCTCCGGACTAACCCCGGACTTCGCCAATCCTAACAAAGCCTTGTGCAATCCCTGTTGGGTTAACAGAGCCTTCATCTTTACTCTCCAAAGACTGAAACTGCTGATCTGCCCATCAAATTTCGCGATCTCGAACTTAGCCGCTATAACCACAATCAGAAACGAAACCCTAGTTTTTTAACCAGAAGCTTTGATACCAGTTTGTTGTAAAACGCACGTTATGAATGCGATTAAGTTAGGAGAAAACAAACAAAACAAGCAATCACACGAGACAAAAGATTAACGTGGTTCCCCCAAGATTGAGGTACGTCCATGGGCGAGGAAAGAGAGAGAGTTCACTATCAATGGTGAAGAAGAGATACAAAGAGCTGGCTATGATCCGTAACTCTGGAGAGGCCACAATATGAGAGATAGCCAAAGGATACCCAAAGACTCTATTTATAAAAAAACACAATCAATAGGAAATCCTAAATACAATAGGAAATCCTAAACACAATTGGAATTCTCCAAAAAGGAAAATTCAAGGTACAATTCCAACTAACCTTATTTACTGAATAGTGTACTATTTACTGAATACGACACTAACACTGTCGGGCCGGAATAATAATAATACATCTAATATTATTAGCCGTTAAATACAAATATCAATATAATCTAGACCTCATTATTGGTAAATCAAAGTAACATAGGCTAAAGTGTAAGCACATTGATTTTCTTAGGGTTAAGGGTAGCATTATACGAGTAATTGTTAAAATATTGTGATTCTTATGATGGTCCTTCAATTTTGTAGGGGGTGTATTTCCACGTTAGCCTGTATCACGTGCAGGCTTTGGCTCGGCCCTAAATCTGCAAAACAAAGAAAGGGTTACAGCACCCTTGCCTCTCGTTGGCAAAGGCCCTCCGATGCTTAAGTTAGTACTGGATTACTAATTAAGCCAAGAACACAATGCGTATAACTGGGTGTTACAGCGTACCTTTTGTCATGGTTATCGCCCTGTATTTATAGGTGTAGATGTTCATCAATTTGGGCATCTCGTGCCCCCTGTTTCCTATTCTCTTTAGGAATCTTTCTCTTAACAGGACTTTCCTATTAAGAGATAACTTCCATATCCTGCTAGATCTCGTCTAGCAGAGGTCTTCCCTTCCATATAGGATTCTTTCCTATATGTGGCATACTCCTAATCATGTTAGGACTTCCCATATCAATCCCTTTCTCTACGGGATTGCTCCTTATCTCATAAGGAGCTACTGTAGAATATTCTGGAATGCCTCACCGCCTTATTCGTGGCGGTGCCGAGCTTTCTCGTAGCTCGGAATAACCCGTACATAGCTCAGCTTATCACGCCGAGCTGAATTATGTACTCCAGAATGTTGTTTAAGCTATACACGTAGCCTATCCAGTTCGGCAATCCCAGGGACACTCCCTATGTCCTACGCCGAACTGGTGCATCCTGATTTAATAGTTCGCTCTTATTAATCCGGCCTTATTTATAGCCAAACCAGATCGGCACAGGGCCTAAGGACTCCCTATGTGGAATGCCGAGCTATTCACCCTCTCGTGGTGAACGTCCTAGGCACGTGCTATACCTAGTAGTAGGGTAATCAGACTTTACCCTCTCCAAATTTGTACCAAATACACCAACATAAATTATCTTGAAGTATTTCACTTCAATGATTGAGATAAACAATTCCATCTCATAGAAGTTAATAATGTTACAATTGACCGATAAGTAGTCCATTTTCATTAGCAATTGTGAATAGTTTAAATAAGAAACACTGATGTTATACCTCCCATAAGCAAATTACATTCACATATGTATATCATATTCAATGTAACTTAGAACTATTGAATAATTAATCACATGAACTAATATTCATGAAACAAATTATATCCAATATATGAAAGAAAATATTTGAGAACAAGAAAGTAAAGCACTTATTATTAAAAGAAAATAACAAATTTATTTATTCTGAGGGCATTAATCCCAACGACAATAGTTTACATGGCATTTGATTTGCAAATAAGATACATGGTAAAAGAGGAATACAAAAGAGAGAAAGAAACGATCGAGGTACTCCTAATGAGACCATGATCGGTCCAAAAGATCGATCACAATATATAGTTCTTGAAGAACTATTTTATTTAAATATCTGGTTCATTATTTTGTTTATTTTACCGTAGGTTTCTTTTATAATTGTCTTAATTTTGAATATAATACTAGCTTCTCCATAATTAAGTTAAGTCTTCTTTGCTTCTGCTTTTGTTCGAGGTACTGTTCCAATCACTATGTCCCAAAATGAGGAAGTGACGCCGAAGCCTCGGTTCTGGATGCGGAAATGATGATTCAAGTGATATTTCTGCAGGAATATTATAAGCAACAAATTCATTAGCCGGAAATGATGATTCGAATGATATTTTTGCAGAAAAAAACTATTTCCTCCATCCCAATTTAAATGTCATCTACGGGGGGCGTGCAAGTTTGACCTAAAAAAATAAAATACTTTCGCAATTACTTTTTAATTTTTCTTTCTACCGTTCAGAGATCTCAGTGAGTGTTTTTTCTTTGATGTAAAAATTTTTAAAAAAAAAAAATCTACAAATATATTTTCTTTTACGTATGAAACATTTAAAATGGGACAAAGGGAGTGCTACTTTTGTGCATACTGGAAAGCAACTTCCAGGCCCCTTTGGATCCTAAATCATGATGGAGGGAAAAGGGAAAGGAAAATGAATTTGTTAAATTAAATTTTTTCTTTATCCCATTTACTTTAAATTTTTCTCTATGCAAATTCAATATCCAAACACAGCCTTATTATTTAAAGACTAGAGTGGACGTTCACTATAAGGCAAGTGTTGATATAGGTCAGGCAGGGTTTTTACCTTGAGATTTCGAGCAACGTCACCTGTCGGCTGTGCATGGTGCAAGTAGTAATGGGTGACGTCATACATCACATAACCCAGCATGAAACCTCCAAACGCAGCAGGAGCGGTCGAAGGAGTATAGAGAAGTTTAAACAAGTTCCAAAACTGACAGGAAAAGAGAAAATGCATGTTAGTCAGAAGCTATATATATATATATATATATATGTATATTTGACACCGACACGACATGGAACGACATGCCAATTTTTGAAATAATTTCTTTAGTTATTCAAACCTATATTGTATCCAATAAGACTCCCTTATGTCAAAATGTTTTGGTCTTTACTAGATTCGGATTAATTTTTGTGGATTAATTGTTTGTACTGATGAGAAGAATCGAAGTCCTAAAAAAAATATACCGTAGATCAAAGTATACAAAAGGTGAAAAAAGTTCAAAAAGATGAAAATGACTGTCTTTTGATGTCTTTAACCTCGTCTTATATGGTGTTAATTTTTTAAACTTTCGTCTATATATTTATACATTTTTAACTTCCCTCTTCGAGACGAAAGATTATGTAAAAGTTACGGCGAAAATGTAAAAGTTACGGCGAAAAGCTAGAAAATGGGAGACTAAAACTTAAATAATGGTGACTATGTTAACCAAAAATTGACTTGGTCCAAACGCACTCTTAATATCTAGGTTTGGACACCCGATGGAGTGATATTTCGCTTTTGGCCCAATACTTTAAAATGCTATAAATATTTTATGCCGAAAAAGTTTTTTAAAACTTATAAAAACCACCATGCCATTTTCCATTAACAACGATACACTCTTTTGGCATTTCCTACCACTCCCCTCTCACATGTGGTGGGACACGTAGTGTGTCCCACCACGTGTGAAAAGTTTTTAGGATGAGCTAGATCTATCATTTTTGTTCTCGATGTGTGTCCCCGGCATGTCCCACCATGAAAAATGTTTAAAATTAATGGACAAGTCGCACTGACAAGTAGAAAAGGAACGAGCAAGGTTGAGAGGTAAGTACCAGAACACTAAAAACAAGTGCTACAGCAGGAGGGATAACCAGTCGTTGCCTATCCATGGGGTGCTTATGATGGTAACCATGAAGAAGATAATGCAAGGTGTTTCCCCTAGACAACAAAGTTCATCGCACATATTATACAGAGAATCGAAAACGTTGAAAACACGCACGCTCGCGCGCGCAGATAGAGGGAAAGAGAGAGAGATAGAGAGACATATTATACAGAGAATCGAAAACATTAAAAGCATACAAGCTCGCGCACAGAGAGAGAGAGAGAGAGAGAGAGAGAGAGAGAGAGAGAGAGAGAGAGAGAGAGAGAGAGAGAGAGAGACTAACCAATAACTCTTTGTTTTCATGTGAAAAAGGAATCGGTGCAAAGTGTATTCCATAAATGTCCATAGGAAAATACCAAAGGCCACTGTCAATCCAATCTGAGGAAAGTTATGGCCCAGCCGAACAGACTTGAAGATGAACCAGCTTGCAACTGGCAGCCAGACCACAGGAACGTGCCACCACTGAACTTTTGTCAAAAACTGTGTAACAAGCAAAATTCGTCGGTGAAAAATAAAGACAATAAGAATAATTACTCTAATTGCTTGTTAAATACTTATTTTTGATAGGTAAGATAGGAGATAAATACTCTAATTGCTTCAAGTGTTGCAAAGAATTTTGTAGTTGGTAAAGGTATAAAGGTGTACGTAACCGATTCAAGAGTTCGATCTACCCTGTGATCCTAAAGTTGAAAGGCATGCCACCGCCGCTGACTGATTTCTTTACTAAGGGGATGTTCTACTAAGGCCGTTTTTAGAATAAACTGGTTTTTTCATTGTTTTTTATGTCATGTATTGTAAAAGAATGGCATGTCTTGATTTTTGAAAAAAAATTATTTTTTGTTAGTGGAACACTCCCTAAGATTTGCACTGTTCCTCGCTTTTGTTGGTTGGCAAACTCCCAATGCTACTTGCGCTAGCTAGAATCATGAATTTTGAGAGGGGTGGGGAGGTAGTTTGTTTTTACTTATATTATTGTCATTAACCATTAACATTTGGGTAGTATGGTTTTTTGGATTGCAAGATTTATAAGTTTGGATTGTAACCTACTAATAATAGTAAACTTTAACAAGAATGCCAAATTGCATGGTAATACCTCCAAAAAGTTATTTTCAAAGAACCGAGGGCCTTCCTTGCTAATAATAGGCTGGTGAACCCACTCCTCGTAATTCTCTCCTAGGTGTCCAACCTGTGAAAGATTTTTATTTGAGAGTTTGGGAATTGACAATAGCATGAAGAGTTGAAACAAAAGAAAAGCTAAAGTACCGAATAGCAAATAAACATTTTTGCAAAGACAAGCAATTCGAAACAAATATCAATATAATTGTCCACGGGCTATCAAAGATATCATACATGTCGAGGTCCACACAAGATGACTCGGACATCCGATTATAAAAAAAAAAAAAGTAATAATACCCCAGGTGATGAGCATTTGCTAGTAATAACACAGAGTTACAAATTTGATAAGCCAGTGCTTAGAAAAACACACAAAAAGGGAAAAAATTCTACTTCTGGTTCAATTTTGCTTTATTTTAATTGTTGATTTGTTCTAACAAGCATCGTAAAATAGAATGCAAAATGTAGAAGGCATTTACCTGGAAGACAAGGGGTTTATTCAAGTCCACTGTGAAGCCTTGTGCAACCATCTTCGCACCTTTTTATTGTAACCGAAGTGACATGGGCAAGGAAATATTAAGACAACTTGATAAACAAAATATTGAGTAATCGAATCCATTAGAACACAACATACTAAAACAAACTACATGGAAAAAATCTTTAAGCCAATAGCACTGGAACGGGCTCTCATAAAAGTTCATGGTTTGCGAGGGTTGGTTTAACCAAAAAACGCTTTGAGTGATTAAAAAAAATTGAGTAAAAAAAAAATAACGAATAGATCAACACCGACATCATCGCAGCAAGAAAAATAAAGGGTAGAAAATAAAGAACATGGCATATAAAATTTCCGAAGACCTTTAATTCCATTGCAGTAAACTTAGGTTTACTGGTTTGTTTGGGGTATTGGGAGGGGATGGGATAAGAGGGGTTAGAGGCCATCTACCTTGCTACAGAAGTCTGAGCGCTAAAAGAGTAGGGAAATCCTGGACGGTGGGAGAAAGGGGTACTCCGGTGGTGGGGTTGGTCCGTGGCCTGTACTGAAATGAGGTGAAAAGAGGGGAGAGAGCTGGTTTTATAGGGGAGGGAGGGGTACTGGTGGCAATGCTTCAATGAGAATAAGGGCTAGTCTAGGCTAGTTTAGGCCATGAGGCTGTGTAGACCAGGGACGGATGCACACAGGGGCACGGGGGGTCACGTGCCCCGCTGACCCCCACGGGTCAATGCAAAAAAAATAATAATAATTAATTTTGGGAAATAAGTTTTGTATATATATTATTTGAGTCGGAATCTTGCAACAAAATCCGTGTGGTTCTGGTGGTAAGGCACTATGACAATGCTTCAATGAGAATAAGGGCTAGTCTAGGCTAGTTTAGGCCATGAGGCTGTGTAGACCAGGGACGGAATGCACACAGGGGCACGGGGGGTCACGTGCCCCGCTGACCCCCACGGGTCAATGCAAAAAAAAATAATAATAATTAATTTTGGGAAATAAGTTTTGTATATATATTATTTGAGTCGGAATCTTGCAACAAAATCCGTGTGGTTCTGGTGGTAAGGCACTATGACAATGCTTCAATGAGAATAAGGGCTAGTCTAGGCTAGTTTAGGCCATGAGGCTGTGTAGACTAGGGACGGATGCACACAGGGGCACGGGGGGTCACGTGCTCCGCTGACCCCCACGGGTCAATGCAAAAAAAAAAAAAAACAAAATCTGTGTGGTTCTGGTGATAAGGCACTATGACTAAGCCGAAGGTCGCGTGTTCGAGATTTGACACTTCTTTTTTAAGCCATAAAAATTTGAAAGGTTATCAAATAAGAGTTATCATTGAGGTTTGAACCCTAGACCTCTGGTTCCAAAACCAATGTCTTCCCTCTTGTCACTAGACCAACAACATTCATTGTACAACAACCTAGTAGTTTTGTTATATATTTTGAACCTATAATGGTAAATAATAATTCCCCTAATATTTTTTTTTAATTTTAATTTTGTGCCTTCTTTTTAAGAAAATGTTACAAAATTATGAGAAAATTGTTTAACTTAGATATTTTTTAATTTTAGAAATCTTTCACGATGGTCCCTATAGCCTTCAATAATTTCTTGTTTGGTATTAGGTTTAGATTCAATCTTACACGGTTTCTGGTCCCTAAAAAAATTGTTGACTAGGAAAAAAATTTCACGATTACGATTAATAAGATGCCCCCACTGGATTGAATTTCTGGATCCGTCCCTGGTGTAGACTATGCTAGACTAGGTATATATGTAATGACATACTAGCACAAAACCCGTGCGAAGATAATTGATCAGACACATAAAATCACATCGCTCAATCGTACTCTTACGAATGTTTCACCGTTAACTTTTTCGCATAGCATTCTTGGCACTTCACTTTATTTCACTTTTCTCAAGATTAACTTTTTCGTATAGCATTCTTGACAAATGAACGGGGCCACAGTAGGGGGAGAAATACTTAAAACAGCACACAACTTAAAACCCCACGCACCACTGGGTGAGATTTGAACCCTGGCGGAGTTCCCAATGGACACGCGCTATTACTACTTTGACAAATTGAATTGTTATGCAATTCTTTCCCGCTTTTATATTTATTATTAGTTTTTGCCAAAAAAAAAAAATCTTTGTGGTATTTTGGAACCGGGGTGGCACGTGCCATCTCCCGTTCTAGACTTCCGTCCCTTGATATATGTGTCGTAGCATATGCATGGCATGCATTACTCTTGATTGAATTGACATTTTATATCTTGGGAGAGATTTGGGAGCTATATAAATTATGAAACACGTCATATAAAACATGACGACTCACAAATATATGCATATAAATGTACATTCTAGTTCAAGTGATAGAGAGGGTGAATATATATATATATACACCACCGATCCAGTCAAGGATCCCGGAAATCCGGATTGAAGCCTTTTTCGGTGTTTTGATGCTTTTAAAAATTGTTTTTGGGAAATCCGAGCCGTCCAATGTGTTCAAAAGGTGTTTTCCAAGGTCCACGCGGAAAATCTTCAAAAAAAAATACCGGGAAGGGCTTGATCCAAGCAGTTTTTCGCAAAAATTATACATTTACAGTTTTGCTAAAATCGCTTGGATCAAGCCCTTCCCGTATTTTTTTGAAGATTTCGTGCGTGGACCTTGGAAAACACCTTTTGAACAAATCGTCAAAAAATATCGGGAAGGTGGAGTCCCGGATTCGGGACTCCCGGATGATAGTTACTCTATATATATATATATATATACACCGCGATCTGTCAAGGATCCCGGATTTCCGGACCGAAGCGTTTTGATGCTTTTCCCAATTGTTTTTGGGAAATCGAGCCGTCAATGTGTTCAAAAGGTGTTTTCCAAGGCCACGCTGGGAAATCTTCAAAAAAAAAATACCGGGGGAAGGGCTTGATCAGCGGTTTTCGCAAAAAGCGCATATTTACAGTTTTGCGAAAACCGCTTGGATCAAGCCCTTCCCGGTATTTTTTTTTGAAGATTTCCCGCGTGGGCCTTGGAAAACACCTTTTGAACACATTGGACGGCTCGGATCGTCAAAAAAATATCGGGAAGGTGGAGTCCCGGATCCGGGACTCCCGGAATATATATATATATTTTTTTTGGGTAATTTAGCTTGAAATTAAAAGGGGTTAAGCGAATGTACAACCTACAAGGGGCATACCCCAGGAAGGACAAAATGAAAATAAAGTAAAGAAAAAAAAGTGCGTACTGCCCGGCACAAACCGCCAGGGTGGGAAAATCGGTGGTCCTAGCACAACCCGCCAGGATAGGGAATAAAATGACAAACATTTTCGGATTGTGTAAATCGGATGGTTGGCAGTTGTGGTCCCACTGATGATTGACACCCTGCAACTTTGCTTTGATTAATGGGCACAAAGGCCAATTATTGATACTGGGCACAAAGGCCCACCAAGTCACCAAACATGCTCCACACTGGGATGAACAGTGGAACCCCATGGCTACGCTTCCATAAGGCTTGAACAAAGTAGAAACCCATCAGAACCATAGGATCGGACCCCATACGATTTGGACACCTTTATGCTAAAATCCAGAACCCATAGTGGTATTACCCCCACCGCCGTGACACCAACGACACATAACGGAAGAGAACTGGAGTGCTAGGGAAGAACATCATTGTACAAGGCTGGACCCCCAAGTCCTGAATGCTCTGCGTTGCAATCTGTTATATTAGGCCACTGTATTTGCTGTTCATTATGATCGAATAAGTCGAGAGGTGAGGAGCCACTCAACTGTCCCCAATGGGAACCACTTGAAATGGGCCCACACTTTAGTCGAATCTGTCCTGTATAGCAATTAGTTGAACAACCGCCCAAACAATGATATATCCCCATTTCAGTACAATAATTGATTTATGGTATGTGGTTGGGTATGTGCCTATAGCATTATTGATTTCAGTATGTGCAGTCCAAATCCCCATTACGAGTACAATGTGCGCCCAAAGAAACATGGTCCACATGCTACGGGGTAGTTGGCACAGATTGAACCAATAGTTTGAATGGGAATACACAAAGTGCAAACCCACCGAATACATTCAGAATATGAACACAACACAGTAACGAGGTTCATATATTGGAAATTTTCTTTGGCTGTATGATAAACATAATACCTCAAATATGGGATGTAGATAATCCATCCAACTTTGAATCTCGAACCCCTTTTCAGATGACCCATTTGCTGTCAACTAGCTGCATGTAGTTTTGGAGCTCCAAAGAACAGCTCCATTACAGACTCATAATAGAAATGAGGATCAACTCCACAACGGGCTTGGATACACCTATGCAGAACCAGAAACCCATATTGGTATTACCCCCTCCACCGTGACATCATCGACACATAATGGAGGTGAACTGAAACCAGGGGCGGACCTGGGGGGGTGCGGAGGGGGTGTTCGGCCCCTGCACTCCCCCCAATTTTCGACATATTTTCAATTTTTTCAGTGTATTTTTAGTTCATTTTCAATTTTTCTGTATATTTTCTATAAAGTGACCCCCCCGCAGCTACAATACTGCGTCCGCCACTGACTGAAACACAGAGGAAGAACAAGCAATGCTAGCAGTTGAACCCCATGTCTAAAATGTTTCCTCGTGAAACTCTTCAACAGATTCCTTGCAATTGATCCCAAGCTCATATTGAATGGCCTGAGCAACAGAACGCTACTCATTGATTTTGAAGTAGTGGCATGAGAACCAGCCATGTGAAGTATCCATTATATGATAACACCACACAGATGTGTGGGTCAATTAGAAACCAGATTTTCGGGGAAGCCACTCGTAGATCTTGTAGAAAATGCAGATTGTGGGTTGAAACTCCTTGGGCTGGTGGATAGGGGTGGTTCAGATCCACCTGATGAGGTTTAAAGCCAACTGGATGTTGGATTTTGTGCTTGAACTGTTGAGAGTCCAACCCATGTGGGCCGATGGGCTTAGGCCCAGATGGGAGGTTTTAGGGTTTTTTATGTTATTTCTATAAATACTCTATGATGCCTAGGGTTATGTGTGTGGTAGCACAATGTAGAGAGAGAGGCAGAGAGTGTGAGAGGGGGAGCCGGTTGTGGCTCTCCCGGAGAGAGAGAGATACACGAGAGAACTGTGAGGTTTCATCTATTGTGAGATTGAGTGTGAGTGTGTAACACAAGATCACGGATTTTCTCCGGATTATAGTGAAACCCCCCTCCCCGTGGATGTAGGCCCGATTTGGCCGAACCACGTATATTTGTGTGTTGTGTTTCTCTTGATTTTACTGTTTCTGTATGAGAGGTGCGCGTTTGGGCACAACAAACTGGTATCAGAGCTTGGGTTGAAGCACCGGAGAGCGCAGAGCAGTTGGAAAATCACTCGGAAGCCATTGGAGCACTGTTGAAGCTTTGGTCGGATAAAACAGGTGACGAAACTTGTTTTTGATCAGAGGGAAAGGTGCTACTCTCAGAGACGAGTTCAACGGAGTGCTCGGAGTCAGTTTTGGTCACCGGAGTGGGTCGAAATCAAGATTTGAAGGGCGTCGGGTGGAGGCGGAGGCACCGTGGTGTTGCGGTCTTACCTAGAGTGATCGAATGAAGGATTTTATCATGGGGTTTTGTTTGCCTCGTAAAAATGATCACGGAGATGGAAGCCCGGTAGCCGGAGAAGGATGGACGCGCCTCCACGCGCGGCTTGAATGTCGGCGCGTCAGATTCCGCTAACGCGTGTGTTACACGCGCTGAAGGGTCTGGAAGATGACCCACGTGGAGCACAGTCAGCGCCAGTCAGCAGCCACGTCAGCGACACGTCAGCAGGTCCGCCACGTCAGCAGAAAGGGTCAGAAGGGTCACGGGTTCAGGGTCAAAGAGGTCAAAGAAGTCAAGGTCCAGGTCAAAGGGATCAAAGGGATCAGAGGTCAGGTCAAAGGGGTCAGACCGAAGGTCAAAGGGGTCAAACCGGTTAGACCGGCGGTTCACAGGAAAGGTAGACCGGGTTCGGCCAGACCAGAACCGGATAATGGTCTGGAAGTAGACCAGATTATGTTTTTTGACCGGTTCAGTGGGATTTTGACCGGTTCATGGCCAGTTCGGACCGGTTCCCGACTCGGTTTTTCGTTCCGGATCCAACCACGCGCTCTGTTTTTTATGAAGAGGCTCGGAAGCAGGTGTTATTGCTGGATTGAGCCAGATTTGGATGTTCGGAGGCGTTTTGGGTTGTGAGGAGGCTGTTCCTAGCTTATTGGACGGTTCCGGATTCATTGGTTGGCTTGGATTTGAGTGATTCGAGTCAGATTTTGCGGTCCTAGACACATCCGGAGAGATTGAGAAGGATCCGACGCGGTCAGATCAATTAGATGGGATGTTGTTGAGTCGGAGGCAAACCATGGGAGATCCGATGGGAGTCCAGGGGGTGTTGGGAAAGCTGGGAATGGAACATGGATGAACTGGGAGGCAGGATGAGACCCGGGAGAGCTGACGGAGAGTGGCGAGAGACCAGGATAGTGGCAGGAGTGGCAGATAGGTGACTAAAGAGGCGAGCGGAGTTGGATAGCTACACACCAGGAGTATTGGACAGACTTTGCAGAGATCGGAGGTTGACCGGAGCAATCAGGTGATTGCGGATTCGCGGCGTTTGAGCCGTGGTGATCAGTCGGAGAAGCTAGTGAGCAAGGATACATTCTTTCGAGTGTTGCATCTCTGTTTGGTGGGTGCGGATACACTTGATTGGTTAAATGGCATAGGCGCTTACTAGAGTGACAGGTCGGAGTTGGTCAACAGTGATCGGAGGTAGTCTGGTTCAATCGGATTTGAAGACCTATTATCAGGATTTGCAGTTGTGATTCGAGCTGCATTGGATTGGATGATGGGCCACCATACAGGCTTGTGGGAGTGCAGTGACAGTTGGAGCTGATGTCAGGCATGGTCAGGCAGTATGGGTGTTGTGACGTGAGCAGGGATGACGACTATTGCGGATGCACACAGGATAAGCGCGAGATTGTATCGAGGTGTCGCGACCGGGATGGTACTAGATGCGCTGGGAGTCGAATCAGGAGTGTGCAGGATGCTGGCCAGCAACGATGATGTGATAGGTCGTTCAGGATATGTTCACGGGAGCTCTGGACAGAGGGATTGAGATGGAGATCAGATGATGCATACTGGTATTCTCTTTCTTCTGTGTTTTGTGTGGCGGATTATCTTTCCAGTTATGAGCTCATGTTGGTGTGGAGAGATGGAGTCACAGATTATGTCCTGTGATTGGGCATGAGCATGTGGGTTTTAGATGCCCGGATGCGGGCACTCCGGTTAGGGGGTGCAGGATTATGATCAACCGCGGAAGATCTGGCTTGCAGGGATACATTCATTCGAGTAGTGTGCCCGGTTGGGGTGCGGATATGCTTGTTTGGGAATGACACAGGCGCCTGTCAGAGCGGTAGATCAGTTTGAGCCACGGAGATCTAGCAGAATTTGTTCACATCCCGGATTCACGAGAGGAGTATCCCAGTTTTGGGGGTGCGGAGGTACTCGGTGGGGGATGCAGTGTCAGAGAAGGAGTCAGCCTCATCGCAGATGGTGTGTGAGATCATTTGGAGGAGTGAGCCTCTGTATGGGCAGAGGGTTGCTGCATTCTCTTGATAGGACAGGATGCTAGAGTGGCGGAGCGCGGTGATGAAGCTGCGGGCGCTTCTGTTGGTGAGCGCATATATCTCGGGTTTGAGGTGTGCGAGTGGAGGCATCCTAGTTGAGGGGGTGCAGTACTCGGACGGACGGAGGCATTCCAGTTGAGGGGGTGCGGTGCTCGGTTTTTTCGGATTTTCTGATTGGCTGGAGAGTCTAGTTTTGCAAGGATACACTCGTTTGGGCTATTGTACTCTGGATTGGGGGTGCATGGATGTTCGATAGGTTAGTGACACAGGCGCTTGCTAGAGACAGCTGATTGGAGATGGCAACATGGGGGTGCTGCGGATGACATTGCCCACTCGGGTTGGAGGGGGTGATTGTTGAGAGTCCAACCCATGTGGGCCGATGGGCTTAGGCCCAGATGGGAGGTTTTAGGGTTTTTTTTATGTTATCTCTATAAATACTCTATGATGCCTAGGGTTATGTGTGTGGTAGCACAATGTAGAGAGAGAGGCAGAGAGTGTGAGAGGGGGAGCCGGTTGTGGCTCTCCCGGAGAGAGAGAGATACACGAGAGAACTGTGAGGTTTCATCTATTGTGAGATTGAGTGTGAGTGTGTAACACAAGATCACGGATTTTCTCCGGATTATAGTGAAACCCCCCTCCCCGTGGATGTAGGCCCGATTTGGCCGAACCACGTATATTTGTGTGTTGTGTTTCTCTTGATTTTACTGTTTCTGTATGAGAGGTGCGCGTTTGGGCACAACATGAACAACTCTTGAATCCCCCTCTTGGACAGATGGGAATCATTGTTGATAGGAGTGGATCAAACCAAACAGATAGCTTGGTGATTTGTTAAAAATTATGATAGGAGAGGAGGGGAGTGCATTCTCTCTCTAGAATCTAGAGAGAGAAGCTCAGGGTGAATATATTAACCTCGCCGCTAATGGACAATTGAGTTTTCAATTTAAAATTTTTATCAGACCATAATTTTTTTTATTCATCGTTTGGTTGTTTTTTGTATTTTTTTCCCATGCATATGCTTCCGCCAATGCTTCATGAAGCTTTTTTTTTTTTCCCTATAAAAAAAATGCTTGAAGTATGAGAAGAATAAGTGGGCAAATGTTAGTGTTAAAGGGTTGTATTTTGTATCGCTGATTAAATAATTGACACGTTAGTGCATTTCAGGAGAGTTCTACAATGCGTACCCTTGAAAAGAGGCGTATGGTACGTCCCATTACGTATTATTTAAGTACTTGTTACGTATGATTTTGGTACTTATTATGTATGATTGTCAAGTTAAAAACATTACGGAAAAAAAATCCAGTATTCTTTTGGTACCTGTTATGAACCGTTATGGATTTTTAAAAAATTTACTATTCACGCAATATTCTCGGTAACCTACCAAAAAATATGTCACAAGTACCAAAATTATACGTAACAAATATCAAAAACATACGTAAAGAGACATACGATACGCCTCTTTTAAACGGGGCGTACCATAGGTTTTTCCGTCCGTTCAATATCAACTTAATGTGAACGTGTTTGATGAATCAGGTTTAGTTTCTAGAGTGCTCTTTTTCTTTTTACCTTAAATAGCTTGAAACCCATAAATTAAAATCTCCATTTTACTGGCTGTCAAGGTGATAGACCCATGGGTATTATTTTTGTAAATCAGATTTTTTTTGATTAATTTGGGATCTCTTGGGAGTTCTTCTCTTCCGGTTTTTTATAGGGTTTGATTTTGGGAAGTTTTTTGGTTACTAGAAGTAGGGCTGTCCACGGATCAGTTCCGGGAAGATCGGTTCGGTTCTCGATCCGATCCGCTCATGGCGGATTGTCGTTTTGTGCATCTGCAACACGTCCGTGAGTGATATACGGATGGGTCGGTTCGGTTGCAGATTGAGCGAATCGGGTAGATTTGACGGATCAAAGAAGTATTAAAGGCGGATTAGGCGTCTTGAGCGGATTGAACCCGAACCGAACCGCATTAGGATCTGCATCCATCCGTAACATACCTCAGATGGATTCGCAGACGGTTCAGTTTAGGCGGATTAAGCAGATTAGGCGATCCGCGAGACATTTCTAACTAGAAGCTAGTGATTCATTTGGGTTTGAAAAGGGCGAGTGGCAATACGTGGAATTGGAGTTTCTGCAACAAACTTTTGTTTAGGCTAGGTCTAGGCTACTGATTTTTGTTTGGGCTAGGTCTAGGGTAGTTCAGGCCATGGTGCTATGTTGGGGTCATGACGGCTTGGAGTATAGTGTTAGGTACTACTCCCTCCGTCCAGATTTGTTGGTCCATTTTGGGAATTTTAACTTTTTTTCCATTACTGTTTGTGTTTGTTGTTTTCACATCATCAAAAGTAATTTTGCCCTACTTATCCTTTGACTTTTGAAAATGGACAAATATTTTCGGACTTGAAAAAGTATGTTTGTGGACCAACAAATCCGGACGGAGGGAATAGTAGATTAGGCTAGACTGTGCGAGGTTAGGTATGTATGTGTTTGTACCATAATTTTTAAATTTGTACACGTGGCAAATAGATTGACTGGGAGTCATTTTTATTTAATTCGGACTTAATGTAATGACCGAATTACCTATAATTTAGGAGATAAGTTTATTGCCTAAATTATAGGGAAGTGGTTGTTATCTAAAGCTAGATGATAAGGGCTGAAATTAACATGTGCTAATTGAGAACATGGGTAGTTATTTTCGGCCAACTAAAAGACACATGTCACCTCCTCATGCATTTTCAAGAAGATTCCGAAGTGGATGCAAGACATGAACGTAATGCCTGGAGATCATGGGCGGTTACATTTGGAAGTTATTATTGGGCCCAGAGGCTATAAATATAAACCTTTGTGCAACATTGCAGAGGTCCAAGCACCAACAAAGCTCACTGCAGCAAATTAATTTAGTTTATCTCCTAACTCTCAGTTAGTCGATCGATTTCTCTTTCTTCTATCTATGTCTATCTTCTACCTCTCCCCCGTCTTCTCTTCTTCTTCTTTCTCTTCTTCTTCTTCTATGTAAAAGTTAGTCTTTCTTCAATTGTGGAAGTCCTTGTTCAAGGCCCACGAACCGTTGTAACTTTAGTTCCTCTTTTAGTCAAGTTTCACATTTGCTTGAAAAGAAGTTGGTAGTTTCAGGCGCTTTTCCTTATTCTCTCGGAGATTCACATCTCCTGGCACGCCCTCGCATCTTCTACACCACCAGGTGTTGACCATCCCCGTTTCTCCTGTCCCTGGAGGAATTGGTGGCAACATTTTTTGGCACGCCCAGTGGGACACATTTAAGACAATTGAAGAATCAGGATGGCAAAAAAAGATAAGAAAGGAGGAACTAAAGGAGCGGGAACTGGTGATGATACAGGTGAAGCCGTAGAAGGCCAGTCCTTCGCGGCATCACAAGAAGATTTGTAGGAAATGGATGTTGGCATGAGAGACATCATTCTGGAGACTAATGTTGAATTATCCCAAGGACTCACTAATTCTATTGTTAGTCCTTTGACGGAGATCAATGAGTCACAGATGGATCTCACTAAGTCCATAAAAGACATGATAGTTCTTCTTAATGAAAAACTAATTCCAGTCGCTTCTGTGGCAACTGGAAATGGTGCCAACAATGATCAACTGAAGATGCCTGGTCCTCAGGGTTTCATTTTATCTCATAACCTGGCATCTTCTTCTTCTTCTCAATTCAACCATCCAGGAGAGCAGAAAGATGGCCCAGTTGGTGGAAAGTTGAAGATTGGAGCAGCATCTCATCCTGGAGCAGGTTCTGGAAGATGGAAGGATCCCAACCCTCTTTTTACTGGAGTTTCCAACGTTGCATCTGCTGAGGGAATTCTTCCATATCCTACACCTCAGAATTCAGTGCTTCTGAGTAAGGAGCAGGTTATTGAGTACGTTCAAGACCAGTTCAGACCTGCTTTGCAGAAGTTTGGGAGGCCTGTTTACAAGAAGCCTTATAATGAGGCTGTGGATCGAGTGGAATTTCCTAAGGGGTACAAAGTTCCAGACTTCTCCCAATTCTCTGGAGAAGATACCAAGTCAACTGTGGAGCATGTGGCATGTTTCTCTGTTCAATGTGGAGAGGCAGCAAGTAATGAATTCCTTAGAATGAGGTTATTCCCTAGTTCTCTCACTGCTACTGCCTTTACATGGTATATAAATCTTCCAGCTAATTCGGTCCAGTCATGGACCCAATTAGAAGAATTGTTTCACAAACAGTTCTACAGAACTAAACCAGAGGTCACTCTGGCTGATCTCTCTAGGCTTTATCAACTGCCTGGAGAACCAGCCGAGACGTACATTACTCGGTTTAAAACTGCTCGCTTTAAGTGTAAGGTAGTTTTGCCTGAGACCGAGTATGTTCGTCTGGCCCAGAATGGCTTATGTCTTGAATTACAGAAGAAATTTGTCGATGTGGCTTTCAGGGACTTGTTTGAGTTGGCTTCAAGAGCCACTCGTTATGAACAATTACTAACAGAAGATCAGGATCGCCGCAATGCTTCTAAAGGAACCTATTACAGGGACCCAAATTACCAAGTGGCTATTGTGGAGACAGAAGATAATCCAGAAGTTGCAGTTGCAGAAATTGTTAACCGAAAGCCATACGCCTGCAAAGCTTTCGTCAAAGTTGAACCCACTAAAGCCCAAGGATCTATGGCTTCACCCAAGACTACCAGGTCTTATACGTTTGACATTACGAAAGCAGAAGATATTTTCGACCAACTCATGGCAGACAAGCTTCTACGCTTTTCTGTTGGTCACAAGATTCCATCTCCTGCTGAACTCAAGGGCAAGGAGTACTGTAAATATCATAACTCCTGGAACCACACAATTGTTAATTGCATCATCTTCAGAAATGCCATCCAGGACAGGATTGATAAAGGGGATTTCAAATTCCCTGAAGCTGCAAAGAAGGGAATGGCAATTGATCAAGATCCATTTCCTGCTGACTTTGGAGCTAACATGGTTTATGTGGACATGAGAGGAACGCCCAGAACTGCTCCAAAACAGAAGATCTCTCTAGGTGCGCCTTCACAAGCTGCTAGAGGAAAGCAGATCCTTCATGACTCTGACTATTCTCCTGATGATCACCCTTCTCCTATATGGTGGGATCAGGAGGTTATTAGAAGTCGTAGAGGATCTTCTTCTATACCAAAGAAGCCATTTGTCCACCATTGCTGTGAGTGTGGAAATCCCGAGAAGCCAAAACGTTTGCAAAGTGTGGTTGTCAAGCGTCCAAGAGAAGAGACTCCATCACTCTTTCCTCGTCGTTTTCCTCAGAAGCGAGTTTCGGTGTTTAATCGCCTGAAACCCATTACTCATGAGATCCAGAAGCAAATGTCATCCTTAGTCATTACAGCTCCACAAGAGGGCAAGCCTAGGATGCTTAAACCGCCTGGGTCTGTTTCTCCCAACCATTGGTTCAAAGTGAAGCATCCTAAATTTCCACAGCCTGAGATTCTTTTGTCAAAATCTCAGAAACGGCGTCGACAGAGGATTCTTCAGGCTGATAGGTTGGCACAGGGAATTCCTACTCCTCCACCTATTCCACCAAAGCGTTATCCTGTTCCTCAGTACGTGCAGAAGAAACCTCGCATGGAATATCGTCCAGTGCAGAAACCTACTTCTCAGCAGGTGGAACCATCTTCTGCTGATATTCCCAAGGCTCGCAAGCCTGCTTGGAAGGATATCCTCGCAAAACCACGTCCTATCAACATTCGTTCTTCAGAGGATATTTTGGTTGTGCAAGAAGAAGCCCCAGTCACAAAAGTTTCATCCTCTTTGGCTAATCTCTCTTGCAACATGGTGTTTGTTCTTCCCACTGCTTTCATGGCCAAAGAAGGACAGCCATCTTCTATTGATGGCGATGTAGAGGCTTCAGGCGATACCCCAGAGATTAATTCTATTCCGCCTATTGCCACTGTACCAGTGTTAAAAGCATCCACTCCAGAAGTTTCTGAAACCCAAATACCTTCCATCGTGGTCCTGAAAGATGAGCCTACTGCATATTGCCCATCTCATGTGGTCAGTGTCTTATTTGAGAAGCCAGACCCAATGATGACTTAACATCTTCGTCCTCTGTACATTCAAGGTCATCTAGATGGTATTCCTGTCAACCGTATACTGGTGGATAATGGATCTCCTGCTAACCTCATGCCACGTTTCATGCTTGTTAAGTTGGGCAAAGGAGATCAAGATCTGTTACCTTCTAGCGCCAGCATTTCTGATTTTGCTGGAGGCATCACCACGGCCCAAGGTATCATTATTATGAATTTGCAAGTTGGAACAAAGACTTTGACCACTCCATTCTTTGTGGTTAATTCACGTTCAAGCTATAATTTACTGTTGGGCCGCGATTGGATTCATGTTTGCATGGCTGTCCCTTCTACTCTTCATCAATGCCTAATCTTCTGGCGTGGTGATGACGTAGAAGTGGTTTGGGCAAACAAGAGGCCTTTCTTGGCTTCTTCTAACCATGCAGATGCTAAGTTGTATGATAATGAGATCAGTCCTGTCAAGTTCACTGGGACTGATAAGTATGGCAAGCCTACAGCGATTACTTTATCCACTCAAACTTCTGTAGACGAATTCAAAGCCATCTACAAACAGTTGGTCGGCCCTCTCCTTATAGAGATTAATAGGCCGAGCACTTCACTTCTTCAAGCCATTTCCCATGGATCAAGCTCCAACAGCCAATGAGAAGATGATGGCTTTGCAGGCTGTCTTGGCTCGATTGATCGCCTATATTACAGAGGAGAGCCTGCGTTCTTTGGATTCAGAAGCTAATTCGGTCTTGACGACCGAATTGTTTTTTGAAGGGGGCAATACACCTCCTGACGACGTCATCCAATTAGAAGATTTGGAAGCACCACCAGCAAAGTTAGATGATTTGAAGGCTGATGTTCAGGATCCTTTGGAGGAGGTAAATTTAGGCACAAAAGAACACCCCAAGCCTATCTATGTAAGCCAACGCCTTCCTGAATCAATTAGAAGATTTGGAAGCACCACCAACAAAGTTAGATGATTTGAAGGCTGATGTTCAGGATCCTTTGGAGGAGGTAAATTTAGGCACAAAAGAACACCCCAAGCCTATCTATGTAAGCCAACGCCTTCCTGAAGCAGTTAAAAACGCTTACATTGATCTCCTCCACGAATATAACGATTGCTTTGCTTGGGAGTATGAAGACATGCCTGGGTTACAAAGAGGTTTTGTGGAGCACAAAATTCCTATAAAAGAAGGATTCAAACCTTATAAGCAAGCGCCCAGGCGAATGTCAGAAGAATTGAACCTACGGGTTAAAGAAGAATTGGAGCATCTCCTGAAAGTTGGATTCATAAGGCCAACCAGATACGTGGAATGGCTATCCAATACTGTTCCAGTCATTAAGAAGAATGGAAAGGTGCGGGTGTGTATCGACTTCCGCAACCTCAACATGGCATCTCCAAAAGACAAATACCCTATGCCTATTGCTAATGTTTTAGTCGATGGGGCAGCCAGACACAAAGTGCTATCCTTTATGGATGGCCATTCAGGGTACAATCAAATTTTTATTGCAGAAGAAGATGTCCACAAGACGGCTTTTCGATGCCCAGGAGCTTTGGGGGCCTTTGAATGGATTGTTATGCCATTCGGCCTTAAAAATGCAGGAGCAACTTACCAACGGGCAATGAATTCTATGTTCCGTGACATGTTGGGCCGTTTTATGGAGATCTACATAGACGATGTGGTAATCAAGTCTAATTCGTTCAGGGAGCACTTGGAGCACCTGCGATCCAGTTTTGAGCGTTTAAGGAGATACGGTCTCAAGATGAATCCACTGAAATGTGTCTTCGGAGTTTCTGCAGGCAATTTCCTTGGATTTCTAGTTCACTAAAGGGGTATTGAAGTACCCCAGAACAGGACCAAGTCTATCCTAGAAGCTAAGCCTCCATCTTGCAAGCAGGAGTTGCAGAGTTTTCTCGGCCTCATTAACTTCATCAGAAGATTCATTTCAAACATGGCCGGGAAAGTTCAAGTTTTTTCAGAGCTCCTGAAGTTGAAGAAAGAAAAGGATTTCAAATGGGAAGCTCGTCATCAAGATGCATTTGAAGCTATCAAGAGGTATCTGACACAACCTCCTGTTCTTATGCCTCCAATCAAGAAGAAACCTCTTCGACTCTATATTTCAACATCAGAAACTTCTATTGGGAGTTTATTAGCTCAAAATAATGAACAAGGCAAAGAGCAAGCAGTATATTATCTTAGTAGATTGTTAACTGTTGTAGAGAGTAGATATTCTCCTGTGGAGAAGTTATGCTTAGCCTTGTACTTTTCAGCAATAAAACTTAGGCACTATATGATGCCGTGTTGGTTTACGTAGTGTGCAAGACTGATTTAATTAAGTATTTACTTTCTCGGCCCATCATTAGAGGCCGAATTGGTAAATGGTCACTTGCACTAATGGAATTCTATTTCCAATATATTCCCCAAAAAGCAGTAAAGGGACAAGCGTTGGCCGATTTTCTTGCAGATCATCCATGTTTGGATGTTGATGAGGAAGCAATCGGCCTAGAAGTTTTTACTGTTTCATATGCTCCTTGGCAATTATTATTTGATGGTTCCAGAACAATCTCATCTTCTGGTTGTGGAATCCTTATAATATCTCCTGCTGGAGTTAAAACCCAATTATCATTTCAGTTTGATTTCCAATGTACAAATAATCAAGCTGAATATGAGGGGATAATTATTGGATTGGAGATCCGTCGAGAAATGGGAGCAGCCACCATAGAAGTTATTGGAGATTCTCAGTTGGTAATCAACCAATTGGGGGGCATTTACAGATGCAACAGTGAAGAAATAGCCCCTTATTACATGGCGGCAAGGCAATTGTTAGACGAATTTGATGATGCCAGTCTCCATCATATTCCCAGAAGATTCAATCAAGAGGCAAATGAATTGGCACAGATCGCCACTGGAATCAAGATTCCCCAAGGTTGGTACAACAGGACAATCACGATTCGAAGGAGGAGCTTACCTTCTGTAAAAAGAAGAAGTGCTTCTATGGAGGTTTTTACTACTGACCTAGGGGGGCAAGAGGATGATTGGAGAATTGAGATTACTAATTTTCTGAAGTACCCAAATCTCTCGTCAACTAAGAAGATCAGGGAAAAAGCTGTCCGGTATGTGTTAATTGAGGATGAGCTTTACAAGAAAAGTTTAGAAGACGATCTTCTGCTCAAATGTATTGGACCTAAAGAAGCTCTAAAGGTTATGGGAGAAATTCATGAGGGCATCTGTGGAGCACATCAATCTGGAAGGAAGATGAGATGGCTTTTAAAGAGATATGGTTATTATTGGCCATCTATTCTTAGTGATTGCATTCAATTCGCTAAAGGATGACAAGCCTGTCAAGCTCACGGTCCTGTACAGAGGATTCCAGCTTCTTTGATGAAGTCAGTTATAAAGCCTTGGCCATTTAGAGGATGGGCCATGGATATGATTGGCAAAATCTTTCCTCCTTCTTCTAAAGGACACACTTATATAGTCGTGGCCACTGACTTCTTCACCAAATGGGCTGAGGCTATTCCAATGACTGCTGTCAATCAAGAAGACATCATTACTATGATCAAGGAGAAGATCATCCATCGTTTCGACATTCCTCAACATATAGTGGCCGATAGAGGATCTGTTTTCTTTGGAGATAGAATTCATGCAGTTATGTCTCAGTTTGGGATAGAGTTGTCACATTCAACTCCCTATTATGCCCAAGGTAACGAACAAGCCGAATCTACGAATAAGGTCCTCAAGGTGATTATAAGCAGAATGGTGGAAGATCAACCAAGGACTTGGCATGAAGCATTGTCAGACGCACTGTGGGCTTACAAAACTTCTAAGCGAACTGCCACTGGTATTACTCCTTATACTCTCACCTATGGTCACGATGCCATTTTACCAATGGAAGTAAACATTAGATCCACTAGAATTGCATTTAAAAATGACCTAGATTATGGAGAATATAATCAGGCTATGTTTATGGAATTGGAAGATTTAGATGAACTGAGGCTTTCTGCCTTAGATCATTTGATAGCCCAGAAGTAGAAGGTGGCTCGGGCATACAACAAGAGAGTTAAAGAAAAATCTTTTGCCGAAGGAGATTTGGTCTGGCAAGCAGTCTTACCATTCAAGAAAAAGGATCATAAGTTTGGCAAATGGTCTCCTACTTGGGAAGGTCTTTTCCAAGTTTCACAGATTTTCAGAGGAAGTACTTATCTTCTGCATGATTTAGATGGAGAACCTCACAAGCATCCAATCAATGGAAAATATTTGAAGAAATGGTACCCAACTATGTGGGAAATGATGGATTCAAACAGCTATTTCCATAAGCCCGCAGAAGTTGTTCAGGAAACAAGAAGTACTTAATGCAGACGAAATTAAAATACTTAAAGTTCAGGAAACAAGCAATTAGAAAAGATTAATTTGTCCCAAGGAGCAGTTGATGTAGACAAGTTGGTCACCAATACTTCAATCCGAGCTTCTACATGAGGAATCTCTGCATTCAGAATGTCATGCTCTTCTACCAAAGGTTGGGTAGCAGTAGTGACTTCTCCTTCCTCATGTATGACCTTCTGCATCTTCTCGTCATAGCTAACATCTTCTGCTTGAAGCTGGATTACTTGTTGCTGCATAAGGACAATGTTATCCTGGATCTCCTTGATTTTCTGAAGGCCTTTATTCTTCTGGAGGGATAGCTGTTCCTGCTGTTGTTGAAAGCTCTCCATTTTATCCATAGCAATGATTAGCGTCTGCCCAAGATCTGTAAAACGAGATTGCTTGTTTTCATCTCCTGAATTTCAGTCATATTCTTGTGGTAATCCTGGATGAGCGATGGTAGAGCAACTTTGAATTGCCTTAATTGATCTTGAGGCACATCTGGTATGCCTTCAGAAGAGGTAAGAATCTCCAAAGCATCTTTTAGCTTTGCAAAAATCTCGGGCTGGATCATTGTTTCAAAGTTGAAGCTCAAGGCGGTCTTTAGAGCATCTTTCGCCTTGGATACTTCTTCTGGTAAAGGGCCTTTCTGAATACTTTCAGTAGATGTGGCTGAGGAAGACATCTGGCTACTGCTTGTCCCTTTCTTTAATTTTTCCTTCAGACGATTGAGAAGCTCCAGAGGCTCTATTTTGGCCTTGCTAGATACGGCAGTAGAGCGAGTTGGAGAAGCCAAGCTAGAGTCTTTGGAGAAGGCCTGTAAACAAAGTTTTCAACAGTTTAGAAGCAATTCACACATATCTTGGTGTTACAGCGCCATAATTACTTACAGGGATAGCAGAGCTCTGTGACAAGTTGCCTGTTGGATTAGCAGTCGTGCCTTCAGCTGGGGCAGAAGTGAGGACATTCTCCTTTGAAGAGACTCCGATTCAGAAGATGCTGCCTCTGTACTTTTCTGTCCAGCCAATGTCTTTGGGGTTTTTGATACAGGACAGGAAGTGGTTTTATCGCCTGTCTCATCAGATTGTTCTTGGTGTTGTATCTTCTTCCTTTTCAATCTTTTGCTATCCGCAACCTGAAGAAATAGCATGATCAGTTATACTAAGAAAAGAAAAGGAGGAGATTGGGAAATTCCAATACCTCCTCTAATGAAGCAAAGATAGGTGCATCCTCTGTCCTAGTAATGGATCGAGTTCTTTTGGGTTTGACAACATAGGCCTCCTGGAAAGAAGAGCTGCCATCAATAGAAACCCAACCAGAAGCAATAAATGGAAAGAAGAAGTAAAAGCCTTACCTTTATCAATCTCTGTTTGGTTTTCTAGGGTGGGACTTTCTCTGTTTTCTGTGCCTCTTCTTCAGATTCTTCATCTTCTTCATTCTCCTCATCATGATCAGACAATTCCACTAAAGGAGCAGCGTCTGAAAGAAGAGGCAATAGTCAGCAAGCAGATATTACAAGCAGAAGTACTAGAAGATTTTATCAATTTCTGACCTCTTTCAGCGGAATTTATTACCCTAACTATCCCACGCTTATAGAAGTCTTATATTTCCCATTGGGGGGCATCGGTCTTAACGACTGTGACGCTTCTATTTTCTGGAAAAAGTTCGTACATGCCTTCATACGCTAATGTGTCGGCAATAACGAACGAAGTGTTGGGTGTTGGGGGAATAGGTTTCCCAAATGGTTTCATTAAATCTTCTAAGGAAGGCATAGGTTGCCCTGAAGGAGCAGATTGGAATAATTTCCACTACGCTGCAGCGGCTAAGTCTTTCTGCCTAGTCTCAATTTCAGTCATTCTATTTCTCTTAGCCTCTTCCATTGCTTCAGGATTACGAGGGTTCCATTTGCATTTAAAGAAGGTCTCAAACCTACGAATAGATTGATAAATTTCGGCACGAGAAGATGTACCTTTCTTCTTTGATGAAGCCTTGACCTTGGCCTTCCCTGTAGCCTTTGTCTTCTTAGCCAACAACTCCAGTTTTACTTCTTTGGTTATTGGTAATACTTCTGGCACTGCTGATGGAGAAATTCTTCCCAACAATAACTCCAGGGACTCTGAAGTTTGGCTAAAAATGGCATTCTTCCACCATATGTCAAAAGCTGGAGTTGTCAGAGGAAATTCGGGAAATGGGGCAAGTTTGAATTTGGTGGAGATCAAAGCGGCATTCTTCTCCATGAGCTTCTTCGTATCATCTAGAACGAGCAACATCCTCTCACTCAGAGCAGAATTTATGGTTTGGTAAGGAGGAATGGGTATAAGCTGGGCTAAGCCAAATTGTCTGGCGCACTGGGTAGGGTTATAAAACTCAACTCCACAATTGTTATTTGGACCAGTAGAGTCCATGCTATAAGGAAGATCCCTTGCCACCAAGAAGCTGGCCCATACCGCCTTCTGAACCGGATCTTCTGGAGATAATGTTTCTGTAGGGGTTTGAAGCCAATCTGGACAAGTGGAGTTCCTCTCAAACGGCGTCCCGAAGTCTGGGCGTGGATCTTTTGCAAGGCAATAGAAGTACTTGAAGCACTCGTCAAATGAATGCTCCTTAGGAGCAAGTGACTTCAGGTACAATCCGCAGAAGACCTTATCCGCTGATTTTCTTCTCTGTTTCTGTTCCGGAGTCTCTTCAGGGGCTAAGTCAGAGAAGTAAGACCATGCCCATAGTTGCAGCAACCATAGGGGACCTGTGCAGCCAGATATTTTACGATCCACCAATTCTTTCATACACCTATAGAAGTGGGCAAGGAAAATTGGGGCCAGAGCAATCTCCTGACCAACAGAGAGAGCTTTGGCCAAGTCGGTGTAATACTTAGTGATCTTCAAATTACTGCTGCAGAAGATAAACTTGTTTAACCAGTAGATCAAGAAGGCTATGTGCTCCATCTCGGAGACTTCAACCTTGGCGTCAGTCACAGCGTCCTGCTCCAGGAAATAATTGAAGGTAATATCCTTTTTCTTGGGATATTCAAAACTTACTTTGGGAGGTTCTAGGGCATCATTAGCTTCTATGCCATGAGGACGAAGGCTCGTGATGAATGCCACATCTTGAAGTGTTGGCGTCATAGGCCCACAGGGGAAGTGAAAGGCATTCGTGCTAGGAGACCAGAAGAAGGCAAGGGCGCTGATAAGGGCAGTATCAGAGGGTGGCATGTCATAGCTCATAAGTATGGCGTTGTAAATTCCAGCTTTCTTCCAAACAGTTCTTTTCGCCTTTTCAACCCTAACCAACCACTCGTTATACTCTGAAGTGGAGGTGACCCACACCTTAAAGGGTCTCGATTTTGAATAGTTTTCCCAATCTGGGGCCCAATCTTTTGTAGATCGGGCCAAGGGAAGAGGAATGTCATGTGGGTAATGTTTGTCCAGAAAGTCTGGAAATTCGTCTGTAAAGCAAGGCCCTAGCCCGTATTTGTTTAATCCAGAAGAATGTTCAATTTGGTCGGGTACCTGAAAGAGGATCTCCTCGCAAATGTTGGGCTTGTGCTCGATGATCAACTTCTTCATCACTGTGCCTGTGTTTTTTTCATCTTCAACAGAAGCCTGTGCTCGAAGAGTGGCCATGGTGAAACTTTTTCTGCTACAGTAGCAAGCTTTTGGCTATGGCGGTGAAAAAGTAAAGCTAGAGAGAGAGAGAGATTGTTTTTACTGTGGAGCGTAATTTTCTTCTCTCTCTCTTAAATCCTTTTTATGGATACGTATTGGAGTATCTCGAATACTCCGGAAATAATTCCCAAACCAGTCCAGTCATGCCACGTGTGAGGATAAACGGTAACAAGAGTCCTGCTCGGTTCAGTTTCTTCTAGCCGTTATCCCCTAAACATTTAAGGACTCTTGTTGCATTTATCGCCTAAAACATGTTTTTAATAAACTCCATTTTATTTTAAAATAGAGTTTATGGGGGGCAGTGTTTGTACCATAATTTTTAAATTTGTACACGTGGCAAATAGATTGACTGGGAGTCATTTTTATTTAATTCGGACTTAATGTAATGACCGAATTACCTATAATTTAGGAGATAAGTTTATTGCCTAAATTATAGGGAAGTGGTTGTTATCTAAAGCTAGATGATAAGGGCTGAAATTAACATGTGCTAATTGAGAACATGGGTAGTTATTTTCGGCCAACTAAAAGACACATGTCACCTCCTCATGCATTTTCAAGAAGATTCCGAAGTGGATGCAAGACATGAACGTAATGCCTGGAGATCATGGGCGGTTACATTTGGAAGTTATTATTGGGCCCAGAGGCTATAAATATAAACCTTTGTACAACATTGCAGAGGTCCAAGCACCAACAAAGCTCACTGCAGCAAATTAATTTAGTTTATCTCCTAACTCTCAGTTAGTCGATCGATTTCTCTTTCTTCTATCTATGTCTATCTTCTACCTCTCCCCCGTCTTCTCTTCTTCTTCTTTCTCTTCTTCTTCTTCTATGTAAAAGTTAGTCTTTCTTCAATTGTGGAAGTCCTTGTTCAAGGCCCACGAACCGTTGTAACTTTAGTTCCTCTTTTAGTCAAGTTTCACATTTGCTTGAAAAGAAGTTGGTAGTTTCAGGCGCTTTTCCTTATTTTCTCGGAGATTCACATCTCCTGGCACGCCCTCGCATCTTCTACACCACCAGGTGTTGACCATCCCCGTTTCTCCTGTCCCTGGAGGAATTGGTGGCAACAGTCTGTAATCACTGATCTCTTCAAATTTAAAATGGCAAAATGCAGAATACATACTTATGGTTAGACCGAGTTGCAGATGACCTCACTTACCTTTAAAAATGACCGATTTGACTCTCTATGGTTTCGGACTAAAGTGCAACCGTTAGGTTTCCATCCATATTGACGGAAGGTGCAGTACACATGCCTGTTAAGAGAGTTGAAATAAAAAAAAATATTAAATAAAATTAAACTTCCATATAAGAAGACATTATTAACCTCTTTTATCTCCTCCAAAATGATACTCCCTCCGTCCCAATTTTATATTTCCAGTTGACACTTTTTGTCGTTCCAAAAATATTGTCCCACTTCAAAACTAAATGTGTAATTGTTTAAAAATTTCCTCTTTTACCCTTATATTTTGAAGTTAAAAGTAATAAAAAAAGTAAGAAGTTGTAATGATTGAAGGGTAAAACAAGAAAAACATTTTTTCAAAAGTACAATGATTATGCCCCCTTATTAAGTTGGAATCTCTAAAAGGGACTATAAAATTGGGATGGAGAGATTATATAGAACCAAAAACTCTTAAAGCTTGGAAACGGGTACCCATCTTTCAAAGGTTTTGCAGAGCCAACGGCCGGAAAAGGGTACCTAGCAGACTCGCCAGTCCCCCGTAGTAGTGAGTCACTATAGCACTCGTTGGTGCGCGTGCTCTGTGTGTGTGTGTGGCTTGACTCTGTCCCCCCTCGCTTTCTCAACGACTTCGACTTTGACGACAAGGTTCACAGCGACTTCGGTTCGATAGGGAGATTTTGGTCAACGGCAAATTCGACTTTGACGATGAGGGTCACACGACTTCTTTTCACTGTTTAGTTTGAGAAATTTTACAGTTTTGATTTAATGTTGTTGAAAATGATTTGGGATTTGAACTATAGGGTTTTGAATTTTATTTTCGAGTGGGTTTGGTTTGGGAATAGGGTGGCTGTTGAATAGAAATGGCGTTTCTTTTGGGGGTGAATTTCAGTGGCAAAGAAGAGAGACGTAGCGAATCTATTAAAATGTCTTGGAATCTGTTGCAATTTGGGATCGGATTTTGGGTTGTAAATTTACAATTTGGGAGAAGATGGTGGTGGTTCACTGGGTTGAAATGGCTGTAATTTGTTGATTGTTGACTCAATAACCCTCGAACTGCAGCTTCTCAGAAAAGAGGGCGTAACCCCGACGCGCTAAAAAAAGTACAGGGTTATTAGAGTAATTTAACATTTTCTGTTAACGGAGTTAAGAGTCGCAATTTAATCCAAAACCATCATTTGTAAACATGAGGAAGTCATATGCAACTCGACCACATCATAAGGAGGTATATATCATTTTGCCCAATTTAAAATACAGAATTAAGATGCACAATTAATAGTAAAATGAATTTATACAAGTTTGAAATTAATCTCTCTCTCTCTCTCTCTCTCTCTCCCTCTCCACTCCTTGGTTTTCATTTTTTTGGTTTTCTAATACCTCGAAATCCATAAAATCTTCTTTTTCTTGGTTGTAAAGGTGATCAATCCTGGGGTATTATTGTGTAGAATAAGATATTCTTGATTGATTTGGGATCTTTTGAGAGATTTTCACTGTACAATGGTTTGATTTTGGGATGATTTTTTGTTACTTAAAGAGGTGGTTTTAATTTTGTTCACCCTCCTTAAAAGCGGGTGAACATTACCTTCCCTCTTATTAGTTGAAATAGTGTAGACCCCGCCAAAAACTAATGTCATCTCACCAAAAAGTGATGTAATACCTACCAAAAAAATGTATTGCAGGAGCGAGACCTACATCATTTCAACCAATAAGAGGGACGTTAATGTTCACAAAATCGTACTCTTTTGGGTTTGCACCATTCCGGCATAGCCACAGCTTTTCAGGTGAATAGGAAAAGAATTTAAGTGTGTGTAGGGCACCACGTGGCGGTACCCAACGTGCATCCTAACCGTCCAAGAATGTTTTCGATAGTCCGAATTCTAAATAAACTCTTTCCCTGAAACCATTGATTAATGAGATGAATTACTGTGATAGGGCATTATAGGTACCACATGATGCCCTGCCCTAGCCAAAATTCTTCTCGCTGAATAGGGAGAGGACATGTGGATTTAGAGTTTTTGGTACTGATTTGTGTTAGGTCTAAGTTATTGATTTGTGTAGGTGCCAACTACTGATTTGTGTTAGGTCTAAGCTACTAATTTCTGTTAGGGCTAGGTCTAGTCTAGTTCAGGCCATGAGGCTATGTTAGGGCCATGGCTAGGTTGTTAGGTAGTACTTCCTTAGTCCCAATAATTTATTGATCTCTTTTAGGGATTTCAACTAATTATAGCATCATCATCAGTCTCAACAAAAAAATACCAAATTTAACCACAAAAACACCTTTTACAATTTAGCAAGCCACTTTATCAAAAACTTAAAAAATCAGACTCTCTATCCAAATTTTACTATATTAAACTATTCCCCTCAAATCTTAAAAAAAAAAACACCAAAAGTATAAAGAAAGAAACCCCACCCTTTCTCCTGCCACAAACACTGTACTGGAACCCCCCAGTCATTTCAACGTTCTTCCCCCACAAACAAGAAGCCACGTGTTCCCCTGCCCCCCTTCCCTATTCCCCTCCCTCTCTCTCTTCTCTGACGCAGACCCACTTTCTGACGCATCCGGAGGAAAAAAACAATAAAAAAAAAATAGACCCGTGAACAGTGCCTCGCTGGGGAAGTAAAGGCACTGTAGCAATAATATTTTGACCCAAGGAAATGGTGAGGCTGATTTTCTCGGTACTGTAGCACTTCTACTCGGTAGTTTAGCTTCAAAGCCAAAGTAGCAATCCTGATGAGGATGCTCTTAGGAGTACATAATCAATTACACTCATATTTTTCCTTTATTTACCCTTCAAAACATCATCATTAGCATGTAATTAATCTAAAAAGAAAGGGTAAAAGTGGAATTTCATTAGCAAATGCCCCCTTAGTTTTGAATTGGGACAAAAAATTTAGAAAATAAAGTGATTTTGGGACCAAAAATTGGGGACGAAGGGAGTAGTAGATTAGGGTAGACTATGCTGGACTAGGTATATAAGTAATCGCTAGCATTGGTTAGCAAAAAAAATCATATACTTGCATTAAATCCATGCATAGCACAGCGTAGTGAAATTTTGTTGCGTTTGACGTAATTATTACTCCCTCCGGTTTTTTTTAAGTGTGTAGTTTCATAATTCCAACTTATTAAGAAAGCATCCTCATTACACCTTTCACATCAATTTTTACATTCACTTTCCACTATTGCCCTTAATGAAAACTTAAGCATTAGACTTTACACCCTAACTTTTAAAAAGGAATCTACTTTTAAGGGCAAAATATGAAATATACTAACTTTTAGCTACTAACTTTTTAACATCACGCTTATTTAGGAACAGTCCAAAATAGAATTGTAACGCCCCCAAAATTTGGGTACGTTATTAAAGAATACATAGATAATAAATAGGGTTTTATAACAGTAACCCAAAAGGAATTACATAAATCTTTCTACCAATTACAATCATTCTCTACAGGGTTGCCTAGGTTTCTCTACTCCATTGCACGGTGGTCCATCCCGGCAGTGTCATGCTCTGCTCCGTAGGCCTTCAAGCCATAGTTCTCTCCTCTTGTCCATCTCTATAGTCTGGCATAATACGTCAGAGTCGCAAAGCAACATCGTGGTATTATGTCAGGGTTACACAAGTGTAACACCGTGAGCGATAACGCCCAATAGTTCACTCTACCAAATCTCTAACTAGCAATTCTAGAACAATAAGTTCAAAAACAGTATATAATACTTTTGAACAGTAAAACCATGCAATGCACCATGCGTGTCTATGCGGATTAGAGTAACATGCGCAGAAACAGTAACTAATTTCAGTATCTCAAAATAGTGTCACGAGTCAGTTTCTCAAAACAGTATCTCATTTCAATAACTCATCACATGTCTCAAATCATTTTCTCGTATAGTGCCTCTTTCAGCATTCTTCTTCAAATTTCAACCATGTCAATATCTCACACCGCTCGAAAGTTATTGGTCCGCTTACGCCTCCTTTCAGCTGGCGGCACCAACCTTTCCGCTCGAGGTTCCGGTTGTCTTGTATCAAGGCGCACACTTACAAGATACAAGGTCCGTCCACCCCGCGACTCACACGACACAGTCCCGGCCGCCTCATATCACTGAACTTAACCAGTCTGTTTATGAGGTCCGTTCACCGTGTGTTGTGCACGCTTAGCCCTACCACCAAGTTCACTCCACGAAAATGGGGCGGTGCCTCGCTGCACTACCGTATCAACCCAATCCTCCAAGTTCTCCCCGCGGAACTTGAGGTGGCATCATATCCATCTCATCTCATCTCATTTCTTTTCATTTTTCCCAAAATCTCGTTTCTCATTTCAAAAATGACATTTTCATTCTCGTCTTTATTTTCTTGTCAACAGTTATTCAAATTTTCTCGTTTCTCGTGTCGTAATGTATCGTGAACGTGCTCAATGCCATATGCTCAGAAATAATGTCCGTGCAATATTTTCCAAAATCTTTTCTCCAAAATCTTGTTTTTCTCTCTTGAAAAACACTACATAAAATTATACACTTTATTGCACCAACCTTTCCCCAAAAATAATATTGTTTCTCTAAGAAAATATTCCCACATGAAATCATGCACTTTAATGCACCCACTTTCTCAAAAAATATATATATATATAATATAATTTCTTCATAAATTTTATTTTCTAACAAAAATCCAATTTCTTCCTTTTTCTTTTAAAACTCCACTTATTTCTTCTCTAAAAGAAATAAAATTAGTAAACTTCTTTTTCTAGCAATTTCTTTAAACAGACATTTTTTCTAGAAATCTCATGTCAAAAAGATTTACCACCTTTGTCATAAAACTTTCTCACCAAAAATAAATTTAAACAAGTAATAAAAATCTTCTTTTTTTTTAAAAAAAAATCTAATTTTTCTAAAAAGCTACTTTCTAATTTTCTAGAAACTTTCTTCTCCCAAGAGACTTTTAGCACCGCCACACACTTTTATTTAAAAGAAATATTTCTACTAACTCGTTAGTGGAAAATTTCTAGAAAATAATCAATGTTAGAAAAATTCACCCACACACTTTATTATTATTATTTTTTTAAAACTTCTAGTTTTCTCAAAAATAAAACTATTGAACCATGTAAAAACTTTGTTAGTAAAAATTAAACCATTTCTAGAAATGTTTAACTTACTAATTTTAGGAAGAACCATTTAATTAGCAACTCAATAATTTGACCAACTTCCATTAACTAGTTCTTCCAAGAAAAATTAATAATTGTAATTTCTTAGAGACTTGTGTAGAAATCCATCTTCTAATTACTTCTAATCAACTTCTAATCATCTTAATCTCACTAAACCATCTTCTAGTTTCATGAAGAAACATTCTAATTAGAAATTAATTAGAACCTCTAATTTCTTTTCAACATGAAATCCTCTCTTTTAAACTTTCTTAGAAACTAAGTAACATGCTTAGTCTCATAATACATGCATAAATTACCTCAAACAAACTTCAATCCAAGCTTAGAAAACTAATTAAAATTAACTAATTGAACTAGAAATAACTAATTAAAAGATAGGTGGAGTAAACTACCTCAATTTCTGGGTGTTAACCGGAAGCCGAAAAACAATCCTTGGTGTGGAGGCTCCTTAATTAAATCAACTTTCTTATTAATTAACTTAGTAAGAAGTTAATTAGAGTCTAAGTAGGTTGACTTAGGTGGAAATAGAGTAGGTTTAAAAGTGGAAAGTTAACACAAAGAAGAAAGGCTAGAAAAGGTGGCAAGTTGTAAGAAGAATGCATGGCCTTATATAGCAAAATGTGGCCCTCTTTCCCTCCCAAAAACCCACGGCACTCTCTCCCTCTCTTCTTGGCCGAACCACTTCTCAAATTGGGGAGTAAATGTGCTTCATAAATGAGCACATGGGATGTGTACAAGTTGGTGCAACTAGCACCCTAGTTCTAGGTCTAGACATTTAGGTTCAAGTACATAGGACTCTAGGGAGAATCTACGAAGAATACTTGGGGAGAAAATTTAGCATTTCTTGGTCTCTTGTTGTGTAGAATTTTGTATGGTCACCTTTGATATGTGGTATTTTTAGGAGCTTATACACAAAAATGGTGCATGTGCTAACAAGTTGTAGCTAGGGCTAGCTTCAATTGGCTTAGTAGGAAGAATATTCTTCCTTAAAACATGGAAGCATGTTTTGGGGTACTTGGAGGCCAAGGCTTGGTCTAGTTAGGCCTAGGCTTTGGTAGCATGTGCTCATATTCAAGCACAATGCATGTGCATGTCAAACTAGGCTTTAAGGAAAGAATCTTGAGCAACTTTAGAGCAAAATTGGGCACTCTTCCCCTCTCTGTATAGCTGCCCCTCCTCTCTCTCTCTCTCTCTCTCTCTCTCTCTCTCTCTCTCCATGTGCACTTAAATTGTGCCTTAATTGGCACATGCCAAGTACTATTCTAGGAGGAATAAAGTCCTTAGGCTAGGTATAGGTTATTAATGGAGAACATGCTAGGAAACTTACTCATAAATAATAAGAACATGCACCCTAGATACTTGGAGGCAAAGAAAACCAACTAAGAGGGTTTTAAGTGCTAGTTATACACACATATATTCTAGCACAAAAAAAATAATTATTGGCCCAAAATAGTATTTTCCAAAATAATTTTAAGAAATTTATTAGAGAAAATATGAAAAATCAATTTTATAAACGAAATTTTTATTTAGTAAAAATTAGGGTCGTTACAAGAATACACTACTCTTTTTTAGGAACGGAGGGAGTATTATTTTTCAAATCTGATGGAAATAAACAAAACAGGTTGTGAACAAATGGAACTATATATTGTATTACTTTTATTCCTTTAATTCTTAGTTCTTCCTTTGGGTGGAGTAGAATGAGGTGTTTAAAAGCCTCATTTTCAGTTTTTTGTTTTTTATTTTTTGGAATTATGGTTAGAATGTATTTCGAATCTAGTAGGAGTGTTTGGGAAAATGTGCAGAATGCATTTTGCAACAGTACTAGTGTTTGTAAGATATGTGCAGAATACATTTTGTAGGACTTTTTTTTAATCAAAATGGAAAAAGTAAAAAATGAGAAGTAAAAAAGCTCCTCTCAGCCTACTTTTGGTTTCTCACTAATAAGTCAATAAGTTCAAAAAGCCGGTGGAACAAGCTAAAAAGTAAAAAGCTAGACATATGTTCGTCTATTATTGCTTCGTCTCGAAGAGAGGACTCTAAAAAGTAAAAAGTTGTAGTCAAAATTATTTATTTTGAATAAATCAAAATATATTTCCATTAAGGATTATTTTTGACTTTATCAAACAAAAAAGTTTAGATCAGAATTATCAGATTTTTTAATTTTTCTTGTTGAGACGAACTAATAATTCAAAAAAAAAATGATGCAAACTAACAAAATGTAATATTGCTTTTTGAACGAAGATTAAAAAAAATAACCAATTGACTTATTAAGCCAAAAATATAGGAATGCCTGCTTTTGTGATTTTTTTCAAGACCGATCACAAGATGCATAAAAGATGAAGAGAAAAAGAGGGAAAAGGATGAGTCCGAAATGGGAAAGGGAAAGATTAAAATAAGAAGTTAAGAAAGACGAAAATGTTTTTTTTCCTTCTGGTAAAAGAGTCGCTTGATTAGCGTTTATTATATTTTGGTTATTTGGAGTGAGAGGAGGAATTATTTACGTAATTTTGGTGGTACAATCTTTACACATTTCATCTATCACATTTCTTTCAGAAAACATTAAATGTTATAGACCCTACTTGTAGTCAACCCATAGGCTGATTTTAGATTTTTCCTTTTTTGTTTTGTTTTGTGTAGATGGAATTGATACTAAGAATCTTCAAAATGATCTAGATTGTCAAAGTGGTGGAGATTCCAAATGTTGGGATTCACCTCGTGTGGGCCGGATGGGCTTAGGCAAATGGTTGTCTAGGTTTTCTTAGAATAGCCCTAGGGTTATAAATACTCTTGTTGTCCCTCTTATTGAGTGTGTGGTAGCATAATGTGAGTGAGACAGGCTGAGAGTGAGAGGAGGAGCCGGTTGTGGCTCCTCGAAAAGGTTTTTCATATGTATTATTTTGTAGATATACACAATGGAGTTTTCCTCAGATTTCTTGTGCGTCTTAGTGTGTGTTTGAGTGCGTGTGTGATCCGGAAGCATAACAAATTGGTATCAAAGCTTGGGCAGAGCGAGAAGTCGCCGAATTCGCTCTTGAAACACATAGATTCAAGAACGAAAAAAAAAATGAAGTCCCACAGAGGTTTTTCTCACGGGGTTTTGTTCGTCTCGTCTCGTCTCGACAAGTCCAACAGTGTGCTCGGGGTATTTTTTTCGTCACCAGAAGTGGGAGTACGGGCAGTTTGAAGGGCGGTGGGTGGAGCCGGACTGGTCTGGTCTGGTCTGTATCGGTCCCGGAAAACGTGATCGAAAAAAGTTTTGAGAATAGGGTTTTGTTCCTCTCTTTGAGATGATCGCAGGAATATAAGGCTCGTCGCCAGACAGCGTCAGGGTGGGCTGCATGCGCCGGTCAAAGGTGCGCTTGGGTGGTCAAAGTTAGTGCATCGATCTGACGCACATTCTGGTTTTTGGCGTACTACTGCAAGCTGAAGAAGGTGGAAGGGAGTCATCCCATGCTTCAGGGGCGCATGGGGACATGCCACATAGGAAAGTCAACAATGACGTGGTACCACGTCAACTGGGATTCAGTCAGTGACCCTTTTGGCCCGGTCAGGGGTCAAAAGGTTCAGAGGTCAGGTGTCGGTTCAAAGGGCCAAGGTCAAAGGGGTCAGATCTAGTTCAAAGGATTCAGCTAGCGGGTTCAGAGGGTTTAGTTGAGGTCTAGATTGATCTTTGGAGATGGTTCATGATTTTTTCGCGATTTCGGAGCATTTACAACTCTGTTTTTCATATATGAGTAGTCAATTTCAACTATCTCGACGTTCTCGATTCAACCGCGCACTTCTTTTTTCTTTTTTGAGGCTTGGAAGTAAGTGTTATTGCTGGATTGTGCTAGAATTTAATGTTTAGAGGCATTTTGGGTTGTGAGGAAGCATGTTCCTAGCTAATATATTGGATGGTTCTAGATTCACTGGGCTCCAATTTGGGTGGTCAGAAGTGCAAACCTAGACCCGGAGAGATTGAGGAGGATCAGACACGGTTAGGTCGATCGGATGGGATGTTGTTGAGTCGGAGGCAAACCAGGGATGATCAGTCGCGGTCGGCAAGTAGGGATACACTCTTTCAGGTTTTTCTACTCTGGTTTGGGGGTACATGGATGCTCGTCTGGCTAGTGACATCGGCGCTTGTTAGAGCGATAGATTAGGGAGATCCAATGGGAGTCTAGGGGGTGCTGGGAGAGCCGGGAATGGAACGTGGATGAACCAGGAGGTAGGAGGAGACCCAGGTGCGCTAGCGGAGAGTGGCAGGAGACCAATAAAGTGGCGGGAGTGGCGGATATGTGGTGGAAGAGGCGAGCGGAGTTGGAGAGCTACACTTTAAGAGTATTGGACAGACTTTGCCTAGATCGGAGCTTGACCGGGGCAATCGGGTGATTGCTGATTCGCGGCGCTTGAGCCATGGTGATTAGTCGAAGAGGTAGTGAGCAAGGATACATTCTATCGAGTGTTGCATCTCAATTTTTGGGGGTGCGGATACACTCAATTGGTTAATGGCACAGGCGCTTACTAGAGGGCAGATCGGAGTTGGTCAACGGTGATCGGAGACAGTCTGGTTCAATCGAGTTTGAAGACATATCATCCAAAGATGTAGCTTTGATTCGCGCTAAAGGAGGAGCTGATCGAATGGTGATTTCCGGTATAATAGATGAGGGGCAACATACAGGCTTGTGGGAGTGCAGTGGCAGATGGAGAGATGGTGTCACGGATTATGTCCTGTGATCAGGCATGAGCATTCAGGTTTGGATTTGGGCACTCCAGTAAGAGGGTGCAGGATTGTGATCAACCACGAAAGATTTGGCTTGCAAGGATACATTCATTTGAGTGGTGTACCTGATTGATGTGTCGAGATGCTTGTTTGGGAATGACACAGGCGCTTGTCAGAGCGATAGATCAATTTGAGCCAAAGAGATCTAGTAGGATTGGAAGACGTCTCAGATTCACGAGTGGTGTATCCCCGTTTAGGGGTGCGGGGGAGCTCGATGGGGGATGCGGTGTCAGAGAAGGAGTGGCCACTTCGCAAATACTGTGTGAGATCGTTTGGCGAAGTGAGCCTTTGGTGTGGGTAGAGGTTAGTTGCGGATATTCACTACAAGAAAAGTGATAATCTGTGAGGAAATGCTGGTGAGGAAAATGAAATTCGTCTCCAATTATGTCTTTTTTGTGAGGAAAACCATATTTCGTCACTAATTTATAGGGAAAGCAAATTTAAGGTGAGGAAATATTATTTTCTCGCTAAAATTAGTAAATGGGCGAGGAAATTTATAATTTTGCCTCTAAAAGAGTGGACAAACCAAAGTTTGCTCCCTCCATACCGTCCCCGGGCGCGCGAAACTTTGAAATCCGTTGGACGACGAAATCAATCCTCATTGAAAAACTCACCTTGGGCGAGGAAAATGTTTCGTCGTTCATTTTTATGGAGCTAAATTTATTTTTAAATTATTTTACTTGGTCGACGAAATAATTCCTCGCTAATGAGCTCACATTGGGCGAGGAAATATTTTCCTCGTTAATTGGTATGGACCGTAATTTCTTTTTACATTATTTTATTTGGCCGAATTGGACAACGAAATAATTCCTCGCTAATGAACTCACATTGGGCGAAGAAATATTTTCCTCGCTAATTTGTATGGACCGAAATTTCTTTTTACATTATTTTACTTGGCCGAATTGGACGACGAAATAAATCCTCGCTAATGAACTCCCAATGGGCGAGGAACTGTTTTCCTCGCTAATTTGTGTGGACCCAAAATTTCTTTTTTCATTATTTTACTTGGCTGAATTGGACGACGAAATAAATCCTCACTAATGAACTCACAATGAAACTCGCTAATTTGTATGGACCAAATTTCTTTTTTTACTTTTTTACTTTTAGAATTTTCTTTAAATAAGCTTTCCTCGCTAATTTGTATGGACCGAAATTTCTTTTTTCATTATTTTACTTGGCCGAATTGGACGACGAAATAAGTCCTCGTTAATGAACTCACAATGGGCGAGGAACTGTTTTCCTCGCTAATTTGTATGGACCGAAATTTCTTTTTTCATTATTTTAACGAATTGGACGACGAAATAATCCCTCGCTAATGAGCTCACAGAGGGCGAGGAACTGTTTTCGTCGGTAATTGATTGGAGCGAAATTTCTTTTGGCGGGCTTCAATTTATATTGGGCGGGTCTTTTGCAAGAGAAAAAAACAAAGGAGGAAGAAAAAGCCCCAATCAGATTTCACATTTTCTAACAGGTCTCTCCATCTCTAACTCGTATCTCTGTATCTCCTCCATTCCAAAGCCAAGCCGCCCTACCTCTCCATCTCTGCCGCTGCTACCATCACCGATTGCTACCTCGCCGCTGCCGATGTATCTCCTGGTATGAGATTTCTCTTTCTTCTCTATCACTTTCCCCAATTTCTAAACTCTTAACTGGATTCCATTTTACAAATAGAGTTTAGAAATGGTCGATTGAAGTCTGGTCTGGTCTTGTTTGGGTTTTGATTCTGCTGAAAATCCACGACCTCTGGAAATCCCGCGCTCTCCAACAACTCACTTCATGTTGGCTGAGGATTGCTCGATTATTGGTGTGCTAGGGTTTCAATCCTGATTTCGTTCTGTGTTCCACCAAAGGTTTGTTCCTTCTCCTCTATTTTTCTAGAATCTGTTCGAAATAGGTATCACACCTTCCCTTCTGGGTCGATTTTTTTTTTTTGTTTTGGCTCGATTTCTTGTGACTACTGTCTGCCATATTTTGTTCCTAAGGCTCGATTTTGAACAAACTGTTGTGCCATGGAGTCTCCTCAGATTTTTGGAACCTATAGTTCGTGCAGCTATGACGACAGATCCAAATAGGTAACTCCTGTAATTAGATGGAAAAACTACACTAATTTGTTGTGCAATAAATCCTGATATGGCTTGATTTTTTACAAGGCCCGGTTCTCAATCTTCATTCAGTAGGATGTGATAATGAATTTGGGGTTTGCACAAACTATCTAGCTTGTTATGTTTTCATTCAAGAATATTGGGGTAACTGTTACCCCCCCAATTTGACCCCTATTTTTTTCCTCCTCTTAAATCTCCAAGCATCACCACTACCGACAACACCTATTGCATTGGGTTTTGATTTACTGTTGTTTAGGTTTTCTATGTTTTCATGGAATAAGATTGGGGCTTTTGTTTTGATTAGTTCAAAATTATTGGCTATGGAATGCTAGGACGAGTGTAGGATAAGATAACCAATTTTTTCATGTATATGTTCTTCTTTTCAATGCTCTTTCCTAAGTAATTTTAGTTTTCTAATCCCCTAAAGCAGAACAAGTTAATGTTATGGACTTGTGGTTGTTTAAGTAAATGATTTAGTAAATAGAGGGAGACAGAACAAGACACCTATTATGAACCGCTAGCATAGATCTTCAATTACCCAGCAGCCCAATCTAGGGCGTTGGCATAGACCCAAGATTTTTTCTTTTCCAGCAGCCCAGTTAAGGGCGATGGCATAGACCGCATAAATCAAGCCCGGGAAATAATTGGCGCTGAAAATGAATTCCCCAAATGTTAAATCCTGAATCCTTTAGTCAACCCTCTTAGCGCCAATGAATTCCCTCAAATGTTACTTTGTTTTTTTAGTAATTTTGATTCAGCAACTCAATCTACGGTTAATTCTGCAAGTTATTGTTTGTTATTGTAGGCTGAACAACATAGTGATGAGGTTTATGCACATATTACTTTAGTCCCAGAACAAGATGTATCAACCTATAAACCCTGTGAAGTTAATTTTTCTATGCTTCTGATGGACGTTATGTTGTTGCTGACCAATAAGTTATGTATGCAGCAAAGTGAATCAACAAGTCCTGAGTTGTACCCTCGGGAACATCCAACGCCTATAGTTTACTCATTCTGCAAGGTTTTAAATCCCTGTGATACTGGCAGTCATGGTGGCTCTTCGGTTCTGAAAAAGCGCGCCAATTGCTCCCCTCTGCTGGTAGAATTCTCCTCATGTTGAATCAGTTTTGACCTTGTTCAATTCTTTCATTATTGTCATTTTATTGATCAATCATCGAAGTACTTGCTTTCCTTGTTCAGGATATGAATAAAAAACCTATGTAGCAACTGATCACCAGGGATCTTCATGGCGTGAAATGGCCATTTAATCATGCTTTTCGAGGTATTGGTTTATCAAGGTAATGGTTTTTAGTCAATTTTTCTTTTATTCCTTATTATGCAGCTGGGATTTAGGAAAAGAGAGGAAGAAGAACATCTTTGTTAGTCATTGAGAGTCTTGAGACCCATAACATGGACTACGGAGTAACCCTTACATGATCAGATATTTGCAGGTTAGGAAAAAAGTTCTAATACTGTCTTTGAGAATCTGAGACCTCATTTCGCCTGTGTATGAAAAAATGTGCAGGAATAACCCAAGTGGCATTTGCTTACAACAGGTTGGAGTACATTTGTTACTTTGAGAAAATTAGTTGTAGTGGATAGTTTCGTGTTCCTAAGGTACCTCTTGTCCCTTCATACATTTTTTTCGAGTCAAATATCAAAAGTGATTGTAGAGTACATATGTGATAGTATATTGGAAACAGACAACTCATACAAGCTTTATGATTGGCTTTGATCGGCTAGATGACAAGGCCATATTCTATGGTGATTTCGTTTCGCTTTGATCGGCTAGATGACAACAAGAGTCATAATGCTTACCTTCTTTTTGTCGGCTGGTACCATTGGCTTGAAGACATGTTTTGTGAACGTAGTTTCTTAAATGGTCTATTTGTGCGGTGGTATTTTCTCGTGTATATTATCACCTGTCAAATAGTTAACTAGGTGAGGAATATTTTAAACATCATTATGTGGAATATGATGTGAGAGCAAGTCATGCTCTCTATTTGGTAGTAAATATTAGTCGTATAGAAACTGGGCATGTTTTTTTTGCATAGGTGTTAGCCATTTCCAGGCTTCTCTGTTTGCTGTTGAGATCTTTAGAATCAGAATGAAAAAATAGCATCTACTTATGCGTTGTTACTGATCCAAGGTTTTTGTATGGTAATTGTGCTTAGAACTTAATATGAAATAATATAAACTAAATATTAGCTTTTCTTGCTTGCACTCCTTTGTTTGTTTTCAGGGTATTATTACTGATCCAGATTTGGTGTTTGATCAAACAGATCTCTCTCTCTCTCTCTCTCTCATGTGCATGTTCTTGTGTCGAAAATTGATTATAATCCTCATGCTTTGTGAGGATAACACTCAGCACAATGGAGAGCAGGATACAGTCGAATCTCTTCTTCGCTGGAGAGGTAGTTTACTTGTTGCACTTTTGGAATCTGAGGTATCTTTTATCGTTTGATTATTGGTAAAGGCTGGGGGAGTGCTATGGCATATTTATGGTTTAAATACATTCAAGGCTAGCTAAATTCCATGAACCTTCCCCGTAAACATACAAATTTGATACCTTGTAGCAAAAGATTAGGCCCCCATCTGTGGTACTCAAGAATTTGAACTTTCTGTAGGTACTAAATGTTGATGGAATATAACTGGAGGTTTCAATTTCCAGGTAAGTAAAGCATGAGCAAAGAAATTCATCCTTTTATACGTATATATTCATCTGCTATTGTTATCCGGGCACTTTTCAGTAAAAGGTAGTTTTGTTAATCTTTTTTAGAGTGTCACATTGCAGCCTCCCATTTGTTGACTACTCAGTTTCCTTATTGGTGGCCCTGAATTTTTCCCCCCTCAATTTTGGTGCAGAATGCTTGGTCGGGTGGATACATTGCTGGAACGAGCATTGGAAATCTCGCAGCAGCTGCTTGTCCGAACATTGAAGTTGAATTAAGCCTACAAATAGAGTAGTCAAGCTGAATTAGCTGGTTTGGTACGAAGACGCCTACGAATCTGAGAAGTTTGGAGGTAAGACTTTGAATTTGTTAATGAGTAGATTGTGACCCGAACTTCTCTTCAATTTTATGGCTGTATCACAAAGTATACTAGTAATCTAGTGAAATTGGGTAATCTAGTGAAATTTCACAAAGGACTCTAGTAATGTAGTGAAATTTGGTAATCTAGTGAAATTTTACAAAGGACACTAGTAATCTAGTGAAATTTGGTAATCTAGTGAATTTGATTGTATAACTAGTGAAATTTCAAGGACTCTAGTGAGACCTTGTGTAAAAATTTGAAACAGTGAAATTGTTCCTCGGTTGATTGTGCAGCTCTTGTTAGACTTAGACCTTGTTCAAGATTCTAAGAGTAATGTAGCTTTGTTTTTTGGCTGGTTCAGTCATCTGTGTATGTCGATGATTGTGCAGCTCTTGTTAGCTTTGTTGTTGCACTTTTTCATTGTATCATGATGCTAGTTATTGATTTGCTCTTACTCTTCTTGGCTAATTATGCACTACTACTTAGCTTGAGTTAGCTAATTGCTAGTTGCATTTCCTGTTTATGGCGAATCGGTGATACTGCATATTTTTGGCAAGATTCTTGTGTTTTCTTGGATCTGCACATGCCCTTTGCTGCATATGTTGCTGCTCTCTGCATTTCCTTAAAAAGTTAGCTTATTCCTGCTTCTTTTTTATACATTGACCTTGGAAAACGTGAAATCCTCCTGCTCTACAGTGGTTGGCGCATATAGTAGCATGAATTTTAGAACTGCTCCATAGTAGTAAGACAAGTAATGATGTTTCCATGTTTCGATCACTTTGGCTATGCACACACAGACACAACCAGACTTTTACATGCCACTTGGGCCCCACCATGGCTAAGTTCACTACTTTTACGAAACGCCTGCAAACATTAATTCCCCCAAGTCATAAATACATGATAAAACTCGTGTGAGTGGAATAACTCGGGGAATTTGCAATGGAATGAGTTTTGACATGCCGATGGTGCCATTTCGGGTCTTTGGAGTATCCGAATCTTGATCTGCTGACAAACGCACAAAACAATGATATCACCAAGTCATAAACTAATGATATAACCTGTTTGAATAGCCCAAATCAAAGAAATAGCCTTATAAGGAGTTTTGACGCGCCGGTACCTTCTTTTAGGCCGTTTTCGGGCTTAAAGGTACCGAATTCCCGCTTTGTTGGTTGGAGCGTGAAATGATGCTTCCTCCAAGTCATAAATGAGTAATTTAACCCGTGCGAATGGACCAAATGACAGAAATAGTGGTGTGACATGTTTTGACATGTCGACGGCTCCGTTTTTAGGCCATTTTCAGGCGTCAAACGGTCTGATCTTTGAACTTTTTAGCCAACATGCAAAGAAACAATTCCAAAAAGTCATAAATGCCCAATGCGACTTGTGTGAACCATTCAAACTAACAAAATAGCAGTAGAATGCAATCCGGCATGTTAATGCTTCATTTTAGGTCATATTTGGACTTAGGAGCGTCCAATCAATGATTTCTCGAGCCGTAGGTGAAACAATGCTTCCAAAGAGGGCCAAAAATACTCAATATGTCTTGGGAGAACCATCTAATGTGACAAAAACGGTGGTGGAGCGTACCCGATACGCCGACACCTCATTTGTAAGTCTTTTTGGATTTCACAGTATCCAATCATCAAATTTTTGAGCAACCGGTGATATAATGCTTCCATAAAGTCACAAGTGCATAAAGTGACTTGTGTGAACTATCAAAATCAAGAAAATTGCAGCAAAGTGGGATTTGGCATGTCAACGCCTTGTTTTTAGGCCATTTTTGGACTTTGAAGCGCCCAATCAATGATTTCTTGAGCCGTAGGTGAAACGATGCTTCAGATGAGGCCAAAAATGCTCAATATTTCTTGGGGAACTGGTCCAATGTGAGAAAACGGTGGTGGAGCATAGCCCGATACGCCGACACCTCGTTTTTAAGCCTTTTTTGGATTTCATAGTATCCAATCATCAATTTTTTTAGCAACAGGAAATATGATGCTTCTGTAAAGTCACAAGTGCATAACGTGACTTGTTTGAACTGTCCAAATCAAGAAAATTGAAGTGGAACAAAATCCGGTATGCCAACGCCATAATTTTTAGTCGTTTTCTGGCCTCCAAGCACCCGATTTGTCGATTTCCTGTGCAACGGGCGATATTTTACCTCCATAAAGTCACCAATACATGACGTGGCCTGTGTGAGCCATCCGAGTCAAGAAATACATCAGAGCAGAATTTGACTTGCCGACGCCTTGGTTTTAGCCGTTTTTTGGCACCCGGGTACCCGATTCATCAATTTCTCGAGCGACGAGCTATATTTTGCCTCCGTGAAGTCATAAATACTTAATATAACTGGTTAGGGCCATTTAAGACAAGAAAATACCGTCAGAGCATAATTTGACTTGCCGACGCCTTGGTTTTAGCCGTTTTTTGGCCCCCGGGGTACCCGATTCATCAATTTCCCGAGCGACGAGCTATATTTTGCCTCCGTGAAGTCATAAATACTTAATATAACTGGTTTGGGCCATGTAAGACAAGAAAATACCGTCAAAGCATAATTTGACTTGTTGACGCCTTGGTTTTAGCCGTTATTGGCCCCCGGAGTGCCCGACTTATAGATTCTTCGAGCGACAGGCAACATTTTACCTCTTTGTGCCTTTTCTTGTAGTGATTTCATTATGAAGGCTTACTCCATCAATTGAAACTGAGAAGGTCAAACTATTTTTGTGTCTTTTCTCTTGAGCCGATATCGATGATGGCATGTAGTAGACAAACTCTCATGTGTTATTTTATGCCAATTGTATGCAAATGCAAGATGACTTTGGAGTTGGGAATTCCTGTACTTTATCACAAGTTGCTAACAAGTACCGAAGCTGTATTGAATACATAAATTTTCTTAGTTGAGTTGTCTACATTATATTTGCTAAGTTTACATAAATTTTCTTATTCTATTAACAAAATCGTAACAATATTTTGTAATCTTGTTTGATGTTTTGCAGATTGAATAGGTAGAAGGTGGGATAGTGGGAAAGATGAGAGTATATGGTTTTCATTGAAGACTTCTTTTTTGGATATATCAATATGTGACGACCTGTTCTTTTTTTTTTTTTTGTATGAAGTTTGAGTCTTCTTTTTGGATGATGCATAGGATAAGAACATGATATGGTCTAGTTTGATTATTTTTTACTTTTTGTCTTTGGAACAAGGATGCATTAGATCCTATGGTGGATGAACTAATTGGTGTATAATACTAAATATTTTGAAGGTTTATGAATATATGTTAGTTATTTTGGTGAAATGTAATGTAATATAGGGTTTTTGTTTGATATCTATTGAATTCTAAAATGAACAGGATTGTATTCTCAAAGGAATGTGTCACAATTTATTTTGTCACCTATACTCATATATATTCTTTAGGTGACGAAAATTTTCTCACAAAAGAGGTTTCTCTAAGAAGCTTTCTAATGACGAAAAGTTTCCTCGCCTATGTAATTTTATAACATTTAAATTAAATTACTTGCCGACGAAAAATTTCCTCGCCTATGTAATTTTATAACATTTAAATTAAATTACTTACTGACGAAAAATTTCCTCGCCTATGTAATTTTATAACATTTAAATTAAATTACTTACTGACGAAAAATTTCCTCGCCTATGTAATTTTATAATATTTAAATTAAATTACTTGCCGACGAAAGGTTTCCTCGCCTATGTTATTTTATAATATTTAAATTAAATTATTTGCCGACGAAAAGTTTCCTCGCCTATGTAATTTTCCAGGATCGTTTTCCATCATTATTGGCGAGGAAATTGATGAATTATCGACAAATAATCATCGATATAGGAGACGAAATATTTCCTCGCCAAAACTCAATATAGGAGAGGAAATTATTTCGTCACCAAAAACGCATTATAGACGAGGAAATTCTTATTTCCTCGCCATGTGACCTTCTGCGACAACCCTTTGTCGACAAAACTGGTGACAAAATATTTTCCTCACCTATACCATTGGCGAGGAAAAGTGTCATTTATGACGATTTTCATTCCTCGCAAATTATGATTTTTCTTGTAGTGATTCTCTTGACAGGATAGATGCTAGAGTGGCAGATTGCAGCTGGATGAAGTTGTGGGCACTCCGGTGAGGGTGTGCGGGCGCTCGGTTATGGAGCGCATACACCTTGGCACAAGGCGTGCGAGTGAAGAGCATCCCAGTTGAGGGGGTGCGGTACTCAGGTTTTCTAATCTGCTGCGGATTCAAGCTTGCAAGGATACATTCTTTCGGGTGGAGTATTCCAGTTGGGAGAACGGTATAACTCGACTGGTTAATGACACATGTGCTCGCTAGTGGTTCTAATTTGGAGGTGGCAACACGGTGGTGCTACAAGGAAAATATTTACCCACTCGGGTTGGAGGGGGTGATTGTTGGGATCCACCCCGTATGGGCTTAGGCCCAAGGTTATTTAGGGTTTCCTTAGAATATCCCTAGAGTTATAAATACTCTTGTTGCTTCTCTTATTGAGTGTGTGGTTGTACAATGTGAATGAGACAAGCTAAGAGTGAGAGGGGGAGTAGGTTGTGGCTGCCCAGAGAGGTTTTTCATGTGTATGTATTGTGTAGATATATACGACAGAGTTTTCCTTAGATTTCTTGTGTGTTTTTATGTGTGTGTGACCCGGAAGCATAACACCATATACTGTCACAATGAGAAGGTTTCAAACACTATCATCATAACAATGAAAGAACAACTATAGCTTCAAGCAAAACCATCACATTTGGCCCTTTCAATGGTTTCGGCCTTTCAGAGAGAGGATATAATTTCTTCTCACCAACGTAACTAAGTCTCGATGTTGTGGATGAAACTTTCGAACAAATTGTCAAGTCTCATCTAGACCATATCAATGCTATTGAATCTCCAAGAGATGAGCAAAATGTACTAAGTTTGATATATCCCCATTGCGAAATAATCTTGAAAGCTTCTTCAATAATGTCTACGAATATAACTTTGTCTGAGTACAAGGAGCAACAAGCACTCCAACTAGCAACTTTGTTTCAACGTCTATCTAGTGCCGAATCTAAGGAAGGTGAAAATGTCAAGAAAACTCAATTTCATCAACACTATTTGCAAGCGCTAAGGCAAAAGAGGCTCTCGGTTGAAGAGAGAGTTGACAAACATTTTGTCCATTTTTCTTTGAACTACCAAAACAATAAACAGAATTTAATGAGCAACCAACTACACTTAGAGCATCCTCATCAAGATCTATACTTCCCTCTTTTGAATAAAGTAGAGTGGCATTACAGAAAAAACCCCAAAATTTGCTCCACACTAGGCTTGCTAATATTGATCAAAAGTTGTAGCTAACCCAGTAACTCACCAAAGGAGGTGACCGACTGTTCACTCACTATCCTTTATTCTATTAATTTATTGATCTTGCCCGACTAACTTCTGTTCATGACAGCTTGTTGTATGGGATCCTGTAAGGACCCGTATTTTTATATCTTTTATTCGAAAATAATGTTGGGGTAATGTGAGAAAATGTGATATATGCATAAGTGATGAGGTGAAGTGTAATATAAGTGGAATGGGGTTAAATTGGTTTACACAAGCCACTTTGGGGCTTGGGGTGTAATTGTCCCTATGTATTTATATGTGTGTGTATATAGAGGGATATATCATCTTCCTCTTCTACCAAAAATCAGCCCTTCCTCCTCCTCTCCTCCATTTTTGCTCCTTTGAGCTCAAATTACTCCCTCATCATCAAACTTCTTCACAAATTGACCAAAGACTCATCATCTACGCGTGTTTGGGAGCTTGGAGTACCATCTTTTCGCACCGGGAGAGCCAAAAACGGGATTGCTCAAATTGGGGATCTAGAAATTCGTTTTTTTGGTTGATCTAGAGCAAGTCTTCACTTGAGGTAGGGAAATATCCAACTATTTTAAGTGCAAATGTTGTGTGTGTGTGTGTGTATAGACTCTTGTTTGATCCAAGAACTTGTGTCTTGTGTATTTCATGGAGAAATTCTTGTTTCTTTCCCAAATTGAGCTATTATGTGCTATCCCTTGGTTCATACATGATTCTTTACTCAATTTGATTGTTACTTGGTCCTAATCTTGCACCAATTCCATGTATTGGCTTGAAAATTTAAGTAACCCACTTGGAACCCCATTTTTCATCAAGTTCTTTGAGTAAATGCTTGATTTTTTGTTGATTGATGTTTCCTTGATCAAATTGAGTGTTAAATTGTCATTCTCCATCCAATTCCATTGATTTTTGGCTTTGGAATCATCCAATTTGGAGTTGTGTAGCAAAATCCCCAAAAATCCCATTTTTGGCACTTTTCCGGCATGCTCTCTGGAAAATCCGCCCGGGCGGGAATCACGGCCGCCCTGGGCGGTTTTGACAGATTAGTGGACAACTTTTGTTTTGTTGTTCCGGCCTATCCCCATGCACTTGTTTGGTCCTTAAACGTGTTTTTCACTTGTGTTAGGACATTTTCAACCTTGGAAACACTTTGGTGTCAATTGATAATGAGAAATGAATGACGACACTTGTTTCGTGATTAAAGATGAGTTTAGTGAGGACACTGTCCACACATTGGTGGTTAGCACGCATTAGGGATGAGTGGAGAGTCCGGGACACATGGAAGAAGGTTGAGTGACATGTGAGTCATATGGGATATCAAGTTGGGATTATGTATTGATAAGTGATAATGTGAACGTGAAATGAGTGGCACGGGGCCCGAAAAGGGTATGCCCGGAATGGCACGGGGCCCAAAAAGGGTATGCCCGGAGTGGCACGGGGCCCGGAAAGGGTATGCCCGGAATGGCACGGGGCCTATATGGCATGCCCGGAAAAATAATGAAATGATTTAAGAGGAATGAGATACATATGGTAAACGTGTAGGACACTTGTGGTGTGCCGGGTACGAGTCGGGCATGAGTTAAACACGAGGGACGATAGTAGATGGAAATCCAATAGCATATGTGTTGTTCTCTAGTCCTTAACCTCAACACACTCTCTCTCTCTCTCTCTCTCTCTCTCTCTCTCTCTCTCTCTCTCTCTCTCTCTCTCTCTCTCTCTCTCTCTCTCTCTCTCTCTCTCTCTCTCAACTATTGTTTCATGGTTTACGTTTTCCTTGTCTATTGCTCATGTACATTTCATTTCACTTAGAATCTTTAGATATTTCTCTACTGGGCTAGTGTAGCTCAACCTATAAACTTTTCAGGTACCCATCAAGGAGCATGATCATGGAGTGCGTGGAGTGCTTGCATACATATTGTTTTTTGAAAGGCTTAAGGAAGAGTTATATCATCATCTTAGAAGTAGTGTTTTTGCCAAGATGGTTTTGTAACTTATTTACGTTTTCTCTCTTGACTTTGGGTTGTAAACTCACTTAAAACTTATGTATGTGTATATTTGGGGCTCGGGTGCCCGTAGACTTTAATGTAATGTGTTGTTGACTTGACTTTTCTATTTGGACTTCAACGTGGCCGTGGACGTGTTGACCGTCCACGTGGATTTTATTAATGGATATTCTTTTAAAATTTGGAGGGCGTGACAGATCCAGCCTAGACGCCAAGGATAGGCTGATTAGAACCAGTCGTTGTAGGTAAAAAGTTGATTTTGTTTTTGAGTCACAAATGGCCTCTATCGCCTTCATATCAAGTTGATTTTCTACTAAATTACACCTTGCTTTGAACAAATCTAAGTTGATGATTTCTAACGGTGTTGGTTTTCGGCCATGGCCTCCGACCACGATTTTCGACAGCAGAGACGATTTGTCATCTGCATATGCTTTTTGTTATTTTTTGACACTTCATTTTAAGATAATTTGCTTGGTTGTGTTTGTTTTAAACTTAAAAAAAAATAAGAATTAAAAAAATTTAGAAAGATATTTGAATAGAAAAATAGAAGTAGAAAGAAAGAATAGTTTAATACAATAAAATTTGAATAAATAGCCTAATTCTGTGAGTTTTAGAAAAAATGACTTGCTAAAGTATAAAATGTATTTTTGAGGTTAAATTTAGTCCAAAATGTAGAGAGCATGATAAGGATGCTCTTAGAGCATCAACATCTCCCTCTTTATAATATTTAGAAAGATATTCGAATAGAAAAATAAATGCAGAAAGAGATAATAGTTTAATATAGTAAAGTTTAAATAGAATACCTAATTTTGCGAGTTTTAGAAAAAAGTGATTTGCTAAAGTATAAAAAATATTTTTAATGTTAAATTTAATCCAAAATATAGAGAGTCTGATAAGGATATTCTAAGAACATCAGCATCTTTATAATTCCCCTTCCACTAGACTAGCGAGCAATTTGTTGGAAACTGCCCTGCATTAGAAACTTTTTCATCATCGCCATTCCAATAATTTTGTAGCTATGCTACAGCGACTTGCGCGTTCCGGCGAGGCACTATTCCTTCGCCACTCAATATTTTATTACTTTAACTAATAGGTTTGCCTCACTTTCCATTTCTTTTGTTAATTTATTATCTAGTACTAATTTTGCCTCACCATCATTTGTTTTTTAGAAGATAAAAATTGAGTGAAAAAATTATCGGTAAGAACAATTTTAGTGGACAAATTCAAAACTAAGCACAAATTAGAGAGAAAACTTCATTAATGATATTATTAGAAATAGAAATTGATAGGTTGTCATCCGTGAGAACCATTTATACTACTCAAATCCCTTTCCATCCCATTAACAAGGGCATCTCTAGCTTCCCTCTATAGGAATTGAACCCAAAAACCCCGTTAAAACATAATCGTTACAAACATCGTTGTTGCAAAAAATATATCCAGCGTAATATATTCGTTATAAATATGACCGTTAAAATAGATCTGGTAAAAGATCTAACATTAAAAAAAAAAGGTCCTACTACGGACCACCCAATGGGTGTTGTACTTTCGAACACTTTTTCTCCATTAAAGGAGTTCATGTGTCAGTTTTTTAAGTCCTCTTGTAATTTCTCTTACCATTTCTTTTTAATTACTAATTTACTCTTTGTTGTTGCTATCGACGTGTCTCATACTTTCTCTCTCTTCTTGAATTTTGAATGAAATATTGAAGGTCTTGCTATTGTAAGCCCAGTTGGGAAAATTGCTAGAAAATGACGGTAGGGGCAAATTATTGCGTTTAAACGGTGCACTTTTTCGGAATCACATATCAATGGGAAAAGCAATAATAATTATCATAACATGGAATGAAAAATACTATTCAACGCAACTACCCTCGAAAGATATTTTGTTGCACCCTACATGGAAAACGATTGCACTCAACAAATTCATGCACCCACACCCCTCAACAAATGTGATTGCAATGTGGTCAAGTCACACTTTTGTTGCACTCTACATGAAAAACGGTTGCACTTCTCAGCAAATTCATTGCACCCACATTGGTCCAAATGTGATTGCAGTGTGTGGTCAAGTCACTTTCTAGCAAATTCATTACACTGATGTTGGTCCAAATTTTTGGGAAGATTTTCTGACAATTGCACCCTTCATCCACTTTTGTTGCCCTCCTCAACAAATTCATTGCACCCACGTTGGTCCAAATTCAAGAAGGGGGTATTTCGGTCAACATTATTATGGGTACCATGTATGTGCAATTAAAATTGTGCGTGTCATGTTGGGAGAAACTCCTAAAAAGTGGTCCATTGAACGGCAAATATTTGCCCCTACCGCCATTTTACGACAATTCTCCCTATAAAACAAACAAATTACTCTAGTGCGCCTTTTACACATTTTAATACATTTACACCTAATTTTGTAAACATTTCACACATTTCAATACATTTTTTAAACCTTAATATAAGTCCACTGGGCCTATTTTAGCATTTTCCAATATTGAAACATTGGATCAAGTAATTACGATTATTAGATTAAGCTAACTTTTCACAAGGTCACTCTAAAAATTATTTATATGTGGAAAGCATAACTGGGCTCCACGGGCTGATCGGTGCACAATCTGTGCAACAGAGATCGATACGTAAAGTTAGCGATACAACATTGGTTATTTTATTTTTGTTTTTTTTCCACCAAAAAATTTCTTTGTTAGTAACTTTTTATAACACAAAATCTTTCCATCAGAAAAAAGTGAACGATTTTTAATGCTTTGAAAGTGAAGTGAAAAGGTCCACTCCAGATTGAGGAAATTGGGAGAAAATGGTATGGGGTCAATTTTGTCAATTAACTTCACAACTTAAACCATTTCAACACAGATGTGAGGAAGACTATCATTGCATGGAAAACACCAGTAAAGGACAGTCCTATTCAGCGCGTGAAAGCCACTATGGGCCACCCATTGGGCTATTTTAGATTTTGCCATAAAAAAATAACATTTAAATTAAAAAAGTATGGGAAAGGCTACAATACACATCCCCTATTTGGGGGTGTATCATACGCACCCCAATAAAATTTACGAATTGATAACCTCTTATTAATAAAAGTTACAAGACGTAACAAAATATTATAAATCATAGAAAATGTTACGAATTATATTGCTAAAAAGTTACGAAACATTAAAAAATATTACGATTGCTAATGAGGTGGCACAATATGGACCATACAATTGGTGCATACGGTACACATCTTCAATAGGCGTATATTGTAGCTAGGGCTGTAAACGAACCGAATCGAGCCAAACCTTATGAGGTTCGGGATCAGTTCATTAAGGTATGAGTCAAGCTCGAGTTCGACTCGGGTTCGATTCGAGCCTAGACAAGTGAGCTTGAGTTCGGCTCGTGAAAAAATTTCAAACCTCGGGCTCGGCTCGATAGGGCTCGTTAAACTCATACGAGCCGAACCAAGCTGAATTTAGGCTCGAATCTAACTCGGTAGGGCTCGTTAGCAATTTAGAACACAAACTGAGAGGGGAAAGAGATATATTTCGAAACAATGTTATGTAGATCTACCACAATAATCAACAAATCAAACAAAAATAAACAAATCTACCACAACAATCAAGAAATCAAAAGAAAAACAACACTAGAAAATATATTGAGAACTAAATAGAGTACTCTAGTTAGGGATAAAACCCATCTGTTCGTAGTAGAGTACTCTATTTAGGGATAAAAGAATAAGAAATTACATAGGAGTTTCTCAACTATAAAATATTTATACGTAGACCCCTAAAGTATTGTTAATTACATTTTGACCTCAGCTTCGCTAGCCTAATTGAGCCAAATCCACTTATGTTCAGGTTCGGCTCATTTATGGAACGAGTCTAATATTGAGGTTCAAGTTTAGTTCGTTTAGTAGACGAATCGAACTTGAACGAGCTCTTACCGAACCGAGCCTTGAATAGTTTGCGAACGGCCCAGTTCATTTACAACCCTAATTGTAGCCATTCCCAAAAAGTATAAGTATAAGTATAAAGAAAGAGTAGTTGAATATAAGAGCATCCCCATCAGGTACTACAAATGCCATTGGTGGTTATTTTGTTGAGCCAAAGGGTAGAAAACACCCCAAAATCAGCCTCAACAAGTGTTGGGCTAATTTGCAAAAATTAAAACTCCGCTACAGTAACTCGCTAATGGTGTAAAGGCACTGTTCACGGGTTATTGGAATATTTTATTAGTTTCTCTTCCTTCCTTGTTTCCCTCTCTGTCTGAATATTCTGACATTACTGTTCACGGCCCCACCACTCTTCTTCTTTCTCTCCCTCTCTCTCTCTCTCTCTCTCTCTCTCTTTAATACTAATATTTTATACATTAAAGTTGTTGCACAGGCGGCAGCACAACTCCCCAATCGGGGAAAACAAATATTTTAAGAAAAATGTTTTTTTTTTATGAGACTTGAGGGGATAGTAAAGTTTAGATAGAGAGTCTGATTTTGTGAATTTTTGGATAAGTGGCTTGCTAATTTATAAAAGGTGTTTTTGAGGTTAAATTTGGTGTTTTTTTTGTCGAGTCTGATGAGGATGCCCTAATAAGGTTAGAATAGAGAGTCCCATGCAGTTTACTTTGAAAAAAGTAACTAATTAAAATAGAAAAGTGACTTTTTAGATTTATTTGGTCCAAAATTTGTTGAGGCTGATAGATGCTCTTAGCCATTTTGTCTCTCAAACGCTCACCCAACAACATCAAACAAATAGATCAACTCCTCCCCAAGCCAGCACACGTGAATTTTTTATATGGAATTTAGAAAAAAAAATTGAAGAGGCTGGCCTGGTACAGTTACCCTCAGAGCAAAAGCAGCAACTTGGGCAAAACATTAGCCAAAAATACTAATGAACAGTGCATTTTTACATTTTACCTACCCACATCTCTTTCAACACTCCAACAATCCTCTCTATAATCCTTTCAATTCTTATCAAATACTAAAGTGGGCCAGATTTTAGGCCCCTGAATTGATTGGTTCAAACTAGCGGAGCGAGCTGGAGAAGAGCGTGACCTAGACGGACTAGGCCCAATTGGGATGGACCGTCTCAATAGGCGGAATACCAGTTCGAATGGCATAAGGAATGTCCTAGATGGTTCTTAATGGATCTATTTCATATAGGAGTCCGCCCTAACTGGGGAAGCTAGCTTGAGGGGTCCGCCCTAATAAGGGAAGCTACTTTCAGGAGTCCACCCTAATCGGGAAAGCTACCTTGATAAGCATCATCGAGTGTCCTGATAAAGGCGAAGCTCCGGATATTTAGGGATACGAGTGTATCCCGAACGGACTAGGTATGTTGGACGATAGGAAATGAGAGCCTATAAAAAGGGTTTCACCCTCAACTAAAGGTACACACAATCATACTCACAAAACCCTAGTTTCCTCTCATCTCTTACATTCAGTATCTGACTTAAGCATCACAGGGGTATTCCGGCCAAACCCTAGCAGGGTAGCCTAACATTCTTCGAGTCTTGTAGGTCTCTCATCGGAACCCTACTCAGCGCGACTTTCAGTAGCTTGCTTTCCTAAGGTACACACAATCATACTCACAAAACCTACCCCACCACATTTGGTGCCATCTGTGGGAAGGCATATCACTAGTCTTGCTGAGTTCATGGTGGGACCAGAAGGAGGAAACTTTTTCCAAAAGGATAAAAACCAGGACAACGCTGGGAACCACCCTAACAACGAAGATTAACAACTGAGAGAGCCACTTTGAGGGGATCAACAAAAGAACGGTGACAGGAATCCTCACCACGGTGAGAAACGAAGGTGAAACAACCATCAACCGCGGCATTCCTTCCCTGAAACCCGTAACCTCCAGGATGATATAGATGAGCGTGACGAAATTATAGGGACAATGGGTGTACAGATCATAAAGCTTCGTAGAGCGCTCAAAGAAAAGGAGGTTGATTCACGCTAGTGTCTCACGAGGACACGCTAACAATAACTGCTCTAAATCTAGGAGGAGTCCCACACCAATCCACTATAGACAGACTAAGCGTCACCACTCTCTCAACACGGTTGAGCGCGTTATCTCAGAGTTTATTCCTGCCCGGAGCGTAGGGAATAGTAGCTACCCTCGTACACATGGGGTAGTAAGTTCAAAGAGAAAGAAGAAGATCACTCATGTTTCAAGCACTCGCAAGACACCTACTCCACTTAAGAAGGCGGGAGGTGACTTGCTGTCTGTCATCACTCAAAAGAGGATCGAGAGAAATCATGCCAAGTTGAACAAGACTAGGGGCAATCATGCCCTGGAAAGGCTAGTTCTCTCTCCCTTCTCTCTAGACATTGAGTCTTTGGATCCTCCAAAGGGCTTCTCGTAGCCGAAGTTCACATCTTATGACGGAAGGGGGGACCCTTACTCACACATTAGCCACTTTCGTCAGATGATGGCCCTTTATAGTAGGAATGATGCTCTAATGCGTAAGGTCTTCCCGTCAAGCCTCGGAGAAGCCGGTTTGTGGTGGTTTGAAAAGTTGTAGGCAGAGTCCATAACAAGTTGGAAGCAACTCTCGGCGGCTTTCACCGCAAGGTTTGTCACGCATAGCAAAGTCCCCAAAGAGGTGGATGCTTTACTTGCGTTAAATAAGGGCAATAATAAGCCTTTTTGAGACTTCGCGGACCAATACTTCGACACCTACAATGAAATTGAGGGTTGCAATGAGGAGCTGGCAATAGCCTCTTTCAAACTCACTCTCTCTCTCTCTTGGAAACCGCCCCAGGGACTCTCACAAAATGAGTGGCTACTTCCATTAAGGAATTAATGAATAGAATGGAAAAACATGCAATGATTGAAGAGAACAACAATCAAACAGAGGGAGACATGGGGGAGTCTTCCCCTAAAGACAATAGCCAAAAAGAATTCAAAAAGGGCTGAAATGGAGGAGCAAGATATGGTGAAGGTTCAAGTCAGAACCAAAAGGGAGAAATCAAACCCAAGGGAGGCCATCAACACATTGTTCAAAGAGCCTATCTACAAGATACTCCTAAAGATTCAAGACGAGCCGTATTTTGCATGGCCATCAAAGATGCCTGGTGACCCAACTAAAAGAAACTCCACGTGGAGGTGCTCATATCACAAAGACTACGGTCACATGAACGCGAATTGCAAATCCCTCAAGCAACACTTGGAGGAACTTGTAACTGCAAGGAACCTAAGGGATTTCATCGACGAAGAAGCCCCTGCTGCCGCATCCCAACTTGAACAAAGGAGACGAGAAACTAATGGTCAGGATGCCCCGAGAGGCGTGATCAATATGATCCATGGAATAATGGATCCCTCATTTGAAAATAAACTCAAGGGATAGCTGCAGAAGGCTCGGCACATGTAGGAAAGAAGTGTTATGAGTAAACCCCCACTCAAGAAGGTCTGTGTGGAACCTAGCACATACCATTTTGCAATTACATTCTCAGACAAGGATTTGGAGCCCATTCAGCATCCCCATGATGACGCCCTCATGGTGACAATGCTGATTGCAAGTTTCGATATCAAGTGAATCTTGGTGGACTAGGGAAGCTCTTACAAAGTGATGTACTTTGACCTCTTCAAACAATTGGGCCTCAAGGATTCACAGCTCACCCCAACTCAGTTGCCATTGATTGGATTCAATGGGAGCCCTGTTTGGCCTTTGGGCAGAGTGACTCTTCCAGTGGTGATAGGGTCGGTTCAGAACAACATTGAGTTTATGGTGGTGAACGTACCATCCACATACAATGCAATTGTGGGGAGAACATGGATTCGCAAATTCAAGGCAGTTCCATCCATCTATTATCAGGTGGTGATATATCTATCCTCGAACGGAGTAGAGGATCTGCTTGAGGATCAGGTGGCGGCAAAGCAGTGCTTCATGGCCACAGTGAAGAACAAAATCAAATTCGAACATGTACAAGTGGTGGAGATCCCCGATCAACCAGTGCTGGAAGATGTTGGACGTGGCACGATTGAGAAAGTAGTTAAGGATCTCGAGAAGGTCTACATCAATGAGAACGACCCGGAGAGGTACTTTCTAGTTGGAACCTCCCTGGATCCTACGGAGAGGACCAGTTAGTGGGCTTCCTCAAACAAAATTTGGAGGTGTTTGCGTGGACGCCCTATGAGATGGTGGGAGTTGACCCATAATTTTTTTGCCATAAATTAAACGTCATCCCACTTCATAAGCCTGTCATTCAAAAGAGCAGAAGGTCGGCCGCCCACCATGCAGAGGCCGTGATTGAGGAAGTGGGTAAGCTTCTGGAGCAGGGTCAATTGGGCAGGTGTTCTACCCTAAGTGGCTCTCCAACACGGTCGTCGTCAAGAAGAAAAAAAAGAAAGTGAAGGGTTTGCGTATACTTTACAAGTCTCAACAAAGCATGCCCCAAGGATAGCTTTCCACTACCAAAGATCGACCAACTTATGGACTCCACTACAGGACATGCACGCATGAGCTTTCTCGATACTTATCGCAGCTACCACCAAATTGCGATGGATGTCGCAGATCAAGATAGGACCGCCTTCATTACACCTCGTGGAGTGTATTGCTATAAGGTGATGCCATTTGGTCTAAAAAATGTAGGGGCCACCTACCAAAGGATGATCACCCAGATGTTTGAAGGACTATTTGGCAAGACAATGGAGGCTTACATTAACGATGTGGTCGTCAAAAGTAAAAAGAGTACATACTACCTCAGAGACCTAGAAGAGGTGTTTGAAATACTAAAACCACAAGCTTTGCTTGAATGCCTCAAAGTGTGCCTTCAGGGTAGGATTAGGGAAATTTCTTGGGTATATGGTAACACACAGAGGTATAAAGGCTAACCCAGACCAGATTATGGTTGTACGAGCCTTAGAGCGGCCACGCATAAATAAAGAAGTTCAGAAGCTAACAGGAATGGCGACCACCCTAAACCGCTTCATAAGCTGGTCATCAGAAAAAGGCTAAGTTTGAGTGGAGAGAAGAGTGTGACAAGGCACTTGAGGACTTGAAGAAATACTTGGCCACAACACCACTTTTGTCAACGCCTCTCCCTGGAGAGGACTTGTACCTATACCTCATTGTTTCTCCACATGTTGTTACTGGTGTCATAATTAGGCAAGAAGGTAAAGATCAAATTTCTGCTACAATATCAGTAAAACCCTTATTGATGTAGAAACTAGATATTTGCCACTGGAGAAGCTAAAGTTCTCGTTGGTGGTGGCTTCTCGAAAATTAATGCACTACTTTTAGGCTCACACCATTGTTGTCCTGACTGAGTATCCTTTGAAAGCTCTTTTTAGAAAGGCTGATTTATCTGGAAGAATTTCGCATCGGGGCGGTCGAGCTGGGCCAGTACGACATCCGGTATCAACCAAGGACCTCCATTAAAGCACAAGAGCTTGTTGATTTTGTTGCGGAACTTACACCCCTGGAGGTTCGATCAGACGAACTACCGACCTCAAGTGTCAATAACTTGGACACTGAGCTCAGGGGGCATACACCATCTAAGGTATGAAAATTATTCTTCAGAGAAATTTGGAAGCTTTTTGTGGATGGAGCTTCTAACAACAAGGGGTCTGGAGCAGGGAAGGTTCTCATATCCCCAGATGGAGTGATTTTTGAACAAGTTTTGAAGTTAGGTTTCCCAGCCTCCAACAAAGAAGCGGAGTATGAATCCGTCTTGGCCGGACTTAGAGGGGCAGAGTACTTGGGAGCCGAGGAATTGTTGATGTACAACAACTCTCAATTGGTCGTAAACCAATTATTAGGAGAATACGATGCAAGGGATAATAGGATGGCAGAGTACATGGAAAAGGCTCGAGAGATGCTCAAAAAATTCAAGAGCAGCAAGTCCCTCACGAACTCAATGGGCACGTTAATGCCTTGGTTTGTTTGGCTTCGGCCATGAATTCTAGGACTCCAAGGGCAATCGCAATCGAGTTCATACCTCACCCAAGCATCATGGTACAAGATTGACATCAATTCCTCCCGACAATTTTGGGTCCAAGTTGGATGGACCATATAATAGCCTTCCTCAAGGATGACATACTGCCAACTGATAAGAGAGGAGCTCACAAACTACAAGTAAAGGCTGCAAGGTTTTGGCTAGCTCCATCTGGAAAGCTTTACATGAAGTCCTATACTTGCCCATACCTTCAGTGTGTCCATCCAAACCACGTACAAAAAGGCTTGTATGAGTTGCATGAATGGCTTTGTGGATGCCACGCTGGAGGACGATCGTTGGCCCATCGTGCCATCACACAAGGCTATTGGTGGCCTTACTTGCAGAAGGACACCGAACAATGTGAGAAAGTGTTAGAAGTGTCAAAGTTCTCTCCACTCATTCATCAACCTGTGAGAGATTTGACGCCCCTCACCAGTCCTTGGCCTTTTGCACAGTGGGGTCTGGACTTGGTTGGACCTCTCCTAAAAGCTTTTGGAAAAAATTAGTTCTTAATCACCGCCATGGACTATTTTGCCAAATGGATCGAAGCAGAGCCACTGGTTAGAATCAGAGAAGTGGACGTCAAAAAAATTTGTGTGGCAGAATATAATCACTAGGTTTGGGATTCCAAGAACTTGATCTCTGCAAACGAGACTTAGTTCATCGGAAAGAAGTTTCAACAACTTTGCTCTGACCATTCTGTTTCACGCCTCTACCCTAGCCTACCCATAGAGCAACAGACAAGCTGAAGCCTCCAACAAATCTATTTTGAATGGTATCAAGAAGTGCCTTGAGAAAACTAAGGAAAGTGGGTGGAGGAACTCCCCAGTGTGCTATGGGCATATAGAACCACTCTAAAAACGAGACTTAGTTCATCAGAAAGAAGTTTCAACAACTTTGCTCTGACCATTCTGTTTCACACCTCTACCCTAGCCTACCCATAGAGCAATGGAAAAGCTGAAGCCTCCAACAAATCTATTTTGAATGGTATCAAGAAGCACCTTGAGAAAACTAAGGAAAGTGGGTGGAGGAACTCCCCAGTGTGCTGGCACTAGGGAAACTCCATACGCTTTGGCATTTGGAATGGAGGCTATGATACCTATGGAAATTAGCTTCCCTACTATCCGGATGGAGGCATTTGATGCGGACAATAATCAGCGAGTGTTGGCACGAGACCTCGACCTACTCAAAGAAAGGAGGGAGGCAACGCTTATGCAGCTTGCATCTTACCACCAACAACTTGCCAAAAGTTACAATCAGAATGTTCTCCCTCGAAGGTTCTTTCCAAGGGAGTTGGTTCTAAGGAAGGTGATGGGGAATAATAGGGTCCTCGGAGAAGGAAAGCTAGGCTCCAATTGGGAGGGGCCTTACAATGTTATTTTTGAGGCAGGCCCTGGGGCATACTATCTTAAAGATTTAAAGGGCTATAAAGTACCCAATCCTTGGAATGCAGCCAATCTCAGAAAATTTTATCATTAAGTATTTTGCTTTGCAAGAGTAGCATAGTAAGAGTACCTTGGATTGCTTGAGTAGTTTAGGTAGCTTGTTTCAATAAAGCTAGCTTCAATGTAATCATAGTATGCTTATTATTTAAAGTGGAATAAAGGCTAGATTACTTTCTTTCCATTGTGTAATCTACTTGAGTGAAACTATGCTGCTTGTTAGGCCGGAATATCTTTTTCTTGTCCTCCTAGTTTTGCGCTGCCAAACCGAAGTGGGGATGAAAGGGGAAGCTGGATAGGCTTACCCAACCCTCGTTTGGGGGAGGGGTAGACAAATACTTAAAGGAAGCTTTCTATTTTCTTTTTAAGTTATAAAGCTCTAGAGTGCCGATTAGACTAGCTCGGTGGATCATACGTTTTTGTCTGGCTGGATTGATCAGGAGTTGGATTGGATAAGAACCAACAAAAACTAATACAATTAATGTCCAACAAGGACGGAGTGTCCAACAAGGACGGATTACATGAGAGCAGCGCAAACATCTAGAATCATATTCTCGTTCTAAAAATAATTCTAAGTGTCTAGCAAAGACGGATTGCATAACATACGACTCTGAAAAGTTTCAAAGAGTTACAAAAGCATACATAGTGCAAAATGAAGGTTCTACTACATATAGAGGTCGTTCTATAGCTGAACAAATTGGAGCACGACCATAGATAAGGTGAATATATAAGCCCCAAAAGAAGAGGCATCACTGGCTGACCTCAACAAGAAATTAGTCAAGGGTCTCTGAAGCGACCTGGTCACTAGAAGTAACGGCAGTAAAAGCCAAGGCTAGGGGCGGTGCTACAACAAGACACTCAAACAGATACTCCACAGTGTAGTAACCAAAATCTTTAGGGATTCCTGCCTTCTTAAGTGAGGAGGTCCACCCTTTGGAGAAAAGGGTTTCGTGAACCTTAAGAACTTCATTCTTGAATTTCTCAATGGTCTTATGCACACCCTCATTGTGAGCTTGATCTTCTAAAGTCTCTTTCTTAAGCTTCATTTCGGCCATGGCACACTCCATCTAAGTTACTTTGGACTTTAGAATCTCAGCTTCTTCTTCGGCCTTCTTCTTTGCATCAGTAGCTTCAAGAAAAGCCCTATCTCCAAACTCTTTGTTTTTGCTCAAGACAAGGTGAAGCTCTGTGTTCTGGCACTTCAAAGTCTCAATTTCCTCTTCTCCAGCTTCTGGGCGAGAAAGTGCAAAGCAAGAAAACTGGAAAGTCTATTAGGAAACATTGACAGCTATAAGAACACCCGCACAACATGAGAAGCTGAAAGTAGTTGGGGAACACTCACCAAAGCTTGTTGTTGGATGATTAACCTCACTAACTTTTTGTCATTCATCTTTTCAAGAGCTTCAATGTCCTTGGGAAGAAGCAAGGCACTCGAGATGTCGGAGGCAATTTGCAAAGTCTCATGCAAGGACATGTTTGCGGAGATAGGCTTGCCCTTGTAAGCGAGGAGGGGTTGCCATTTGTGGACATGTGAACTCTCGTGTTGCATATCAGTACCTACAACCTCCTCCACTTCTTGTGACTCCCCTCTAGCTCTCTTTTTCTTGCGCAACTCACGATGAGCTTGCACAGGATTTGCTTTGCTAGATGTTGGAGACACAAGGGCACCACCCCCGACCACGGTGCTCACTGGTGGAGCCAAAGGTGATGTTGGCATAACAAGAGAGTTAGGTGCCCCGAGTACTACGACCATTAGGTCGAGGTCTGGCTCAATCCTTGGCATAGTGGAAAATTCACACAAGCTTGAATACTGAGTTGAAGTTGGAAAATCTGACCAGTTGGAAGAGGCTTTCGGGCTAGACTATGAATGGTGAGTACTAGAGTTGTGAGCTGCGTCTTCAAACTCGTAAAGGAAAGATGTGAGAGCAGACCGTTTGCAGCGTTGGCGAGGTGAAGCGTTGATATTGTAAGAAGGAGTGTACTTAAGAAGGGATGGTGCTGAGTGTCACGTCTTAGGGAGTGCTAGTGCAGTCTCTTCGGCGGCAAGGTTTGTGCGGTTGTGGGATTTGTTCTTTGCTGGAGAACCTGTGGAGAAACAAGCATTAGCACTGGAAAGAGATAGCTATGCAAAATTGAAGTGCAAGAAAAAAGCTACTTTGGACCTTGGTCGCCCTCCTTCCAAGTGAGCCTGTGTGCACGGACCTCAGTACTGAGTGCATACTCATACTCTCCAGTGATTTTAAGCCAATCATCGAGACAGCTATCTTTAGGCGGGAGTCCTCCTATCATTTTGAACCCTTTGCGAGCTCAGAGGTAGTACAAGGATCTATCACCAAGACCAACAATTTCTTAGCAGTATAGTATCTCCTCTATTCCTAGCGGGGCGGGAGACTCTCCCTACGTGCGAGCTCGGCCACGCTATTGACAATCCTAAAATTGTTGATAGAAATTTGTGTAGGTGCCAACCTAAGCCGATGGAGAAAGCATAAGAGGAGTGGGTCAAGTGGAAACCGAACTCCACCTTCTACGATGGAAACCACAGGGAATGCCGCAGATGAAGGTGAACCTAAGAGGTTCTCCTCAGAACCTAGCAATCGAAATTCTACACGTTTTAGGATGTTATATGCTACCCTAAAAGCATCAATATCTCCAGGAGATTCTAACAAACACTTATATTTTCCCATTGTGAGATCAAATGAAGACTTTGAGTATGCTGGAAAATTGAAGAGAGTGGCCGGAAAACTCAACCGGTAAACACAAGGGAGTCACTGGAAAACTCAAGAGAGTCACCAGTAAACTCAAGGGAGTCGCCGGAAAACTCAAGGGGGTGTCGGCAAACTCAAAGAATTGCTAGCAAATTCAACCACTTCATCGGAAAACTCAACCACATTCAACAAAAAACTCAAAGGTATTCAAAGGAATTCAATGAAATTGCATGATGTTCATCATAAATTTCAACTACATTCAAAGGAAAGTACAAAAGTGGCAAAAAACAAAGGTGAAGAACTCACTTGATTCTCCAAATGACGAACAACCAAAGCTCCTAAGCAACCCCCATGGAGAGCCCTCATACTACTCTTGGAAAATGAAATGAGAGAATGAAGTGTGTGGGGTGGGTTCTTCCCTTTATACTTAAGGAAAAGGGGGGAGAATTCAAAATTTCAATCAGACTATGGAGGTATTGCTAGGGTTTAACCAAAAAAAAACAAAGAGCTTGCCCTAAACACTATATTGTGTCCTACCGGAGTATCACAGTCACAACACTAGCTAGTTCGCAGCTTGCGGCGGTCTACCGAGTTGGGACTCGTTCGTGGATTAATTGTATCACTAACTTTGGAAATCTATGGGTCCAATAAAAAAGAAGTTGCAAGGAAAAGCTAACATGGAATTGGGATCAATGAAAATTGTACCAGTAAATCACGAAGCTGTCGCGTACGGTCTTTGCAGCTCACGAAGCTATCGCGTACGGTCTTTGCAGCTGCGTTAGTTCATCTCAAGAACGCCCAAGCATGGAGCGAATCTAGATCTATGCAAACAAAAACAAAAGGGGACAGTGTGGAGAAGATCCATATTAGAGAACCTCCAGTAGCTGAGCTCTCACAAGATTCGAAAGTGGAATGTTTGCAACAACAAAAAAAGAAAAAAAAAATGAGGGTTCCACAACAACACCCATACCTGGTTAAAGGACGAAGGTGATGCTGGACTAGTGAAGCTCACAGAGTGAAGCTAGAACGCGCAAGGCACGACGGCCACGTCATCTGATCGCACTGCATTTTTAGGGTTTGATGGATATGGATTTGAGAAAATTTGGGTTTGAGAGAAGTGAATGCTTTTTGGGCATAGTAGATGACTGATGCACAGAGTGTTTAAAAATCTGAGTGGGACCCAATCAAAAAGGTGTTACTGGTCTTTGGAGAAGGTGAAGGTGCCCTCACTTTGAGGAGAAAGTCCCAGTTGGAGAATCTAAAATGAGAGACTCACCAAGAAAGTAATTCTAAGCGTACGGAAGGTATAGGAACAGAAAATATACAGATCTCCTTGGGGACCCACTTTTGGGTCCCACACGAATGATCCAAGCCGTTCATTCATCTTAAAATGATTTTCTAAGGGGCCCCGCGGGAAATCAGCTCAATCGGACGTGTGCTTGATCCAAAACTCTTCTGTTTCATCTTAATTAGGCACATACACACGTCTGATTGAGCTGATTTGTAAGGACCCGTGTTTTTAAATGATTTTTTGATAATAATGTTGGGGAAGTGTGAGAAATGCAAGGAGAACAAGGAAGCAGAGTTGAGAGCTTCTCTCTCTAGAAATAGAGAGAGAATGCACTCCTCTTCCTCAAATCTTCAATAATTTTTTCAATCACGCCTAAAATCATACTGATTTCATGTGAGTTTCTATCTCTACTACGTGATTCATGTCACGCCCTAAATCATATCTTTATTCTATCTCTATTCCACCCACATACATGTCGAGAAACAGAAGTTCATAAAAGGGGATTTGAGTTTCAGAAACCTTAATCATTCAATCGGTGAAGGGCGTTCCTGATGAAGGGCGTTCTATACCCAGTTCATTCCACAGGCCTGTGAGGTTGGAAATCCCAGAGCGTTCAAAACCCAGATGGGTTTCATGGAGATCCAAGAGTCAAGGTCCAAAACAAAATCGAGGGGATCTTGATTCCAGCGAGACAGAGCTCACAAGGGTGGGTTCGTCTCCACCAAATGGTGTGTCCTCACCTCTATCTCGAATACAAGACCCATCTTCAGATGGTGGTCTCCCAAAGCTGCATTGTAGATTCTTCAAGGGATCTATATGGAGCTTCAATCCATGGAAATCGTACACAGGCTAGGGCTCAATTTCTAGGTATGTTCCTCACGGAAACTTTTGGATTAGGGTCTTCCTTTCGATTTTACCTCTGTATTTTAGTTCTTTCTGTTATGTGCCTTCGTGTCACGGCAGAGAGTTAATATCATATTGGTTCTGGTTTGCTAGGGTAAGCCAATGTTGAGGATGGTACCCGATATCCTCTTGTTTCTATTTGGAGTTGGTTGTAGGTTTTTAGGGATGATAATGCTTGTTGGATTTCCGTTCAATTTACTATCCATCATCTTCTTTTTCTCACGCCCTTTGCGTCTGGCCTCTATGTAAGACCGGAAAGTCCCTTGTTCTGACGAGTTCGGATGGCAGCGCGTGTGGCTCACGCCCTTGCGTCTGGCTCCATGTAGGACTAGGAAGTTATGGTTTTGATGAGTCCGGATGGTGGCGTATGTGACTCACGCCCTTCCTGTTGTGTAGATCGGTTACAGGGGAAACATCTCAAGCAAGAGTAACTTTGGTTACCTTACAGTAACTTAGTGAACACAGCTGTTGATGCTGCTTATTTCGATGTTACTCTATCACTGTTGGCCTTTGTGCCCATTATCTCTGTTGTTGCAGCATATTTTGGTGGTATTTTAAATCAAGCCTGGCCCACGTGATGGCAGCTTGACACATCTATTCCCAAGTGGAGGGTCTTTGTGCCCTAACCAACAATTGACCCTTTTAAGGCTCTTCGTGGGACTATTTATCACATACCATGTGGGACTCAATTTTGTATACATTTATAAGCCGGATTTTGTGGGCTGATGAGCCACAGTTTTATAGATTTTGTACTACTTTATGCTTATTTACCTATCCCAGTGGGTTATGCTAGTCCTCCTATTTTCCCACCCCGGCGGGTTGTGCCGGGGAGTACGCAATTTTCTTTTCTTTTCTTTTCTTTTCTTTTCTTTATTTTTGTTTTGTCCTCCCTGGGGTATGCCCCTTGTAGGCTATACATTCGATTAACTCCTTTTATTTTCAAGCTAAATTACCCACACAAAAAAAGTGTGAGAATTGCTTTAAAGTGCAATGTGGGGTCAATGCGAAGTTAGTATTGCATTTGGGTCTTTGTAAGATGCATCATAAATATGAGGGGTGTGAGTGTTATTAGTGGAGTGTGTATAAAGAGGTATATGGCTGATTTTTTGAGAAAACTCCACACAAACACACACTCTCCTCTCCCTTATACACACCGGCCCTCTCTCTCTCTCTCTTCTCCATCTCCAAGTTTACTCCATTTCTCAACCAAAATCTACACCTCCACACCTCACCTCTTCAAGATTCAACCTCATTTCTGTCATCTACGCGTGGTTTGGAGTCTGGGCATTCTTGGAATCACCTTGAAGGAGCTCATTTCGGTTGGTTTGCTAGAACAAGCTAGGGCTTCTTTTCTCTCATCTTTGGAGCTAAACCATTGAGGTAGGGGACCCATTTCTACCTTCTCTAAGTGTATATGGTTTGAATTAATACATAATGTTCATATCTCTCTTTGATTTCATGCCTAGCTTTTACACTTCCATGGAAGTTGAATTTGAACGTGTAGGAGCTTGATTCTCCACACATTTTTTGGATTGATCTTTGAATTAGTGCTTAGACATGTTCATTTGATGTTTTGTTGTGATTTGGAACCTCACATTTGACTTGGGTTGAAGCCCCCATCAGTTTGGGCAAAGCTGTCAAATTTTCACTCGTAACCCAGGTGGATCGATCCAAACCAAAGGGTGGATCGATCCACAACTCTCTGTTTGAGTTTTGAACCATAGTGGATCGATCCACTTGTTGTCTGGATCGATCCAAAACCTTCTGATTCACCTTCAGAACATGGTGGATCGATCCACTCCAGATCACTCTAATCATGATTTTGACCTTGTGGATCGATCCACTCAAAGGTTGGATCAATCCAACTTCCCTCACTTCACCAAAACGTGTTTTCGTCGGTTTTGGTCGCTTGTTCGCGCTTGTACTTGGCATATTCAATCCCTACACCTTGAAACTTATTGGAAAACACCTCCCTAGCCTATCATGATACGATCTATGTTTTGTTTTGACTTCTCACGCTCTTGGACTCGTGTTAACTTGGCCAAAACCGACATACTATGAGTTTTTGAACAAAATGGATTGTGTGAAAATTTTGGGCACATGATGGTTTAATGAACTTTTGAAAATGATGATCACTAATACTAGGGCCACCATTTGGTGCGTCCATAACCAGGGGTGCACGGAGCCCATAAAATCCGGCTGAGGGATTTATTCCCTATTAAAACAAGTGGTTCTTTGTGAAGTGTTGAATAATGAAATGTTTTATGAAAAATACGATGTTTTGATGAAATCGAACACAAGACACGAATTGTAACAGTAATGAGGAAATCGATGGACACTTGGGACTGGTTGGGCATTTGGGTATCTCGTGGACACTTTATCATTTAGTTGATCAATCATAGCCCTTATTAGTCTACTCATTCATGTTTATCACCCTTTCACGTGCATCTTTCATTCTCTATACACATAGCGATAGTAGAAAAGTTTCCTACTGGGCTAGTGAGCTCACCCTATCATTTTCAGGTACTCGACAAGGCGCGTGATTTGGAGCTCACCCTATCTTTGACAAATTTGATAAATGTAATAACTTTATATACTTTTGATACTAAAGTGTTTGTGTACAGGTACCCTTGGTGAGAGACATGTGGACTTGTATTTGGAAGTTGTATATTTGACTCTGACTTTTCAATGGAGAAATGCATGACTTTGACTTGTCCTGTGTGGATAATACCATGTATTTTGGATATTAAAATTGAGGTCGGACATGATTTCTCGTGGGGCCCCTCGGAAAATCATTTTAAGATGAATGAACGGCTCGGATCGTTCGTGTGGGACCCAAAAGTGGGTCCCCAAGGTGATCTGTACATTTTCTGTTCCTATAACTTCTGTACGTGTAGCAATGTCCCCAAGTTTCACCTTCACATTCTCTCTCCTTACTTTCCCTTGTGGATTGACCCTCTGATGGTGGTCGTGTCCCCAAGTTTCACCTTCACATTCGCTCTCCTTACTTTCCCTTGTGGATTGACCCTCTGTTGGTGGGAGTGTGATGGTGGGCCTAGGCTGTTACTTTCGCGAACATGGGAAAGCTAAAAACAGAAAAGAGAAATAGTTAGAAACATGAAAGAGAACCCATAAAACAACCCATAAAGTGCATCCGACGGGTGAGGTTTATCCGGTACAAACATTGTACCGGATAAACCTCACCCGTCGGATGCATTTTATGGGTTGTTTTATGGGTTTCTTTTCATGTTTCCTACCAGGCCTCGAAAAGAAAATCCCAGCAATTGCATTCCCACCTTCATTTCCCATTTTCTCTTTTGGAGTAAAATGATTTTATGTTGGGGCCACGGTGGACTTTGAATAATGGGTTGGATTTTCAAATTTCACTCTCATTTCTTGTCATCACTTTTGAGAGGCTGCAAATCAGAAGCTACCAAGTAAGACACCATGGTTTCACTTTCTCTTTTTTGGTTTCACCTTATTTGTTCAAATAAATGGAGATTCCTCCTGGATAAAATTTTCGAGAAGCTGTGCACGAGGGAGCGTAAAATAGAATTGAACTTTATTTAAAAAAATAAAGTGGCCGGACATTGGCGGATCAATTTTATTTTTACTATACCTCGCCTCTTTTACTTCAGAGTGCAACGTACGTTAAATATGTATTTGCATATTTTACTCGGTTAGATTTGACCGGTACAAAATATTAAAAAAAAATGAAGAACAAGGTGGGCCCAAGCTATTCACGTGCAAAGCTCTAGCTACAAGGTGAAGCTCCAAGCTTCAATTGGGAAGGTTATTAAAAGGTAAAACTAGAAGGAGAAGCTGTAAAAAAGAATCTGCGGGGCACAATCCCTCCCTACTTTCGTTGGAGTATTCAAACTTTGGCAAAGGCGAAGAAGCATAGTGGGCCCTAATCAAGAGAGTATATAGCTTCCCATTTTTACTCTCTCATTGGATGAATTCGGGGTGTTTGGGAGCCTTATTTTTAGTTTTTCATTTTCAATTTTTTGGCTTTTTGACTTTTTAGATTATGGTCAGAATGTATTTTGAATTTGGTAGAAGTGTTCAGGAGAAATGTGCAGAATGCATTTTGTAACAGGAGTAGTGTTTGGGAAATATGTCCAAAATACATTTTGTGGGTATTTTTGTTAATGAAAATGAGAAAAGTGAAAAATGAGAAGTGGAAAAGCTCCTCACCATCTCTTTTTCACTTCTTCTCTCTAAAGTCTAAAATGGAAAACTCATTTTAGGAAAAGTCATTTTGGCCCAAGTCTCCCAAACATCCAAAACTCAAAAATGTGAAAATGAAAAGTGGAAAAATGGCTCCCAAACACACTCTGCTTGAAGTCTCACTCTCAATAGTGAAACTTTTTTCACTTTCTTCTCTCTGTGCTTAATAGTCTTCGTGGAAAGTGGAACACCCCTTTGTGTAAAGCTTCAGCCAAGGGGGAAAAGAAAAAGAAAAAAAAAGCGCGAAATAAAATTAAACTTTATTGGAAAAAATAAAGTGGTCGGAGTGGTCGGACGTGGCTGGATTAATTTTATTTTTATTGTACCTTGCACATTTTACGTCGGAGTGTGGCATACGAAAAATATGTGATTGCATATTTTGCTCGATTGGATTTGACCGATAAAAAAAAGGGCTTGACCCAACAAGGTTGGAACAAGCATCCTTTACCACCTAGCCTTGAGGTCAAGGTGCCAAAGGCTCGGGGGAAAATGAAGTGGGCCGGATTTTAGGCCCCCGAATTAATTGGTTCAAACTAGCAGAGCGTGCTAGAGAGGAGCGTGACCTAGACGGATTAGGCCCAGTTAGGCTGGACCGTCTCAATGGGCGGAATACAAGTCCGAATGGCATAAAGAATGTCCTAGAAGGTGCTTAATGGATCTATTTCCTTTCATCTCCTACATTCAGTCTCTGACTTAACCATCAGAGGGGTATTCCGGCCAAACCTCGGCCGGGTAGCCTAACGTTCTTTGAGTCTGTCTCTCGCCAAAACCCTATTTAACGTGACTTTCGGTGGCTTGCTTTCCTAAGGAGAAAATCTACCCCACCACAAATACTATAAAATATTATTAACTCATTTAAATTAAGTGAGGAGCGAGGAGAGAAGACATGAGAAAGAGGAGAGAGGAAGTGGAAAGAAATAATTGAAAAAGGAGAAGCTTGGGAATAGTTCTTCTCTATCAATACCAAAGGACTGTAGCAAATGTAGCTCTTGGGTAAAATGCCTTCACCTTTACAAAGGCTGAGGCACCCTCACTTTTGGGTTTTGCTTAGCTATTTCACCAAAAGTTTTCCATTTGGAGGACTTGTTGCACTTGCTCTTACAAAGATTGGTTAGAAGAAAGAGATCATTGTCTTGTTTTTATCTCCATCGGCATAGCCAATTTTCTGATTCCCAACATCAGAACTCAGAAGCAAGATCTAGTCTTGCCCTGAGGCCTCAATTACTATATTACTATAGGAAAGGAAATAATTGAGGGGTTAGCCCAAAAAGATCTTTGTTTTCCATTAGTCCTTATTAGCAACTCAATTTAATGAGCAACCAACTGCAGTTGGTGACTCTCTCTTTCAAACGCTCACCCCACACCATCAAACAAATTGACAAAATCCTCACCCAAACCATCACAAGTGGTCTCCTCCACACCACCTCCACGCTCAACTACATTCTCACTATCTATTCCAAAAGCCCCACACCCATCAAAGCCATTCTCCTCTACAACCACTCCATCAAAAACTCCATCCCCCTAAATAAATACTCCTACCCAGTTCTTTTCAAGGCCTGTACACGCCTAAAATCATTTCCTAAAGGAAAAGAAGTCCATGCCCATGTCACAAAAGTAGGCCTAGATGGTGATGTTTATGTACAGAATGCTCTAATTCACTTTTATGGGTCCACTGGCCAAATTGGTGATGCTAGGTACGTGTTTGATAAAATGCCTCAAAGAGACTTGGCTAGTTGGAATTCACTTCTGGCTGCCTATAATTTGCATTTTGTATATGGGGTTGAAACATTGGTTTTGTTTAAGCAAATGATTTGTGAAGGTATTGGAGCTGATTCAATCACTTTCGTGATTATAATTTCGGCACTTGCAGAGTTAAGAGAGGCAGAGTACGGCAGCTCAATCCACGGTTCTGTGATTAAAAATGGGTTTCAGTGTTACTTGAATTTGGAAAATGCGATGCTGGATATGTATGTCAAATATGGGAATATGAATGCAGCATTAACCTTGTTTACTGAAATGGGTGGTAGAAGGGATGTAGTGTCTCATACTATTTTGATCAATGGGTATGTCAAGACGGGGTTCGTAGACTTGGCTCGCGATATTTTCGATCGGATGCTTGACAAAGATTTAGTTTTGTGGAACTCAATGATCCGTGGTTATGTGGAGTCCAACCGCCCGAATGAGGCTCTAGCACTTTTCGAGAAAATGGAGAATGTAAAGGTCAAACCGGATGAATCCACTGTAGTTAGTATTCTTTCGGCTTGTGCTTGCTTATCAGATCTTCAATATGGTAGGCGCGTTCACAGATTAATCCTCACCAAGAACATATTACAGGATGTTGTTGTTGGAACGGCTCTAATTGACATGTACTCAAAATGTGGAAGTATCGTTGATGCAATGTCCACTTTCTCCAAAATGGAAGATAAAGATGTTTTTACTTGGACAACTGCAATTGGAGGACTTGCGCATTTTGGTTACGTTAAGGAATCTTTGCAGTTGTTCCATCGGATGGAGAATGAGGGAGTCAGCCCTAACGAGGCAACGTTTGTTTGTCTATTAACAACATGCAGACAGGCTGGCCTAGTTAAAGAAGGTTGTTTCTTGTTTACTAGACTCGTGAGAGATTACAAAATCCAACCAAAGGTTGAGCATTTTGGATGTCTAATCGACCTCTTGAGTAGAGCCGGTCTACTTCACCAGGCGGAGGAATTTGTTAAAACAATGGATCCAGGGGAAAGACTTGTTGCGTATAAAACGCTTTTAAGTGCCTGTATGAATTACTCAAACATCGATCTTGGATTAAAGGTCGCTGATGAACTGTATAGGTTGGCTTCAGAGGATCATGCAGTTCGTGTCTTGCTTTCAAACTTCTATGCCGTAGCTGGAGAATGGTCTAAAGTTGAAGAGATGAGACAGAACATGAAAATTTCCAGGCTGTTGAAAGAGCCAGGCATCAGCTCCATAGGGATGACAGCCTAATAGGACTGTCTTTGGTGAAAAGTGGATCAAAGTTTTGGCTATGGAATGGCATTGAACGAAGGATATCTGTGCTAACTGTATAGAAAGAAATCACGAGCAGCCCGTTGATTATGAATTAGATGTCTATGACATTCCATAAAAGGAAAATGGTACACCGCCCTGCAGACAGTAGATAATGTGTAAAAAGCGCATCGGTATTTGAAAAAAGTTTATTCATATTTGTGAAAGCGTACTAATACCCATGAGCTGTGTATTAATATCCTTGGCAATACATGCTTATCATCCAACACTAACTGAGCTGTGTTTAGCAAGACATTTCATTAAATATCAAGATTTGTGAGATATTAGCATTGCCTTTTTTTTTTTTTTTGGGTACTTCGGAAATCTTTAGCATCGCCTTTGTTAAGAAAAAAGAAAACTTACTTTCTTTGAGAGTCACATCAACATTTGATTTCCATCAAAATTGTAAACAAGATATCCGATTTCAGAAAACTTAAAGACATCCAATATTTGAAATCACTCTTATTGATTTTTACTAGAAAATGGAAGGATGTGAATTTTTCTGCAACAAGACACGTGATTCTCCTCACATATATCAGCCTAGAAAGCCTCGAAAAGTGGAACACCCTCTAAGTTTTCAAGTTCCCTTCTTTCTTCTACATACAACTACAAATCAGACTGATTTCAGAGACAACGATGGGAAGTAATCAGACTTCTTCCAATAACCTCGATCACAGGAGAACAGTCATTTGAAGAATCTCGCAACAAGAATTTGAGCTTGGGACAAAACTGTTCGGAATTGTGTACAAAACATGCACAATGACACACAATAGCTGCACCAAGGCAATGAAATTGCGAAGACCACAAACCAGTATCATAATCTGTATCACAAATTCTAACATGTGTACGTAAATAATACAACCCCTTCATGTTCGATTTTGTCAACCATAGGTTGAACCTTCTGTCATGGTTAAACACCCACAATGCACACAAAGGCTAAAAAAACACTTTCACAGAGGCAAACAACACCATCAATTGACCAAGAAACCGACTCGGGCCCAATCTTCTAACCGGAGATTGAGACCTCATCAGGGCAATCTTTCATAAACTTCTGTATTAGAGTTCCGGCTGATTTTAGCAGCAAACACCATGATAAGGTAACTGCGAGCGCAAACACCCTACCCCATACAAGTCCAACAAGGACAATCACGATGACAATGGCATACCCTGAGCTCCTCTGTGTATTTGTACCATTATCTTCTGTCATTACGGTATCTTCCGTTTCCGTCCTCGAAAGTTCACTGGAACTGCTACTTGTTACAAAATCTACTTGATCCCGATTCCCTCCGCTTGAAAATGATGTTGATTTGTCGTCATATACATATACATATTCGATTCCACGACGCTGCTCATCTTCTTCCAATATTTCTTTTGCTTCATCCATAACTGCAGCTACATCGTTTCCACTGGGACTTGATGCTTCGTTTTTCAATGCCATCCGTTTCTTCTTTGAACCGTGAAGCTTATTTGTAACGAGTTTCTTGATTTTCGACCTGATCTTACCACTGCGACTTCTATGGCTTTTAAGATCGAAAACATCATCAGTAAATACCTCATCTTTCTCCTTAACTTCCTTCTTCTTGACCTTTTCACTCTGACTCTTTTGACAGTAAAGATCCACGAAATCTCTACTAGATGCCTCATCGTTCGCCTTAACTTTCTCGTCTTTGCAACTTTCTTCACATACCCACTTTTCCTTGCCAGTAAGCAAATCAAACTCAGATTTCACGCTTTGAATCCCCCAAGTTGAAGGAACCAAACAAGGACTAGGTTGCTTGATTTGAATTTCTTCAAAGGGATCGTCCATCTTACGACTCTCAATCTCCCAATAACCACCAAGATTGGAATTTGATTGCACATGCTGGATTTCTTGAAAGGGATCATCAATCTTGTTACCCTCAATCAACCCAACAGGAGCCTTCAAACCCCTATCATCTTTAACTATCAACTTGCCCCCTTTGATTCCAGAAAGGCGAAAAACCCTTTCAACCAAAGATTTCTGCGCATCCAAACAAGGCTTGACCAACCATCCCAGATGCTTCCCCGCATATTCCATGAAAAGTAGCAAGAAAGCAGACATTGTAATCCCAACCACAAACTTCTTTGTCCCCAATGCCAATATCACCACCAAAAAAGTCTTCAAAATCGCCACCAAAACGCTATTCGCCACCGCCGCTTCATCCACACCAACTTCTTCACCATCACCCACCAAACCCCTCTCCTGAATCTCGACACTTCCATTGCCAAACCGATCTGCTGAAGCCAAATAACCTCTCTCCGATGCCAAAACGCCAACACTTGGCAGACTCAATCCAGAATTCGCAGAAATCGGTGAAATCAAGGGAGAGTTGGACCAACTACTGGGTGAAGGATCCAGGTCGGGAAGAGGGTCGAATTTCTTCTTCTTTTTGGAGGGTTTTTTCAAGCGGTCTCGGTTCTTGACGAAGAGATCGACGAGGGAGGTAGGAAAGCCAGTCTCCACCACCAGGGATCCGCCGCGCCTGTGGGGCGAGTGGAGGTGGTCTGATACCAATTTGGAGATTCGGTTGCACTTGGCCGCCTTCTTCCACAGAGGCATCTTGATTATATTGGTTTCTTGATTTGTCTCTCAAAATGAATTCAACGAAATCAAACCCAATCTAAAGACCAAAAGGGCTTTCTCAAATCTCTGTCCCCAAATAAGATCAAAAGGGTTTTCAACGGATCAAGAATTATTCAGAAATCCCTTGATTTTCTTGAATTCTTCACGAAGAGTCAAAGACGACACCCACAGAGCCATCTTGATCCATCTTGTTGTTTCTTGTTCTTTCTCTCACACTCAATCCAACCAAATCAAGGGTACAAGAATTGTTCAGAAAGTACCTTGATTTCCTTGAATTCTTTACAAGAGAACAGCCACAGAAATAACTTCAAGGAAAAGGAATGAATGAATCATGGGGATGACTCTAAGCACATATTTTGGCTTCAACGGAATCAAAATCAAATCGACTATGGGACTCAAGATGAAAAAAAAAAGGGGTTTTCAATCACTTTGATCTGAAATCCCTTGGTTTTCTTGATATCTTTGCGAACACAGAAAACCCAGAAAAAGAGGGAGAGAGAATGGAAGAATAAAGGGGACGGTGGTTTAATCTGACAAATCCAAGGTTTTTTCTGGACTTCTTCACAGGTACAAAAAAAAATCCAGAGGGATGAAAGAATTAAGGGGATGGATACAATTTATAGTGGGTTCAATGTGGAGACTGAAATCCTGCAGAGAGAAGGAAGGGCGAAAAAAGGGAATTGTTAGAGCATGATTTTGGCTGGTTCTTTTAAATTATTACTACTGAAACCTTTTTGACTTGGAATCCTATATGAGTTTGAAATGGGTTTTCTTAATAATCCTATTAGAGGACGGTGTGAGATTTGGAAACCCTAGAGGGACCGCTGGCAGACACGGGAAGCGCGTGATCTCTGCTATTATAATGACGAGCGACGACCAAAGGTATTGACGCACGGTTTATTGATTGTGGCCATATTTTCCCTCCGAAAGTTACGAAAAAAATTTGGGTACCGAATGGGTAACACGTGGCCATGTCGAGCACGATCTTGACCGTCTAAAAGTGTTTTGGACGGCCGAGATTGATTCTCTCTCTCTCCTCTCACCCGACCACTCTCTCTTCTCATTTTGCTAAAATTGTTGATTCTATCAGATTTTTATTAGTTGGGAAACTCCCTCCCAATTGGGTCTCGAACACTTATTTTGTGGGGTAAAATTTAGCTGTAAAGAGTAGGCTGAAAAAAATACTCCCTCCGTCCGGATTTGTTGGTCCGTTTTGGGGATTCCAATTTTTTTTTTAATTACCTTTTGAGTTCGTTAATTTTCTATTTTATCCTCAATCCCTCTATTTAATACTCCATCCATTCCAATTTGATAGTCCATTACGAAACTACGTGCAATTTTCAAACTAAAAAATAATGTAGTTACAAAAAAAAATCTCAATATGGATCTTATTTGATAGATCTCATTGAGAACTATAATACAGTGCAAAAAAAATTCAAAAATGTAAACACATTATTTTTAAAAAATTAGTTTTTGAGTTGTTATTTTAAGTTTTAGAAAAGGGTCAAAAAAATAAATTTTTCATACTTTATCCTTTGACTTTTGAAAATGGACAAACAGTTTAGGACTTAAAAAAGTATGTTCGTGGACAAACCAATCCGGACGGAGGGAGTAAAAAACATATTGGACTGAACCAACAATTTGGTCTCCTATTTGTTTCCTAGTTCGGTCTAGGTTTAAAAACCGGATTGAACCAAACTAGTTACACCCCTAGTAAAGAGAGTGTGGATCCTCTCCGAGAGAATCTAAGCTACTCATTTTGTAATCTCACTAATGTATGTTTTTGTTGAAGATCACTATCCATTTGAACGAAACATAATTGTCACATTTTTTTTAAAAGGGATATTCTCATTCCAGATGGGAATCCAATTGGACAAGATTATAAAACTCAAGGGGAGCACCGCAACCAGCAGAGGGGAAGTTAGGAGGGAAGGAGGGGCAAAATCATTAAACAAAAGCTCACTGTACAGTTACTATCTTACGGTTCATTTCTCTTTTGATCAATATACAATTCGATCAAATTTTTAGGGTACTAAAATTACTGTTTTTCAATTATAGTTAAAACTGAATGTAGTTTCCGATGATATTTTTGTATGTATGTGAGGGAAATGACTTAGGAAAAATATCGAAAATACCGTCAAACATACCTAGAATATCAAAAATACCATAGTAGAAAGTCAGCCTTACTATGTCCGGTCAACTTACTCCCTCCGTCCGTGTTTGTTAGTTCATTTTCGGCATTCGTGCCATGTTTTAAATTGTCTATATCTTTTCAATTTATATTAGGTTTAATAATTTTAAAAATTTCGCACAATAGAATTAATTGAGATCTATATCACAATAGAATTAATTGAGATCTATATCAAATAAGATCCATATTGAAAAATTTTCAAGATTCGTATTGAAAGATATGTAAGGGGTGTGAAATAGTGTAAATGGACAAACAAACATGGACGGAGGTATTTTGCATGGATAATAAACACACATATACAACAAAATGAATAGTTTGGATCGTTAAGTTAAACTTTTATGAGTGTCATTTTATTTCATGTTGTAAGATGACTAGTGCATGCCGTGCCCGTGCCTGAAGGCATGACTTGAGCAATCGACGCACGTGTCTGTACCTATTTCCAATGGTCCTTTGAATTTCAGAGGAGGCAGTGAGAGAATGTGGTTTGAATTTCAAAAAAGGGAGAGAGAGTGTGTTTTGAAATTTTAGGTATGGTTGGCCAGTGGTGGAAAATGGTAGAGAGAGAGGGAGTGAGTTGGTAGAGAGTGATAAAATGTATTATGTTAACTGGAACAAAAAATATAACTGGGATAAAAACCGCTCTCCATTGTAATATAGATATCATATCAAAGTATATTTTTTATGGATAAGTGCAAGATTTATTAAGCACAATCAAAATGGATCACAATCTAGGGATTAGCACCCCACTACAACACCAAAACAAACTCAAACAATTACAGCCAACATAAGGAAGAAAAAAAATTAAAAAAACAGAGCTACACAAACAGAACTATATATATATTTTAAAATTCTCTCAGTCAAGCCTCAACTAGGACAAAGGGCTTTATTCTTCAAGGAAGGTTTCAGATTTCTTTTCGAACTGAGAAAATCTCTTACCTCAGTTCACAAAATCTATGTGACACCTGTTCTGCCCTAGTAAGATTCTTAAGTTCCTTTCCCTCCCTAAGGCTAATACGCGCACCTGAGTCCTTGGTCTTTTATGGCTCAGTTCAGATAGCAGTAATCTCAAAGGGGAATGGGAATGCGATGCCTTTTACCCATGATTTCAACGTTTGGAAGAGACAGGAATGAGAATGTTATGCCAAGCTTTTCTGATTCCGATGTTTGGCAGATACAGGAATATGAATGTGATTCTTGATGACATATTCAACCAAGAATTACATTTTCAGACTGAGTTGAAGTATGATCCCTTCCTTATCCCATGGGATTATGGGAATCTCAGATTTCTGGCTCATTCATTAAGAAAAGGAAATATTGACTTTAATAAATTTCTAAAATAATTGTTTCCCGCGTAAGATTACTGATTTAATCCAAACTCTGAAATGCTATTCCTCCAGGTATCAAATTCTTAAGAATTCAATTCCCAGTAATCATATTCATATTCTTACCCAAGAAAATTCTCAGGAATTTGATTCCCGGTAATCATATTCTTATTCATACTCAAGAATCGGGTCATCCAAACACAGCCTGAGTACCACATAAAAGGATCTGATTCTGATTTAGAATTTGCTGATTTGGGGGCCCTGTAGTGAGGTAATTCACTACAGGATTGTAGTGAGGCCAATCCAGCCGTCCATCTCGACACCGACGGCTCAGATGTAATCTAAACTCCAAATGATCCGAGCCGCTCATTGTTTAAATTAAACTCCGAGCATTCATAGCCGAAATGGATGGTCGAATGGCCTCACTACAACCACCCTGTAGTGAGGCCCTCACTACTTGCTCTTCGTTGTTTCTTAATGGTAACAAGTGCGGCATAATTTGGGCGAGTATTTAAGGCTTAATTTTTTAAATGACCTCCATCTTTTTTAAATGACCTCCATCTATGTAGATATCTTTATCTTTCAACATTTATTCTTGCCTTTCACGAAGACATATCATCATCAAAGCATCCACGTCAGGCAATTCAAATTGGCCCATGCACCACTTTTACGAGTAAATGGTGTGGAGACCACTCGCCACATTATACATAGAATCGTGCTATGGGTACCCCATATATGAGTACCCCAATTGTACCCCATCTCGTCGGGGTCGTTCAAACACTTTTTTGGACGGTTCAGATTTAAAGTGTTTTATGACCGGTCATAAAGCAGTTTAAATCTGGACCTCCCAAAATAGCATTGGACGGCCCCGATGAGGTGTGGTGCAATTAGGGTACACTTGTTGTTGTTGGTGTACTCAAATCATTTCCGTTATACATTTACAAGAGTACCTTCTTCTTTAAGCTCGTCACTATTCACTCACTTTTTAAAAAACTTATTTGCCAAGGCTATAAAATGAACATACTACACCAGAAAATTGTACATTTTTACAAATAATATTTATGCCAAATTCTTTGATTGGTTCATAGGAAATTAAGAATAATCTTAAATCATGACACAATTTACTTTCCAATTAAAATAACACGACATATTAAAACATGACACATTTCAAAGTTACAAACACAAACAAAATTTAAAACGGCGACAAAAGATAGAAATTTAAAATCATAATGTCCTATGACTGGCTATGTAGTTCAAGCAAGTGGTCGACGAAGCCCGACCGAAGTTGAGAATGAGCTCCCATGTCGCTGATGCAATGATGGCGTTGAAAAAATTCCGTAAAAAGAATTTAAAAAAATCAACATTTAAATCGAAAATTACAAGTAGAAAAGAAAGAATAGTTTAATAAATTTAAGTTAGAATGGAGAGTCTGATGCATTGTACTTTTAAAAAAAATGAATAGCTAAAATACAAAAGTGACTTTTTCGGTATAATTTGGTCCAAATTTGTTGAGAGTACTAATGTTGATGCTCTTAGACTTTGTTGGGGAGGTCAGCGTGCGACCCCCCGTTGACCAAAGTCAAAGTTGACCATCTAATGGGATGATGACAGGTGTCGCCCAGGTGGCACAGTACTCGCGTGACACGTGGTTCACCCCACGCAAGTCTCCGCGCAAGGGCCACTAGCGCGGTACTATCCATTGCTAGGCTCCTTAGTGGCGTGCATTCTAAGCCCAACAAGGGCAACGCTTGGACAACCATGGGCCATCCGAACTAGGTAATTATACCTTCTGCGGTCTGAAGGCAGGACCCCGGGGGGCCCCTTGAGGCTTGGTTGCGGTATAGGTGCGACCGAATGGGTCACGACCTTGCCCTAACAGGAAAAATGGAGATCCAGTGGTTTGGTGGCTATAAAAGAATACGAGGTTCACAGCACGAGGGGTGGAGTAGAGCGCCACCGCGCGGGCCAGCTGCGCAGTGGATGTCGTCACCCGTGCGGACAGGTTGTACAGAAAGGACACGTGTCATTGTATTATAGGGAGACAACTTGACACCTAATCATTGGTCCAATGTGCCTGTAAATATGAGACATTCCCTTTCACAATACCCAGAGGTTGGTGAGATCTTGGCAGAGTGTATGTCATCCTAAAGAGAGAAAAGGGTATTCACAGAGAAGGAGAACATTCTTCCTTGTGAGATCATTCCCCATCTCCTAGGTCACCAGGGTACTATCTGCCTTAGTCTTTTCTGTACACACCTGCTCTGTTCTTCACCCTTCTCCTAGATCATTTTATTCCCATTCCTATTTTGTGTACTGTTTACTATTCTTACCTCTCCAGCTCGTTATTCTCTATGAATATTTGACTAAGCAAGAACCATCACCTACACACTTTTACCCACAAAACTTTTTAAAATATAATTTATTCAAAAGGGCAAAACGGGAGATTTGCCAACTTTTACCAACTAACTTTTTGAAATGGACAGTTATTAAGGGACAATTCAAAATGGAATAGTGGACCACCATAAAAAAAAAATAAATAAATAAAAAGGGTTGTTCCATTAACAAAAAACTGTTTTTTTCAAAAATCAGTACAAGTCGTTTTCTCTAACAATTCATCACATAAAAAATCGTGAAAAAGCTAGTTTATTTTAAAAACACCCTTAGAAGAACACCCCCTGAGTGTCTGGGTCATAATTTTTTTAAATTGACCAACTTTGGGTGTTCTGGCTAACTAATTGTGCCACATTATTTTTATGTGCTTATTCAAATTTCTCGCATTTGTTAGTTTTACATTGATTTTTTGTCGGTTATTAGTTCGTCTCGAAAAGATGAATCTAAAAAGTAAAACATTATTAACCAAACTAAAATTTATGTTAATAATGAAAAAAATAATCTAAAAGGTCTGTTTTGAATTATTTTCGTCTTTAGTGAACTTTTTTTAAAGATTTTGATAATAATTTTGTACTTTTTCGATTCCTCACGTCGAGACAAACCAACAGTCCACAAATAATTAACAGGAAACTAACATAATATGAATTTTTTTTTAAATAAGGACGAAAAATTAATCTTGACTACATTTCTTATTCTTTAGCAGGAAGTCAAAAGTGTGAATTTTGCCAAAGGTAAGATTCCCTTCCTCAGGCTATTTCTCTTCGTGTGCCAAAAAATAAAAAGGGAACTTCATAAAAGCACTGCATATTTCTCCGTTGTTTCGTGAATGTATAATTTTCCCATGCCAAAGGACACGAAGGACAGTTAAAATTTGTTTTTTAAATCACATATAACAGCAAAACACTTGAAACTTAACAAAAAAAAATGAACAATATTGATAGCTAACTGTGTTATTCCTTACACTACTACTACCATTACTTACTGGAGATGCCCTTACTAGCCTTCTGAATTCGGCTGATTTCTATTCCATGTGACAAATCAGATAAGGGCGTGTTTAGTTATCTATTTTTTCCATTTTCTACTTTTAGGTGTAGGGCATACCACAGCCCGAACACATTCTGAAAAATGAGTTTTTTGGTTTTCGGGTTTAGAGACTTCTCCTTTTTCACTTTTCCTATTTTAGTTAACAAAAATACTTACAGAATGTATTCTGCACATATCTCCCAAACACTAGTCTTGTTGCGAATTACATTCTGCATATATATCTCAAACACTTTACAAATTCATAATCTATTCTAATCATAATCTCACACTTTAAAATGTGAACTGCCATCCGTGGCCCCACCGATAGAGCAAACCTCACACTTTTAACTGTATTAGAAAAGGAAAATGCTAGGGAACCCAAAAATGTCTCCGAAAGTGAAATAAGTTGTTCAAATTCACTTGGATATATATTTATTTGAACCATTGATTTCACTTTCGAGAACATTTTCGGAGTAACTTTTTGGGACACCTAGTATTGCTCTTTAGAAAATGGAAGAGAAGGTACTGAGAAAGCACAACACGATAATTGAGACAATTTTGTTTAATGTCCATTTTAAAAGAAGTGAGCACTAAAACCATTACTCTTTGGAATGTTGGATTGTTGCCATGGCATTTGCATTTTTCTATGTAAATTCCTTTTTTAGTGGAGCATCTCTCGAGGAGATCTTAGGGACTACATTTTTTGTTTGAGTCAATAAATTATTGAAAGGTATCTCTCCTTTCTGTGTTGTATCAACTGTGATATTTGAGTTTTAAAGTCAGTAAATTCAAGTGTTACGTTTTTTTTTTATCGGAACTTTTTTTAGAACGGCGATACATACACTCCCTGGGAGCCACTCCCAGCCACACCCTCTCTCACAAGGGGTGTGGTTCCCACGTCTGGGCCCCACACCCAATGTGAGAGAGGGGTGTTGGGAGTGGTATGTATGATTTTGTTTTTTGATTTTTGTTTTTTAATCTTATTTTTCAATTCTTATTTTTATGATTGATTTTGATGTTCGGGTGATTATGCAATTTTTTTTCTCTAAATACAATGGGTATTAACGATGTTTCATGTGTTTTTGTTTTTCTACCTTTTTGTCAAATTATTTTGGATTAATAGATTATTTTGCTGAAAAAATAAAAAATATAAACTAAAATTGAAAAAATCTAGATAAGACAAGACTAAAAATAGTGAAAACTGAATTTAGTAATTTTTTCCTTTAAGTAACTTTATGAGACTTTTAACTGTATTTTTTTTTATTTTTTGGATTCCATTCGCCACACGAAAGGTTAATTCAAAAATTAGATCACACCGATTATATTAAAAAAATTAAAAGACAAGAATTATCTTGAATAACAACGAATGGTCAACCTAAAAAATTTGAAGAGGAGAAAAATATTAAAAGAAAAAACAAAATTACAAAGACAATAATAAGAGTTTCCCAAGTTAATTTTTTTTTATCTGCAAAAGAAAACTTCATTATCATAAAAGATAAAAATAAAATCAATTTACAATAGGAAAAGAAATGTTTTGAGAAAGCTTCGAAGAGACCAAGACACTTCTAGTGCTGCAACTCTTCTAGGCATTCCCAAATCCCAAGTTACAAACCCAAGAACCTCACCTTTTGACGGTCAACAATAACCTAGGAACCTCAGTTTAATTGTTAGAATTAAACAAAAACATATCCAGCCAATTAATCGAACAAAATTCTTAGGCTCTGTTTGGAACATGAGGAAGGAAAGGAAAAGGGAAGGAAAATAAAATGAGAGGAAAGTAGGAGGAAAATTTTATTATTCACAAAACTTAATTTTTTTTAATTTTCCCTCCTCTTTCTCTCCAAACCAAACAAGAAGAGGGAAAATTTTCCATTTTCCTTCCCTTTTCATTTCTTTCCTCGTGTTCCAAACAGAGCCTTAGAGTCGCCACTAAGAATATAATACATTTCTTTTTATGGGTCCCCTCTGCTGGCTCCTGAAAAACATGGGGGAGTACTGTGTACTTTGCACAAGTAGTGTAAGTGCACCACAAGAACATGTTAGATTATGGCCGCATGAGATAGTAACTTAATAATAACATATGTTGCAAAAGTGAGTGAGTGATGTTGTTGGGCAATGCATTACTAAAAGTGAATCCAATATGCTTGAGAAGTTGAGAACCCACTCACTTTTTGTACTTGCTTTTGTGAGAAGAAACCAAGCGTAGCGTAACATTGAAGGGAAGAGATATATAGGGAGAAGTAAGACTTCTTTTAAGAACAATGTGTGCAAAGATCGGGTTTGGTGCCCACCCGCCACACCACTCGACCCAAAGTCCCAAACTGATTGGTTTGGAACGTTTGGGACCCGATCCCGACCGTTTAACCAAGGAGTCATGCACCCTGGTCACCCGACTGCCATCTGTTCCATTAACAAAAATAGTTAAGACTGTTTTTGTACATAACATTTTAGATTTTACATATACAAGGAAGACAAATGAGGACGGTGGTCCTGAATAATGGGGCTGATGTTTCAAGGATCAGGTGTTGAGTTTACTGGGAATGAGGTTTAGGCTGAGGCATGAAAGATCGAGCCGGGATTTTACTTTGGCGGTGAACATGTGTATTAAAAAATTAAAAAGATGGACTATGATACTGTAACGACCCTAATTTTTGCTAAATAAAAATTTCGTTTATAAAATTGACTTTTCTTATTTTCTCTAATAAATTTCTTAAAATTATTTTGGAAAATACTATTTAGGGCCAATAATCATTTTCTTTGTGCTAGAATATATGTATAGCTAGCATCTAAAACCCTCTTAGAGCATGTGCACCAATGGCTGGGTAAACTAACTTGTAAACAGTGCAAATTTGTTTTTTACCTTCCAATTTTTTGCTTCCACACTCCACCAGGCTCTTTAAAATTTCCTCTCTATCCGTAAAATATTAGAGAATAGTACAAAGACAATGACAGGTTACTGTAGAGAAAGGACAGAGGAGAGGGGAAGGATCAAAGGAAAATAATTTAAAAATGTATTGAGAGTGAACAGTGGCTAGGGACTTTTGGCAAGGCACTATAGCTGGAGGAATAAAACAGAGGGGTTTACCAAGCCTGGTGCAGTGAGGTTTTTCTCATTTTGGCTAGCAATAATACCTAAGATGCTCTTTTAGCTCATCTTGTGCACATGCTCTTAGTAGGTTTTCTTTCCTTCCAAGTAAATGAGCATGCGCTTCATTAATGTAGGAAGTTTCTTAGCAATTTGTGGCACATGGGGAGAATTTATTGGCACATGGAGAGAGAGAGAGAGAGAGAGAGAGAGATCGGTGGAGAGAGGGGAGAGGGAGATGTTGTGTGCAAGAAAGCACATGCATTGTGCATGAACTAGTACACAAGCTAGTAAGCCTAAAACCTAAACCTTGGCCTCCAAGGTTCCACAAAACATGCTTTCATGTTTTAAGGAAGAATATTCTTCCTACTAAGCCTATTGAACCTAGCCCTAGCTACAACTTGTTAGCACATGCATCATTTTTGTGTATAAGCTCCTAAAAACACCTCATAACTAAGGTGACCATGCAAAAACCTACACAACAAGGAGCATATTTTTCCCCCACCATTGTTTCCCACGTTGGTTCCATGTATCTTCCCACAAATTCCTTTGCTTGCAAGTAAATAACCTAGGACCTAGCCTAAACTTAGAGTGCAAGGTGTAACCAACTTGTGCACTTCCCATGTGCACATTAGTGCACCATTTACTCCTCCCACATGGGAAAGTTTCGGCCAAAGAGAGAGTGTGTGTGTGTGTGTGCGCCGAAAGTTTAAGGGGAGAGAGAAGGTCTCATTTTGGCTATAAATAGCCCACCCTTTTGTTCTTTGGACCACTTTACACCTTCTATATTTGTTTGTCTCCAAAATTCCCAACAAACTACCAACTTCCACCACCATTAGCCAACTTATTTAGGCCCTAATTAGTTTCTTACTAAGTTAATTAGTAAAAGAAAGATTGGTAGATTAAGGAGCCTCCACACCAAAGGATAGCTTTTCGGCTTCCGGTTTACACCCGGAAATCAAGGTAGTTTACTAAACTAATCTTCTAATTAGTTATTTCTAGATTCATTGTGATGTTCTAATTAATTTTCTAAGCATGATTTTAGAGTTTGATTGGGTTAGTTTATGCATGTATTAAGTTACTAAGCATGTTACTTAGTGTTTAAGAAAGAGATTTCATGTTGAAAGATTAACAAGAATGTTAATGAGGTTCTAATTAGAATGGTTCTTCATGAAATTAGAAGTGGGATTAGTAAGATTAAAGTGATTAGAAGTTGATTAGAAGTGATTAGAAGTTGATTAGAAGAGATTAGAAGATAGGAGTATGTATTTTTCTAGACAAGATTCTAGTATTATTATGTTAATATTTCATGGAAGAACTAGTTAATTTTTGTTGATTAAATCAATGGTTATTGTTTAAGATGATCTTTCCTAAATAATAGATTTGCTATATTTAGTGAGGAAATTGTTTCTTACTAGAAAGAAATAGATAGTATTTATGGAAATTTTGTAAGAAAGTATGGAGTTGTACTAAATAAATATGAGGGAGAGTTTTAATAAATATTTTCTAGAAATGTTTTACTAATTAAATTAAGCATATTTTATGGTTATGAGAGAGGTATAATTTGAGTTGAAAATTTTTCTAGAAAGAAAGTTGTAATTTTACTAGATATAGAAAAATATGTTTTATTTAAGTTTATTAGAAAGAAAGTTTTCTAGAATTATAAAAGAGTATATTTTTGGGAAAAGTTAAATCTATATATTTTTAGAAAGTCCATAACTAGATGAGTTTAATTTTTGACAAGAAATTCAAGAAAAAGAAGTTTATGTTTAAATTATTTTAGAGAGAGCAAGTTGACTAGTTTTATTTCTTTTGAAAGAAATAAAATAGTTTTGAAAGAGAACAAGGGAGAAATTGGATTTTTGATGAGAAATAAAATTAGAGAGAGTAATTGGAAATATTATTTTGGAGAAAGTTGGTGTAATAAATGTATGATTTTATGTGGGAAAGTTTCTAGAGGAAATATTATTTTAGAGATTTGGTGTATTTAAAAGTATGATTTTATGTGAAATGTTTATTTGGAGAAATATGATTTTTAGAAAGAAAATTATGGAATGTTGCATGGGCATGATTTTGAGCATGTGGCATTGAACACGTACACAATACGTTACGACACCGGATGTGAAATTGAATAGCTATTAATGAGAAAATAGAGATGAGAATGAAAATGAAATTTTCGAGAAATGAAATGAGATGAAATTGTTGCCACCACAAGTTCGCGGAGAGAACTTGAAAGAATGGTTTTGATGCGGTAGTGCAGCGAAAGCACCACTTCTAGTTCGTGGAGAGAACTTGGATGTTTGGGCTAAGCGTGCACAACACACGGTGAACGGACCTTGCAAACATGCTGTTAAGTTCGGTGATGTAAGGCGACCGGGACTGTGTCGTGTGAGTCGCGGGATGGACGGACCGTGCAAACAGGCTGTTAAGTTCGGTGATGCACGACAACCGGGGCCTCGAGCGGAAAGGTTGGTACCATCAGCTGAAAGGAGGCGTAAACAGACCAATAACTTTCGAGTGGTGTGAGATAATTGACTTGGTTGAAATTTGAAGAAGAATGCCAAAAATGGGAAATTTATATGAGACAATGTTTGAGAAACTGATACGAGTTACTGTTTTGAGAAACTGACACGAGACACTGTTTTGAAACACTAAAATGAATTACTTTTACTGCGCATGTTTACCCTGATCCGTATGTACACGCACAGTGCATTTCATGGTTTTCCCGTTAACAAGTCTGCATTACTGTCTTCGAGCTTATTGTTCTAGAATTGCTAGTTAGAGACTGGGTAGTGTAGTCTACTGGGCGTTATCACTCATGGTGTTGCACTTATGTAACCCTGGCATAATACCACGATGTTGCTCTGCGACTCTGACGTATTATGCCAGACTATAGAGATGAACAAGAGGAGTACTATGGCTTGAAGGCCTACGGAGCAGAGCAGGATTCCGCCGGAATGGTCGACCGTGCGATGGAATAGAGAAACTTAATCAACCCTGTAGAGAATGATTGTATTTGACAGGAAGATTTATGTAATTTCTTTTGGGTTACTGTTGTAAAACCCTATTTATTATTTATGTATTCATTATTAACAAACCCAAATTTTGGGGGCGTTACAGATACGATCAATGTTCATCGGACCTAGATAAAAATAAAAATAGCAAACTAAAAACTAAAATAAATTAAGATGCTTGCATGTCAATGGGCGTATCACAGCTCATGGAATTCGCTTGACATGCTGCTTTCCTTTCTTTGGTTTGCCTTAGGTTTTTCTTCCTTTTGTGTTGATTTGATATGCATCGAATTTGCATAAAAAAATAAAGTTTGGAAATGGTTTTTCTTAATTAATTAAAACAACATGTTTAGAGCATCCCATCAGAATCTTTAAATTTTGGACCAAATTGCACCTTAAAAAGTCATAATACATGATTTTAAATTTTTTTTAGGACATGCGAGAAATGTTAGTTGTTACTTGTTAGTAGTGATTAGAGAGATTTGACCCTTGATTTTGTTCATAGGAGTATATAGTGCCTACTAAACTTGTTAAATTCACACAAAATTGATGCAAAAAATTTAAAATAAAATAAAAATAAAATGCACCTTTTATCAAACCAACCCAAGAAACAGCACAAAAACTATTAAAATATTCCTTAACGTATGAGTAGTTCCTCTTCAAGAGTAAAGAGTGACTGTTGAATTTTTTAAATGGAAGCTATGTTGGGGCGAGTCTGGTGTGGGGCACTTTTTGGACTTTTTCTCCCCACTTTGACGAAACGGCTCATTTATTAGAGGGTTTCGTGCGGATGCTCTTTATTTCTTTTGGCTCGTTAAAATTGTGCTTTGGACTATTTTTTTGAATCTCCTTTATTAAAACAAAAAAGAGGACTAAAGTCTCTCTGTATAGTAGTAAAAAAAAAACTAATTAAAAAAAATCTAGTGGAGGTGGACATATAATTGTGGATAAATTTTTCATTTCAGTATAATGATTGTATTTTTGGTAATCATTGTGGTTGCAACCGCGGCCTCTTGTTCCATCCCGTTGAGGTGTACATGTTTTTGGGCGGATTTTGGGACAAATTATACCAAGGTCACATGGTGTTGGGCACCGCCACGTGGTGACCATAGAATAATTTTTCGGATTTTGGTGTTGTCCATTTCCTTTTAGTCAGCTGGGTTCTGGCTACCTGCATTTTTCTTTTTCTTTGCCTTGTTTATTTAGGAGATTGTTAGGGCATTCTTATCTAACACACCAAAAAAAAGTTCTAAATTTAACCTAAAAAACACCTTTTTATAATTTAGCAAGTCACTTTTCAAAAATTCACAAAATCAGACTCTCTATTCAAACTTTTATCAAAAACTCACAGAGAATCAGACTCTCTATGCAAACGTTTACTCTTCCCTCCCTCCTCCTCTTTTGGTGAGTAAACAGTAGATTACTAAATTTGTTAAGTTGCTGTAGCAAATTTAAGAAATTTTCAAATTGGTGAGTTGGTTTGGCGAGGCTGATTTTTGAAGTTTCGGAGGAGTTTGCTCTCTACTTTAACTTTAAAGTTAAAATAGAGATGTTGATAAAGGGTTCTGATCAACGTTAGAAGCATTCACGGACGTTCCTGAAGTGATTAAAATAATATATCAATTTTCCGTTGTTTTTTCAAGCGCAGAGAAAGAAAAATAAAGCCAGTTGCTACGTTAGGTTTGGCTTAAAAAGCCAACTTAACTTCGTCTTGGCGAGAGGAATCCAACAAGGTAAAAGATTATGACTAGAACTTTCAATTTTTTGAATAAGATCGAAAAAAGTGTAAAAAGCGGACATTTGGCTTATTTTTGTCTTTATTCAAAAAAAATTATGATTAGATCATAATTTTTTACTTTTTTGATTCCTCTTGCCGAGATGAACCAATAATACACAAAAAGTTGATGAAAAACTAAAAAATACGAAAAAAAATCAAATAAAGATAAAAAAATAAGCTAGCTAACTTTTTAGGTCAAACCTTACCGTACTACTAATCCATTAAACTTTCACTCTGACTCTAGCCCTAGCCGTGCCCACTTATATATGTACGTACGAAATTGTCCTTTACTCCATGGCCCTTTTTTTCAACTCTACGTGCATGCACGACACCGATTTAAACACAATTGTGTATGGAGTCATCCGATTCACGTGACTCGTGGCACCCATCGGACGATTGCTAAAATATTCGTGTATTAATCGTTTTTTATCTCAATAAAAAAAAATCACTTTCTATTAATCATTGAATATAGGTACAACGATTAAAAGGAGCACAGAAACAATGACATCATAATGAAAAATATTGAGAAATGATACGTACACAACGGATAGCCACAACAGAAGGCCACAACGGCCCCAAAACGACGTCGTTTTGGGGCCCTAACCATTAAAAAAAAAAAAAAATCTCCAGATCGGGCTCCTCTCCCAACGCCCATTTCAAAAATTTACAGAGAGAGAGCGGTGAGAGGAAGAAGAAGCGGACGGGCGGTGATCACCATCATCGACCACCACCACCAGCGAGTGAGAAACAGATGGTTTTAGCTAATATCTAAATCAAACATACAGAGACAGAGAGTGATTCATGTGACTATCCATGGCGTTGCGACGGAATCTCACCATTCAACGCCTCCAATCAGCGGAGGCGAAGCATTATTTGTATAGTATTGCAGTCCGAAGCTTTTTGTCGGCTCCTTCTTCCATGGCGGTGTCGGCGGCGCCGGAGCTACCTCCGTTCGATTACGATCCTAAGCCGTACAAGGGGCCCTTGGCCGATGATGTACGGAAGTGATTGGCAGTTGTCGAGGCAGCGGTGGTGGCGTTCGTTCGTCGGGTCAGATGAGGTGGGTTTGTGAGCTCCTTTGTCTCTTTTGTTACAGAGGATGAAGATGAACAGGGGGGAGAATCTGAAATTTTGATCTGGAGGAATTTTTTTTTTTTTAATGGTTAAGGCCCCAAAACGACGTCGTTTTGGGGCCGTTGTGGCCTTCTGTTGTGGCTATCCGTTGTGTACGTATCATTTCTCAAAAATATTAGGCGACAGCCATGTACGTACCTCCCGAGACTTTTATAGAGGCAAAAGTCAAGAAAAACACAACCAAATCACAGTTGACTGGTTTTTGCATGTTACTATTAATTTGGCAGTTTATGAAAGCGTGTTATAGAAGTATACTTCCATTCTACTGTAGTAAGATAATGATTTTCAAAACACAAATGTACGTAATTGCACAAACAAAATAAATGTATGTTGAAAACACAAATCAAAACATACAACGAATTCCGTGCAAGTACCAGAATTTCACAAAATAAGCTGAAAATGAAATTTATGAGTAAATCTATTGCGTTATTTTGACAAAGAGCTCGCGGACATTTTCAACCAGTACTGTGTTAAAATTTTCGATTGGTGGAGCCAGGGACGGATCTAGGAATTCTCCACAGCGGGGGCACCAATGCTAAAGTCAAGAGCAAGTAAACTAAATGATACTCCAAAATTTAGGAAGCTGATTTTGGGACTCCCTTTTTCAAAGGGCCGACGTCTATCTTCGTCGTCTTCCAATATCTTGGGGAATCATAATCGATTCCTTCATCATCATCTCTCATCCGAGACTCGAATGGTATCGGTTGTGTCACCATCGGGTCGCCTCTTGATCGAGGCACCCCTGTCTGTCATTCGAAAATCTGGTTAAGTATGGAAAAATATCTTTTTTCGGAAAGTTTCAATTTGGCAGATAAAAAGTCCCGGTATTTGTTCCTTGGATTTTTCTAAGCATAATGGTATAATCAGATGATCTTTTCAAGTACGGGAAGGTTGTCTTTTGCCTCTTTTCCTCGGAGAAAAACGTGTCGTTTTTCGCCTTTGTACTAAAAGTGGGGGGATGAGATTTTGATAAGATTGGAATATCAAAATTCTGGAAATGGCATTGTTTCCGAATGGGGGGTACTTCCTTATTTTCATAAATAAATTAAAGTAAAGAAAAAGTTTTCTTTACTTAAGTTTGGTTTATGAAAATAAGTGTTCCGAAGGGGGTACTTCCTTATTTGTTTTCCCTTATCTGTAAAAAAAAAAAAAAAAAAAAAAATCCCTGAAATTGAGGGGGGGCACGTGACCCCCCAGGCCCCCCCTTGTATCCGTCCCTGGGTGGAGCTACTTCTTAAAATCGGAATATGAAATGGTTTGGTTAAATAACCATTTGGGTTATTTTTTCCCTTTATTCAATTTTTTTTGCGTATTTTGTTAATTTTTCTGGATTATAACTTCTTCTCGACGACAAGAATTTAAAAATTAAAAATTTAGTTCAAAATTAATTTTTTTTTAATAAAGACAAAAAAAATGTGGATTATTGGACATTTTTGTCTTTATTAAAAAAATTCAATTCTAAGCATAATTTTTTACTTTTTAGATTTCTCTCGTCAAGATAAACCAATAATCTATAATAAAAAAAAATGCACAACAAAATAAAATAAAGACAAAGGGAAAAAACAAACGAATTATTGAGCCAAACCACTCTAAATTTGATGTTTTAGCCTTGCATGTTTTGTTTTTGCAACTATTTATGGGGTCAAAATAAAAAAAAATAAAATAAACAAATTGTGACAAAAACTCAAGAAGCAGTTTTCCGGTAATGCATGCCTTTTAATCTTTGTACTCGTTTGAGAGATTAATAAAATTCTTTGCCGCTCAAAAAAAAAAAGTTTTCCGGTAAAACATGGTAGCTAGAGTAATTTTCCGTTAATTACAAAAATACGTACAGGAACAATATACTCCTATGTGTAATTAAATTTGTTGGTGTATGATATTCCAGCACTCATCAGCAGAGGGAAAGGAACCAGTCCACACGCTTACTTTTCTAGATGGCCGTTGTTCTTTAATTAAAATCTTTTGACTTCCGTGTTTCTTCTAGCCTTGTTTTACATGTTTAGCGTATAACACAAGTAGTAGTATGAAATTGGGGCATGGGAATCACGCGGTACTTTTTCTTTTTTCTAAGGGTAAATATCACGCGGTACTTGAACAAGTGAGAGAGAGAGCAAAAATGATACATACACTCCCTGGGAGCCACTCCCAAGGAGTGTATGTATCGCCGTTCGAGAGAGAGAGAGATACAAGTGGGGCTTTGGTTAAAGTGGATCCCATTTTGTTTTGCACATCTTAGTGCTTTTTCTTCCTTTTTCTCTCTCCCCAGTCACTCACTCTCTCTCTCTCCTCCCTTGGCATTTACCGTACCACTACAGATATGTTATGGACTATCTCTGTAGGAGTAATTGTTAACTTTAACATTTTCTTAGCAACACTACTGCGTACCAAAACAATAATTTTTTGATACTAACTGTATATTTCTGACCCTAATTTTCTATTTAGTCATGTATTGCATATGCCCTTAGGCCATCCGTAGTGGTGTAGTTAAATTTTGTAGTTATATGACACAAAAGTGTAAAAAATGGGTCTCATTTATGTGTTGTTAAGTTGTTGTTAGGTAGTTTATTCATTTGTATTCTAAGGCCATCTCTAGTGGTGGAGTTAAAAATGTGTTGTTGTATGACACAAAAGTGTAAAAAAATGGTTCCCATTTATGTGTTGTTATGTGTTGTTTTGACAAAATATGTTGTTAAGTTAAAAGGTGTTGTAGTGGTGTTGTTAAAATGAATTCAAGTGTGATGTGGGTCCCGCTTGGGGCAATAACGTGTCAAGTGAAAACAATGATCTTGTACTCCCCATCACGTGGGGCAATAACGTGTCAAATGAAAACAAACTCTGGGGAACCATCGCAGCAAACGCCAGAAAATTTTCCCCGTGGGCCCCGCTTGGGCCCACTTGACTCTAGCTACTACTGGAATGACAGTTGACTTCTAACCTAATTTTTTTTAACCTCTGACACAAATTAACTACACATTAACTACACCACTATATACCGAAAACAAAATATTTTGATGCTAACTGTTAGTTTCTTACACTAATATGCCATTTAACTCTACCACTAGAGATGGCCTAATAGTATAACTAGTATTGTGTTCCAAATGGGTGCCATAATTTATTTTTTGTTCTTTTGGTCCAGTCCCCTCACTCTCTCTCTCCTCTCTCTTCCATGCGTGTCAGAGGGCCTCTCCTCTCTCGTCCACTTTTTTTGCCTTTAAAGGATGTGGACCCCACTTGACCGCAACTCCAACCCCTCTCATAGTTAACTCCTGAGCAAACTTCTTCTCCCCTCTTACACATGTTAACCACAACTTAACTACATCATTACAACAACAACAAAAAACACTAACATATACTAATTGTCCTAATTCTTACACAAATCACAAGTTTAACTACACCACTAGAGATGGCCTTAATAGGTTAGATCTAGAGACTAGAGAGTGTCTCAATTTTTTGGCTTTTCATTTCTCCATTTTCAACTTATATAGTGTGTGTGTTTTTTTTTTTTTTAACGGAAAAAAATGACTTATATATGTGTGTTTGGCAGCCTCCTTGCAAAACACATTTTGGGATAATCATGACTATTCAATTTTGCGAGTTAGAAAGAAGAAGTGAAAAAGAGGGGTTGGAGAGCTTTTTGACTTCTCATTTTCTATTTTTCCCATTTTCATTAACAAAAAGACCTACAAAACGTATTTTGTACATATCTCTCAAACACTACTTCTATTGCAAAATTCATTTTGCACATTTCTCTCAAACATTCCTACCAAATTCAAAATACTCCCATAAATATATTTTTTTAATTTTGTATATTTTATTTTCTTTTGTATATAGTATTTCTCTACCCCAAAAGTATAGCAAACATTAAAATTACTAATCCTCCTCATCATACCAGATCATTTTTCCTCTCTCTTTAATTCTCTGACTCAGTCTACCACAAAAAGTTGAACCAAAGGCAGCAAATTTGGGTTTTTTTCCCCCTTCGAGGGTTGGAGCCTGGAAGTCTGGAACGAATTGACTCTCTCCTCTCCCTCTCTCTACTTAACTATTTTTTGTTTGGCATTCCAGTGTATCTTTTGGGATTAATTAACCCCAAGGGGTTGGCCTAGTGGTCAAGGCTTGGGACTTAGGGGTTTGCTCCCTCCAAAGGTCTCAGGTTCAAAACCTCTTAGGTGCTATCAATTCCTTTGGAGACAGTCCATACAGAGTTTTGCTCTGGCTTTAAATGGGGCCCCGCTAGTGCACGGTGGGATTGGTCTTCCAGGATTAGTCGAGGTGTGCGAAAACTGGCACGGACACCTGGTTATCCAAAAAAAAAAAAAACTTTTGGATTAATTGTGAATGTGTAACGCCCCCAAAATTTGGTTTGATATTAAAAAAAACATAAATAATAAATAGGATTTTACAACAGTATCTCAAAGGAAATTACATAGATTTTCCTGCTAATACATTCATTCTCTACATGGTTGACTAGGAATTCTCTACTCCATTGCACGGCTGTCCATCCCGGCGATATCCTGCTCTGCTCCGTAGGCCTTCAAACCATAATACTCCTCTTGTTCATCTCTATAGTCTGGCATAATACATCAGAGTCGCAGAACAATATCGTGGTATTATGCCAGGGTTACACAAGTGCAACACCGTGAGCGATAACGCCCAGTAGACTACACTACCCAATCCTTAACTAGCAATTCTAGAACAATAGGATCGTGACCAAGTAATGCAGACTTGTTAACAAAAAATATCATGAGTACAATATGACAGTGTGCATGCAGATCAGAGTAAATCATGTGCAATGAAACAGTGTCTCGTATCAGTATCTCGTGTCAGTGTCCCGTATCATTTTCTCAGTGTCAGCATTCTTCTTCAAATTTCAACCATATCAGTATCTCCCATCGCTCGAAAGTTATTGGCCCATTCTACTTCCCCTTTCTAACGGTCACCAACCTTTCTGCTTGAGGTCCCAGCTGCTTTGTCTCACAGACGCAACATCATGATACAAAGTCCGTTTACCCCGTGACTCACACGAACATAGCTTCGATTCGGGGCCGGCCCTGTGGGCAGGCAAGGTAGGCCCGGGTCTGGGGCCCACCAAAAATAGCCCATTTTTAGGGCCCCAATTAGGTATATATATGTTCATTACAAGTAATAAATATATAATGTTACGCTACAAGAAATAAAGAAGCATTTGGCATAGGGGAAAGGTTTGTGTGTTTCCTAGTGAATGCTAGGGTTCAATTCCCATGGGCCCTTCTTTTCCTTTTCTACCTTCTCTTCCTTTTTCTTTTTCTTACCATAGTCAGTTTTTACCTTCTCTTCCCTTCTTTTTTTTTTTCCTCTTTCCACTACATCCTTATCATTTGTTGACTTTTAAAAAAAAAATTGCTAGTGTAGTAATTAGGGAAAAAATAAATAAAACACTTCGTGCGTATTCATAAAATGTTCGCATTGCCCATTTCAATTGATTTTCTTCTTCTTGCAATAAGAATAGACAATTATGACCGAAAATTATTTTTTATTAACATGAAGACACGAATTATAAAAAAGACAAAATATGGAACACGATATTTATCATTTGAAATAAAATATTGGTTCTTTAATTTTTCCTATAGAAAAACATATGGCCCTAGTTTACATTATCGTCTGGAGCCACGAAAATCTTAGGGCTGGGCCTGCTTCAATCATATGGTATTATGGTCGCAACATCATAATACTATCCGACCACCTTGTATCATGGACACACCATCATGATACAAAGTTTTATCCACTATGATGTTGTACACGCTTAGCCCTCACCACATCACAGACACAACATCATGAAGGGCGGTACTACAGCGGCACTACCGTAATCCTTAGCCCTAATCATGGACGCTACCTCATGATGGGCGGCGCTAAAGCTTTACTATCATTTCCATTTCCATTTATTTAATCAATCCTTTCTCATTCTCATCTCTTTTTCTCATCAACAACTATTTAATCCTTTCTCGTAAATCGTCTCAATAACCATATCGTGACGTGATTATGCAGTAGGCTCAATCATGCTAAAAAAACATGTCCATGCGTTGTTTTTCGATAAACGTGTCTCATAAAATTATATTTTTCCTACATGTAAAGTATCACATAAAATGACGCCCTTTTATACACTAACTTTTCCAAGACAGTCTAAACTTCTTTTTATTGACTAGCCAAAATCATTTCAAATTTTAAACAATCAATTTTGTTTTTTAAAGAAAACTAGTCTTTTCTTTTCCATAATGAAACCGCGTAATTTCAAAATGTTGACTTTCACTTGGCTTTATGACTACGTATATTTTTAAAAATCTAACTAAACTTGGACATAAAATTGACTACACATGTTTATGAAAAAGATTGCTTTTAGTCCATTTATCTTTTTACCAAAAGCTTTCTAGAACCCTACTAATTTTCCAAGAAAAATTACTAAGTTAACATTTTAAGAAACTTCTTAGTAACAAAACATGTTGATTTAAGAAGTAATTATTCTACTAACTAATTAGTAGAGAAATTACTTAAAGCTTAAGGTTAGTAACTTACTTCCTACTTAATCTTTTTAAAACCCTTCTAATTTTCCCCAAAAAAATAAAACTAGTAACAACTTAAGAGACTTGTTAGTAGAAAACCTAACTTAATTTAGGTATGATCAACCTACTAATTAAAAGTAGGAGAAACTAATTTAAATATTAGAGTGAGTAATCTACTCAATCTTGACTAGTTTTTCCAATAATTAAAACATTCACTTTAAGAAACTTTCTAGTAGAAACCATGCTTAAACTTGGCCTCAATAAGCTACTAATCAACTTTAAGACTCTTTTTAGAAATAAAGACATGCATAATCTTGATAAACTAATTTGAAAGTAGAATAACTAATTAAAGACAAGTTTAGTACTGTACCCAACTTTTAGTAATGAAATCCTCTCACCGTAAGCTTTCTAGAAAAACTAAGTAAACAACTCAAAGACTTTAATTAGTAGAAAACATGCATAGACTTGGTATAATTAAACTACTAATTACAAGCTAGAAAAGCTAATTAAAGGTTAGGAATGTAATCTACCTCAATTTCGGGTGATTAGCCGGAAGCCGAACAAGCTAATTGGTCCTTTCCGGTAGCTACGAACTCCTTTAGACTACTAACTTTCCGTAGGTGGTTATTTGTGGAGTAATAAGGTTATTTTTCTGTGGTGGAGGAAAAATTAGAGAGATAGCACAAACGATTTGAAAGAGGAAAGTTGCTCTAAGTTGGTGTGAATAGTGCATGGGATTGCATGGGCTTTTTATAGGCAAAATTTGTGAGCTCTTTCCCCCCTCTTGTTGGCCGGCCATACCTCCCCATATGCACCATTTAATGCCAACATGTGCACCATTTTAATGCCAACATGTGCACCATTTTAATGCCATCATGTGCCACCATTTGATGCCCCATGTGCCATCATGTAAAAATCCTAGGTCTTGGTGCACAAGTCTTAGGCATAATCTTAGGTTTTTAATAGGAAATCTAGGGGTTTTAATTGTAGGCACTTTCTAGGAAATTTCCTAAGTATCAAGTAGTGTATAATTTTGCATGATCACTTTTGTTTTGGGGAGTTTTTGGTTACTTAGACAAGTTAGGAGGCATGTGCTTATTAGCTACCTAAACTAGCCTTCTTGGGTTACTTAATGAAGTAACATGGGAAGAATATTCTTCTCATTAATGAAGAACATGCACCTAATATACTTGGGGCCAAAGTAACTAGGTTTAGGTTCTAGTTTACACACATGTGCACTTAATTGGACACAAAACAAGTTGGCTAGGTACATACTAAATCTAGGGCTTAATTGTACGGATGGTCCCCAAAGTATTCGCGAAGTGTCACTTTAGTCCCCAATATTCAAATCGTGTCTATCGAGTCCCCAATGTTCACAATGTGTATTTAAATGGTCCATGTGTCTAACTCCGTCTTTTTTTCTCGTCAAATGTAGGGGTAATTTCGGAACTTCACCCCCACAAAGCTTATCTTCAACCTCTGAAAACCCTTTATCTTCAACCCTCACCCTCATCAAAGTCGATCCCCAAAAACATCTCAGTCCTCACTTGACTTCCCTCCCTTCCCCTTCTTACACCTTACCACTGCCGCCTCCTCCACCCTAAAACACCTCTCCAGCACCATCACGCCTCCATCCACCGCCTCCTCTGAACATTTCGCGACCAGATCTTACGCGGCGACATGCGGGAAACAACCAGAACCCGATGAAACTCATCGCATACCGCCTCCTCTATCTCTCTCCCCGCCTTGAAAGCTACCAGATCAGTACCACCAGCCACTTTGTCTCCGTCGACGGCTCCGGCAAATCGTATACGTTATATCGATACTCGATCAGCTACATATCCACTGTCTCCCCCTCAATATCCCAAATCGTATACGTCATATCAATACTCAATGTCCCAACCCGCTCCGACTTCACCTCATTCCAATCAAACGATGTTAAAGGCCCAAAAAATTCACTATTCTGATTATTTTTTTAACAAACTCTTCATCCCTCGCCGGCGTCGTTGTTATCATCGTTGAAGTCTGGCCAGGCCAGCTCTTGCCGTTGAAGTTGTCGAGCTGGGCGATTTCGAATCGCTTGGAGTACTTTGTCGCGCCGGACGCTCCAGTTCATGGCGTAGATGTGCCATGGGGCTTCGTTCGTGTGTAAAGAGGCGTGTCAGCCCAAGTATTGGAGCCGTAAAAGGGTTGGAACTTTTCTTGTATGATTTTTCTGGGTTTTAAACAACATTCTAGTGCTCTAATTTGCTTTGGAAATCAAGTACAAGTAAGAATTATGAATCCTCTTTTGTCTTTAAAGACGCATCATGTTATGCCCCGTGCTTTGAATAGCACTTAATTGCATTAAGGTTATGTTTGGTTGGATGGAAAGGAATGTGCATTGGAATGTGTAGGAAAGGTCAGCGCGTTTGATAAATTGACCGTTGACCAGCCTATGACGGCCTGCCACGTGGTAAAACAAAGTTACAATGGACACATCAGAGATTAAGAGATAAAAACTGGGACAAAACCCCGCCGTGAGGGGGATACTCTTGCGGAAGAACAAAAGGACTCGCGAATGTTCTAAGAAAAGGATACCCTGGACAAGGGAACCCTATTTAAGGGATTTACCTGTTGCGACACCCTCGGCGAAGGGAATTGGCGCGACGGAAAAGAGTTAATGCTTACGCAAGCATGCGTATCGAGCTCGCGACTGCACCTGACCACAAGGCAGGGGCAGGGAAGTCGTTGCAAGTCTCGAGTTAGGTTTTGGCGCGAGCCAAAGGACTCCCGGCCATGCCTAGCACTGCGGGAATAGGGGAGATACAAGTGGCTTGGTGGCTTTAAAAGATTAGAGATCGAATGGCATGCACTGGATAAGCCATGGGAATCTTCCTAACGGCCAGTGACATCACCCACGTTGCCCAGGTATACGGAGAGAGCACGTGTCACCATATTATTAGGGAAATGTCTGCAGCCCAATGATTGGGTGCAGATCCCTATAAATATAAGACATTCCTTCACAAATTCCCATGGAGATTGATTCACTCTTTTGGCACGGAAACCCTAGAGAGAGAAAGTGGCTTAGAGCTCTGGAACCAAGAACATTGTTCTTGCTGGTGCTCGCGAGCCCATACTTCTCCTAGAGCTGTGACTTAAGGATGATGATGGTCTAAGAGGAATGGACTGAGTATTGCTGCCTTCTCTTTCTGTGTATTTGGCCTGATTCTTCACCCCTTTACACACTCTCTTATTCTTGCTCAATTATTAGCTATTGTTTGTCTTTCCAAATTAAATTTATTTGACGGAACCAAGAACCGATCCTACAGAATGGAATTAAAAATGGAATAGAATTGGAGGAATTGATATTGGAATCATCATTCCGATTCTCATGTTTGGCTGTGGCTGGGAATCCAGTGAAAGAATGGAATTCTCATTCCAATTCTCTCTTCCAATTCATGTGTTTGGTATGCTAGAATTACATTTCAATTGATAGTTGTATTATAAATAGCCAATCAGATGAAAAGAGAGAGAGAGAGAGAGAGAGAGAGAAAGAGAGAGAGAAATGAGCATGGATACAACAACTACCAAAATGCACTTTTGCAATAGCAGAAGCCATAGTATCATACTCCACTAACTAGTTTTTGAAAAAAAAAAGTAATTTTTTCCCAAAAACCAAGACAAGTCATCCTCTCACAATACATCACATAAAAGGTGTGAACACAAAAATCAAGGTAGTTTTAAAACAAAACTCCCTTAGTGGAACGGGGCCTGGAAGCAAATTAAAATAAATACACCAAGTAGTTAATTAAACTCTCCCTTAAGTGAAGACTTCACAAAAGGTTCCTTCTCCTCATCTTTCAAGGTAAAAAAATACCCAGTCATCTCATGATCAGGAGCCATAGCAAGCAAGGCTCTATGGCGTTGAATCATAGAATTGGAGGAATTGATATTGGAATCATCATTCCGATTCTCATGTTTGGCTGTGGCTGGGAATCCAGTGAAAGAATGGAATTCTCATTCCAATTCTCTCTTCCAATTCATGTGTTTGGTATGCTAGAATTACATTTCAATTGATAGTTGTATTATAAATAGCCAATCAGATGAAAAGAGAGAGAGAGAGAGAGAGAGAGAAAGAGAGAGAGAAATGAGCATGGATACAACAACTACCAAAATGCACTTTTGCAATAGCAGAAGCCATAGTATCATACTCCACTAACTAGTTTTTGAAAAAAAAAAGTAATTTTTTCCCAAAAACCAAGACAAGTCATCCTCTCACAATACATCACATAAAAGGTGTGAACACAAAAATCAAGGTAGTTTTAAAACAAAACTCCCTTAGTGGAACGGGGCCTGGAAGCAAATTAAAATAAATACACCAAGTAGTTAATTAAACTCTCCCTTAAGTGAAGACTTCACAAAAGGTTCCTTCTCCTCATCTTTCAAGGTAAAAATATACCCAGTCATCTCATGATCAGGAGCCATAGCAAGCAAGGCTCTATGGCGTTGAATCATAGATAGATTTGAAAGCTTCAGAAGCTCTTCATTTATCTCATCCCGCTTCTTAGCTATAGCAAGATCGACTTCACTAAACTTCTTAGTCACTTCTTCAATCTTTGAACCGATGATCATTGCTGCTTCACGGAATGCATCCAAACTATTATCAACACTCTTTCTTTTTTTCCCTTGAGAAGTACTCTCTTCTTTGTTTAACAACACAATTGTAGAGTGATATTAGAATGACATGATGTTGTATAATAGATAACAGGACTGAGTACCAATTACTTAACAGAACCATGATACAACAGCAATGGAAGAAAAATTAGCATGAGATCTTGCTATATCTCCATTTAAACCTAATACAAGAAGAAAGCTTATCTCATGGGGTTGAACCCTGTACCACTCACCATAGAAAACATATGGGAAGGAGAGTGAAATGGTGATTGTCTATGTCAACACAACAATAGCAACAGAGTAAATGGTACAACTGAAAATTATTCAGTAGTATTGGGCCCAATCAGTTTCTCATTCAGTAGCTATTAGCTAAGGCAGCTCTGATGTGTATGTTACAGGAAAAACCAGATTACTTTATAAACCAGGTTACTAGTTGAAAACAACAATATCACTCGTCAAATGCCCACAAATGTGTCTGACATAAATACCACATGCATGTCAGTAACTCAGTGTATTTAACACAAACAAACAGTCCTACAATTACGTGTATTTGCCACAAGCAACAGTGCAACAAGAAGCAAAAACACCTACAAGGATCAAGCAAGTTGGAGGAGAGCTACTGGAAGAAACAAAAAAAAAAAAAAAATAGGCACAATACCTTAACATAACCATCCCAAATATGGTTTTCAGCGACCACCATGTATGTGTTTGGATCCCATCCGAAGCCACTAGTGCTCCCTCCATAGATCATATCATACACGGTGGCAACATCTTTCTTTAATGTCTTGATCCTAGATTCGATGTGTGGTTTATCCCTTATCCCATGTCCAGTTAACTTCTCACGTAATACTCCTTCAATCAAGTGAGGGATCCTGCCTTGAACCCATTATCTCTTTTGTCCCCTTTAATCACCATGTCGTGTAGAGCATAAATCAACTCTTTGTCCTCCTCATCATTCCATTTTCTGTGTACCTTTTTTCCCATACTCATGCCTACAACACCACAAACAAGACAACATAATAGGATTCTCCATAAGAAGCTAATCTGATTGAAATGAAAAAAATTTCATAGTTTCAAATGGAAAAAGAAGCAAAAATATCAATAATATTTATCTGTTACATAGCATTAATAAATTAAACTGTCAACGAATCCTGCATTGCTCTTTTAAGCTCTTCTTGTCATTGCATTTCATCTTCTTGCTCTTCTACTTGTTCTCCATGCGATAAACATAGAATTGGCCTTGTTGTCTCTAAATGAGGTCCATTGTGGTGATGTCTCAACACTAGAAACTATATTTGTGTCCTCTTCATCCCTAGTCTCAATGAATGTTATATTTTCATAAGGATTTTTTTTAACTCATTCCTTATATAGTTATTTAGCAAACAACAAGCTAAGATAATTTGATTTACGATTCTAATGGGATAAAAAGGACTCCTAAGAATCGCAAATCACTTTTTCAATATCACAAAGATCCTTTCTATCGCATTTCGAGCACTTGAATGCTTCATATTGAAAAATTCCTCCTTAGTAGTTGGCTGATGTCCATCCTTCCAGTCATTCAAATGGTATCGTTGACCCTATACAGTGCAAGAAATCCTTCACCATTGGTGTACCCCGCATCAACCAAATAGTAGGTACCTTAACAAATGAATAGTTTAATTATGTCAGTGTATGTGACCCTCAAAACCAAAAGCCAAGTCATATTTACCACCAAAAAAAAAAAAAAAAGTCATTATAGTTTTTTTGTGTCATTGTGTCTTATCAAGTGGAACAACTAGACCATGGGATCTATTAATTGCATCTCGTAACACCCGTCCATCCGCTGATGATCCCTCCCAACCAAGTAGCACATAAGTGAATTGAAGGTTTGGGGTACACGCTACTAAGACATTTGTAGCAATTTGACCTTTTTGGTTTAGATACCTAGGCCTATCAACAGCTGGCACTTGGACGTGTATGTGTGTTTTTTTGGGGGGTAATTACGGGTATGCGTGTTCCATCTAACACTCCTAGACATCCCTACAAAAATAGGAATAATGTGTTGGGAGGTCAGATTAAATTATAAAATATTTACTTGTAAAGAGGAAAAACTTCAAATCATTTACCTTAAACCACTTCCATCTCTCATCAGTGGAGTTCTCTGGTATTGGTTCAGGTTTCTTATATAAATACCCTTGTAGCCTAAAAACCGCAATCAAAACCTTTCTGAAAGACCTACTAATTGCCTCTGCCGAGCGATGAAAATCATTCTGAAGGGTCCTGTTTTTTATATGATGAGCAAGGATATGCAAAAAAATTGCAACTTGCTCATCAACTAACATGTGTCTAGTTGGCTTTAGCTTCCCAATTGTGCTAAGCAAGTGTCACAACTTCACAAATGGCCGCCTAGGCATTCTAAAATCGTTCATACATTTACGATCACTTTCATACACCCATTTTTCAATTACATCTCTATTATCATAGAAATCTAACCGATACCTAGATCTAACCCCCTGCATGCATTGTCTTTCAACCATTCTATACGCTAATTCCATGAATAGCCCAAGTAAATGTAGAATGTACAACCACCACTGCATAGCCATTGCCAATTTTACCCGTTTTGCTTTCTTTTTTAATAAACTAGGCCGTGCCATAGCTGAAAAAATGAAAAAGAGAAAATCTAACTCAATTTAGTAAGAACTACTCATTAAAAAACTGATGAAAACTCAGCTAAACTAGGATAACAGGTATAAACCACAATGAAGGAAAAAAGAAGAAAACAATAACACAATTGCAGAGTCTATAACAAAAACATAAGCCAGAATAAGTAGCACCAAAGGGAGGCAAACCAGCATCAAGCATCACCAAAAGAATGGGAAAAACAGTTTTGCTAAATTCTTATAATACCCAGTCAAGCCCAAGCAGTCAGGAGAAGTAATTTCTCTTCAGCACTTGTATCGAACATGTTGTGAGCATTACATATAACTACAACTTCTGTTATTTGAACCGTACACAATCGATGATATACAACAAAAATAAGTTCAGGTCTATTTTCTGAACCGTATAAAATCAAGAAAAAAGACAATCGATCTATTATTAGAAATGTAAGGCAGGAGGAAAATGAGGATCGCAACTTAGAAGATCGATCTCATACCAAACTCTATAAAATCAAAAACCCAATCTCCATCATACGTAATAGATCTCTGAAGCAAGCGAGAGAGAGAGAGAGTACATACCAGCGAGAGAGGAGGGTGAAGCTCTCCGATCAGAGTTCAGAGAAAGAGAGAATTGTTGATCATCGATCTGTCGAGCTGGGATGTGGATGGGTTCAGCGAGAGAGGAAAGATAGAATACGTATGTGGCAAGATATAGAACGTGGCTGGGATAGAATTACAATTCCCGTCTTTTTTTGTGGAATACTTATTCTCTCATTTGGGGGGAATAGTTATTCCTTTTGGAATACATATTCCTTCACTTATCCCCGAAGCAAACACTGGAATAGATATTCCATCGGAATAATAATTCCATTCCAAAGTTAATTCCATCCAACCAAACACACCCTAAAGGAATTCACATTTGGTATGATGTGGATTTGCAATTTCAATTCTTACCAGAAAATAAGAAAAGAAGGGAAAATGGGGTTGTTTGGGATTCTATTCGGGACAATTTGCTTGAGACTATTGAGTAGTAAGTAGTAACTAAGTTTGAGACGCAAAATGAAAAAGAAAAGAAAAGAAACCAAATCACTGATTTTTGTTTGGGTTGAATGTATATTGTTTCTATTTTTTTTTTAGTTGTCCCCATTTTGGATTTTGAGATGGGGATGGGGATGGTTAGGTTTTGAGGTTGAAGAGGAAGTGGTGGAGTTTGAGATGGACTTCCAAAAATACCCTTCATTTAACGGTAAAATTGGATGGAGTTAGACACAGGGACCATTTTAATACACATTGTGAACATTGAGGACTCAAGAGACACGATTTGAATATTGGGGACCAAAGTGACACTTCGCGAATACTGTCACGCCCTTGATTTTTAAACAATAAAAAGTAAACATTTTTAGAAATAAAAGTGCTATATTGCATAAATTTTCTTCTTTTATCTCACCACAACGCTTCTTCTAAAAAGGGTATCCGTATCCCTTTGGAAAGACATGAATTGAAAAGATAAATTGATTACATTCTTCCAAACAAAAGGAAATTTTTAAAAAAAGAAGTAATGTTACAAACCCATCTTAGTTTTAATAAAATACATGATCATCTCACTGAAGAGTACATACTAAGTTTTCAATGAGAGATAATGACCAATGATGCCTTCAAAAGATTTCATGCACTCCCAATGCACTTCACGCCATGCTCCTCATCGAATACTTGAAAATTGATAGGTGAGCTACACTAGCGCAGTAGAAAAATCTCTAACACAAACTCTATATATATATATATAGGGTCTTGCTAACGTGTGCCTATTAGGCATGCTATTAACCCTAAAACAGTGCCTTCTCTCTCTAAAATTGCTCTGCCTTCTCTCTAAACCCTAAGACAGCCGCCTGGTCTTTTCTTTGGGCGGGGGAGGCGCCGCCGCGCCTCCTCCTCCCCCCCAATCCGATCTCCTCTCTCCTCCTCTTTCTTTCTCTCTATCCATCCCTATCCCCTCCGCTCCATCTTTGTTTCTGATCTACTCTTTTCTTCTTCTCAAAATCCCAGAAAACGATCGGCATGAAGCTTGTTGATGGCGGCGGTGGCTGGGTTCTATTTGCGGCGGCGGTTTGCGGTGAAGATGATGGCGGTTCGTGCAGGGGTGGTTGGATCTCCTATGGTTGTTGCATAGGTTGCTCAAGTGCCCGGTTGGATCTTGGCAACTTTTGTGTGATTTCCGGACGCGGAGATCTCATTGCTGTCCGAGCTTGCTGTGTTTTTTCTGTTGATCTGTGCAGCAGCGTATGGTGGTGGTTTGCCCGTGCCCGGTGTCTCCGGTCCTCCTGTCATTTCGTAGGCCGATGCTCCCCGCCGGCTGCTACATCTGGGAGTGGCTGGCGTTGCTTAACGGCGAGGTGTTTGCTCCGGTGTTTTGTGCGGCGGCGGTGGGGTTCGGTGGCTACTGGGTTAGGGTTTGGCTTGGGTGGGCCGGCCCTTGGTTGGGCTGGACTTGTGGTGTAGGCTTTATTGTAATATTTGGGTTGCAGATTTGGGCTTCCTTTTGTGTTTATTTGTTTGTATCTGCTTAGACCTTAGGGTGTACTGGGCTTCGGCCTTTGTGGTGTTTTTTCCAACTATTGGTTGGATTCCCCTTCCCTTCCCCCGTTTTAATAAATTTTATTGCCGATCAAAAAAAAACGTGTGCCTATTAGGCACACATTAAGCACACAAACAAACAAAAACAACACACACTCCAATACACCTTTTACACTTTTCAATACACTTTCACATATCCCTATACACTTTTCACACATTTCAATACACTTTTTCAACCTTAACGTGTGCCTATTAGGCAAACGTTAGCATTTTCCATATATATATATATATATGCAGTGCACCATATTTGTGAGTGAACCTACACTGCGTAAGTCAAAATTTAAAAGTCTTTTCTTTAAATACACGTCTCGTCACACACATACATACATACACATACACACACATACAGTCACACATATACACCCTCGCGCATACACGACACCACATATACATAACCACGCTTGAAAGTTTCAAACCGATCGGAAGTACTCTTTACCACTAAATTTCCATTTCAACACCACCTTAGGATCACCACGACTTTGTCTTAGTCTTTTCTCTAACGATCAACTCCTTTTACTTCTCAACACACCCAAACACTCTAGTTTCACAACATAACCACGCATTTTAATTTCTTCAATAGATATTTCCTCAATATCGAGACACCTCTCATACAATGTACAATAAATACCACACAATTTCCAACCCCACGAACATAATCAAAACAATCGAGGAATGTAAAAAAAACAACACGCAACCAATCACACACAACAACAACACATCACAAACAACACACAACAAACAACACAACATGTCATACTCCACGAACCAACAACTCAATTAAGGAATGCAAAAGACTAAAGGATTAAACATTCAAACATCCCACCGACCGTCTCACTTACCAAGGTCTCAACATGTCAAACCTTCCCAAACTCATGTGATTAAGGGCATTTTCGTAATTTCACCACGGTCAAAACCGTCATAAATATCCCAATTTCATTACTAGGAAAGCAATTTAACATATACACATGAATATCACAAAAGCCCCAATTTTTTGTTTAAGTCATAAATTAGAAATTTCACAATACAACATCTACGAAAATCGTATGTAGAAATCAAGAGTTTATTATCTAAACACATAGATATATAGAGAGAGGAGAGAAATCCCTACTTGACTGGGTTTTGAGCAAAACCCCAACTTCCGAAACTCAAGCTCCAAGCTTTCATGTGTCCATGGCGCATCTCACGTGTAATTTCAACCGATACACCAACTTCAAATCAAAAGCTGCTATTTTTTGTGGAGATGAAGCTTGGGGAATGGAGGTGATGATCGGACATGGTGATGGAGGTGGCCGGACTTGGCGGCAGTCGGCCTCTCTCTCTCTCTCTCTCTCTCTCTCTCTCTCTCTCTCTCTCTCTCTCTCTCTCTCTCTCTCTCTCTCTCTCTCTCTCTCTCTCCCCTTTTCTTTTCTTCTTCTCTTCTCCTTCTCTAATTTTTGTTCCCCAGAAATAAAAAGGGGAAAGTGATGGGAGTAGGTGTAGTGGTGGGGAGCAGGCGTGGGGGGGGGCGCAAAGCACGACGTGATATAATGCAGTACAATTTACTCTGAGCGGTGTACAAACTGTTCGAGTTTCGATTTCAAAAAAATACCAAAATATTCGTACTGACTTCGAAAATCGTGGGCAACGTCACCGTGTGCTTAGAATCGTCTAGAAAAATCTCAAAAGTTGGACACATATTACGATACGATCCCGAATGACATCATCGGATTAATTTGAGTCCCACAACTGCAATAAGTAAGCTGGTATCACCCACGTAGCTTAAAAAAAATATCATATTCCACATCTTTATTTTATTTAATATAAAAATTTGCGGGTCTTTACAAATACTTTGGGGACCATCCATGCAATTAAGCCCTAAATCTTGTATAAAAAAAAAATAGGTTAGGTTGCTGGGAAATCTTAGACTACACTTTTAGGGATTCCTATGCACATGCATAAAAATGTAGTGCACTTACGTGGTGACTAAGTATGTGGGAAGTTTCTTCCCTCCTTCCTACAAACACATGACTAAAATCTCCTAGGAAAATCTAGAGAAAAATCTTGGAATTAGTGGAAGAAAATCTAGTAGTATAAATATACTAGTACACACACATATAAATATACTAGCACAAAATAATTATTGACCCAAAATAGTTATTTCCAAAAATAACTTTAAGTAATTTATTAAAGAAAATCATTTTAAGAAAAGGAAAATCAATTAAATGACGAAATTTTTATTTAGCAAAAATTTGGGTCGTTACAGAATGTAATTATATTTTATTAATAGATATATACCTAACCAATAAACTTCTAATAAGGGACCCTTATTTAAGTTTCCATGCGGACCTAGGGTATTTTTTACTTTCTGGACCAAATTTCGACGATCCGAACCGCTCAATGTTTTTAAAACGTGTTTTTAAGGGCCCATGCGAGGAATCATAAAAAAAAGTAACCGTTAAGGGCTTCATCCAAACACTTTTTGATAAAAGTTATACGTGTATATTTTTTATCGAAAACTGTTTTGATTAAGCCCTCCCGGTTAATTTTTTTGATGATACCTCGCGGAGGCCCTTAAAAATACATTTTAAAAACATTAAGCGGTTCGGATCGTCGAAATTTGATCTGAAAAGTCGAAAATACCCCTAGGTCCGCATGGGAACTTAATTAAGGGTCCCTTATTAGAAGGGGGTCCCCTACCTAACCCCTTTCTATTTCTAATTTTGGTGTAAGCAAAATATTTAAAAATATGCATTTTGAGGTCTTATCAAGGATTTAAAAATCCGCCTTACGTAACCTAACGGTTTTCCGACCTTTTATCGGTAAGATGAAAAATCGTATGTTTATCACTCAATTCCTGTTAGATATCCGTCAATTTCCAATACAAAGACCGATTCACGGGTGTAGGGTGACATCAGCACTTTGAATTTTTTTTTTTTTTTTGTAATAATTTTTTAAAATTGACAACTGTGATAACCCATTTTCCTTATATACATATCTATACGAACGATATCGTTACATTTCGATCGTTACTCTTACGCGTCCCAAAACCAATATTATGGTAGGTTGAAAAGTTATTTGGACCTTTTTGAGACTCATCAAACTTTTATGTTTCCTCTTTGTCTGACCTTTTCGAAAGTATCTTGGTTTTGTATTTGTGATTTGACAAGTTAATTTTTTTTTTTGACTCTTTAAAGTACTTGAAAAAAAGAAAGTTAAACCAAACTAGAGTTCAGGACATTTGCTTCCTCCTCTCCGAGGTTTACTAATGTGACTTTTCAAATTAGGTATATATCTTATTTACTTTCCTCCGTCCTCTAAAGATGATACTTATAATGAAGATGAATGGTTTGTGATTTACTATAAAAAGAAATTAGGATGAATGGGTTGTATATATTAAGATGAAGTTCAATACTTGAGTACTATTTTAAGCTGACTTTGACGATGTAAGATCATCTCAACCCAGGAGCGGCTTCAGGATTTTAGTTAAGCAAAAACAAAAATGTAAAAGATTTTTTTTTTTGTACAATCTCTGTATAGATTAATAAACAGATACTGCATTCACTACAACAAATTAAGCAATTGCCAACCAAAAATCCCTACTAAAATAACTTAGTCTCCAATTTCTATACCATTGCCGACTAGATACACCTTGGTTGGCTAATGGAAATTTTAATCCCCAACTAAACTAATTTAGTCCGGAAAACCACACATTTTCCGACTAGAATTTTTTTTGGTCGGGAAAAATATAGCGCGAAAAAAAAATTTTGGTGGGAATTTAATTACCGACCAAATGCTTGGTCGGCCATTGTTTTTCCGTGAATTTAAAATTTCACAAAAAATTTTACCGGGGGATATTTTTATTTCCCTACTAAAAATCTAGTCGGCAAATGTTGGACGATATTTTCCAACCAGATTATTTAGTCGGCAAAAGTTGGTTGATATTTTCCAACCAGATTATTTGGTCGGCAATTAGTTTGCAAAGAAATATTCATATGCCACAGTACTTATTCCGCACACACGTGATCCAACCCATTGCAAAATACAATTTTTGTTTTAGCAATTATTTTAGTAATCAAACCGTTGATTTTGCTGTTTTCTGATGAAAAATCAATCATCTAAATTTTCTTCTCGATCGAGTTTGAAATGATCATCGATCGGGACCCAATTAATTTTTTTAATGGTACTTTTCGTCCGATTAAATCCCTAACAATACGCGATCTTCTTAGCTTTTTCTATAATTGATGGTGTTTTTTTTTTGGTAATTGATGGTGTTTGCAATCAGTAAATGTTAATCGGTTCCGATCGCATAAAAAAATTTAGGTGGAGCTTGGATTGTCCACTATACGACTTTTAAGGCCTCTGGATGCATTAAATGTGATCGATCACGCTGTTGCCAATATCCGATGATCTCCACTTTTGGAGACACTAATGAAATTAGCGGGACGTGAAATTCTAACGGTTCAGATCAACTATTGTAAATATTGAATTGGTGATGACCTTTAAAATCTATACATTAAATGTAATTAATAGCAAACTAAGTCTTGCACTGTATTTGAATGTGAAGTAGCCACGTGTCCGTGATACAATTAAAATGATCAGGACCGTTGATATTGTTGTTCTTATTTGTTAAATCATTGTTGTAAAATTTTGACTAAATCGGGTTTAAAATGGTCATTGATCGGGAAGCAATTTCATTAAGTAAATGAATTCTTATGTCCGATCAAGTGTGTACCAAGACCGTGATACAACTAAGATGATCGAAACCATTGATATTGTTGTTCTTATTAGCTAAATCATTGCTGTAAAATTTTGGTTGAATTGGGTTTAAAAATGTTATTGATCGAGACGCAGTTTCATTAAGTATATGAGTTCTTATGTCCGATCAAGTGCGTACAAGACCTGATTAACTTTATTCTCGATATGAATTATCTAATATATATAATGTAAAAGATCGATGACTTTGATAGAAAAAATGCCTGAGGTGGGTATACATAATAAGAATTAATTGTCTCGGGATGGATTAAAGGCGGAACTGGTTTTTAAATATTTTTAGTGTTGCATTATAAAAAATAAAAAAAATTAGTTTTGCCGACTAAAAGTTAGTAGGTGAAGTGGCGAGATTTTGCGGGAATTTGAAAAATTTGGTGAAAATGTTGGCGGGTATGGATAATACCCGACAAGTTTTTTGGTAGGCAAATTGGAGCACACAGTTTCAACTTTAACCCAAGGCTGGAAATAAACCTAACTTTTACTACTTCCCTTGCTCTGTTCCACCGCCAAATCCATACAGACATGGATTGAGCGATCCACCCCAAATCCATACTAGAAACAAATATCCACAGCTCCTCCCCCAAGTCGGTCATCCCTAAATCCGTTGTCGAGAGATTCTTCTCCGTCCATCCACTGCTCTCATTCCGATCCAATTTTGCTTCTCCGGCCCCCTCCTCGTACTCTCTCTCTCTCGGCGACGACATTTGCCGACAAGCATTACCCGACTAAAATTTCCGACCAAAAATCTAGTCCGGAAAATATTTTGCCGACTAAAATGGCCACATTAGCCGACTAGAATTTAGTCGGGAATTGTGAAATTCCTTGTAGTGATTTTTGTTGAAAATTAAGTATATCCATAATTTATTTAGTTTTGTTGAGTTATATTATCTACTTATTCACAAATTTAAATGAACTTTCTTTCACTTTTGCTACGTATGAATAATTTAGTGCCGACGATATGAAAGAAGAATCTAATATACGTCAGAAAAATAGAATTATATGGAAAATATATAAAAATGTTAGTGTTTTTTTTTTTAGCTGAGGGGTTCGCTTGAACCCCCTTAATCCATAGTGGATCATTTTGAAGAACCAAAATAGTATTTATTAATTCAAAATAAGGTTTTGAAGAAATACTGTAACGACCCGGTTTTTCGTAAATAAAAATTTCGTTCAATAATTTAATTATTTATTTTTAATTTTCGGTTTATTGGATTATTTTTCTATTAAAATATTATTTATTTCTTTTAAATCGAATAAAGGAATTCTAGCCATGTTTACGCGAGTACGAGACCGAGTAACACATCCGTTACACTACCGTAGCACCCGGAGACCAAGCTTAATACCCGAAACCTATCCAGCTACCACCATTACTTCACTCCATCTACCAAAGTACGTCATTGTTTAGTCATTCCCTCACCATTGGAACTTGGTATATTGACCAAGAGAGAGAGAGAGAGAGAGAGCCTCGGGGAGAGAGAGAGAGTGAGATGCCGAGAGAGAGAGAGAGAGATCGGTAGAGAGAGAGTGTGAATAGTGTGTGTGTGTGTGTGTGTGCATGAAATGGTACACATGCACATGCATGAGTTATTGTCTTGTACAATTGTGCAAGCAATGGAAGGTTAAGGTTGCCAACTAAGCCTAAGGTTTTGTACACAACACTAGTTAGATTAAGCCTTGCTATTTTTGGAGTAACCTACACATACCCACACAATACATGCATTTGAACACAAACTACCCAACCTAAGCCTAACCAAGCTAGGCCTTAGCTCCCAAGTAACTAGGGACAAACTTCCCTAAATTAAGGAAGGAATATTCCACCTATTCCTAGCTAGTTAGGGCTACCCTTAGCCCATTTAATGCATTCACATGCATATTGGGTGAATTTGGTTCCTAAAAACGCCCCGTAACAAAGGTGATCATGTGAAAACCTACACAACGGAACGCGTTATTTTTCCCCCACCATTAGCTACATTGTATTTGCCCCATTTAGTACACCTAGCCAAGCATCTAGCCTAAAGTACCTAGATTCCACCTAGATTCCTAGTCTAGATTCTACCTAGGCCTAGACATGCCACCTTTGTACCTCCCATGTGCCAACTTAATGCACATTCACCTCCCCCACCCCTTGAAATTTTTGGTAGAGAGAGGGAGAGAGGGCCGAAAGTTTTGGGAGAGGAGAGAGGGCTCACCTTTGCCTATAAATAGCCAATGCATTGTTCTTTTGGCCCACCTTAAACTTTCCTTATTGGTTTGTCTCCCAAATTCCCACAAAACCAAATATTCTACCACCTTTCTAGCCACCCTAAATTGGTTCTAATTAGCCACTTACTTGGCTAATTAGTGTGTAATCTAGTTAGTTTAAGGAATTTCTTCACCAAGGCTAAGCTTTTCGGCTTCCGGCTTACACCCGGAAATCAAGGTAGTTTCCTAAACTACTCATCTAATTAGTAAATTCTAGCTATAATAAGTTGTTCTTACTACTTTCCTAAGCATGATTTTAGAGTTGATTAAGTTAATTTTATGCATGTGTTAATTACTAAGCATGTTTTCTTAGTAATTTAGAAAGTGGTTTTTCTTGTGCAAAGATGAACAAGAATGTTTATGAGGTTCTAATTAGTTTGGTTCTTCATGAAATTGGAAGTGGATTAGTGAGATTAAAGGTGATTAGAAGTTAATTAGAAGACGTATTTTCTTAGACAAGTTCTAGTATGATTATTTCTTGGGAGAATTAGTTAATCTTGGTTGATTAGCTCACTAGTTGATTGTTTGAAGTATTGTTCTTAAATAAGTGGAGTAACTTATTTATGAAATTGTTTTAGTTTGAAAGAGTTGATATTGGTTATTTTTGATAAGAAAGTATGGAGTTTTATTTAGAAAATATGAAGTGAGGATTTTTCCTTGGTTGATATCTAGAAAGATTTTACCAAAATAATTGTGAGTTTACTTGATTGGATTTTCTAGAAAGAAAATTGTGATTTTTCCTAGATAGAGGAAAATATGTTTTATTTGGAGTTTATTAAAAGAGAGAGTTTTTCTAGAAATATAAAGGGTATATTTTTAGAGAGATTAAATGTTTTTGGTGGATTCATAAATTAGTGAGTTAATTTATGACAATGAATTTTTTGGAAAAGAGTTGGTATTTTATTATTTTTAGAAAGAGCAAGTTGTTTAGTTTTATTTCTTTGAGAGAAATAAAATGGTTTTGAAAGAGGGCAAGAAAGAAATGGGACTTTTTGGTTGAGAAATATTTATTTTTGAGAGACTTGGGAAATATTTATTTGTTGGGAAAGTTAGAGTATTGAGATGTATGATTTTATGAGGGAAACGTTTCTAGAGGAAACAATTTATTTTAGAGAGGTGAAATATTTAATTGCATGATTTTATGTGAGAAATGTGTATTTGGAGAATTATGATTTTTAGAGAAAATCATGGATCATTGCATGAGCATTATTTTGAGCATGTGACACCGAGCACGTACGCGATACGTTTTGTCACCGGACGCGAAATTGAATAACGGTTATTGAGAAAATAGAGATGTGATTGAAAATGAGTTTTGAAATGAGAAATGAAATTTTTGTGAAATGAAATGAGATTTTCGTGAAATGAGATGAGATGTGTTGTTTGGTTGCCACCTCAAATTCGCGGAGAGAATTTGGAGGAATGGTATTGATTGCGGTAGTGCAGCGAAAGCGCCACCTCCAGTTCGCGGAGAGAACTAGGATGTTGGGCTAAGCTTGTACAACACACGGTGAACGGACTTGCAAACAGGCTGTTAAGTTCGGTGATGCAAGACGGCCGGGACTGTGTCGTGTGAGTCGCGGGGTGGTCGGACCGTGCAAACAGGCTGTTAAGTTCGGTGATGCACGATAACCGGAACCTCGAGCGGAAAGGTTGGTATCCGTCAGCTGAAAGGAGGCGTAAACGGACCAATAACTTTCGGAGTGATGGGAGCATTGGCAGATATTGAAATTTGAATAAATTGCCGCGAGAGGCACCGATTTGAGATTTATGGTTGATTTATTGAGAAAATGGTTGATTTTTGAGAAAACGGATTTATAATGAGTTAAGTTTGAGGAACCGAACGAGAAATTGTTTTGACGAATTGACACGTGACACAGTTCGAGACACTGTTATGAGATATTGTTATCTGCGCATGTTTACTCTGATCCGCATTGACACGCATGATTTATTGCATGATTTACTGTTCACAAGTTGTATATCCTGTTTATGAGCTTATTGTTCTAGAATTGCTACTTAGACGTGTAGCTTAGTGAATTACTGGGTTTTGCTCACGGTGTTGCATTCGTGTAACCCTGGCATAATACCATGATGTTGCCTGTGCGACTCGGACGTATTATGTCAGATTATCTAAATGGACAGGAACAGTACTGTGGAGACCAGTCCTATGGAACTGGAGGTGCTGCCGGAGTGGGGAATGACCCGGCGCAGGGATAGACGAAGACCTAGAACCACCCCGGTTATTATCTATATAGTGTTTGAGGATATTGTTATTTGTATTGAAGTTTAAGGATTTAAACTTTATTATGGTCTGTATTAATAATTAACGTGCCCAAATCTTGGGGGCGTTACAAATACAAGTATTCATATGGACTCCAATTATCATTCTTCTTCTTTAATTTCTCTCCAAACTTCAAATTTCTCTCCGAAATTATAATTTTATTTTGTTACGAAATTGATTAAAGATATTAATTATTGGTCTCACTTTAAAGATATTTTCAATCTCTTTCTTATTATAACAATTTTAAAGTTTGAAAATGAAATGAAGAAGGTTCTTCATTTGGAGGATGGTTCTTCCTATTTGGAGGATTAAAAATGGTTTTTCAATTTGAAGAACAAAAATGAAGAATGGTTGGAGTAGTAAAAATGAAGAAATGAAGAGTGGTTGGAGTTGCTCTAAGCCTCAACATTTTTGTTAAGAAATAGGTCATTTAAGACAACCCTATTTGGATTTAGGCCTTAATAAATTTAGCTATAATCACAAGTGACTTTATTCAAATGTTAGATAAGTGTTGAAAGGGAATGGTTCTAATCCGGACCTCCCATTTCCGGGTCTCATGATCCAAACATTTTTTTGACGATCCGATCCGTCCAATGTGTTCAGAAGGTGTTTTCAAGGGTCCACGCGGGAAATCTTCAAAAAAAAATACCGGAAAGGGCTTGATCCAAGCAGTTTTCGCAAAAAATATATATTTACATTTTTTGCGAAAACTGCTTGGATCAAGCCCTTCCCGGTATTTTTTTTTAAAGATTTCAGGCGCGGACCCTTGAAAACACCTTCTGAACACATTAGACGGATCGGATTTTCCAAAAATAATTTGCAACACAAAAAATATAAATATATATTTTCGGGAGGTGTGGACTAGAACCGTGGGCAGTGTTGAAAATCAAACTTTTACAGGTCTTTATTCATCTGTCGGATAAGTAGTCCAGGTGCAACAGGAGAACCAAACAGCGAATCACAGTGGATCCAAATTAATTTATCCGTTCATGGCTCTCCCTCCCTGCCCCACCTGCCAAATGGGTAGTCAGACACCCATAATGAAACATTTTGTGTATGCAATTCATTCAGCGGAGATTTTATTTAAAAAATATTAAGGACACAGACATTCGTGCACCGATCCGGATACAACTGGACAAAACCGTCCGATGTGTGCCGGCCCTGTATTTGTTGTTTAGGACACACGTGGATCGGATGATTTCGAACACATTTGTGTACATATCTGTTCACAGAATTTGTGTATTTAGCATTTAGTCTTTAATCAAACTTTAGAGAAAATTTCAGTTTAAAAAAAAACTTCTGAGAAAATTTATTTTATTAGTTAACCAAACCGAACCAATTTCTGAAAAAAAAAAAAAACCGAGAATGTATAATATCTCTTTGACTGGTCCCCTCTACAAGCTCCAGGAAACATGGTAGATTGTTCTTTGGATTGAAAGAACAAAGACATAGAGTACAAAACTTTTGGAGGAATAACATGTTAGACAATGTGGCATGGGCATAAGTTAATAATATACCTGCAGGCTGCAGTGAGTGATGATGTTGGGCATTGCACTCCTAAAAGTGAATCCAATATGTGTGTTTCAGAACCCAGCAACTAAAAAGTTAATGAATTCAATAAACTAAGCATAGCGTTAATGGGAAGTATTAGGAAGGAATCATATGGCACCGGAAAGATGGCCGGACAGAATTATTGCCGGGACTTGTGTTAGGAATCGGAGAGTTATATAGGATGAGTCTTGGGGCGGAGGCAACAAAGGGGCGGGGTGGCACGTATCACTTTCGGATAAAAGAATTGCAGAAAAAACGCTATTCTACAGAACATAGGTATTACTTTTTGGTATCAAGCTCTGTAAAGCTAACACCACCTCTGCATACATCAACCTCAGATACACTAAGACGACTTCTACGTTCTGCAACAACTGACCCACATTCTCCAAAACCTCCTAACAACATATCTCTCCTCTTTTCCGGCAAACCCAATGACATAGTTCGGGCCAAAATTGGAACAACTTTACTAGGAGCACAATGTCACACATCAACATTCTCTCTGGTGTATTTTTTAGATAACACCACAATAGATGGCGGTCTCATAGTTTGCTCATCTGGCATCTCGCTAGTAGAATACTTTAAATACCCATTCATTTTACAATAGGTTACGCCCCTTTTAATATTAGAATTTTCGATACGATACTTAATTACCCACGGAACTTGTTTCTCGTTGAACGAGCTTAACTCGAGCCGAGCCGAGCGAGCGGCTTGGCTCATTTACAGCCCTACTTATATGTATTTTCTGTTATTATATATGGTTAGTAAAACTTTATATTGTTTTGGCTTTTTTGTATTGTGATTGTTACTGGAAAAATTATTTAAGTGTTGTATTCTAAGGGCACATTTTTTTAGACTAGGCCTCGGGTATTCCAAACCCTTGGGCCGACCCCTGTCTCAGCCATGGTGACCAAGGGTTGAGATTAGAACTTAGATGAACACACTCTCTGTCCTCACCCCTCCCCGCTCACTCCACCCCGTAAAGATAGTTCACCACCATTTAACATACAATCGTGGAATAAAAAATAATGTACTTCAATACATAATCTCTTACATTTCGTGACACCAAATTAAAGAACTTACTAACATATTTAATTTGGTGTGATGAAAATTTAAGAATTATGCACAAAAATACGTTTTTTTTATCCAAAAATTGTCTGTCTTTTCATAATATGTAATCTAACAGAGGGAGTATATTGATTTTAGGTGCCACACCAGAATTGAAATCCTGGCGCCGCCTCTAAAGGGAACGTTTATTCTAACTTATTTATTTGGGCTTATTATTGTTTTTTTATGGATTTTTTAAAATTTGTGCCCATTTTTTTATTTTTCGGATTCCTCTTGTCGAAATGTATAGAAAAAATAAATTGAATACAACATTAATCTAAAACTTTATCCGTGATAAATAATTTTGGTGTTTGGTGTACAGTGTACTTCTTCGCTATCTTTATTGTAAATTTTTATTTTTAGATTTATCTGATGTAGACGAACAGATAATTCAAAGACATTTGACACAAAACTAGCAAAAAAATTAAAAAGATAACAAATAAGCTAAAATAGATAAGTTAGCCGAAGTGAGGCTTCTTTCGAAAATAAGCACAGTTTAATGAATTTTGAAAACTAGCATCATGCTTTTTCGTGAACGACATAACAATTGTTAAACCAGTTGTGGTAACAATAGTTGGATATTCGAAAACGGGCCAAGGTACAAAGCAAAGTGTATGTGTGCCCAAGTGAATTGGGCTATTGGGCTTTGTTTTTGTTTCCAAAGCCTGATTTATTTAGCCACATTTTATCCGGAAAATTCCAGGCCGCCCCCACTTTTTGTGGCAGCTTTCTTCCAAACCCCATTTTGTCTTTCTCTCCGAAATAAACCTTGTGCGCGCGCGTGGGAGGAGTTCTCATTTGACGCATGCATGCCGCGTCATTATGTCACTGTCTTTACCTTTTTTACTAACTCACAGCTACCCTTTACCTCCGTTACCATTTTTTACTGACTATCTTCTCTCTCTCTCTCTCTCTCTCTCTCTCTCTCTCTCTCTCTCTCTCTCCCTCCCTCCCTCCCTCCCTCCCTCCCTCCCTTTACACAAATGAATTCAACACTCTCTCTCTCTCTCTCTCTCTCTCTCTCTCTCTCTCTCTCTCTCTCTCTCTCTCTCTCTCTCTCTCTCCCCCCTTTTTATTTTTTAAACTTTAAATGTTTATAACTTTTAATTTGCATGTCCGATTTTGAAAAAATATATATATTTCAGAACCTACTCGACGAGATCTATCAAACAAGACCCATATTGGATATAAAATTATGCGGGAAAAAAAAGATTTTTTAGAGTGTGAATTGTGTACATGATGTGTGAATTGTTCAGAAAGGGTTGTGAATTCTTTAATTTTGGAATGTGTGAATTCTGCATTTGAGGGATGTGAAATCTTTTATTTTGGGTGTGAATTGTGTATTTTAGAAAGTAAGTTGTGATGCGCGAATTTAGCATTTAAGGGGTGTGAATTCTTCCATTTGGAGGGTGTAAATTTTTTTGGGTGTGAATTGTGTATTTTTTGGAGTGATTTGAGGGGTGTGAATTCTGCATTTGAAGGGTGTGAATTCTTTCATTTTCGATGTGAATTGTGGATTTTGGAGTAAGTTTGTGATGTGTGAATTCTGCAATTTCAGATGTATGAATTCTTTCATTTAGCAGGGGGTGAATTATTCAGAATAATTGTAAATTCTTAATTAATGTGTATAAAATAACTTTTTTTACATGTACACAATTTCACATTTGTAGACACTAAAATTTCGCCATGGCTTAATCGTCGTCCGATTAATTGAGATGAAATAAATAATCTTAGTTAATCAAAGTCAAAATTGGTCAAAAGCCTGCAAATAATTATTAGGCTCGACAAAGTGTGGGTTCAAAAGATGTGGGCTAGACCAAAAGAAGGTGGGCCCACTCAATTGGCCAGACGAACCATCAAAATGGGCCAACCCATGAACGCAGGCCCAACCAAATTATCTTGGGGCCAGAAAAATATTTATAAATATGTGTTTTTATATACATATATATAAATATATATCTTGACACAATTTATTTCTATAAAGAGATGCCAATTTACTCTTATGGAAAGAATCAATCAAGAATAATATATATGTATATATTTGACCTGATTTATTTCCATAATAAGAGGTCAATTTACTCCTATGGAAAGAATCAATCAAAGACAATATATATGTATATATTTGACCTGATTTATTTCCATATTAAGAGGCCAATTTACTCTTATTTGGAAATAAAATTAATCAAATGAGACCTTCCAAATTAAAGACCCCTCTCCTTGAGCCTATAAATAGAGGCTCTCATTAAGAAGCAAGACAGCATCTTCAGGCAAGGAAACTGGAGAGCGCTCTCAAGCATTTCTCAAGGCTTCTCAAGTTCTTCTCAAATCCCTCAAGCTCTTGTGCAGAATCAACAAGCGCCCAAAGCTACGTGTCGGTTCATCTACAACAGCAACGGTCTACGCATTAGCTAGCAAAGATCGCGCCTCAAATTCATCGTTTGTTCGAGATAAAGCCGTTCAAGCCCTCGATCAAGCTTCGCTCTTTCAAGCTTTTCGACTCAAGAAGTTGAAGAAATCATCGACAGTTTCAATCCCACAACAAGCTTCTACAGCCGTTGGGTTGCAACTTCAATCAGAGATCTACACGTCAGCTAGTGAAGATCGCGCCTCAAATTCATCGTTTGTTCGAGATAAAGCTGTTCAAGCCCTCGATCAAGCTTCTCAACTCGAAGATTTGAAAGAACTACCAACCGGTTCAATCCTACTACAAGCTTCTATAGCCATTAGGTTGCACCTTCAACTCCGGAGATCGAATCAGAGGATACTTTGCTCTTTTTCTGTAAAGAGCACTCATTAGAGGATTGTACCCATTTAATTCAAATCAATAAAAATATATTTTGTGCATCTTTTTCTTGTCTTTATTGCAGGACTCGAATTTGTGTGTTACAACATTCAAAATGGATCTTGTTTCGAAGATCTCATTGAGTAGATTTCAAATACATTTTTTTTAAAAAAATTTGATGTGCACCACAAAAGTTATAATTGTTTAAATTTTTTAAAAATAAGTGTGTATAACCAATATTATTTTATTTTAAAATTTTAAATCGAAAAGAGGTTGAAGTACTTGCATTAATCTACATTTCTTATAGTAGTAGAGAGGGATAGAATTTAAAAAAAAAAAACATTGTCAAATCATGAGAGGAGAGAGAAGAAGCCTTTCAAAATGGAAGTGTGGAGTTACGTTTTCCACTGGCGTGTTTTGTCAAATCATGTATTGTCAAATCATGTACATTTCAAACCTTTTTGTTTTCTCCGTAGCTTTTTGTTTTCTCTCTCTAGCTTTTTGTTACTTTTTCTGCTGGTGTAGTTCAGAGACTTCGGAAAGAGAGAAAAAGAGAGAGAAAGAGAGAGTAATGATGACGCATTGATGCACGCGCGTGAAAAGGGCTTCAATGAATAGAGGTAGACACGCGGTGGGTTTCGATGGGAAAAGACCCACAAAAGTGGGTTGGCCAATCAGAACCCCCATTTTATCCTATTTTTCAAGTTGTTTGCCAACGATGGTGGCTGGGGAGGTAGTAGGTGATTGTCTGTTGTGGCTGTGTTTGTTGAAATAAACTACTAGCGTGAAATTTTTCGGGAATTTTTTTTAAACCAATTGAAGGATCCCATTGAGGAAACAAATAGTTTATTTTTTTACAAAAAAAAAAACTCATGAATACAATTTTTTTTTTTTGGGGAAATTCAAGGTTCCCAGAAATATTGGATAGTTGTCCCATAATAATAAGTAGAATGTCTTTTTTGCGTGCATAATGCAAGGTTCTCACAAATAATGGATAGTTGTTCCATAATAATAATGTATTGATGAGTTTTTTTTTTATTTTACAAAATTAAACTTTTTTCCCTCAATAGGATCCTTGAATTGGTGTAAAAAAATTATCCAAAAAATTTCAGGCAATTTTTTTTTTCTTTTGTGCGCGAAATGCTTATTTCTCCTAAAAGGATGTGCATATTTGGGACGGAGGGAGTGTAAGTTTGCTAAAAGCAATAAAGTGACGATATAACACCCCTACTTAAGAAAATAAATATTATTTTAGACCATTATTATTTCTAGTGCGAAAAAAAAGGTGAGCATGGTTAAGTAAAATATGTAAACAAAAAATAAAAGAAAAATGATTCTAGCTAGAGCTTTAGATTTAGAAAAAGAAAAAGAAACTTAAAAAAAAGTATTAAAAAAGAAAAACCATCAATGCAAGCAGTGGGTTTAGATGATTATTGATACTCTTGTTTTTATTATCAAAATGTGAAAATATATGTTATGGGAACTAAAAAATTTAAAAAATAATAATTTTCAGTCAAAGAAAAGAAAATTCTAAAAGTAAATAATTAAGTTACTTTTTTAACGCCTTTCAAAAAATTTATGCAATATAAACTCAAACAAGAAAACAAATAAAGTCAAGTTCGAATTGAAGGGCATTAACGTCATTTTACCAGCGAAATTAACCCTATTAGGTGTAAATTAATGGCAAGGGAGGTATCTGCCAATTATAAAGTAAAGGAGGGCAATGGAATATCAGAAAGCAGAGGGGTGGGTAGTGGAATATCAGAAAGCAGAGGGGAGGTCAGTGAAATTTACCCAATCTTTAAAAATATTATGGATAGATATAGACAGTTTAAAAATTACATCAAAATTCGAACATGAGCAACAATTTAGGACAGAGGGAGTATTCCTTTCGTAAATTTTTGGGTCTTACCACTATTGTGCAATACTTTTGGTAACTACATCCTTCCTGTAATCTTTCAGGGCATGTAGCTTTTCTGAATTTTAAGTTGACTTAAAAAAGTTCATATAATGCCCTCTCTTTTTGGTAAATTATGTATCATGGTGAATGTGCATTCTCATTTAACGTTCACAAAAACATACGAAGCCTTCTTGTAAACTCAAAAAACTAGAGTGCAAATTTGTTCATCCTCACCTAATGAGGGTGAACAGAACACTCACTCTAATAGTGGAAAAAATGTGGGGTCTATGGAACCACATCATTTTGTGGTGACCTCATCACTTTTTGGTAAGCATGACATCACTTTCTGGTGGACCCCATGTTGGAAAATTTTAGATTTTCAGATGAATAAAATTAGAACTTTCAGAGGGTCTCTCGAGGCAACCGAAAAGGCCTTCTCGAATTCATCAAATTTGGATGGAGTTTTAGCACGGCTACTTATTGCACCATTATCACCTTTTTGATGTGGGGTGTAATGGCTGGTAACCCCCCTCATGATTTGAGGTTTAAGACTAAATTCAATATGAGAGTTTTTTACATTCTAATGCACAGCTTTATTGCTGGCATAATGTGTAAAACCAAGGTGTTTAATTTTGCTTAATCACGATTTGTTATATAAATTATGCATAATTAAGTACATGATCTCTATGTGTGATGTGACGTACCCAAGTTATGTTTGCATTATGAGTCACGTGCATGATTTACGTGTTACATGTATGATTTTGTGCTAGGTGAATTTAAGTAATTAGAATTTTATGTGGGGAAAAAATAGCAATTACACAAAAGTCTATATATTGGGCCCACATGGAACATTTTTATATCACACCTTATGAGATATTTTTACACGTGGAAGAGATAAAAATTAGCCCCTTCCTCCCTCTCCTTCATTCCCACGTTATATCTCTCTCTCTTCTTTCACTCTTTCTCTCAAGAAATCTAGAAGGCTCTCAAGCCATGATCTAACCCTAGAATTGGTAAGTTCCCTTGTTTTAAGTTGAACTTTCAAGTATGAGCATGCATATACATGTAGATTGCATTTGCATCTATGGTGATAAGGTGAGGAACAAGGGCAGATACCCTAGTTATGTCCTAGAGAAATTTGATGAAAATCTGTCTGGAGATTTGCTAGATTTTCTACCCTAAGTCACGAATTTTTAGACATAGCTAATCAACTCCAAAAATTACGAACTCTGTAAAATTTTCAGGTCGAAACTCCTTGAACCGAAGTCTAGAAAAATTACGAACCAAAAATTAGGGAATCATGCATATGCATCATTCGCATGAGTTCATGATTCATGTTCATACACAATATGTAGGATTTGGTGAACAAGAGAAGGATATAAGGGATACAAGTTGATATTTGCTTGAAGTGCAAAGGAATGTGAGTAACCTCATACTTTGACATGGGAATTTTATGAATTCTCTTTCTATGAAAAATGTGATTTATGAAGTGATATGTCTACGTGTTTTAAGTGATTTGTTAACATGTGATGTGTTTACGAAACATGTATATACGTCATGCCCATGTTTTACCTTATGTGCCCGTTGGTGGGTTCCATAATAGCCAGCATTACGTGCCCGCTGGTGGGTTCCATAATAGCCAGCATTTTGTATGTGCCTTCCTAGAGGGTTCCATAATATCCAAGTATGTGCCTTCCTGGAGGGTTCCATAATATTCAGGTACATGCCCTCGCCGATGGGTACCACAATAATCGGCCGGGATCCCGAAATATGTCATGTATGTATGTGGTAAGCATTGCAGTATTGGCTATGTGTATGTTTTCAAGAAGTTCAAGTTTCCATGTGAAATGTGATGCGACTTTTCAAATGTCCAAGACCTTGCTTTATATGTGTTATTTATTTCAAAACCCAAATCATAGTATGAGCTTTACTCACTAAGCTTTCAGCTGACGGTTTATTTACCAATTTCAGGCGATGGAGTTTGATAGTTGAATGCTTGAGTGAAGTGTCTTGGTGTAAAGTGAAACTTCATGGGATGTTTTGTGTAAAAGACTTGTAGTTTGGCATGTTTTGTGATAGTCTCCTTTATGGACAAGGATGTATATATTTTTGACAAGTTGTGTATGTAGTTATATGATAAGGTCATGTAATTGATGTTTAATGTATGTATGCTCTGGACCAAATTGGTGGTGCTAATTTCACTTGATTTTTGTTGTACTTACTTTTATTATGCCACCCCTTAATCAAAAAAAAAATTACCGCTTCCGCTAATGTTTATTTATTTTTCCTAATTAAAGCACTCTACTCTTGAGCCCATTTGGTTAAGTATGAAGGCCTTGTTGGCCGGTCACGTTTCGTGATCCCTAATGAGGGGTCTAGGGATGGCGGGACGTGACATAATGCACATTGAATTTGGGTCTTCATTCCTTGGCTATTTTAGTGCATTCATGTTTTGGAGTTCTAGAGAAGAAATCGGAGTTTGCTTCTAAGTTCTGAAAAACAATTCTTTGAGAGAGAGGCAGATGCAAGTAAGTTCGCCAAGGCTACCAACGGAGGTGTTTCGGTGGTTAGTGGTTCTAGCCGTTCTATCCTAGGATGAAACGCCGATGTATCGTACAATACCCATGGTAGGCGGCGAATCTTTGTTAAGGAGACTATGATATCACATGACTCGGCTCGGTTTGTATCTCGTTTCGTATTTTGTTCTTATAATCTGTAATTTTAGTTTGATTATCAATGAAATTGTTCTTTGGAATTTTCTTATTGCCGTAATTTTTTCCAACACCCCACACCTTTTCCACCAATCAGAGTGAGGGTTTTGTTCACCCACATTGGGTACGGGTGAACAAATTTGCACTCAAAAAACTAAGTAGCAATCATTATGGGTCCTTAAGAAGGTGGAATCCAAAAATTGGACAAACAAATTGGGATGGATGGAGTATCAATCTGCAAAAATAATTATGGAATCGAAGTAGAAAGAAATTTGCAAAATGCTTATAAGACCCACTCGTGTGCAACGGATTTATAACAAATTTATCATAATTTAAACTAGCAAAACCCACCTCCTTAATTAGGACAAAAGTATGACAACTTTATATAGCATTTTATGGTCATTGGGATGCAGAGGTAAGCAGTTTCAAGCGAGAGATTGTTCGAGTTTGTCCCACATCGGTTACTTATCACTCGAAAACTAGTATATGAGAATGGGTGGCCTCTCCACTCATTGCCAATTGATTTTGAGATGGATGTTCTAACGGTATCAGAGCTACGTCTTGGATGACCTCACTTCATGTGGTCAAATCTCCGTAGCCCGAGTCAAATCTCATGGTCTCCTCAAGTTGTACCTCTACATGCATCAGGGTTGCACGTGAGGGGGAGTGTTAGATTATATCCCATATTGCTCATCTAAGCCACTCAAGTTTGGTTAATAAGTTCTTGAAGTTACTCCACCTATAGACAATTGGTTTTAGGTTGAACCCTCCTTGTCTCAACAATCAGTTCACTCCAAAATTCTCTTTGCCTTGATAGAGAAGATGAAAATCTTCTCTATCAACCTACCACATGAGATATCGATGCTTCTATTTCCAATCCCAAACTCAAAGAAGGGCTTGACCCGTCAAGCCACTACTATTTCCATCACTCGGATAATTCCACCACCAAGCTTTGTTCCAATTACTGAATGGCAAAAATTGGATAATAGGGAGCAGGTCCATGAAAATTGCTCATTCTGTTAAGAACAAATTGGGATTTATCACTGGAAAATAAAAAAGCCCCCTAAGTCTACCGATCCCGACGAGTTCGACCTATGGGAAAGAGTAAACATATGCTGATTTCATGTTTTTCTCACTCTATTTCACCATATCTTGTTCCAAGTATTCTTTTTCCTACCACAGCCCAACAAGTTTGGGGGGATTTTCAAGCCTGTTTCGCTCAAGGTAATCTACCTCAAATATTTCAAATCAAGTGTTCCATTGCTTCACATGTTCAAGGAACTATGTCAAGTGCAAACTATTACACAAAGCTGTGTGGTTTTTGGGATGAGTTAGACAGTTAAAGTCCTTTGTCCACATGCGATTGTTGTAAATGTCGTGAATGAAGTACGATGAACACACAACATAATGAGGATCGTCTCATGCAGTTTCTCATTGGACTTAATGATTCTTACAATTCCATTCGAGGCCAAATACTACTTCTAAAATCAGTACCCGATATTCGAGAAGCCTACAACAAGGTGACTCAAGATGAGAAACTGGGAACAATTCACTCATAAAAAAAAATTCAGTTGCAGCGGCTGTGCGGTTTTCTAAAAGCTTCAATTCAGACAACAAGTTCTCTAGTAACTTGTTTTTCCCCCCTTCCAATTCCAATACTAAAGGATTATTTTGTAAATATTAGAAAAAAGATACACATACAACCTGCTATAAATTGCAGGGTTTCCACCTGGGCACCCACGTCATGATCCCAATTTTAAACCAAAAAGCCACTGAAACCGAGCATGGTGTCCGATCCAATGCTTTTATTGCACATGCCGCATTCCACTCTGTCTCTCCCAGGACTTTCCGCTGAGTAGTACTAGCAGTTGACTACTGCCATGGTGAATACGCCATAATCATCCAAGGGTAATAGAAAACACATCTTGTACTTGAGGTTTGATTTGAATTCCTTGATAGATCTTGCCATAATGTTGTTTGATTCCTTGTTTTGTTGTAGCTTTTATTATTTTCCTAAATGCTTTGTTCATTGGTAACATAGAAATCTGATTTTGGACCACTTCGCGGAGTATGGAGGTGATAACCCTTGAAAATCTATCAAAACTGTGTGTGTTCTGAGCTTTTTGGAAATCCTGTTCGGATGGGATGGCCCGTTCGTCCGAACGGTTTTGACAATAAACTCCCAAGTCCTGTTTTGTAATGTTAAGACATTCCTTGGTCCTTGTTCGATCCCCAATGCATTGTTTTGTCATAAATTTGATATCCTACTTGGGCAACCTATCATAACTTACTTGGCTCTTGATTTGAATCACAGAACTTTATTATCATTATTATCAATCCATGTGACATGAGAACAATGTGAGTAAATGCCTTGACACATTCGATGTTGTGTCATGAACACTTGTCGAACACATATGAGAAATTGGTGTGAGTTAATGGACACAGTTGATAAATGAGGATACTTGAATGTTTTGAGAAAAGGGAAGGAAATGAAATTGAGATTGTATTGTAATTACTAGGGCCCCCATTCGGTGCATCTCTGGGCATGATAAACGAGGCATGTGAAACTCGGCAGGGATAAACGAGGCGCGTGAAACTCGACAGGGGTGAACGAGGCACGTGAAACTCGGTTGAGGGATCCAAATCCCAATGGTATCGTTTTTGGGAAATTTTGTCAATCACAAAGGGTTTGGAAATTAATGAAGGAACAAGGAGAATTTGTTTGCGTTGGTGTACAGGGAATAAATCCACGTAAGCCTATATCACGTGCCTTCTTAACTCAGCCCTAAATCTGCAAGACAGAAAAAGGGTTAGAGCACCTTTGTCTCTCGTTGGCAAAGGCCCTCCGATGCCTAAGTTAGTATCTCGTACTATAAACTCTCAAATCACAGTGCGTATGAAAGGGTTTCACAGCGTACCTTTCTCATTAGACCTGAGTCTTTATTTATAGGTGTTGATGGTTTGCTTGACCTAGGCATCTCGTGCCTTAGTTTCCCATTAGCTTTAGGAATCCTTTTCCTAATAGGACTTTCCTTATTAGGGACGAGCTTCCATATTCTGCTAGATCTCGTCTAGCAGAGGTCTTCCTTTCCACATAGGATTCTTTCCTATATGGGGTATACTCCTAATCACGTTAGGACTTCCCATATTGATCCCTTATTTTACGGAATTGCTTCTTAACCCATAAGGAGCCGCTGTAGAATATTCTGGAATGTCTCACCGCCCTATATGAGGCGGTGTCGTGCTTCCACGTAACTCGGAATAACCCGTACATAACTCAACTCTTTACACCGAGCTTAATTATGTATTCCAGTATGTTGTTTAAGCTATACATGTAGCCTACCTAGCTCGGCCATATCAGGGGCATCCCTTTGTGACTTATACCGAGCTAGTACATCCTGGTTTGTTTAATTTATTTCATCATACTGACCTTATTCATGATCAATACAGCTCAACACAGGGCTAGGGCTTCCCTACGTGGTGCCGAGCTACTCACCTTCTCGTGGTGACTGCCATAGGCACGTGCTATGCCTATTAGTAGGGTAACCAGGTTTTACCCACTCCAGTTGGTACATAGGATTTTTAAAGGAGATTTCTCGTTGACGAAAAAGGTTTTATATTGAAAACACGCGGACACTTTAAGGACACTTAATTCCTATTTGATCGATCGATGAATATCTTGTTGAATACTAGTTTGTATTTTTTGCTCCCTTGTGCACTTCTCATACCAATGGCATTTGGCGATAGTAGAAGATTTTCTATTGGGCTAGTGAGCTCCCTAACATTTTCAGGTACCCAGCGTGGAGATGAGATATGTGCATGGCATGTGATGCATCTTTTGAAAGCGTTGAAATGAGTTACTTGATCATCTAGTGAACATTATTTTTTAGTAGATGAACTTGTAACTTATAATTTACTCTTTTGACTTGGGAAATGTAATAACTCTTAGTGGGTTGTATGTAGTAAATTTGTTTGGAGTATTATAGTTGTGAGTTGTATAGAGAAATTAGGTTGTATAGAGTAAATAAGGGGTTGCAAATAGAATTGCCAAAAAAATGGGACCGACCCGGAGAGCAAACGAAGTTGGAAAGGGGTGAAGGTGATCTTCTCGCGCGTGCTCAAGATCACAGGATTTCCCAACGGACACTTTTATATAACGGCTAGTTACCCCCGTTCGCCTTTCCCAACCCTCTCTCTTTCTCTCTCTCTGAGAATTCACTGCCAACCCAAAGTCTGTTTACTTTGCTAGTTCCTCCATCTCTCTAAGGAATTTCCTGCGATCAAAGTGATTTTTCCAACAAATCAAAAGAATTCCCTTTGTCCGTCAAGAAACGGGTCAGAAGGCCGGCTCTGAACCGAAACTACACATATAGTCACAGATTCTTCCCATCAAGAAGAAAATCATGATGCTGAATACTCCTAGGGACGAGAACTTTCAGGCAAGAGGGTTTTCAACGCCGCCGGTGAAGTGGAAGCGGTGGTCACCGGGGTCTCCGGTTAGGCAACCTCTGTCGGAGAAGAAGCCTCGGGTCAAAACCGATCTCTTCCACGTCATTCACAAAGTTCCCGCCGGTGACTCTCCCTACGTCAGGGCCAAACACGTTCAGGTAATTTCTCTTTGACTTAAACTTGTTCTTTCTCTTTCTTTGCGGGTTTGAATTGAATCTTGTTTCAATGTTGAAATTGGGGTGTTTGTTTTCCAAGAACGTTGTATTTTTGGGTTCAAACATGTTCAGATAAGCGTCAACATGAGTTAAGTTGGTGATTCTTGGCCCCTTTTTTTTTCTTTTTTTTTTATTGGATGATTATTTCCTGTTGAATTGGGTCATTTTTTGTTTTCTATTAAATAATTTACCGGTTCATATATTATTACATTCCTCTGCTTATCTTTGGTTTTCCTATTGATATCTTTGGTGTATCAATATGCTTATCTCTAGGGGCGTCAAAATAACTTTCTAATATTTTGGGCCTTTTTCATGTTTTGTAAGATTGAAGCTGCAATTGGCGTTTTCTGTCTAAACTTCGTATACGGGATAATTATTTTCTGTCTAAACTTCAGTAAGCAAATTGAAAGTATCTTGCATTTTCTGTCTAAACTTCGTATACGGCCGATAATTATTTTCTTCACCATTAAGGTTTTTGGCAACTAATACACCACTTGCTTTGGCTTGATTTCTGAATTAAATTGAAATTTCTAGTCTAGCTTGTTCTCTCCAATCAACCGACTACCCACCTGAAAAGTTAAGCTGAAAGTTGGTTGAATACATTATTCTGTCCAAGTCGTTAAGAAGCCCTATAAAACAATTTGAAAACAGATTAAACGTTCAAATCAATGCTGAATCACTGATGGTTCTTTTGTATCAGAGAGAAAAAGTTACCTATTAAGATGTTAGATTCTTTGGTGAAGCCATGTTTTGTCTGATTTTCCATGTTTGGGAGGCAGTTGAGTTATTTCATCCTTGTCTATTTGCCCATCACCATGGTTTTTTGTGCTTTTCAAGTCAGGTTCTATGTTCAAATCAATGTTGAATTGATTTCGTGTAGAGATTTTAGAGTTCTTTGGCCAATAAAGTAGTCCCGTACTTTTGTCTGATGTGTCATGTTTGGGAGGTAGTCGGTTATTTCATCGTTTTCCACTGCCAATCACCATTATTTCGTGTTTCTTTAAACGCAGGTGAATGTTCATATCTATGTTGATTGCTGGTAGTTCTTTTCTATTTGTACCAAACGATTACGCCTATAGATTTTATAGCTCTTTGTAAACAAGTAGTGCCTTAATTTTGTGTGATGTTCAGTGTGTTTGGGAGGAACTTTGAGTTATTTCATGATTACCGATTTGCCAATGGCTGTTATTATGCATGGTTTTGATCTTAAAACATTCCAACAGCTCATAGAGAAGGATCCAAGCAGGGCAATTTCCCTGTTCTGGGCGGCAATAAATTCTGGTGATAGAGTTGATAGTGCCCTGAAAGACATGGCAGTTGTGATGAAACAATTGGATCGATCTGATGAGGCGATTGAGGCAATTAAATCGTTTCGCCATTTATGCCCCCTTGAATGCCAGGAATCTATTGACAACGTACTAGTTGAACTTTACAAGGTACAACACATTCCTTTTGAAAATTAGTTAACATAAATTTCCATATTTCCTTTAGTTCTGAATCTGTACCAATGGCAATGAACGAACGTAGACAAAGCTGCTTATCTCATTACGTATCTGTTTACTTTGTTGCATACGAGCTTGTGGATGTCGGTTGGATCGTTCAAGTGTTTGACAATTGGATTTTGATTCATAGCATTTGCAGATATCTAAATTGTGCATAATACAGTTACTTAATTGTCTAACAACAACTACGAATTTTTAAGGGGAAAGTTCCTCTCTGGCTATCTCCATTTCACACCTTATGCAGTGTTCGAATCAACCTGAGAATGCAAAGCTTATAATCTAGTTTCGCTTTGATGGTTTAAAATTGTTGATAATAAGTGCAAATAGACATCAAAATAAAGGGGGAGAAAAATGAGAGGCCATGATCAAGTACATTCGCTTATGAATTGTATACATGATAATACGAGAGTTAAAGTCAAGTATTAGTCCTTGACCTTTTGAAGTTATGAACATATTTTTGTGATTGAAGCAAATATTTAAATGTAACTGCAGAGATCTGATAGGATTGAAGACCAGATTGAAATGCTTCAGCGTAAGGTGAAGGCTATTGAGGAAGGCATGGCATTTGGTGGGAAGAGATCAAAATCTGCTAGATCTCAGGGGAAGAAGATTCAAATCACAGTTGAACAAGAGTACTCAAGGTGTATTGCTGGCATACTTATTTTTTATTTTTAAACCCTGATCCTTATTTCTAGCATATTCATTTGAGTCCAACTGATGTAGGTTATTGGGGAACTTGGCATGGGCATACTTGCAGCAGAATAACTTCAAATCTGCAGAGGAGCTTTATAGGTATGTTCTTCATGCATCACTTATCAAAGGGAAAGAAGAAGGGGTGATATGAAAATCTTGTGACCCTAAAAACATTGTTGTTCACAATCAAAATTGATTAAAGAACAAAAAATGTGGCAGTAATAGATATTTTAGCAGTTGACAAAGCTTGAAAAATCATTATCAAATAAGTTTTAGGTACAAATTGGGTTTGAAAAGTAGTATCGTGAAGCCTCAGAAAAGGGGAATGTCAAAATGGTGTTCACCCTTTAAAAACTAGAATCATTATGGCATGTTGTCTCTGTTGATAAAGGAACTTTCTCACTTCAATAATTGTCTAATGCAGAAAAGCCCTATCTTTTGAGGCAGATAAAAACAAGCAGTGTAATCTGGCAATATGCTTGATGCACATGAACAGAATGACTGAAGCTAAATTGCTGCTTCAAACCATACGAGCTTCACCTATAGACGGACAGTCTGATGATTCATACCTTAAATCCTACGAGCGTGCTATGCAAGTACTGGCTGAATTAGAATCAAAGTCAGGTGTTGGAAATGACAAAGAAACACCGTCATTTGGACTTGGACATTGTTCAGGGTCTTCTCCGCAGACTTCATTTGTCGATGCATGGAAGAAAGGATTGTGTAGCGAAAACTCATATGAAAGAAAAGCTAATTTTGGCAGCAAAAGGAATGACAATTGTGTTACTAACAGTGGGATAGGAACTGGTCCCTTCAACAAGAAAGCATATTATGTTTCTCCTGTTCCTGGTAGAGGAATCCCAATGGCCCCATTTACTCAACCAAGATGTCCATCCTCGTTTAGTCATGGGGATCAACAAAGGGCTTTTTGGGGAGATTTTGGTACTGGTGGTTGTAGCCGCAAGTTATCATTTGAGAAACAAATGACCCATCAAAATTTTGATCGGCGAATACCAGCTTTTGCCAAGGAAAGATCAAAAGCAGCTTTGCAAAAATCAGAGATTGGTTCAGCTAGTGTTGATGGAAATTGGAGAAAGACTACAGTGAAAGGAGACTTCGACAGAAACTGTGGGGAAACTGATACGCATAAGAATTTGGAAGGAAAAGAGAAGGCTTTCTCTAACGGAGGTTGGAATCACAAAACCAATATTAGTTCTGCAACCAGTGTGAGAACAACAGAAACAGTTGAGACCAGCACTGTTGTGAGGAACAGCTCTGGAAATTCTGATTATAGCCACGACCCCATTGATTTGAATCCAACATGTAAAAACAAGAAGAGTTGGGCAGATATTGTTGAAGAAGAAGAACAACATATGTTAGAATTTGGCGATGAGAATGTGAATTCAAACATTATTGGTCAGAATGTCACTCCACTCAACGAGATAGATAAACTGAGCCGAAAGATTGAATCTTTTGATTTAAAAGATGGGTATTACACTCAACCTGAGAGTGCTGCTTCATCAATTAACAGAGCAACGCGAAGATCTTTGTGCTTTGATCAGCATCCATTGGCTTTGAACTTTGAAGGCAATGACAACTCTTTGCTCGTGAATGAAAGGGAGGGTATATCCAGGAATGGCATCAAATTATTGAGGAGAAAGAGGTTGCAGGTGTTCAGGGACATAACTGTTTCCTCTGAAAGTCCACGACCGTAAAGGTATTCTGTATAGAACAAGAGTACCCCTTATACCCCTAAAATGCATTGTTTAGCAGTTCAAAATTTTGTTCCTTAGATTCTAAATCAGCAGTGCTGCTGTATGTTCTCTACTCGACTCTCTAGCATTTTTTGTGTGGAGCTTTGTATATTTGGTACATGTAATGAACCCTGTTGCAGACTTTGTAATGAAATTCAGAGCTTGTTTCCTAGTGTTGAAATTTAGAGCTTGTAGTATAGGAAATAGAAGTACAAGTTTTTTAACAACTGGTGTAGATAATAACCATTCTTGCAAATTAATTTTCCTCCTAGTCATATTTTCCGGGAACTTGGTAAAAAATGCCTACAATTTTTCTTTTTTGAGTTGATGGACACAGGCACCGTTTGTCATTTTCTCATGAATATTCGCTTCAAACTTTACATGCTGATGCATGAAGTGGTTGATTTAATTCAAACTATTATTATTCATGCTTTGAAGCTCTTGATTTAGTAGAATTTCAAGAACACGAAAACTAATTATTAAGGGTGAATATTGAAGATTATCCATGCTATGTATATTGATGTTCTAAAGCCCTAATCTTAGATTAATGAACACGAGGGCAAGATTATTCTTCCGAATATTAACTGGTAATTCAAATTATGCATATTGAAGACTTAGAGCAGAAAACAACAATCTCTTCTATCAGAACAAAGAAAGCATCAGAGCATATTGAAGCCCTAGAGTAGTAACATCTTGAATTAGAAAACAACAATCTCTTACTTCCTAGACCAAAAACCAGACTTTTGGAATTAAGCTGTTAACTCCAATCCTTAATTATGTTGCTAACTCCATCTCCATGTTCCATTTGAAGTGAAATTCAACTAGAAAGTTGTACAAAATTTTCAAAAACTAAAAAAAAAAAAAATTATGAGCTTGTTCCCAAATCCTTGCCTGTCAAGCACCCAACATTGACTGATCTGCCTTTAGCCAATGGATGGGGCTGGTAATCTTTGGAAAAAATAAAATAGAGGCCACTTCCCCTCAATGCTCATGGTGAGGAACAAAAATCTTTCCGTAGGCAAAGATTTGGAAATTACAAGTAGGGGTGTCAAACGGTATTGTAAATGGACTGTGTCACGGACTATAAAGATCAAATTATCTATACCCAACAACCCATTCATTTAAAATTAAACCCGACCCGCTCATTAGGCCATTTATTCCCCCGGCTACTGTCACGGACTCTCTCTCTCTCTCTCTCTCATCTTGTCTCCAAGCATCATTTGTCTCTTTCCATGATGAATATGTTCTATACATAACCCCGGAAAATCCATTTACATATGGACTACAACTAATCCATATTTGATATGTGCGGGGGCATCTTCCGAATATAAACAACGAAATAATTTTTTTTTCCAGCCATGCCTAGATCAGAAAAAGAACAAGAATGTAAACCTATCAACATATCATTCATATACAAAAGTGGCAAAGACTATTCCAATTCAGGAGTGATAATAGCCACCTAACACCCGAAAACCTACATAGAATACATTGTACTAGTGGTGCCAAGTTGTGGAAACAAAATAAGGACGATGACCCATGACAGGAGGGTGAACTATTAAGACAAAATACATACGCACACAAAAACATATACAAAATAAATAAGTTTTATAAACGTGTAAGGAATGCTAAGTAGCTAGTGGATAGATTTGCCCAAGAGGGCTGTTAGAATTGCTTATATTAGTTTGTCCCACATTGACTAATTAAGTCTTGTACTGAGATCACTCATAATATAAATAAGAATATTACGTGTTGGGGTTAGTTAACACCCTACACTTCTTTCTCTCTCTCTCTTCCAAACAACATGGTATCAGAGCAATTTCTGATTCCACCGTAAACCAAAAACCTAAACCAAAAACCCTAATCACTAAACCTAAACCAAAAACCCTAATCGTCATCACTAAACCTAAACCAAAAACCCTATTCATCCATCTTAAACCACCAGCAAAAAAATCCCTAACTCACGTTACCACTGTTCATCGTCATCTACTACTGTTCATCATCATCTATTGTTATCACCTACTAAAAATCCTAAATTGACTCTCTCCATCCACAAATAAACCAAAATCGACCCTCTCCATCCACAAAAAAAAACTAAATCGAACCCTATATGACCCTGTCATCTCTCGAAATCCTACCTCTGACCTTCAAAACCCCTATAATCGAGACCTAGTGGATTTTCGACTTTCAATAACTCAAGTTCGAACCTATTTCTTCAATTTCGAACCCCAATAAGGTGATTCGGAAGCTTACCCAGTACTTCGGTTACGTTTTCTGGTCGTCTGATTACAGCCACCACTGGCGTGTTACTCTTTGTCGTGATTTGTTGGATCTAGTTTGCGGCGAACATCGTAGAATCCTTCTACAGTAATCATCGACCACTGTAGTGGCTTGAGTTTGTGATTTCCAGTTCCAGTTTGTGATTTCTTCTGTACGATGGGCACCAGTCACTGTTCATAGTTGGCCTTTATTTGTCTCTGGTGAGTATAGAGATTTTGTGTTTATCTCTGGAATTATTCAGTTGTGGAATTGATATGATGTGTGGCTATGACTTCTTTGGATTGTTGAGTTTTATTGTTGGTTGGTGGTTGTCTGATTAGTTGCTTGGTGGAGGAAGCAGTTGGTTGCTTTGTTGGTGGTCCTTCGCTCATAGTTTGTCCAGTATTGGCACTTGGTGTCTAGTTTAGTTGGTGGTAATCTACTCTTGTTTGAAGTAGGTTGTTGACAGGGGGTTACTGCAATTTGTGATATTTGGTGGATATTTGTGCTATTGCCTCACCCTTATTTGGCAAAATGTCTGATGGAAAGTCTGTTTCTGCTACTAGTTCTGGTTCTATTATTATTGGTAGTTCTTCTAGCTCTTCTCGACGTCGTGAGAAGGATTTCATTACCTCTATTATTTTGAATGGAAATAATTATGCTATTTGATCTCGCGCTGTCAAAGTTTATTATATGGGTGAGAGAAAGTTCTGTTATTTGACAGATGATCCTCCCAAGAAAGAGGATACGACATATAGCGACTGGGAAGCTGAGGACTGTCATATTCAAGTTGAGTTATGGAATGTTATGGAACCTCATATTAGTGGCCCTCTGTTTTACCTTGATACTGCCAAGCAAGTATGGAATCGGGTTGCCAGGATGTATTCTGGTATCAATAATCTTCGGCGTACATATGACCTCCATCACCAATTCTTCTCTTTGTCCTTTGGTACTGGATCCTTGGAGGACTACTATTCCAAGTTTCGTGGCACTTGTGAGGAACTCCGTGTTCATGAGCCTATCTCGAGTGATCCTCAGGTTATGGAGCGTCAACGTGAGCGTTTGGAGGTCGCTCGATTTCTATTTGGTTTGCCTTCATCCTATGATCCAGTTCGGTCTCCGATACTGGGAGAGCGGGAGTTGCCCTCTCTTGATGAAGTGTTCAGTCGTCTTTGTCAGGCTTCTATCTCCGTTGCTGGTTCTGTTTCTCAGCCACCATCTGATCGTTCTGCTTTAGCAGTTTCTGGAGGTTTTGGGTCCAGTAATGGTCGTGGTCGCGACCGTGATTCTGGGTTTAGTAATCGTGGTCGTGGTTCTGGTAGTCGGAGTTCTGGTGGCTATGATTCAAGTAATAGTTCTGGTGGTCATGGTGATTCTGGGTCTAGTGGTCGTGGTTTTGGTCGTGGTGGAAGTAGTCATGGTCGCACGTCAGGGGGAGGTGGTTCTGATCGCGGTGGTTCTGGTCGTGGCCGTGGTACCAGATTTTGTACTCATTGTCGGGGTACAAATCATACAGTGGACTATTGTTATGATCTTCATGGTTTTCCCCAGGCTCATCAGGTTGCTCATTCTGAGGATGCTGGGCAGTTTACTCATTCTACCGATAGCAGTGTGACTATCTCAGCAGAGGAGTACCAGCGTCTTATGTCCATTCAGTCTTCTGCTGCTGCAGCTTCTTCTTCCACAGCTACGTTCGCTCAGACAGGTCCTTTCGTTGCTTGTGTTGCATCATCTTTTTCTTCTCCTTGGGTTATCGATTCTGGTGCTACTAATCATATGAATGGTACTTCTTAATTCTTTTCTACTTGTCAGTCCATGGATAAAACCTTTCATGTTACCTTAGCAGATGGTTCTACCACTGAGGTTACTGGTTTGGGTTCAGTTTCTGACTCTCCGTCATTTATTTTAAATTTTGTGTTACATGTTCCTCGTTTACCCTTTAATCTTGTGTCTATTAGTCAACTTACAAAATCCTTAAATTGTTCAGTCACATTTCTTCCTCATGGTTGTGTATTTCAGGATCTCAAGACGGGGAGGAAGATTGGTGCCGGTGTTGAGCGTGGTGGTCTGTATTACCTAACCAGTGGTGGTGTTCAACCAATTGCCCTTCAGTCATCAGAGTCCTTGTATCAACAACATTGTCGGCTTGGTCATCCATCTCTTCAGAATTTGAAGCGTCTAGTGCCTTCGTGCAATTCTCTTAAGGAGTTATCTTGTGAAGTCTGTGAGTTGAGTAAACATCATAGAGTGCCATTTTATCCTAGGGTTGAACGTCGTGTGTCACATCCTTTTCAGTTAGTTCATTCAGACATTTGGGGGCCTATTCATGTGCCTAATGTTTTTGATTTTCAGTATTATGTTATATATTTGTTGATGATTTCTCTCGTATTACATACATTTATCTTAAGAAAGAGAGATCTGAGTTGAAGACTATTTTTAAATCATTTTACATGGAAATAAAGACTCAGTTTAATACTTGCATTCCTATGTTTCGGTCTGATAATGCACGCGAATTTTTTCATAGTACTTTATCTCAGTTTTTTGATGATCATGGGATTATTCATCAGTCATCTTGCGCTCGGACTCCACAGCAAAATGGAGTTGCCGAACGCAAGATTCGACACTTATCAGAAGTTATGCGTGTCATGTTATTTCAAATGAAAGTTCCTAAGTCTTACTGGAGTGACGCGGTTCTTACTGCATGCCATTTGATCAATCGTATGCCCTCTTTTGTCCTTGTGGGTCAGATACCTCATACAGTCGTGTTCCCTGGTCGTCCTCTTCATTCATTACCCCCTCGGATTTTTGGGTGTACATGTTATATTCATGCTATTGATCCCGACTAGAGTAAATTGGACCCGCGGTCCATTAAGTGCATTTTTCTTGGTTACTCTCACACTCAGAAAGGGTATAAATGTTACTTCCCATCTTTACGTCGTCATTTTGTGTGTGCTTATCTCACATTTAATGAGTCTCTTCCTTTTTATTCGGAATCTATCACCCCTAATGATTTGCCTGCATATGAGTCTGTGTGTCCTCTAGCCGTCCCATCTAGTACCGTTCCTCCACCAAAACCTTTGCAGGTATATCATCGTCGTCCTAAAAATCCACCAGTTGTATCTCAGTCAGCACCGTCTCAGCCAGCGCCTCAGCGAGAGCCATCTCAGCCAGCAACACCACCTTCACCCACCACACCATCTTCTTCTCCGTTGCGGGATCCAGACAATCTTGATCTTCTTATTGTCCACCGTAAAGGTATTCGGTCTTGCACTCTCCATCCTATTGCTCATTTTGTTTCCTATGATCATTTGTCACCGTCCCTTCGAGCTTTTACTACCTCGGTTTATTCCGTTTTTGTTTTTAAGTCTATTCAGGAGGCCTTATCTGTATCTGAGTGGCGGACAGCTATGGAGGATGAGATGTTTGCACTACATCATAATGGTACTTGGGAATTGGTTCCTCTTCCTGCTGGTAAGACAACTGTTGGCTGTCGTTGGGAATACACTGTCAAGTATCTTCCTGATGGCGCTATTGAGCGCTATAAGGCTCGTCTTGTAGCCAAAGGCTACACCCAGACTTATGGTGTTGATTATTCGGAGACGTTCTCTCATGTTGCTAAACTTGGTTCTGTTCGAGTTCTTATTTCTCTAACTGCGAATCTTGATTGGCCATTGTTTCAACTTGATGTCAAGAATGCCTTTCTCCATGGGGATCTTCAGGAGGAAGTTTACATGGAGCAACCACCTGGGTTTGTTGCTCAGGGGGAGCGTAATCAGGGCTCAGGGGGAGCGTAATTAGGTATGTCGGCTTCGTAAAGCTCTTTATGGCCTCAAACAGTCTCCTAGGGCCTGGTTTGGCAAGTTTAGTGATGTTGTTTTGAGATTTGGCATGCATCGTAGTCAGCCTGGCCATTCTATGTTTTCCCTCACATCTGGTCGAGGGAAAGTATTATTGATTGTATATGTGGATGACATTATCATTACCGGTGATGACCAGCGAGGTAATGATGAGCTAAAGGCCTTCTTACATCAGCAATTTCATACTAAGGATTTGGGGAAACTTCGGTACTTTTTAGGTATTGAAGTGGCCCGGTCCAAAGAAGGTATTAGTTTATCACAAAGGAAGTATGTACTGGATATCCTTGAGGATACGGGTTTGTTGGGAGCTAGGCCTGTTGAGACGCCTATGGATCCCAATGTCAAATTGTGTGTGGACCAGGGGGAGCTGCTTCACAGTCCTGATCAGTATCGCCGGTTGGTTGGTAAGTTAAACTATCTCACGATTACACGACCGGATATCTCGTTTGCAGTTAGCTTGGTGAGTCAGTTTATGTCCGCTCATCGTCATCCACATTGGGAGGCTGTCCTTAGAATTGTGAAGTATCTTAAGCTACATCCAGGACGGGGTATGCTATATCGAGCCAGTGGACATTTACGCGTTGAGGCGTTCACTACTGGATATTGTGTTTTTCTTGGTGGAAATCTTGTCAATTGGAAGAGTAAGAAGCAAACAGTGGTGGCTCGGTCTAGTGCAGAAGCAGAGTATAGAGCAATGGCACACACTACATGTGAGGTTGTATGGTTGCGATCATTTCATGAGGAGATAGGGTTCAGTGTGCAGTTACCCATACCACTGTATTGTGATAATCAAGCAGCTATTCACATTGCGTCTAATCCCGTATTTCACGAGAGGACTAAGCATATTGAAGTTGATTGTCACCTAGTGCGTGAGAAGTTGACTAGTGGTGTGATAGCTACTCCGTATGTGTCTACGGGTGCTCAGTTGGCGGATATGTTTACTAAATCATTGTTCAAACCACGGTTAGAGTTGTTATGTGACTAGCTGAGACTTTTTGATATTTATTCTCCAGCTTGAGGGGGAGTGTTAGAATTAGGGATGGCAATATCACCCAAAATCGATGGATACCCGAACCAAACCGAACCTATCGGGGAGGTTTTTTTATTTTTTCCTACCCATGGGGCGGGTTTGGTTTTCGAAACATGATATCCGACTGGTTTGGATTTGGGTTTGGTCTTAGCAAGTATTTGGCCAAACCCAAACCCAAACCAAATCCAAACTGATCCATATAATATTACTTAGAGGATATGTTAGCTATCCTCATGTCTTCTATTGCTTTTGAGTCGGCATTTAGCACTAGTGATAGATTGGTGACTCCGCATCGTAGTCGACTTCATCCCAAAACAATGGAGGCACTAGGGGTGAAAATAAAAACCGAGGAACCGGACCGAACCGAGGTTTTTTTCGGTTTTTTTCTTTTCCCGGTTCGGTTCGGTTCGTGATAATTGAAAATTCTGAAAACCGATTCGGTTCTCGGTTCTTGAGATTTTACTCCCGGTTTCGAACCGAACCGGTTTTATATATTATATATAAAATATTTATAATATTACTCCTCTACTCGAAAAAGAAGAGGCGTGGGGGATCGAACCCACGTCCTCACACGTGGAAACTACAATACTTACCAACTTAGCCAAGCTAACTGTTGTTTATAGAATGAGATATAATTATACTTATTAAATATCTGTTCGCTTATGTGTGTTTATAGATACACTACAGCAGTACGTGTACACCCACATTTTCTCACTTTCCCAATTTCCAATCCCAGCGACCCCTCTCTCTCTCTCTAACATTCAAACCATCCCAGCGACACCCCTCTCTCTCTCTCTCCGACGTTCATCTATAGCTCCGACGTTCTCTTTGCATCTCCATCTCCATCTATGCTCCGACGTTGTTGATGCCGACCACCGTTGATGTCCGTCGTTCGTCGGCCTGTAACTATATTTTGTGTATGTAACTATATATCTCTCGATCGAAGAGTTTCTGATAATGTTTGAACTGATAGATCTGATATTTGTAGAAAATCTGTAGATAATTTTTGTTCAAAATTGTACCACGCAAATATAGCAAAAAAATCTGTATCTTATTGCCAAACGATCCCTACAACACTGCCTTGGAAGCTTCTTTTTCAAGTTCAGTAATCAACTTTTCTATTTATCTGAATTTTGTTCGTCCTTATCTCTTTGCAAAATCGTCCAAAATCTGTATATAAACATCGTCCAAAATTTGTAGATCTGCTAATGTATGAACTGATTGTAGATCTGATAATGTATGAACTGATTTGTAGATCTGATATTTGTTCGTCCTTCTCTCTCTCTCTCTCTCTCTCTCTCTCTCTCTCTCTCTCTCTCTCTCTCTCTCTCTCTCCATGAACCGAACCGAGGTCCAAACTGAACCGAACCGGCCGAACCGAAACACGAACCGAACCGACCTTGAAAATTCGGTTTCGGTTCTCTAGTGTTCCCGAACCGGTTTTTCCCGGTTCTCTCAAAAATCGCCAAGAACCGGACCGAACCGGACCGGTTTCACCCCTAGGAGGCACTGATGTTACTTTTTTGTTTTAATATATAATATTTTTCCTTCATATGTTCATTAATGGAATGAATACTAATGCGGGTTTGGTGCGGTTCGGATAAAATCCAAATTCATATGGTTTGGTTATGGTGCACTAAAAATTATACCCGTCGGATATCGGTTTGGATTTGGGTATAGATAAATACTTTGGGTTTGGGTATGGTAATCACAAAATCCGGACCAAACCGATCCATTGTCATCCCTAGTTAGAATAGCTTATATTAGTTTGTCCCACATTGACTAATTAAGTCTTGAACTGAGATCACTCATAATATAAATAAGAATATTACGTGTTTGGGTTAGTTAACAGCATACACTTCTTTCTCTCTCTCTCTTCCAAACAACAAGGGCTATGACCCAATCTTGCTTTACTTCATCTGGAATGCAATTGAAGTTTTACAACCTTTTCTTGGCTATGACAATGTTTGCTTATATTTTGAAGTTCTGTCCATGGGTATGGTCAAGCTTGGCAAGCTTATCATACACATTCTTCATAGAAGAGGAGAGCTCTTTCGAATAGCCCATTGACTTTGCCATATTAGACAAGATATCCTTCGTGTCACTTGACCAGCTAGCCATTGCATCATTCAAGAAGGATTCTCAGCAACCAATCTACTCATCTTCTTGTCTCTGAACCCACAGGGTTGTAGCAATATGTGAATAATGGATTCACCTTTTCACCCTCAATGGCCACCCCGCATAAAAAATTATCAGCATCCTCAGCAAGCTCCCCGGTGGCCCTATCCTTGCCAATCGTCGTAGTAAGATATGACTTTTCATTCATGCCTTTGAAGTTGCCTCTAAAAGATAGACTTTGCAACCAACTTATTTGGTCTTGTGAGAATGGCAAGTAGGGTCTAAATTACCTTCTTATAACTCCTCACTGTGGAACGAGTCCTGTCAACGCTGTCATTCCATGCAAAGCCAACTGAGAAGGAGAATGTCAAATAGGAGATTTTATTGTGATTTTCAGTATTTTATTTTCTACTCAATTTGCAGTTTTTGCTCATACAGTTGTCCCAGGCAAACACTTTAGCACCTTCTTCTAAAAATAAAAAAAAAATAAAGAAGCTTGGTTTAAACCCATTGCCTGCCTTCCACAAAATAGCAATCCCTTATGCAGCAAATGAGACAATTTTTTTCTGATTGCTTCCAAACCCCACGAGACCTAATTTTCTTGCTGGACACCTTTGATGTAGTAGAATCCATTGACATTGAAAACACACGTTTATTCAACATTGTAGAAATAAAAATTAGAATAAAATACGATTGAGAAATCTTCGAATAATACACATTTATTCTAATGTTGGATTTTAGCATACTTTTTGGTAGAATTATCATCATTGAGAAATCTTAGATTTTAGCGTACATTTCATTGAACGTCTATTAAAAATGAAAGCATAGAAAATGTTACATTCCATAAGAAGGCCCTGATCATAGAACAATTTTCTAATAACACAGTCTGGACCACCTAAGTTCTAATAACACAGTCTGGACCACCTAAGTTCTAATAACACATTTCATCCTAATGGCCTCCCCCTCTATGGGCCAACCAACTATTATATCAGAATAATGCCTAGGTTTTGTTCTCCACAGCAATTAATGTACTCTTGTTCAATAGGATCCAATGACATTTCTCGTTTAAGGAGATTGTGGAAAAGACAACAAGCAGTGATATAGAAAGAGGTTGCCTTTAAATTTGATAGAAAACAGTCATGGCTTCAAATCCACATGGTGTAGGGAATTTGAAGCAAAGGAAGGCATGAGGGTTGGATTATAATTGTTGCGTATTTTCGACGGTTGTCACTTGCCACCTCACTTTTGACATTGTGTTAAAGATGGTCTAAGGATATCTAGAGCAAAATTTAGCAACATAAACACCGGATATAGTTCATGCGGATTCCTATATATCCGGGCGAGTTTCATATCCCTCTCTTCGTACTGCTGCCAAACGTGCCCAAGTGGAAAAGTGCGAAACATTCGACTGATTGATTAGGAAAAAGAAACAATAATGATACAGCCACACATTGCAAATCACACTCAGCCACACATTGCAAACCACACTCAGCCACACACAGCGCACTGTTCACGTGGGCCCCACCCACTTTACCCCGCCCAAAAAAAAAACGAAAATTTTGAAAATCCCAAAATCCCCAAATCGGGGTTTCAGTCTCATTTGCGCTCCATTTCTCCAGCTATGAAAATCCCAGAGAGTGGGTGAAAAGGAGTAGACGACGGCCATGGCTTCTTCCGTCGACGCCACCACCACCACGACGACAACGACGCCACCACCACCACCACCACCACCACGACGCCCGCTCGTGCGACTCAAGACCGTCCATTGCAACCAAGGTCAGTCTCTCTCTCTCTCTCGCTCTGTTGGTTTTGATTACAATAAGAACTGGATGTTCTTTTAGTCAAACTGTAAAGAACTCGTGTTTGATTACAATAAGATTTGTTTCAACTACCCTAACTTGATCCTTTAGAAACTGCAGTCTACTTGTTTGATAAATGGTTTGAAAGAAGAAACATGGATTCAATTCTTCTTTCATGTTTCCTGTTGCCATTTTTTTACCATCTTGAATATATATATGCTTTAAACCTGTGTTTTCCCCTTCGATTAACAACAAAACTGTTTGAACAAGTTGAAAGAAGATATAGTGGTATAGCCTATGTATTGGTTGGAGCAAGGGTATAATGCACGTCAAACTTGGAGAAACTATGCATTAATTACTTGTTTGAAACATCTGTGGAATGAGAAGTATTTTGCATACCTGGAAAATGTTTGTCCTTTATTTTCTAACAGTAAATTTATGGAAAACCAATGTAATATGAGAAGTATTTTGCGTACCTGGAACTTGGGTAGTGGCTTAGGCTTAACAAAGCCAAATATCTCATCAATGGTGTTATTGAGAAAGCTAGGCACAATAATTGTATCTTTTTTGTTTGTGTATTCAATCACATGCATAATGAAATGGTGGTTTTGCAAGTTTGCTTTCCTAGCCCTTGTCCCATTTATCGCTAACTTCATTAACTATTTTTTGTTTATAGCTGACATGGCTTCTGCTTCTTCAAACGCCACATGTGGATGGCCTTCAAAAGTTTGTTCTTGCGGAGCTGGTCCGTGCATCCCCACCAAGGCTGGCCCGAATGCAAAAAACCCTGGCCGGTACTACTATAAATGCCCTGTTGGCTTTGTAAGCCTCTCCACTCAACTATTACTTGTTCCAACTATATGTCATTATGTCTTAAAATCTCAGTTGTTTGTTGTGACTAGCCTTGCAGGCAGTGGAATGGTTGGTGCAATAACAGCATTCAAGATGTGTCGCATTCGACAGATGACAGGACACGCCATATAGAATACAACGTCGGTCTCAACAACAATTTAAGGGAACTCACCTCAGTCATACGGAATACAGTCCGTATTCTAGTTATCCATTCCCTTATTAGGATTGTAATTTGAGTAATCCTAGTTATCCACCTTATGTGTAGGTAATTTGTTATGTCCAATGTAATATAGTGAGGTACTGGAAAACAGTTATTTTGAAGTCTGTTTCAGACAATGGTTATGTAATGAATGAGAAGACTATGAGAAAGATTAAACTCTATTTTGTACCAATATGTATTGGTTGTTTGGTTATTGGATTATATGAAGTCAAGTTTTGTTCCACAGTCTTATGCTTTCGATATACTTTCATGATGTTTTTTGTGTTATTCTATCGCGTAGTTTTATGTTGTGGATTCCCAGTTGATTGTCTGATGAGATGCTTAGACGTCGGGTATGCAACAAAATAGGGGAAATGCTACCCAAATTTTTGCAAAAGTGGCAACCTAAACTTAGTTTTATGCACTTTTATAGCAATTTGAACAACCTAAAGTGTAATTTCTGCACTTTCATAGCAGTTTCTGCACTTGTAGACCAATTTTCAGCAACCTAAAGTGTAATTTCTGCACTTTTAAAGCAGTTTCTGCACTTGGAGACCAATTTTCAGCAACTTAAAGTGTAATTTCTGCACTTTTAAACCAGTTTCTGCACTTGTAGACCAGTTTTCAACAACCCAAAGTGTAATTTCTGCACTTTTATAGCAGTTTCTGCACTCCTAGACCAGTTTTCAGCAACCTAAACTGATTTTTCTGCACATCTAAAGCATTTTATTGCGACCATTACTCCATTTTTCTGCACTGTAATAGCAATTTGACCAACCTAAAGTCAATTTTTTACACTTTCATAGCAGTTCCGGACTTATAGAGCATTTACAACAACCTAAAATCAGTTTCTCTGTGCAATACGGACACGATACAAACCAGACACGATACGGACACGATACGATAAAAATAAGAGTAAAATACATTCCAAATGGTAAATCACGACACGATACAATATGGACACAATACAAACAAGACACGATACGGTAAAAATAAGAGCAAAATACATTTCATTATCAATCACGACACGATACAATACAGACACAATACAAACAAGACACGATACGGTAAAAATAAGAGTAAAATACATTCCATTAACCAAGCAAGTGTTGTACTCTGTCTCATTATTCATTCTTTTCATCATTTCCTAAAAAACTTGGTTGAACACCTTGCCATTCTTGCAATTGACTTCCCATTATACTTGATTGTGGTCTTCCTGAACCTTGTGGCCCTCCTCTTATTGCACTTTGCATGATCGGCATCAAGTTTGGTGGATTTCCCCAACCTTCTGGTCTTCCCCAACCTTGTGGCCCTCCTCTCATTGCACTTTGCATGATCGGCATCAAGTTTGGGGGATTTCCCCAACCTTCTGGTCTTCCCCAACCTTGTGGTCCTCCTCTTATTGCACTTTGCATGGTCGGCATCAAGTTTGGTGGATTTTGAAAGTTATGGCCCATCATGTTTGGCCACAATAATGGTCCCATGTTTGGGCACATTAATTGTCCCATGTTTGGCCACATTAATGCTCCCAGGTCGCTTCCATTATTCTGCCATATCAAAAAAACTTAACATAAATCAAGACCAATAAATTAAGAGTGTAACAGGAAAATACCAAGCTAATTAGTTACTTACATTGATATTTACAACACTCTCTTATGTTATACCCACATTGAGAACCGCAATAGCTCGGATCTCCTGAAATTAACAAATGATATTACTACGAATCAGTCATTCAATATTTCTAAATGCCCATATTAACTAGAAAGAAAAAAAATCAACACAAAGTTTATACCTTAACTTTTTCGTTGGACACGACGGCCTTCTTGGCAGTCAAGCTTTTCTTCTTAATTGCTTCCCTTTTCTTAGTAACAGCTTTTTTCACATAACTTTGCTTCCTTTTACACGGCGGTCTCCCTTTTCGAGTAACGCTTTCAGGGTCAAGTATGTTCGTGCTTTGCTTGGAAGCTATAACTCCATCTCTAAATGAGAAAGAATCAACCATATCATCAACCATATTGCTTGCACAAACAACCTGGGTTTCAATCACCTGGGTTTCAATGAACTGTCGTTTGAACTCGTGCCCCTGTGCCATCACCGTATTATACTTCTCTTCATTGTCTTCCACCAAGTTGGCAATCTCCTTATAGAGATTGCAAACGTTGTCATTCTGGCGCGCTTCAATAGTTTTTGCCGATTTATCGTAACTTATCCGAACTTTAGTGTGGGCCCTTTTCACATTTTTGCACCATCTTGTCAACACATACTTTTCTGGCACTTTGTGAATTCAGTTGGTACACAAACAGTTGATGCTTACACACCATTCCTTTAGACTCAAATAGCCGGCAATTACAATGAGTTTCATTAGTTTCACCATTAAAATGAATTTTAAATGGCACACACTTCTGAAATTGGTCTTCTCATTCTCCAACTGTAATCAACTCTTTCACCTCATATAACGTCACAACATCACCTACTTTTGTTTCACCCAAAGAACATGCCATTTTTCCACAATATTGCTCATGAAACTCTCTAACCTTGGTATGAGTGTAAGCACTTTGAAATTGCTTCTCCAACCCATCGTTAGTTATGCAAGGAATGAAAGTGTGCCAACTAGTGTGATCTTCTTGTTTTTCATTTTCCACCTTTTTTGTCAATGCATTTTCATATTGCTCAACGAATTGTTTCAACGTCGTCGTTGAACTAATGTAACCATCAAAATATGCATTCATACTCTCGCTTCATTGTGTGGATGACATTCCCGCCCAAAACACATCTTTCACAAAAGTCGGCACCCACCGCTCATTCTCCAAATACAACCCATGTAACCATGTGTTACTCTGAAGCTCGTACTTTTTGATGAGCGCATCCCAAGCAGTCTCAAAATCTTCTACTGTCAATGAATCATAAACTGCGGAGCGAAAACGGTAACTAATTTTTTCATAAGCTTCGTATCCTTTCAACTTTTTCGGCACCTTCTTCATAATATGCCATATGCACCATCGATGTCGGGTATTGGGGAATATATTCTCTATAGCATTCCTCATGGCCGCGCATTGATCGGTAATAATTGCATTGGGAGCACAACCCGACATGCATGTCAACCAATTCTTGAATAGCCACGAAAATGACTCCGTATCTTCATGGGAGATAAGTCCACATCCCAATAATACCGAGCTACCATGATGATTGATGCCTACGAAAGGAGCAAAAGGCATGTCATACTTGTTGACGAGGTATGTTGTGTCAAATGTCACAGCGTCACCAAACTCCTTAAAAGTTGCCCTACTCCTTGCGTCAGCCCAGAATACATTCCTTAATCGACCCTCTTCATTCAAATCCATTGCAGAAAAGAAGTCTCCGTTGTCAGCTTTCATTCTCATGAAATATTGATTCATTGCCTCAGCATCTCCTTCCGTAAGTTGTAAACGTCGAACCTTATCCAAATAATTCCGGCAATCCCTCGGCAAATATGGAACCTTATCAGGTCCACCAGCTTCAATTTGAAGCGAGTCAATACTCTTATTCAACCTGATCCCAACTTTGTCATTCATCACAAAATCCTTTTCACACTTGAATCTAGTACCCTATTGCTCTTAAAAAATCTAGACTTTCCCGGACTTTGTTCATGATTGTGCTCCAAGATAACCCGACTTACCCTCCACTTTCCCTCCTGAGTTAAACAACAATTAAGGTGAGCCGGACATTCCGTTTTTTACTGTGGACGTGGCCTGGCAAGGTTGCTTCCTCTAAGCCTTGCCTTTCTACATTTGCTGCATTGAAAAATTACATGCCTCAAGACTCCGTCTTTTCCCTTTGTCGAAGATCTTTTAGCCACTGCAAACCCCTTTTCTTTCGCAAATTTTGAGTAATACAAATAAGCATCGTTGGGGCTGTCGAATTCCATTCCCATCTTCAGATCCTCAACTGTATCTTCAGAATTCTCAATTGCCGCTTTACCATCACCACCCTCCTTTATTGGAGAACCATTCGTAACCTCTTATTCTTCTACGTTGTCTCCAATCCATACCTCTTCCACTTCTTCGCCCCTTTCAATTTGGGAAGATATAGGACACATCACCGATGGATCAGACTCGGGCGAGGGTAACTGAAACATCACCTGCAGATTAAAAATAAACAAGAACAAGTGAGTATAATACGCAGAAAATGAAATGAACTCGTTAATGTGTAGACTTGGTGATGCAAGACTATGAATCTAGTGTGTTGAAGATTCAAACTGTTAAAATACTAGGTATCTGGCCACTTTGTCTACAAATCATGCAACTTGACCTTGTAAAATCTAAACGTGACCTTACTTATTAACAGAAAACACCCAACGTAAAACTCTCATTGCTCATCCCAGCAAAGCTTTTCAAGTTTAATTTAGGTGTTAATTTTATCGTTTGGGAAATCAGTTAATTAGTTTGCACTCGGTATTTTTATTATGAGAATTTTTAGAATATAAATTATCAAATCAGTTAATCTATATGAAGAAAATTAACACAATAACTCTTGTAGTCTACAAATAATGAATATACCCTAATAGAAACTCAGCCGGAGTGAGGCGTATTAATTCAAATACTCAAAATCTCATGCATGCATGTACCTCTTTTTAATGCTTCCTATCTATTGATGAACAGGTGAAAATGAATACAAAGAATTAGAAGGGAAATTTCAGGGTTGGAGTATCCAACAATGCATGGCTCCAATTCTTGAGACCCATCTTTTCCTAGCTAATTACTCGGCTTGATAAAAAATCTCTCCCTAATTCCGAGCTAATCTGTAACCAAACGTAGCTATTGGTAAACATTTCATAGATAGAAAATAACGACTTGAAGTAATGAAGATGCACGATACATGAGCTTATCCAGTTCCAGATGTGAATCGAGTTTATAATCCTAGGAAAGCATAACTCAGATGTTTTTCTAGGAAAGCAAACAATGAACCACGAAAATAATGCCCAAATGCTTGAGATTGCAAAACTTCAAAATCGTTATATTCACAGCTATTTGTAACAAAAATAAGGGATTACCTCTTTCTTCTTCTTTGTACTCCTGCAGCAGCAATAATGGATCTCAGATGTTTGATCTTCTTCTCCCGTACTCAGCTTCGAATAATGGATCTCAAATGTCAGATGTTTGATGTTTGGTGGTCTCAGATGTTTGATCTTCTTGTTTCTTCTTCTTCGTTGATGGCTCTCTCCCTCTCTCTCTCTCACTCTCACTCTCACTCTCAGTCTCAGTATCAGTCTCAGACGCCCGCCAAAATGAAACCCAAACGAAGAGGATTTGGGATTTTCAAAATTTTCATTTTTTATTTTTTTTTTGGGCGGGGTAAAGTAGGCGGGGCCCACGTGAACAGTGCGCTGTGTGTGGCTGAGTGTGGTTTGCAATGTGTGGCTGTATCATTATTGAAAAAGAAAAGAAAAAAGAAGAAGTTGAATCCTACTATATTAAAAAGAAATCCTACCATTTTTCTTTCGCTTCAAACCCGTGATTAGTATTCACGTTTTCCACCCTTGAATGTAGATTCTATGTATGCAATTATTCAATGTAGATTCTATGTATGCAATTATTCAATGTAGATTCCATGCATATAGTCATGATTTTAAACACATTTTAGAATGTTCAACGTATGCATTAAACACATGATTTTAATCCATTGCATGTAGTCATTATTAGATTTTATGTATGCAATTATTCAATGTAGATTCTATGTATGCACTTATTCAATTTATGCATTTATACCTAGGTTCATCTCCTCCATTGTGGAGTATTAAATTAGAGAGAGAGAGAGAGAGAGGCATGCATATCTTATTCAATGTAGTCATTATTAGATTCTATGTATGTTTGTCTTTTAAAAGAAACTGGGATTGCCCATGAAAATGATACCGAGATGCCATAATCTTTTTGGTCTATATTTGTAGTGTAGCTTGAGCCTGTCTTATTTGTTTCACTTTTTAGTTCTCAAAGTAATCTGTAATACATAGGAAGAGGTTGATGAAGAGGCTGAGAAGTATATAATCTCAAAGTTCTCAAACCTAAGAACTTTAAGAAAGGTCAAAGAGTTTATCAGCGACGACCAAATTTTGCAAGGCAATACTATGGCTTCGTGTGGTTCAGCAAATTTTAGAATCCATAATAGTTTATATCAAAGGAAGTGTGTAGAAATGACATATGACAGTACAAAAATCATGGAGAAAAACAGCTGATTGGATACATGAACTCAGTTCAAAAAAATAAAAAAATTCAGGGAGAAAAGGAAGAAGTGTCCTTTATTTGAATAAATTTTGTATATTGGTGTTGCAAGTAATTGATTTAATCTATATTTGAGTACATTTCGGAATGTCCGGTATTTAAGCATCTAGCATTGCTCAATTTTGGTATTCAAAACTGGCAGTCAGAGGCAGCACTTATACAATCCGATGTTAATGTTTTTTAGTTGTACACTTCCTTGAAGTATAAATAGCAGAAAATGGGCTTCCTTCGTTTTTTTTGTTTTTGTTTTTTTTGGGCAAGATGTTGGTTGACCAGAAGAAAATAAAAACAAAGTACAAAAGCACGAGCACGAGACTCCATGCGTGCATGGAGCCTTCAACTAGTTAGACCAAAAAAACAAATCGTCAACGAAAAATGGACAAATTTGCGTCATTTTCTTTTTTGAAGAGCTTCACGTGCGTCATTTAAGACCATCCACTAATCTCTGCGTATAAATCCTTCTTACCCACCACCCACTCGCACGGGAGAGGTCAGCTAAACCGCCAAAACCCTAGAAATTTGAGAGCAGGAGCTCTCCAGCTCATCAGTACAATGGCGGAAGAGACTCTCAATGTCTTCATCACATCTCACAAACGCAAGAAACTGAACATCCGTAGAAAGCAAATGAGCCCCACCTGTGGAAATGGCGGCGGCGGCGGCGTTGAACACCTCTTCTTCGGCAAGGGTTCACAGGTCGAAGTGAGCAGCGACGACGTAGGTTTCAAAGGCTCCTTGTACGCCGCCACAATCATCCAAATTGACCCTCCTACCCATACGCCCGCTTCCTCCTCCAACAAGAAGAAGAGGAAAATCGAGGCGAGGTACCTCGTTGAGTACGCGACTCTCGTGCAGGACGAAAAGGCTTCGACGCCAGTTCCCCTGAGGGAATACGTTGATGGGTCCTTGATGAGGCCTTTGCCGCCTCCAACTGAAAGCACATATGCCTACGAGATGGACGACGTCGTTGATGCTTTCCATAGGGACGGGTGGTGGACGGGTGTGGTTGTTGGAGTGGTTAATGGTGGATCGAAGTTTTTGGTGTTTTTTGAGAACCCTCCTGAGAAGGTTGAGTTTGAGAGGGCTGATTTACGGGTGCATCATGATTGGGTTGATTGCAAATGGGTCAGGGCGGAGAAGAAGGTTTGTAGCTCTTTTTTGAATTTTTGGCTAGTTTTTTTTTTTTTTCCTTGTTTTTATTTTTAGGTTTAAAGTAGGTTTGTAGCTCTGGTTTTTTTTAGCTCTATGGGTTTTTGCTGTGTGGTGTTTCTCGTTTAGCTTTTCGGGTTTATTTATTTATGCTTTAGATCTATGGGTTCATAGAGAATCTGGAGCCCTTACTCATTTGAGTAAAAACTGAGCAAAAGCTTCATTTGATGTGAAGTAGTTAATAGACACACCTGAATGTGAGCATAAATTTAAGTAAAACCTTCATTAATTGCATAGCTCGAAATTGTCAAGAGCAAAACAAGCTTCAAAAAATTTAGTGAAATTTTGAGTCTTCCTTGATTTGGTGTAATAAAGAGAGTAAATCTCAATTTAGTACGAGTTTATCCAAGGAGTGGAGTGAGTTTAGAGGAGTTTTACTCAGAATTTGGTTATGAGTCAATTGAAAGAGTAAAGGCTGCTGATGCTCTTATGACTAAGCTTTATAGTTATTTTGGTGTTTGATTGCAAAGATGCCATTTCGCTTTAGAATCCATTATTTGTAGGTACACATTTACCTGTTGTATGGTTGATAATGTGTCTACATTTCTTCAAGAATCTACTTCATTGGCTATAATATTTGGCTATTGTATGCACTAAACTCACGAATTATCTGGATATTTACATTCGATTTTAAACTACCAACTCGTGTGGCAAGTTTTGTAACTGAACTAAGTTACTTGAGTTCGACTGGTTAAAAGGTAATTGGAGATCAGCATGTTTCACAAACATATCCAAGCGTGAATGCATTTTTTGAGCTTGTTAACCTTTTGAACCTAAGATTGAACGACTCACTACTAGGTTTGATAAGCAACACTTATTTTTTGTGAAAAAAAATCTAGCCACTCGAGTTTGGCTCGCCGCTAGTGATCAACTCAACTAAAGCTTTTTTGAAATGAGGTTGACTAATAAAAAAAACTAAGCTTGAACACATTTTTGAAGCTTATTCGTTTTTCAAACTATACTTGAACAATCACCTACGTGTCTCTAGTTTGCATCTCTATTTCTTGCTTTCCCTAATATGATTTTATTCTTGTATATTCCCCTTTAAATATTGTTTTATACTCCCCTTTTCCTCGTATTTTGTTCCATATAATCCATGCTATATTATTATGCGTTTTTGTTTAAGAAATGGGCATCAGAACATCGTCAAGTGATAAATTAGCGGTTTTCTTGCATTATTGTGATTGTTGATTTCATGTATGATGCGGTGATCTTGCTTGTAAAGTTGTAATGATTTCCTCTGCAATGATCGTTGTGCTCTTTCGTGCAACAGTATGGAGAATAATTAAATTGCGCACTGATCCGATTAATTATTTTTACAAATCAGTTCTATTACCTGGTTATGAGAATCTTTCAATCAATGAGTCTATCCTAGACTCCTAGTTGACTGTTAATTGTATGCTCTTAATAAGGTGGTCATGAGGTCAAGCCTTGTGCAAGCAAGGATTGATTTCTTTCTTTGTTTATTTCTTCCTCATTATTGAGCTTGTGGGCTTATGATCGATGTTTCATTAACTTCATGAACTATGAAGCTGTGACACTCCTTGTGGTTGCTGTATTCGTGTCTGACACACGGGGCCACTAGGACATGCCAAGGACATGCCAGGGACATGACAAAAAGCGTGGCGTATTTACCACTTAAATTAATTTTTTCCATGGGGACACTACAGAGATGTGTGGGGACTTGACATGCACTTTAATTAAAATATGTATTTTTAAAAAAAAAATTGTGTAAACGTGTATTACTATAAATATTTTGAGTTAAAAAGTGAATCATGATGTATATATGATACTTGCTTATGCATATTGATAATTCATGCCTCTACTTATAACTATGTTTCACTGGTTTAAAACAAATATTACGTTTTTTTTTGCGTGTCCCCTGTTGTGTCCGTGTTTGTGTCCGTATTCGTGCTAAATAGTTCATGAATTATCTAAATATTGAGAATCCATCTAGGAAGCAGAACTTTGATGGTTTTCTCGTGAAATTTTTTTACTCCTTTTGTTCCTTTGTTGTTTTATTTGTTCAAGTATAAATGTTTGTGTGATTTTTCCCACCCATGGCCATCATCATCACATCAAATGATAAATTCTTTGTTTGCGCTTTTTAGTGTTTTCCATTCCGTATTACGTATACAGCGTTTGGTGTCATTCTATATAGCTCTTATTGTATGGACTTGTAGTGAGTATTTTCCCAATGTGCAAAATTAGTTGTCTAAATTAGTTCAAATGCCAAGGGACTAGGATATATCAAACCTTTGCTTTTGTCAAATGCGATTCTACTCCGGTATTCGTTGGGAACTTGGAATATTTTGAAAACTCTGAAATTTTTCTTGATAGTGTATATTCGTTTTTCTGTTCTCATCTCTCCCAGATCTTCCCATTATATCTCCTCATCCTATGGATTTACTGTCCTATTATATTTGTTATTCTATATCAGATCAATTCATAATGACTTGACAAATTACGCGCATATTCATGTCGGTTAGGGACTACATTTTGTCATGTTATTTGCACCCATGTTTCATGTTCAACATTTCGGCATGTTTCTTGCCCTCGTGTTGTCTTGTTCAGTTTTCTCATTGTCATCTTTTGGGATGCCACCTTTCGTCTTTTATGGTTGGTGAGCAGCAGCTACTTCAGAAGGTAGTTGGGCGGGTTTGTTGGATTATGCAACTGCTTTTGACATTTTCAGGGAATTGTTGACAGTTTTACATGTGCCCTCTATATGTATCAAACTTATTTGCTATGTTTTGTCACCTTGGAATTGTTGTTCGGATCATAAATTCCAAATATTGTTGGTTAGGCTTTGGTCTTTGATGGTCCCTATCTATTGCTAGCTTTTGATGGTTCTTATCCTTTGATTGTGTGTCCTCGGGTATGCCCCTTAAATGTGTTCTACTATTACAATTGTTTTGATATTCCATTGTTGACTTTTGGCTCTGATTGTCTCCTCCTTACTTCCCAACTCCGTACTCCCACGATCTCCTTCAATGGGATCTCTCAACTCCCAATTTCCCCCTCTTTCTGTTAATGGAAGACCTTTCTCCTCCCTTATAAATTGATGCCTTCTAAGTTGTGGATACCACGCCTGTTGCAGTGCAACCCACACAGGATGGCCATATTGTTTTGCGATCTCTCTACACAGCAACAAATATCTTGTATCTATGAAGAAAGATTTCTCCCCGGGTTCAGACCCTGAATGCCATACCTTGCTGAAGGCGATTCACGAGAGAATCGCGCACAGTTCCCTGCTAGGAAGCACGGGTACCGGTACGTGGTACGGGTACGGTACGGGTGCGGGTACGCGATACGGCAAAAACCTAAAAAAGTAGGGTACGGGTACGGTTGGGGTACGTTGAATAAAAAAAAATATTTAATATATTTTGTACAATAAACATATTTTTATATATTTACCACAAAAAAATTTTTTGAATAATTTTATTAAGTGACTAGTAATTTTTTTGCTTTTAACCTATGATGCACGGACACGGAAACGGACACGGACACGGGGACACGGCAATTCTAAAAAAATGGGGACGCGGACACGGCGGGGGACACGCCACGTGTATATTTATTTAATTATATATTTATTTACACACACATATATATAATATATATTGTAAAACTTTTAGGGGTAAAATTGAACTTTTAAAAACTTTTGGGGGTAAAATTGAAATTTTTTAAAACTTTCAGGGGTAAAATTGAATTTTTTTTAAACTTTCATGGGTAAAATTGAATTTTTTTAAAACTTTGAGGAGTAAAATTGAAATTTTATAAAACTTTCAGGGTAAAATTGAATTTTTTTTAAACTTTCAGAGGTAAATTTATAATTACTCATAAAATTAGGGTAAAAACTATAATTTAGCCTATATAAACACTCCATCTTCTTCGTCAGTCATCATTTACTCCTGTGAAGCCCTAAAAACCAGATCTGAGAAGATGCCGCCGCCGCTGGCTGCTGCTGGTACGTCGTCGTCGTCTCTCTCTCTCTCTCTCTCTCTCTCTCTCTCTCTCTCTCTCTCTCACACTACATCTCTCTCTCTCTCTCTCTCTCTCGGCTTCTCTCTCTCTCTCTCGTCGTCGTCATCATTTACTCCTGTGTACACTTAATAACATAAGTTCTGATCAACAACTAAATAACAAAGTTGACCCAAGTCCAAACCATAAAGATAAAAAAGAGAGACCAAATGAATTAAAAAGATAGTGGCCCAACCCACAAAAAGATAGCCCAACCTTAAAAATACTAGATAGGGCCCAAACCAAAATTAGATGGCATTAAGCCATTAACCCTAACAAAACAAACAGCTCTCTGCTGCTGTACCCTGCAACACCGACGACCTAACTCTGGTCCAGGTCCATCTCCATCTCTCGCTCTCATCTCTCACCAGGTTCGTCTCTCTGATCTCTCTCTCTCTCTCTCTCTCTCTCTCGCTGTCTTTCTGTCTATCTCCTCCCTCCTCCTCCTCCTCCTCCTCCTGCCAAAGTACAGCACAAGAGAACGAGAGAGAGTACAGCTCCCTGTCTTTCTGTCTATCTCCTCCCTCCTCCTCCTCCTCCTCCTCCTGCCAAAGTACAGCACAAGAGAACGAGAGAGAGAGAGAGAGAGAGAGAGAGAGAGAGAGAGAGAGAGAGAGAGATACTAACCAGGAGATGAGAGCTTCAGCTGTTGCTCGAATGGCTGCTGCTTCGCAAATGAGAAGCCCTAACTGATGAAAGTTAAAACACGACTGTTGTGTTAAAAGGGCTGTTGGCACATGAACCCCTGAAGTTTTTATAAGTTTCATTCGGACTCCTTAAAGTTTTAAAAAATTTACAAAAAAGCCCAAACGTACCCAACAAAGTACCCATCGGAGTACCCAGGAGTACCAAAGCCGTACCCGAACAGTGCAAAAGTACCCGGTACGTTTTTGCCGTACCCAGCCGTACCCGTACCCGGTACTCGTACGACGACATTTTTGGAGTACCCGTGCTTTATAGGTTCCCTGTCATATCGGTGATGCTCATTTTGGCGCATCTTATTTAGAACCATTGTGACGCACTGCGTTTGGAGTCGCCATTTGGTTTTAGGCACCGAGAAACCTAATAGAGAGATTTTGAATCAGGGAGCCAAGGGTACAATGAGGAGAAGGTGTCAGGCACCCCTCTTCATGCAACCAAAAGGTTGGCCTCTAGGCGTTTGACAATACACGAGGACTGGGGAAGGGAGCATGCGTCACTGAATTATGCGGCGGCCGCCAGCCGCCATAAAACTGGTGGCTCATTGAACTATCTGGCGGCCTTGACTTCTAATAGCTACCGCCCACACCCTCTAGGAGCTGTATGAGGTGATCTAGATGCTACAAGAAATCCAAGCTCTGGGAATCAAGAAGCTTAGGAAATCTTAAATATTTCTTGGTCGCCTCAATCTGGTGGGTCAATTTATTATATGTGCGAGGGTGTCTGGAATTCCTGTTATCTTTCTCTTATTAACTTTTGCTTTATTTGTTCTACATATTTTATTGTTCGGTATTATAAAGCCTGATATGCCCGGGCTGAGCAGGAAATATAGATCTATATCCAACTCTGCTGCACCTGCTTTTGTTTTTGCCCCTGATTGTCGTTTTGTCTGTTGCTAAAGCCATTGTTTTGTCTTCCACTTCGTTTGGAACTCTCGGTATATTTTTCCTGGCAAATATCTGATTGTATATGCATTTAAAGGGTGGGTTGTGTGATAGAATTTGGAGTTCATATGTGGAAATTTGTGGGAGAGCCGTATATTTATAGAAATTAGGGACAGGATTAGAGACAACTGATAGGAAATTAATTAAACCTGAAAAACCAACTAATTCACCATCAAACTCTATCCCGAAGTATTTGGAATGAGTTGGACAAGTGTAAATGACCAGATCGAGGAATTTGGATGAAGCTCAAACACTTGTGATGCTTATATGCGTTCTGAAAGGTTTGCTGAATTAAAAGATCTCGCAGCCCTCAATAAATGTCGCAGCTGCTAAATCAAAGTCGCGAAAATTGACCTTGCGGTTGCAAACTTGGATGTTACGGCCACAACCTCAAATATGCAGTGTTCTAAAAGTCTGCCAAGAGGCGGTGCCCAACCACCTTGATTTATAGTATAGGCGTTGAATTATTGGTCGGACCAATTAGTCGGCTGCTAGGCGGGATTATTCGGCGACTAATCGGCTAGGCGGTAGGTGGTAGGCTAGATTAGTCGGATGATTAGGTGGCTAGGCGGAATTAATCGGGGTTAAATGTGTGATTTTGGAAATTTAAGGGTTAACTGTTGTGGAAATTTGATTTATATGTTAGAGCTTGTCTCACATTGGTTAATTATAACCTCTAAACGTAGCATATGAGCCTGGACGGCCTCTCCATTCATTGCCAATTGGTTTAAGGTTGGATGCTTTAACAGTATACTTACTCAGTCCATTATACAAGATCGAATTTATAAATACTAAATCGATCTCCCCCTCTCGTTGCTCGTCATCTGTGTGTGTGTGTGTGTGTGTGTGTGTGTGTGTATGTGTGTGTGTGTCTATCTCTATCTCTATCTCTCTCGCTGCTGCTCCTTGTTGTTTCGACGAGCTCGTTGTAGCTTCATATAAATATCATAAATTGTATGTGTAGAGCTGGTATCAAACTACAGATGTCTCTATTTTAGATCTTATTTAATGTTTTGTTCTACTTATGTTGTTCTATTTTCTCAAAACTTGGGATGGGGGGAGAGATATTTTTTAAAACTTAAAAAATGAAAAATCCGACTAGTCAGCCTAGGCGCTAGCAAGTCCCTGGCCGCCTGACTAGCACGTAGCGACTTTTAGAACCTTGAATATGTACAAGAAGTCAAAGTTCGCGGGCATGTCCAGACATTCCCACATGCCGATTTGCATGGGGTTTGAGCCGTTGAAATGGTTGTCAAAGTCTACTTCCTTAAATAAGTAGTTTGGATCCAAAATTATTTGTACATCGGAAGATATGATGACTTTACCCCTCAGCGGGTTGAAAAAGAAATCATTTTTGAGGAAATCCTCGCATCTTCCTCATTTTAAGTCAGATCAAGACCTATTTTATATCGAGAAAAAGGGTTTTTGAAGTACAAAAAAAAGTGGAATCTGGTGGGCATTGGCAACCTGGATCTGGGATGTGCATTGGCAACCTGGATCTGGGATGTGCCCTGAAGTCGGGCCCAAACCCAGTTTTGTATACGACTCGTACCTGTACCCGGGTTCGACCTGGCTTCAACTCAGTTCGAGTAGGCTCAAGCCATTGACTAGCCGAGCGATGTTGGAGCCATTGACTGACTAATGACCTTCTACGGGCACACTTAGCCTTTGACCGAGCTTCTGACATCAACTGTGGTGAGCCTATCCATTTGCAGTTGGACTAGATTAGACGGGAACATACTATTTTTTGTCACTATTTTGGTTGGTTCAGCTGTTTTCAGGAGCTGAATCCATCTTAGAACCTCATTCCTGCGCTCCCAGTCAGATTCTTCTAGGAGCTTAGCTCCCATCAAGAACGGAACCCACTCCCAACCAAGATAGAATCTCTTAGGCTTTATAAATTCCAAAATCACTCTTTTGGAGGTTTTGTTAGAAGATTGAAGGTGAATTGGTTAGTTTTGTGAAGGGGGTTTTTTGTTGAGGGTGGAGGTAAAGGATAAAGGGAGTGTTTGGCATGTGTTATTGCCGGAGTTGTGGAGTTGGAGGGTGGGTGGATGTCTCCAGGAAATTTTGGGCTTTCTGTGGTTGGAAGAGGTCAGGAGGGTTGGTTGACAGTCGTTCATTCAAGGATGTGGCTAACATCAGTGGGTGGCTGGTGAATACAGTGGTGGTAGAGGAAATTGGTAGGATGCGTAGGGGGTGCGATGTGGAAGTTACAGTGGAATCAACAGAATCAAACATGAATTTTTTGGGGAGATGTCTGGTGGGTAGATTGGAGGATGATTCTGTAGCTCAGCCAGCAACCTTGGTTTTCCAGCGTTGGATTTCTAGAAATTGGAAGGTCTCAGCTGGAGTCCAAGTTTCTGAAATGGGAGGGCGGTCTTTTTTGTTCATGTTCCCTTCGTTTGAGGAAGCTCAGCGTGTTCTAAAAGATAAATGGAGTTTCGAAGGTAGGAGCTTGGATTTGGAATGGTGGTCGCGCGTTGGAAATTGCGTTAAAAAGGTGGATAAATTTTTTGAAGTGTGGATAAGGATTTTAGGACTCCCTTTGCATATGTGGGATTTCGAAGTGTTTAGAGCTATTGGGAATAGTTGTGGTGAGTTTTTAAGGGTGGATGTTGAGACTAGTCAGAAAACACACTTTCGGTGGGCTAGAATTGTTGTTCGAGCAGTTTTGACGGAGATTCCGATGTCGGTGAAGATTGCGATTGGGTGGGGGGGGGGGGTGGATTTTTTATTTGCCTGTTTGGGTGGAGTCGGGGCCGAAAGTGGTGTTTCAACCTTGTTTGGAAGTGATTGAGGGCAGCAATGGTGATTCCGGTAGAAATACAAACAGTGGCGCGCGGAAAGAGATGATAAGTGCTGCTCAACTGCGTGACAGGAGTGGGGCTCCATGTGTGGGATCCTACGGGGATAAGAACTATTCAAGTTTAAATTTCAAATCTGGAGTAGGAGCTTGTTCGAATTTTCCAAATTCTAGAGCTGGAAATGGGAGAGGTCTTGGGCCTAAACGGGTAACGAGACAAAAGGAGAGGAATATGGGACAATGGAGTGGGAAGGGCAGTCATAGTTCAACCCATTGGAATTATTCCAGGAATGGGACAGATGCCAAATGGGCCTTCTTATTTAAAAGGCCTATGAAGTCCAGACTTGTGGAATTAAAAAACAGAAAGTGGGTCAGAAGAGAGGATCCGGGTGGGGGAACAAGTTATAACAGAGACACGCTTAATGATGTGGGTGGAACTTACAGGCAATCGACCGAAGTAGAAGGTATCGAGCGTTTCAGTCGGTGCGCCGAGATATCAATTGATGACAACGAGGTTTGTGTTATTTCTGATCGGTCTACTCAATCGTTTACTTCTTCTGTTTCGTTCTTGGATGAAGGGGTTTCCTGTCCGATTTCTAATAGATGGTCGGTGTTGGAGGATTCTCTGTTGTTGGATGATCCGGGGAAGATTAGAATGGAACAAATGAGTAAGGGTGAGTGTGTGAGGAGTTTGTGTGAAGGGGTTGCGGTATCGACGGGTTTGGAAATGGTGGCTTATTCTGGAGAGGAGGAGAGTGAGAGTTTGAGGCCGGGTTGTCAACTTGATGAAGAGATGTTTAGGCATTTGGGATGGGTGCAAGATATTGTGGATGATGGGCTAAAAGGCAGTTCTGATTTGCCTATTCCGTTGGCAGTTAGGGAGCCAGATGTGTTGTGGGATGATGGAGAAAGTTGACAAGTGGGATGCCCCAAGAAGAAGTCTCAAAATGGGTGTTACAAAGGGTCAGTGGCTTTGGAAAATTCTTGGGGGTTTCGTTTGATGGTTATGAGGACAGAATGATGAAATTATTTGCAGATATAGAAGAAAAATGGAGGAAAGGCACGGTGTCGGATATAATGAGGGGGGAATAAAACCAGCAAAGGGGAGAGGGAATTGAAGAGGTTACAGTGTTCCATCAATTATGAGGGGAGTAAAAGGGGTGGGGAGAAGTGCAACGGAGATGTAGTAAAGGTCAATCTCTTACCTATCTATGAAGATTAAAATTATTAGCTGGAATGTGCGGGGTCTGAATGCGAAGGAAAAGGTGATAGTTAAATCGCTTCTTAAGGAATGGAAGGTAGATGTTTTTTGTCTTCAGGAAACTAAATTAAGTGAGGTGTCTAGGGAGGGGGCGGAGGAGATTTGGGGGAATAGGTGGGTGGAGTGGATTCATATGGATGCGGTAGGGGCAGCTGGAGGGGTATGGGTTTTGTGGGATAGTAGGGTGGTGGAAAAGATTGAGGAGGAGTATGGTTTGTTTTCTGTGTCGTGTTTGTTCAAAAATGTGATGGATGGTTTTCAATGGGTGTTTACAGGTGTGTATGGCCCGGTGATTGATCGACATAGGGGAGATTTATGGGATGAACTCTCGGCAATGGCGTATAGAAGGAATGCTCCATGGGGTGTGTGTGTGTGTGGGGGGGGGTGTTAGATTTCCATATGAGAGGTTGGGATGTAATGTAGTTTCACGTAACATGAGGAGATTTTCAGATTTCATCAATGAGTTGGGGTTGGTTGATCCGCCTCTTAATGGAAGTAACTTTACGTGGTATGGAGATCATGTAAATAGTTGCATGTCTCGTATTGATCGGTTCTTGTTTTCTACTTCTTGGGAAGAGCATTTTTCAAATGTGGCTCAGTTCTCTTTGCCAAGGCCTATTTCGGATCATACACCTATTTTGTTGGATAGTGGAGTTATTCGACATGGTCGCACGCCATTTAGATTTGAGAATATGTGGTTGTTGACCGAGGGTTTCACGGAGAGGGTGAGAGAATGGTGGAAGAATTATTCGGTGGTGGGGAAGCCAAGCTTTATACTTGCTAAAAAGTTAAACTTGTTGAAAAGGGATTTACGCATATGGAACTCGGAGACCTTTGGGAGGTTGGAGGTTCAAAAAGCCAAAGTTGTTGATGTTATTCGACATTGGGACTTGGAGGAACAAGCGCGAGCTCTAATGGATGAGGAAAGGCTTTTGCGAGATAATGCTAAAGAAGAGTTCGGTAAGATTGCAAAGTTTGAAGAGATTAGTTGGAGACAAAGTCCAGAAATTTGTGGCTAAAAGAGGGGGATAGGAATACTTGTTTTTTTCATAGAATGTCAAATTGTAATCGAAGAAACAACTTTATTGGGAAGATTAAAATAGGTGATAGAGTTCTGACCAAGGAGGAGGAGATTAGTAGTGGGATTACTGACTTCTATGAAGGTTTGTTTATGGAGGAGGAGGCGTTTCGTCCTCGCGTAGATGGTACAGAATTTGATAGCATTTCTGCGGAGGATGCAAATGCCATTTGATGAAGCAGAGGTGGTGGCAGCTCTTAAGGCATTGAATGGAGACAAGGCGCTAGGACCGGATGGTATGTCGTTGGCTTTTTTTCAACAGTGTTGGGGAGTGGTGAGAGAGGAAGTCATGAGTATGTTTCATCATTTTTGGAGGTTTGGGAAGTTTGAAAAGAGTTTAAATGCTTCTTTTGTGGCTCTAATTCCAAAAAAGGGTAGGGCAGAGGACATTCGAGATTTCAGACCTATTAGTTTACTTGGGGGACCTTATAAGTTGTTGGCTAAAGTTTTGGCGATTCGTTTGAAAACTGTAGTGGGGAAGGTGGTTTCGGAATCTCAAAATGCTTTTGTTGAAGGAAGGCAAATTTTAGACGCAGTGCCAGTTGCTATTGAGTGTGTGGATGCCAGAATGAAGAGTGGCATTCCGGGAATTATATGCAAGTTGGATATTGAGAAGGCGTATGATCATGTTAATTGGGATTTCTTGTCCTATATTATGCATCGGATGGGGTTTGGAGAGGTATGGAGGAAATGGATATACTTCTGCATTTCTTCTGTAAGGATGTCTGTTTTAGTTAATGGTACTCCAGCAGGTTTCTTCCATTCTTCTAGAGGCCTACGTCAGGGTGACCCGATTTCACCGCTCCTTTTTATAATGGTCATGGAGGTGTTTAGTAGGTTGATCCGGAATGCCGTACAAGGTGGGTTTTTACAAGGTTTTGGGATATCCGCTTACGAAGGGAAGTGCTTGATCGAGAGATGGAGACTTTGATGGCTTTGTTTTCTAGGGTGTATGGATTTCATGGGATCGGAGAAGGGGAGGATGAGATTTGTTGGAAGCTTTCCAAGAAAAGGGAGTTTCAGGTGAAGTCTTATTATCAAGCTTTATGTGGGGGTGGTAGATGTGTCTTTCCATGGAAAACTATTTGGAAGACAAAGGCCCCTCTAAAGGTGGGTTTTTTTGTTTGGTGTGAGGCCCAAGGAAAGATTCTCACTATCGATAATTTGATCTGTAGGCGGGTAATCATTGTTAATTTGTGTTGTATATGTAAGAGGGATGCAGAGACAATTGATCACCTTCTCATTCATTGCCCACTGGCATGGGAGTTATGGACGGCGGTGTTGTCTTGGTTTGGTATTCAGTGGGCAATGTCAAGAAATGTCATGGAACTTCTCATTGCTTGGAGAGGTGGAAGAGTGGGTATGAGAAGGAAGTGTGTTTGGAACCTGATTCCTCTCTGTGTGATGTGGATAATTTGGCGAGAGAGAAATCAGAGATGTTTTGAAGGAGTAGAAAGACCCTTGTTCAGAATCATTAGTTTTTTGGTGAATAGCTTGTATAGTTGGGACAAGAGAGATTGTTATCCTTCTCTTGACCAATTTTTTGAGTGGTTTGAGCTTTTATTTCTACGTGTTGGTGTATAGGGCCTTTTTGTCTGTGGCCTCCTTTTTTGTAATTGGGTAGCATCCCTTATGCTCTTTTTAATATAATTACTTATCAAAAATAAATAAATTCCAAAAGAGAAGTGAAACACACCAACCAAGAGAAAATATGAAGTAATTATAAGATACTAGAATAATATTAACTGGAATTTGCTCAAGTTCTTTGTAAAGAGAAGACCTACTCATGTTCAGTAAAAAAATATTCGCATTTGACTTGGATTAAGAATTATAATATGTACTCCTGTTACATTTTTTTAAAATATTGTATCGAAACGCCCCCTAACACTCTCAAAGGAGGAGCTTCTTAGATCTTCCGCCTCCGCCCATGATCTTGCCCCACCCCCACTTCGTGCAACTTAGGTTTTGAGAGAGTATAGTTATGAGTAATATGTGCAACTTTGTAAAATTGTTCCTTTTAAAATTAGAGGTCTGAGGTCCTTAGCTTGTAAGACTTTTGATTGCACGGGCTTTTAGACTTATGAAGAGTTTACCCTTTGCATACTAAGCAACCCAATAGCATTATGGACTCCAACCCTTATATCTCTTCAATAATTGGTGGTCACATATATTGCTTTGCTTCCTAGTTTATTTATTACGAAATTGGTTGGATGTAATAGATTAGTTTCCATTGGGCATATATAATTGTGGTGTTAATGCAAATATTATCAGTTTGGTTTGTGGTGGCTCATGGTTTACTTGTTTGCAGTGTCAGTAGTGACTTACTAGCATTCTCGGAAAGAGATCATAGAAGTAGATGAATTAGTTTGTGCGCCCAATTGGGCACCTAGGCATTTAGTTGTCTAAGACATACAGGGCTTTCTCAAGTTATATTGTTTTTGTTTTATCAAGCTCAATTATTGCTCGACTTGTTGCAGAGTCATTCTACACTTGAAAAGGCTGCCATATCTGTCAAAGGGTTGGAGGGTCAGAGCATAAAAGGCTCAGGAACAAAAAATCCCAAACGGCTTCCTGGCAAGTCATCTGTAAAGAGCATGAAAAACAAGAAGCAAATTGTAAAAGATCGACAAAAACTCAATGTAAAGGTAAGCAATGTGGAAGGTTACATTTTTCTGAGTTGAGAGATGGTTAAGAAAGTTAATTTCTTTTGATTAAAATGATGAAATAATAAAGAGTGTGTGTTGTTATGTATGTGATAGCAGGGAGACGAATGCACTATCGTAGTAGTCCCCAACCATTACCCACATCTCCATAGTTTCTTTCCTAAATTGCCGTAATTTCTTGGCTTATGACAACCTATGGGGTCATCTTGCTTGCCACTATGTAATTGTGTGGAAAGACCAAGGGTGCGTCTGTACTAAATAAATTTTTGTTAAAGACAACGGGTATTATTTAACTTTTAGTTTTTTTTTTAGGTTTTTCATCATAATTTTTACATCACATTGTTAGTTGCAAGGAATAAGAGAAGTGTGAAAATAGACACCAAAGTTTTAAAAAGTTCATATAAAATGACGCTAAAGAAAAAAAATTAAGTGAACTTTTTTCAGGTCTGTATTTATGTACTTTTGTGATTCTTCTTGTCAAGATGAATGGTTAATCCAAAAAAATTTACTCAAATCTAGTAAAATTAAGAGCCTCAGTCAAAAAGACCCAAAGATTTAGGCCAAAGGGGGCATTAATTGCAGCATTGCGTTTAGTATTGAGGGAAAAACTAATTGCAGCACTGCAGTGATTCATGAACCACTATATTTAAGGGTATAATTTGGGTTTTTAGTTATGGTCACTTGAAAATAGCACTCCCGCTGTCCTATTTTGTTGGTCCATTTTAACTATTCAGGATATCTTAAAAAAATCATCTATCTTTGTTGGTTTATTATTTTGTTTGTGAGTTCTAACTAATTGAGATCTTTGGAGTTTGAAAAAAGTTTCACATACTTTTTCTCAAAATACGTAGTGTGTCGAATCCCCCATTAAAGGGCACAACTGGCAAGCGACGGAAGGAACATTTTCCTGTATTGTATGAAACAGACAACAAATTTTTTCTATCTTCTATGCAGAAATGTTTGGGATCCTCTTATACGTGATTGACATCCTTACTTGAAGCCAGGGATGTGAACTGCAGAAAGCAAAGTACTGATTTTTGATTTTTGATTTTTGATTTTTCTTGTTTCGAGTAGAAGATGAAAAATGGAGAATCGAGCTTACTTTAAGATTGGAAAGATACCGTTTAGGAATGGCAGTAATAGTTTACAAAAGATATACATGAACTTTCAACTTAATGATGGTGTGGACCATGTGGAAAGAGAACATATAGTTTACGAAAATTGTATCCGAGGATACTGAGACCCTCTCAATGGCGAACTCGTAACAGTGCAATCCACATGAAATTATTTTACTCCATTTTGTTTTCATCCTGACAGTTATTTTAAACTTTTCCCAATTTCCTCATTGGTGCGGTAAAGTTTTCTGTAATTTGGTATCTTTTCTCCCAAAAGCCGACTTCGCTGTAGGTCTTCACTCTTTTGTGTGAAGGTTAAGTGTTTTGTTGCATGGTTCTGTAAAGAAATAACAATTTGGTAGTGCAATGTGATACTTGATCTTTCTTGGTTCAGTAATTTTCTTTCTAATCATATCATTAACCGTACTTGTTCCTCACCTGCAGGAAATTATTGAACCCAAAAGTGAGGTTAGCTCTCAAGGGAAAAAGAGGGGAAGACCAAGAAAACTTGAGATTGAAGGTCCTAAAGGTTTGGTCAATGGTACGTAGTAATTTAAAAGCACAACAGTTTTCTTGGTACTAATTATTCGAAAAAAGAACACTAATCTGCATATTGATTGCAGGTGAGGAGAAAAATGGAGCTGAAATTGCATCCTGTGAAATGATTGTTAAAGATTGTGCAAGTAATGATGCTGAACAATCGACAGTAGCAGACATCTGTCTTCAAGGGATACCGGATCTCAACCATGGTTATCCATCGCCGATTCCAGAAAGACAGTATAACTTAATGGACAACATTTTGGATTCTCGCTTGACCAAGATTGGTAACCAGATAAGTGAAACAATTGTGCGGAAGTCAGATAGGAAACCCAGGAGTTATACATCGAAGAGACGAAATCAAAGGAGCAGGACTAACAATAAATCTCCAACTCAAGGTACGCCATGAAAAAAGTTTCTTGGTGGTTCTGTTTTTTCTTTTTTGTGTGTTATTTTATCTGTCACTGATCTCTATGAAGCAGTGTTCTAAAAGTCGGCTGCCTAGCCCGACTAGTCGGCTCGGTGCCTACTCTCTCTCTCTCTCTCTCTCTCTCTCTCTGGGCGTATGTGTGTGGCTTACTCTGTAATAGGTAGTATTTTTGTTTTACTTCATTCCTATTAAAAGTAAGAAATTAGAAGATTTCTGTATGTGTTACGATTTGAAGTGCTTCATTGTGCTGAGAAAACCAAAGATCAATTAGAATGTCATTGACACCTGAATTGTTTTTCATTGCTGTGTAACTCCCAACTCTTTAAGTTAAACTAAACATGAAAAAGAAACCAATGTAAGGCAGAGAATTCCACATTTTATATGCTTTGAGTTGAAACCATTAAGGCAACAATGACCAATCTGGGAAAATATTTGGGATTTTTGAGTTATGATCTTGAAAATGCATGAGAGATGGTGGAATATGAATATGGTTTCCACTGTCAAACCATTAGGCTCAAGTTTGGGTTGTTTAATAAGGTAGCCAAAAGAAGTATGATTTTATTTGTTAGCTGAAACTGCTTCAACGTTGTGGAAATCCTTTTTCAAATGGCTTTAATTTATTTTGATCTTCTTGCAACTATGGGTGTTATTGCATGTTGTAGATTTTCAAGGTCCATGCGGAGAGAAACCATCTGAACAATTTGAAGATCGACCTCTCTTGATGTGGTATGAATCAAGTAAGTTCCAACAAATTTGCAGGGAAGGTTGTATTGTGGAATTTTTTAGAGATGATTATTACTGCTGCAGTCCTGACCTACTATTAGAAACTAGAGCTTTTTCTCGCAATATTGTTTCCTACTTCGGCCCATGTCAGTTCAGTATTCTCATTTGTATCCCTGGCATGCAACATCATATTAATCACAGTTTGAGTTGCCCATAGCAATTTGAGGGACGATTAGTTACAGTTAGGGCGGTTTTGACTGGTTTTGTTCAATGTGAAATCCATTGATTGTACTTATATTCTTTTATGTTGGTTGTAATCTGTTCTCTGTGCCATGATTTGCTTCCAGCTGCACTATTGACATGGCCCTCGCATATGCTTAGAGGTTTTAACCGACTTGAGTTTTGTCGGCACTAATATTATTACTAATATTTTGGTTAATTCAGCTGTCTTATATGCAGACTGTTGTTTGGGAGAGAAAAGAGTGTTTAGGGTGTTAATTAACCCTAACACAAATGACTCTTATAGTCTTATTTATATTATGAGATGAGATACCACAGTACAAGACTTAGTTAACCAATGTGGGACTAATACTTAGACTAACAATATCCTACCACTCCCCCTCAAGCTGGAGAATAAATATCACAAATCCCAGCTTGTTACATAGAAACTCTATACGTGGTTTAAACAACGATTTGGTGAAGATACTAGCCAATTGAGCTCTCGTAGATACGAAGGGAGCAGTGTTCTAAAAGTCGCTAGTCGCTCCCAGGTCGGATGGCTGCCGACTAGCGACTAGGGGACTAGTCGGAGACTAGTCGGGGACTAGTCGGCTAGATTTTTTATTTTTTTTTAAATATATATTCTCCTTCATCCTTCATAAGTTTTGATTAAGTAGAATAACATAAGTAGCAAATCATCAAATAAAAATATACAATCTGTTTTTTACCTTTTTAATGCCTTAGTGGCAACTAAAACCACAACAATAATAATTAATCCTTAGTGGCAAACCACAACAACAATATACAGTGTGTTAATTTATTGATTTATTCTACAATCTACAGTACGTGGAAACTGTTTTTTAATGTATATTCTACAATCTATAAGTGGAAACCACAAACCACAAATCTTAGCCTCTCGTAATGATAGATAGAGAGACAATTAAATTATTAAAACTGTTTTTTAATGTATTGTACATCATCCACAGTTTTGAGTTTGACCAAAAAATTTAGCAAATTCTGTTTTTTTACCCCAATTTTTCCGATTAGTCGCCGACTTGTCCGATTTTTTTTCGATTCGCGACTTTTCCGATTCGCCGACTTGCCCGATTAGTCGCCGACTAGTCGCCGACTTGAGCCCAACTAAGTCGGCCGGCGACTAAATCAACCGACTAGGCCCTAGTCGACTCGGAGAGCCCCCGACCCCGACTTAGTCGCCGACTAGTCCCGACTTTTAGAACACTGGAAGGGAGTAGCCAACACACCCCGTCTGTCTTCTCTCCTATGTTGCACGGATCCGCCATTTCTGGCGAAGTATCCGTGTGGACACGGGTACGACGCGGGTACGGGTACGACGCGGGTACGGGTACGGGATATGTGTCGGGTGCGGCTATTTTAAATCGGATACTTCTAGTTTCTGCAGATCTGATTTTACAGAAGAAGAAGAAAGAGGAGGAGGAGAAGAGAGGAGGAGGAGGAGATTCGACGTACCTTGACGGAGAAGAGAGGAGGAGGAGGAGATTCGACGTACCTTGACGGAGAAGAGAGGCGTGAAGAACCGAATCACAGATCGACTTGCAGTCCCCGACTCAGAGAGCAGCGAGGAAGACGATGATGACTGTTCGATTTCTTTTTTCTTTTCTTTTTTCTAAGCCGTTGGATGGAGATGAGGATTCAACGGTGGTTGCCTTTAAAAAATTGAAGTGACTGATGGGGACTTCTTTTTTTTACTTTGTTGGCAAAGTGCTGTAAAGTAAGTGCAGCCTATTTACTTTTTCGGTGGATCTAGAAGCAATGGGACTATTTTTCTAAGGTTTTTATTTAGTTATTTAGTTTATTCGTGCCCCTACTATGTCCGTGTCCCTTTCTAAGAAATCCCATGTCTGTGTCTGTGTATGTGCTACATAGCTTTACACCATTCTAGCTAATAGATTGAGTGTTGGATTTCATCAAATGGTATGAATGTCATCATAATTAGGTCAAACGATGTAGAACGCATTTCGTGTTCCTCTTCTTAAGGTATGGTATAACTTGTTTTCCAATAAGTAATTGTAGGATACGTATCGAGTTGGAGTACACGAATATATCATAGGGTAGTGTTGTATTGTAGGATTTCTATACAAAAAGGGGATATTGGGTGGGATGTTTATAGCTTTGGAAGGAGACGATACGAAGCGTAGAATACGCATCCCATATCATAGCTTGTTGACAACTATGAACTGGTGGTGATATTCAAGAAGAGCATGGCAAGGCTGAGTTGATACCTTGAATCTTATTTTCCAGTCTATGTGTATACTTCATATATTACTCCGTATAATAGAGTTAGTCAACAATGATATTGAATATCATTAGTAATTTGAATATCATGGAATGATGATGCAAGCAATTGGTGGTAATCACAGGTATCTTCTAGCCTGTCTACGCAAATATGAAAAAGAAAGTTGTGAGTCACACGGTAACATAATAACCAAGAACAGCAATGAAAGGATCAGCTGAATATGGTGATTGACAGACAACGAGAAATCAGGATTTTTCAGGAATTCATGTTTTCATAAACTAAATGCGTATCAATGTAAATGTATGGGGGCTAAGAATTGGAATATTGACTTGGAAAATTTGCAATTTCGCCTATGGTTGGTGATGGTGTCGGTGCCCGGACGTGACTCAAACGCCACCAAGAATCTACGGTGTTGGTGCCCGGACACGTGTCATGGACTCTGAGCGGCATGCATGACGTCATCTATCAGGGATGGGTAGGGTGATGTCACAGTGTTCGTGACTGGCACGGACTTGCATGGGGAGCAAGTACAGACTCACTATAATGCCTAAGGGATAAACCAAAGGGTGGTAAGCCGTTTCTAGTCCAGAATAATGTAGTTACCTTTCTCTCTCCCTGTCTCTTAGGCATCGGACTGCCCTCCAGCTGATCCCAGCTGGACGGCGCTAACTGGTTCCCAGTTTTGCAGACGGAACCAAGGAAGACGAAGGAGAGTAAGTTTGGATCTGACCCAAGGACGGATGAACGGATAACCAAACCACACCCCACACTATGTTTAGAATCACTGAGTTTTAGTTTGTTCTCCACGTTATACTGGGCAATCTATGCTCTGTGTGTGGCTACACTGTGTTGGATTATCTTTTTTTCATGTGCTTATATCAAAGAAGTATCACAAGACTTCTGACAGTCTTATTTTTTATTTGAGGTGCTTCTTGTGCCGGAGAATCCGTAAGATGATGTCGTAAAAATCCTAGTTTTGTTCCTCTTGATGTAACACCAAAGAATTTGGGTTGACTTTTAAACATAGAAATGAAACTAAAGGACCAAGTGGAATCCTCCAGTACATACTCGTTGTGGATTCTAACTATCATGGAAAATGTTGTCGTTATGATCTTGAAAAGTGTATGAGAGATGGTGTGGTCCATGTGGAATACGAATATGATTTATTTGTATCCTGGAAAATGATTTGTCTATTACGGTGGGTAAATGTAGTTTGAATGTAGTATGATTTATTGATTTTCTTGCCCAGCAGAAACAACTACATTACATTCCCGTTTAACGGCTTTAGTTTGTTTTCTGCTTGTTGCAACCATGTCTTTTTTTTCCCCCCACATTGTAGGAACTCAAGAAGCATGCATAGACAAAGCATCTAATGAGTCTAAAGACCGACCTCAGTTGATGCGGTGTGAAGGAGTGAACCCTCCATACAGTGTGGATGACTCAGGTAAGTTTCTATAAATTTGCATTGATGGCTGTATCCTTCAATGGTTTTTTAGGATGATTGTATTATTATTTGCCTTATTAGTTGGCTATTTCAACTTCTTTGTATAATTACTATTTTCACCTTTCCTTTTTAGAAATATCCTTGGACTTGAATGTCCTTCAAAGTGCTGATGCTAGCGATGGACCAGATGAAAGTGCAATGCGATCTCCTGCAATTGCTTCCTGTGGTAAGAATGTGTCAGAAAAGGATAAAAACTCGCCTTTTGAAAAGCGCTCCCCGATTTGGGGAACCCTTGAACATATGGAAATATTTCAAAAGATGCCACAATATCCACACTTTAGTCCTTTGGTTACGTCTAAGGAGGATAGTCGAGAAGGGTTAGCTATAGGACAGATGGTGATATTTTCCAGTGTGGTGGAGAAGATATCGAAATTGCAATTTAGCGATCCTAGAAACATAATCGATAGCAGTTTGGAAACTCTTTCTGAATTGGAAACGCATGGGTTTGACGTTCGCCCACTAAGAAGACGTCTAAATGAGTTGCTATCAAAGAAAGAAAACCAGGGACAGCTTTTGGAAAAATCGAAAGGAGTTGAGACGAGGATCGCGGAGCAGTGTCTTGAGAAAAGAAAAATTGGTGATGAGATTCGTGAGATCAATAAGAAGATGGAGGAGTTACAAGAAAAGCTTGCATTGGCTATATCCATGGAGAAGATGACTGATTGTGAGATTGATAGATTGAAATCGGAAATGGGTGTCATAGATCAAGATCTTCAGAATACCCAGCATGATTTTGAAAAGTTAGCTGCAGCCCCGTGGTAAGTGGCATGTTTTACCTTTTGGTCTCTTTTGCTTCGATGTTTTTAATTCTGGGATACGTCAATCAGAATGATCATCGTAAGTAAGCTAAGTCTTTGCTTTTTATGTTACAATTATGTACTCCAGCACTCCTATGCTGCGTGCCTGTAATTGCACTATATGTAAGGGTAAACTATGTTTGCACTTTCTTGCCAACTGATTAAGCTGTTGGAAGTAGGCCTGTCAGAGGATCGAAGATCCAAGATTATTCAAATCTGGCGAATGTCAGATCAAGTTCGGATATCTCTAAATGGTACGATCCAATCCGAAAACAAATCATTTTCATACTTTTGCTTTTCCCTAATAGTGTGATGAGACATTGCTAGAAAGAAGTGCTATCAATGTACTGAGTCCAGCTCCTCTCCAATTTTGGCCCGGATTTTTTTTTACAATCCCCCATTATAATTGAGACCATTCATTTTGTTTAGCTAGTTGAGAACATCAAGGTTTTGTTCAGTTTGAGTTTTGAGGGAGGGTTTTTGGGGTAATGAGAGAGAGAGAGAGATTTTTTTTTGGAGACCGTGCAAGGTGGGTCTCGAGACCCAAACCGAACAAGGTGTATAAATGAACATCATACATTCGCTTTGTGCTCTTTGGCTCTTAATTCTCTTCTAGTTTAGGACTCGATTGATAACCAAACTTCTAGTGACACAACTGTAGACACTTGGGTTTTGCGATGATGGAGAAAATTACACTCTCCCATTGGCTGTTCATGATGTGAATAGTCGGCGCTCCGGGAGAAAACGACTTATGCAGAATCGGAGATGAAATCATTTGTGCCCGATGATGGAAAATGATTTACCTCAAAAAATATTTTCCTTACTTTTGTGGAACCAAGCAACAAAAAATGAGGAAAATCTTTTGCGTCGAAACAAACAGTGCCTAAAAGTACACTTTAATTGTGGAATCCCACGCATGACGTTAATTTGTACTAAAGCAGCAGTTAAATACTCCCTCTGTCCCATTTTAAGTGTCCACTATGGGAATTTGTGCATTTTCAAACCCTAAAAAATTATGTTTCTCTTTATAAGTTCTCTTTATATTCTTTACACCAAATTAAAGTGCTCATTGAGCAATCACTTTAATTTGGTGTGAAAAAAGATTTAAAAAATTGTATTGAAATACGTATATTTTTTTACATCAAAGAAAATACATGTTTCCCTGAGGATACTTAAATTGGGACGGAGGGAGTAAGAAACTCTGAGATCATTATTCTATTCTGGTTGTGATCACCGTAACGGAATGATGTGAGCTTCTCTTTTATCTTAACAAGCACTTCACACATGCTCAAATATCGATCGTCATACTAGTTAAAATTGATCGTCAATAGCTTTTGATAAAATAAGTATTGCGCTCATGATTATGCTTTCGGATTATGATTATAATCACGCAATTACAATTATAAATTTTATCGGCAATCATGTTGATATATACTGTATTATTTTTGTACATCAAAATCGTTAACCTCAACAACTACCATCGTCAGTCGCGGCCATCAAGTTTTGAAATGTTTTTTTTTACTCATAATCTATTACTATTACTTTTTTTTGCACTATTTGTATTGAGTAGCAACACTTTAATTATTCTCTTATCCTCATCATTTGGCTTCTATCATACTTCTCAGTCCTTTGGTCTATGAGGTTATTATACTTGGCTCAGTCCTTTGGTCTATGAGGTTATTATACTTGGCTCAAACTGTTCCATAAATTATACTATCGATTGCTGCCGATATCATCTCAGCTATCCATTTTTGGGGTGCTTTTTAATGATTTTGTATCATTTATTTTGCAATAGTCACTAATCAAATTCCTTGGAATCCGTTATTGTCATAAAATAGTTCTTCAATATCATCTTCAAGGGCAAGCCCCGCAAGCTCTTGCTTGTTAAATATCGTGGGTCCCACTATAGAATTTTAAGGGATGACAATGAAAAAGCTATAATTTGAATTTTCTAGAATGCCCCTTGCTTTTTAAAATTAAATGAGAATGCACATTCTCCTATGCATAATTTTTTTGAAAAGGCATTAAGGGAACTTTGACAGTCAATTTCAAATTGGACAAACATTTTGGGACGTGTAAAGGTCAAAAAGTGGACAAACAAATTGGGACGGAGGGAACATCTATTTGGATGGGAGACAATCAATCTGTCATTCCTTTATCTTTTCCTCAAATGCATTGGGATTTTTTGTTAGAAAATAATTTTAGTTGTCAAAATTTGTCAATGCATATAAACAAAAAGCATTTAGGGGTGTTCCACTAAGGGTGTTTTTAAAACAAATTCACTTTCACAGTTTTTTATGTGATTTATTGTGAGAGAATGACCTGTCTTGATTTTTGAAAAAAACTATTTTTTGTTAGTGGAACAAAGAGAGGATAATGTTTTACGTTTCATTCGTTTTAGTGTATGCATTTTGGTAGTAATTTGTGATCGTTTCTGTTGCAGGCTCTGCAGAATCAGCAGACTGTTGATTATCCAAGTTTCAAGCTTGTAATCGTTGGCAAAGGCGGAACATAACCTGTTTTGTTGCTGAAAAAACGTGCCGTAGAAAGGTGGTTGAAGGATGATTTCGTTGACGGGCCGTTGTTTAGGATTTCGATGAAAAGAACATAACCTGCATTTCACATGAAGTAGTATGTATGAGACCATCTCCAGCTTGGGTAATGATCTCAGTAAAGGCTTCATTTGGTATGAAGCAGTCCAATGCCTGAAGTTCCAATAAATTGCATTTTCTTAAAATCTGCGAGACATCTATATATCGCCTTCCACGATTAAAAAAACCTTTTCCATAGCCAAATCCGGATAATCTTAATATGCCTCTATAGCCCCGAGTAGAAATTCAAAGCAAAATATTCTATCTGTGCACTAGTTCGAATTTTTTCTAAGTGTCAGAGAGCAGATGTTAGAACTGTGAGGTGCTATTCCATTCCCATATAACACTGTACTTATGGGTCACATCTACGTTTTTTGGACATTTATCTCCCCTTCTGAAAAGAGCAATCTGGGAGGCAAATCCCGGTTCCTTGTCTGCAGCACCACCAACTCCGCTGAATTCAACACTGTAGTTGTGCCTTGCGGCAAGGTCAGAAGCCCAACGGCCAAACTGCTCACGAGTCCACTCAAACTTGTGGTCGTGGTTACGGAACTTACAAGATTGTGAATGGTTATTATCGTCAGGATCCTCCTCTAGGATTTGGGGAGTAGACCCCTGGAGTATCACATTGTACTCATAGTTTGGTGTGGAGACAATTAGAATCCTCGGACAGAAGTTACTTAGCACAATGTCGCCGAATAAATGTGCTTGGTCTTCCTCCATGTGCTCGATCACCTGTTAATTATCACAACAATGACCAATGTAGGAACCAATGAAAGAAGAAATCATGCATAACATTGAGTTACCAAAAAATTCATCAAAAAGGTAAAGGTAAGTGTAAAGGAAACAAATGCAAGAATCTTCAATGGAAAGTCTAGTGATGGTACCCAGTCTGTTCAAGGAACATCATGCAGAAACTGAGAGAGTCTGTTCTTCGAAGGGTGAAGCTAATAACCAGCTCAACAGACATCCATCAAAAAGGCAATTTCTCTACTAGCATTCTGATTGGAATTGGTAGGGTTTTAATACACAGCCCAAAGTTCCTAAAAAAAATTTACATAGTCCAAAAGGCACTGAAGATGGTCTTCTAAATGATGTCTCACAAGCCTAGTCCAAGTAACTAGCAGTAAACATCAGTCCCAAGAGCAATGGACAATGGACAATTTGCATGACTGCAAATAAATGCAACATCAAATCACACACGGGTACCCCCAAGAAGCACGGACACTTTAACACTGGACACTTTCCTGACCTCCGCTGGCAATTTGGCAACACTTTTTTTCGGAACCCGCTGGATATGATCTACATTTTTTGGAACACAACTAGGAGAATGCATTTTCAAACATTTATGAAATGAATGCATCATGTGGATTACAAAATTTATGATGCCACCCTCTTTGGCAATATACTTCAATCACCTTTCAGACAAAATTCCATATCCAGTCTCTTGCACAATTGATCAACTGAAAGGACTCGATGAATTCATCAAGATCTTTTGTTCACATAGGGTACTGACTGACTCAAGAAAATGATATTCTATAATTGTAACCTATGTAGCACTGACACGGGCATGGACGGGGTAAATGGGATTTCAAAAAAAGGGACACGGACACGGCAAAAATCAATAAAATAAAGTAACATTCATTATATACCAATGGAAAATATAGTTATGTATAAGCATGAAGCTTCAATATATATAAACAAACATCATACATGCATCATATTGCACTTTCAACCCAAAATATTTTAAGGAATACATATTTAGCCCCAAAAAAATTTAAAAAATTGCATATTTAACCCCTGCCGTATTCCCAAAAGTGTCGTCCCCCGCGTGTCCCGTGTTGGACACTAGGATACGCCGGCCTCTAAGAGTGTTGGTGCTTCATAGATTGTAACCTATCTAGCATCGACACAAGGATGTAACACGACATCGACAAGACACTGCTACTGATACTGTGACACGTATATTTCAAAAAATAGGAGCACACGACACGTTGGGGGACATGTTTCCAAAAGTACTTTATGTATAGCGTCATATGAAAAAGAAAAGAAAAAAAAAGAGAGAAGAAGAAGTAGAAGAAGAGGCTGTGAAATAGTGAATATGTAACACTATATATACTTTCAATCATGTTTATCATTACATCAATAACAATAGTATATTAACCAAAAAGCATTTCATCATTAATGGTCTTTATAATTAATAAACAATCAACCCGTAAGGTCAGTAACACAAAATAATACGGGTCCATTAAGTTTAAATTAGAGTCAGTAACACAAAATAATAAGAGTCCCTTAAGTTTAAATTAGAGTCTACGTGTGGCAACCCAATCCATCCCACATCAGAAAAATATCGAAAGTTAATTCGATATATAAGGAAACGCAAGCAGTTATGGTAACTCGAGGTTAACCTTTTGAATCATTTGTTTAGGCTAAAGGTTAGAAGGTCAATTGGCGCATGTCGTTACACTACGACTCTACTATTTTGGTTAACACCCTCGATGTGTTTTGCGAGTATCCCAAGAGTGTCTGGAACAATTTTTAGAGCAACTTCAGAGTATCCAAACGGAAAAAGTCGAGAAAAAATTGGACACGTGTCCGAAGAGTGTCCAGAGAGTGTTGGTGTCTGAAACTGGGTGGGGACCTCCGACGAAGTGTCCATGCTAACTATTATTCACCAGTTATTTATTTTTTATAGGTGACATCACGCAAAAATACCATTTACAGGCCTCACATACCCTAGGACTCCATCACTAAGGTTATGAGCATAGTTGTCAAAACATGAATCAAATCAAGAATCAAGTGTCCCCTTTTGAATCACGAAACACTCAGACTCGATTTGATTTCTAGATTGTGTAGAAATATAATTTATGCCTTTGGATGGCAAAAGTATATCATAAAAGTAAATTATTCCAGGCATAAATCCATAAGAAAATTGTCTTAGGTGACGAATTCAAGATCACGTGATCCAATAGGGAAGACTGTTTGCTCTTATCACAAAAGATGTAAATCAAATGACTACTCCCTCCATCTCATAAAGAATGTCCAAAATTGATATCTACACCTTCCAAAAAATTATCTGTATTTTGTAATTATAATACTTTTAGAATTTACGACATTCTACTCTATTTTTATAGAAAATTATTCAAATATCCATTTTAAGGTCTTTAGGATTGTTATGTGCAATCTTAAGCGTGAGTTTATGGACCAAAAAATTAAGGTACATCATACAAGAATAAATACACAACAACATAAATTTCAGTAGAAACTTTTGTATTTCGCACCAAAACTGAAGTCTATCTATACCTATTTAAAAAAGAACTTTCCCAACCAACATAATGAAAAATAACTAAAAATATTTAAAACATTATGTTTTAATTCTTTTACCTTCATCAAATGGATGAATAATAAAACATCTGCAGATCATTTAATCCTATTACTCTCCTCAAAAGGCTTTCAATACTCAAATTGCCACACTTTCAGTTATCCCGCTAGATGACTTCAGATAATTCCTTTTGCAAGTGATACATGCTATTATGCTAATAAAGTACATCGTTTTTGGGTGTATCAAACCGAACAGTATAATACATATCTGAATCATAAAATTTTCGTTCTAGAACGATTCACCTACAGATACAAATCCACAGCTTGGTGTATAAAATCGGATCATAAGATACATATAATGAAGGGCATGGTTCTGATAACAAAGGTTATGAGATTACAGAAAACGGGAAATCCAATTTCATTAAAACTACAATGTTCATGTGTAAAACTAAAGAGTTACTTCATAGCATGCAATTAAAAGCAAGGAAAGGTCGTAAGAGTACCCTTCAATGCATTTATTAAAACCAGCTCTAAATCTAATCAGTATTCTTAGATCAGAAAGAGAACCAAGTACCTCTAAGCAAGTGCCAATGTCAAAGCCATATAACCTAGAGTCAAAAATGGTGATGGAACCATAATACAGCAGCACAGATTTGACAACAGTACTTGACGCAGTAGCATTGGAATTTGTACTTAGTTTTGAATGGAGTATCTGCATAATCCATAAAGAACAATAGCTGTAATAAGATTTGAAGCACAACAAGTGAACCATTCTACGAAAGAATTACTAGTTTAAATCAACCATACACATGCCATTTTATAAACAAAGATGGAAAGAAAGTTGCACTATGACTGCTCCTACACTTTACAGGAAACAAATAAATTGGGGTCAATCCAAACCAAGAAGATTCTTATCCTATGCGTGCAAATGAACACGACTTCATCACCATAGGCTCGTAGCTACCGAGTCCAAAACCATCCCTAAAAGTGTACGTGGAATAAATAAATGGAAACCAAACAATTAGTACTGTGCCCCACACCATGTCTCAAGCAGATATGGAGACGGCCAGGGCTGCACCAAAGTGATGAATGAGATATTGGGCACAAATTAATTTGTGATTATGATTTGTGCCATGTGCTTTATAATTTCCTTCACCAAAACCATCCCTAAAAGTGTTCGTGGAATAAATAAATGGAAACCAAACAATTAGTACTGTGCCCCACACCATGTCTCAAGCAGATATGGAGACGGCCAGGGCTGCACCAAAGTGATGAATGAGATATTGGGCACAAATTAATTTGTGATTATGATTTGTGCCATGTGCTTTATAATTTCCTTCGGTTACTATTGATGGAAATCTGAACAACAAGAAGAAGAAGAAACTAGATCTAAACTTAAAAAAATTGACCTTTGCAGCACGTGCAAGACTCTTTTGGGAAAGATCAACACCAACAATTTTCTCCAGAGATGTCGGGCATTCTAGCAAGGATTCCAGTAAACTTCCAGAGCCACATCCAAAATCAACCTGCAACAAAACCAGAAATCAAACTTAAACCTTAAGATCAGTTTTGAATTCTGAACAAATCAACAAAGGCTAAGCCACAAACCAAAGAAGAAGCACAAGATTCTTTAATATGTTGGACTGCATAATCTACACGTTGCTTTGACAAAGGGGGACTGAATAGAGCCTGCTCCATTCTGTCCTCCAAGGGTTCTGTCACCTGCAACAGAGTTATGGTGCACTCTAAGCTGCAGCCTCCTGCCATGTAAACATGGAAAAAGTAACTTGAGTAGGGGACAAAATTTTGTACACTGTCCAGTGAAGTGAAATGCATGTTTATCCTGTCCCGAACCAGGTATTCAAGTAAACCTCCAGTCCTCCACATTCATCCACAATATTTTCTTTATCAAGTGATTCACGTTTCCATTATCCTAGTAGTATATGTCATAGACTCTTATATATGTACAAGCTATAAAGTACCGGAATCGTACGCTCAACCCTCAGTTAGGGTTACCAGTTATGGGATCCGTGTCCAACATGTTTTGTTGGATATTCACCTGACAATCACAATTTGTAATATGTATTTACCATGAACTATGGATAGAACACCTATATTATGCATGGAGAGGCAAAAGGCTCATTGTAGACACCGGGACAAATAGAAAAAAGAAATATATCAACAATTTTACTGAATATGCCTAGTCCCTGTGTCCTTAAACTGAAAATTAGATGGATCTGACAATTAGACATATCTTCCCCTGACACCTATACTGGAATCATGTAACATAGCTTGTAATTGGACGAGAGGACATTACACACTAATCACGTGGTGGATAATATTGATATTGCCAACTTTTGCACAAAGTAAGGGCGACGAACTTAACTTGCTGCTCAACAAGGAATTCTGTGACAAAAAATATGGCAGAGAGAAGTTATATCTATTTCTGAATAATAAAAAAAGTTACAATACTCAAGCTTAAATACAGAAGACCTGTAAACTTGTACCTAAAATAGAATATTACAACGAGAGATGATTACACCTAATCTATACCTTACATAGAAGACCCCAAAGGGAGATGATTATAATATTATCACCAATCGATTCTATGCTTAAAATAGAAGATACGACAAGAGATCACGATACATATACATTCACACCCTCTAAAGAGATATGATTACGATATTATCACGAGACGATTCTATGCCTAAAATAGAAGATACGACGAGAGATCATGATACATATACATTCACACCCCCCAAAGAGATATGATTACGATATTATCACGAGACGATTCTATGCCTAAAATAGAAGATACGACGAGAGATCATGATACATATACATTCACACCCCCCAAAGAGATAATGACACGATTCTATGCCTAAAATAGAAGATACGACGAGAGATCATGATACATATACATTCAAACCCCCCAAAGAGAGATGATTACAATATTATCTCGAAACGATTCTATGCCTAAAATAGAAGATACGACAAGATCACGATACATATACATTCACACACCCTCAAACTCAGGATGCGAGAACATAGAGCATTGAGTGTTTGCCAAGTAGAAAGCGGAAACGAGCAGTAGTGTGGGTCTTCATAAAGAAGTCAGCCAACTCCAAACTAAATAGTGCAAAGAGAGGTTTTCCCAGAGATGTAATAGGGTCGTCGGAGATGCTAGGGTACCGGCGAACCGCGTTCAAAGTGAGATGATGAAGACTAGGGGTGTGCACGGGTCGGGTTTGTGCCTCACACGTCACCCAACACAATAAGTTCGGGTCTAAAATTATCTCACCCGATTTTGAACCGAACACGCATTGGAACCGACTAAATCGGGCTACTCAGGTAGTGGTCGGGTTATTCGGGTCTTACCTTAGAGGAAGAAAAATTTACATATCTAAAGATGAAAAGAAAACGTAGACGATTTTGGAGGAAGAAGGCTGGAGATGGGGAAGAGAATACGGTGGTCGTGCCCTTGAGCTTTTCTGCCATGGACCTTTACTACGTAGTGCACGAGAGAGAGAGAGAGAGAGAGAGAGAGAGAGAGAGAGAGAGGAGGAGGAGGAGGAGGAGGAGGAGGAGGAGGAAAGTAGAAGCGAGAGAACATTTAAAGCCATATAGAGTATATTGGTTAAAGAGGAAAAAAACCGTTATAGAGTCATAGCTACTATAAATTACAAAAGATTGGGGTTGGAGATGGGATGGGAAAAGATATTAATAAAGAAAAAAAGAGATGCATGGTCTCCTTTTTGTTGAGTTTCCCACGAATTCTGACTCCTTTTGTACCTATTCCCATTTTCCAATAGGTAATGAAGTGTACTTGTTCGGCTGTAGAGTGAAAAGCGTGTACAGAAGTGAGAACGGCTATGTATATGTGTGTATTTATGTTGAGGATATATATACACGGGTAGGGTCGGGTTACACGGTTTGGGCAAAGGTCAATCCGCCAAGCAACCCAAAAACCGAAATTTACTTAAAATCTAACCGCTATCCAACCGACCGGAACTTCAAAACCGCCCGAAACCCTTCGGGTCGGCAGGTGGGTTACTCGGGCGGGCGGTTTTTGAGAGTAGAAATGTTGAGGCAGGAAGCTGAGAAGCCAGAACATATGCAAACAGGTGCAGAGTAGAGGAAGAACCGATGCAGATTCAAATGCAGACGATTCAGATTCAAATGCTGATTCAAAAGATGCTGATTCGGATTATGGTTGAGAATAAAGAGTGTCGTAGAGATTTCTGAAGCAAAGGCAGAGAAACAAAACTAGAAATTAGAGAGACAGAACTACAGAGATGTGAAATCAGAGAAAAAGAGCCTGAAATATCATGAAACGTTTCTGAGAAGATACAAAGGAACTGTCTTACATCTGTGCGCCTAGCGGACGGTGGCGAGGCTTAGGCCGTCCACCGGAGAGCGAAAATCCGACTGGCCTAGATCTTATGGCTCTAATACCATGTGACAAAACAAATGGGAGAGAGAACTAGTACGTAATTCTGAATAATAACAAAATGTTACAATAGTCAACCTTAAATAGAGAAAACCTAGAAACCTATACCTATAATAGAAGATTACAAAGAGATATGACTAGGGCTAATCCATGCATTAAATAGAAGATCACAAAGAGAGATGATTACGATATTATCAAGAAACGATTCTATGCCTAAAATAGAAGATACGACGAGAGATCACAATACATATACATTCACCCCCTCCAAAGAGAGATGATTATGATATTATTATGAAACGATTCTATGCCAAAAATAGAAGGTACGACGAGATTACGATACATATACATTCACATTCTCACCATATTCTTGGTGTAGTTAGCTGCATAATGTGATAAAACTTGATGAAGTCAACAAATTAGGCGATGACCCACCTGGAGTTAAAACTGGAAGAATTAAGGAAGAATCACGAGCCGAAGCTAGAATCAAATCTTGAGGAGGGGATTTCATATAGAACCTTGCAGACTGACCAACAGACATTTGTGTCACAACTGATTCAAGGCAGGAAATCACAGAACCAGACCCTATCTCAAACTCGAAATCTTCAGTGCTTTCAATAAGTTCTTTCCCATGTTCTCCGCCAGTAACTAAACATATTGAATAGACTACAGATACCAACGACCCATTAGATGGAGAGACTCCAGAATCTGGACCTTTGATGTCTGTGGAGCCCACCGTATCTCCCAGCTGATTTACACAAGCTGGATCTAACACTCTATCTTCCGCTTGAACCCCAATGCTTTGCCAATGAGTGTACACAGATACAGCGAGAGAAAACTCTTTAATGAAGATTTGGGAATCAAATTGGATGTCAAGAATGTCTCCACAAGAGGTCAGCTCCTCTAAATCCATATCTAGTTTCTTAAAATATTTGTTCAACCATGAGAGAACTCTCAAAGAAGCATTCTGGAAGGCATCATTCTGCTTCTTAAAGGATTGTTTTGGTGAACACTCAATAATCAAATCTTGACACCTGGAAAATATTTTTACTTCACAACTAAAAGTCTCTCTGGATCCAATGGGTACACTACCACTGATATCATTTGCACCTTTGTTTATTACTTGGTTGCCTGACTCAGTAACCTTCAACTTCTTCTGTGATCCAGGAAACTCTGTCAATGATTCCAGGGGATTACTTACGATAGAGAAGACAGGTTCAGATAAACGGTGCTGACGGCAGAATGTACAGAGGAGATCTCTTGGAAATGAACCCCTCCAATTGGTTCGCGAAGTGAATGCTCCAGGCAACTCTGCTGCAAGTACTGCATCTCTAGACAACTTGTAAAGCCCACAAGGTGTTTTACTTAGAAGTAGCCTGCAAAACGTGAAGTGTAACCTCAAACAATGCAAATCTGAATATATTTAGTGGCTCACAAGGTTCATATTGGTGAAAGCATCATATGAGGAGAGATTATAACCTCACCATACAAGACACTGAATGTATTTCCAAACAGGATGATAAAGCAGGCAAATTCCACAACACCAGCACGTTACAAATGACAATGGCACATGCCGGTGGTAACCAGCATAAAGGGATGACGCTACAGCGCAAATTTCAGGAAAAAGTCAACCTTCTTGAAGTATCAGTATCAGAAATCTTATTAGCACTGGTCACTAGCTTTATTGTTCTGCCTTTTTAACTGATAAAAACAGTTTTTGCCACTTTTTCCCTCAAAGTTACAGGGGTATCAGATAGTATAAAATGCACTAAGATTATGTGAGAATTAATGCAATACCGTAAAACTGTAGTCATATTTTCTTATGAAAAGAATTGAAATGACTAACTTGTTACTTGTTTTTTTTACTGGCAAAGGAAAATTTCATCATCATAACATAAAAAATGAAATAGAGAACACTAGGAAAAGAAACATTGAGAGAGTTTCGAAGAGTATTAGGACAGAGCATTGAAATGATTAACTTGTGAATGACAGCTGTTATTCAGCTTAGCTTTAATACAAGAAAAAGAAACAGCATGAAATAAGGCTGCTCTAACCTCGAACTAATTTTCATCATTTTGATCGATCATTAAGACATGACAAACTCACTCACTCTCATTGCTCGGCCTTTGAGAAAGTCCCAAGTTCAAGTTTTTTTGGTTGCCAATCAACTTCAAAGAATCATTGAAGCACATGCTTTGGCTAAATAACTTACCCGAAGTATGAACTATTTGGTGGTGAAGAGTGGTGAAAAAAAATGAGAACATAATACCCTTTATAAAGCCTAGTAGCCTACAACCCTCTGAAGCATGGATACTCTATTTTGGCCTCCGTATCACGTATCATGCGCATATCGGATACGGATACGCTCTGGATCCGTTATTTAAAGTGTCCAGAATTTAAATTTATTTTTTGGTATTAGGATACGTTTTGGATACGCGTGGGGTACATATGTTATTACTTGAAATATGAAATATGTGAGTTAAAAGCGTCATTAGGGCTTTATATGTATTTTTTTCCCCAAAGCAAATCGATTGGCAGAGATAAAAGAACGATCGACTTAGAACAGCAACCTCTGTGTGTGTGTGTGTGTGTGTGTGTGTGTGTGTGTGTGTGTGTGTGTGTGTGTGTGTGTGTGTGTGTGTGTGTGTGTGTGTGTGTGTTCATATACACTGTACATATACTTGAATATAGCAGAAAAATAATATATATTATATTTATTTTTATATTTTTTATTTAACGTATCCCCAAACATATCCACTGTGTTTGGTTCACATTTCCAAAAAAATTTCCAAAAAGATTCCTTCCCCATCTCTCATCTCTCCAATCATTAATCACTTTTCCCTCTCTACTCATATCCTTCCATCCAATCATTATTTTCATTTTTCTCTCTATCTCTCTCCAATCATTACACATCTCTCTAATTATTACTTTTTCCAAAAACTCATCCAAACACTATCTCAAAAAATTTCTCAAAAAATTTCTTCTCAAAACTCTAAACCAAACACAGTGATCGTATCCGACTTTTTGGAAAAATCATATATCCGCGTATCGTATCGTATCCGTATCCGTGCTTCATAGTACAACACAATAGTTTATATTGACAATACTAGAGACTGGAGATGCAACGAAATGAAATTCAGGAGATGATTGTACAGATGTAGCTGAAACATGTGGTTCAAGCATAGTTTTATGTATAAAAGGTGCAAACGACTTCTAGAGCACAAGACCTGTAATATGTGCGCAAGGACACATCTTCATAGATGAGGTCACTAGACTTCCATTTGTATCCAATAGATGCCAAAATTGCATCACCATATATAAGCTGGCCAGATAAGTAACTTCCTCTTTTATTTAAGGATCCTTTGGGATAAACAGATTCTGTTGAGTCTAGAAGTCCTGATGACAGATCCCCCAGACATGACTTGGGTGCACAGAAGTACAATCTCATCTCTGACGAAGCTTTGCCAACAGTCCTGCAAAAGAAATGTGCAGTTTCTTCAAGTAAATAGATGTTCATAGAGGACACGTCATTCCACCAAGGCAAGGGACTTAGGTATGGAAATTCAAGTCAGCTTTTCGATCCCCAACCTGTCATGACCCATCGTAAATGTTTGGGCCAAACCGAAATGCGGTAGAGCAAGTTTACAAAAAAAGATGAACTAGAATTTTGTTCGATCATCAACAAATCAGAGAGTTTCAGCCTATGCTGCCTCCATCTGACCTACCCTTGTTTATCTTCCTCACAAGGGAGACTCTCACTACTCTCTGTATTCTTCTCCCTCTCCTTGTCTAGTCTAGCTATTAGTATTTTAAGCCCAGTTATTTACCCGAGTTTTTCCAAATATAAAGGATGTTCCCGGTGTTGTCGTGAACATTTATAGGCTTATAGCATAGCATGATGTGTATGTTCATCAACTACACGCATATGCATGTGTTACACACACTGACAGGAACTCTCTGCTTTCTTAATCGTACTATAGGTATTCTTACTCCCCTACTAATCAAGCCGAGGAATCATACTATGCGGAAGAGGACTCAGTCTTCCATTACATGGTTCTTCCTGACACAAGTTCGAGTCGAAGAAAAGGACTCAATCCCTCAAAAAAGGAATTATTTAGTTAGGGTTTACATCCGGGCACCAGTCCCATGCCCAACCTGTTCACATCCCTCATCCTCCTTCGGTATTCCAAATATAATTATTCATGCTAGAGGCTAGGTTCCAGATATAGGTTTCACAGTTCCAGACATGGTTTCGTTCTATGTTTGTTAATCTTTAATGAGAAAGATGTGAGTTCATGCATTGTTGAATACCCATATGTGATCCCACGTACATTGTATAGATGCATTAAATCCAAGAACAGACATCATCAACTATGGTCTTGACACACATGTAAGACTAATAAATCTAAAATGACTGTAAGTTTGCTAATGAGCCACAGCTATGTCAATACACGTTGGTCCAGTGACTCCAGTTGTATTCTCAGGTAAAACATGTAATTGATCAGCTTCAAAAGCAGAAAATAAGTGGAACAGTCCTCTGGATCAGCTTCATGTCAATATGGCAGTTACATAGGTGAAATCCCACCAAATGGCACCTTAATGGATCCAATAAAATTGGGGCAAAAATCATGAGGGAGTGTATTCAGAAAAAGTGAAAATTATCTTGAACAATAGGCCGATTCTAACTACACCCTGTATTTAGAAAACGTGGAAATCCTCTTCAACAATGGACCGATTCCAACTACACCCCTTCATTTCTCTTGACAACCCACACCCTCTCTAAGGGGTCACTGTCACAATAAGGGGGAGGGTGGAGAGAAATAAGGTGGTGTATCCAGAGTGACCCATAAGCTAAGTAGCCCGGACACTTCGTCGGAAGTCAGGTACCGGTGTCACCGTGTCGGACACCGACACTCTCTAGACAGGTGTCCGACATTCAAATCAAAAGTGTCCTATTTTTTCTCAATGTTTTTAGGTTGGAGACTCCGGGGATACTTTAAAAAATGATCTGGATATTCTAGGGTCACTCGTAAAACAAGCCAGGGTGCTAAACGAAATAGTAGACTCTAATTAAAATTTAGGCAAGTTGTGAACTTTTATATATGACGATGGTGGTTCAATGGTGGTTCATTGATTCTAAAGACAAATAAATGATGAAACGCTTTTTGTTCGAAAACTTACGCGAATTATAAATATGATCAAGGTTAAATATGGTGTAACATCTTTACAACCTATATATTTTATTTTTTATTCACTTAATAGTATACATTAACATTTTATAAAAGCGTCTCCCCTAGTGTCGTGTCCTCCAATTTTTAAAAATTTACCTGTCGGAGTGCCGGTGCCGTGTCTGTGTAGGTGCTACATAGCCCATAAGAATATAGTCCATGTGTCCTTATTTGTTGGTCGATTCCTACTTATTACGAGAAAATCACATTGCACTTGTCATGATTTGATTTTCCTTTTTTGCCCTTTTTAAGTTTTTTGGAAACATTTTCATTCTCTTTTCTATTGAAGGGTAAAAGAGTAAACTCATTTTTCCCATTATTTTTGCCCAGGGACAATCTTTTTGGGACAGTAAAAATTGTCAAAAGGGACCAAGTGACTAACAAATGGGGAGTAGAAGAAAAAGAATATGCACATTAACCATAGTCAATTTATGTTCTCATTACCTGGAAACCAAAACCGTAGAAGCATCACTTAAACCAAGTTTTTGAGCAATAACATCCGGGTAATAATCGTTTGGGGCAATCTTGAGCATCAAGGATATAGCAGTCTTTTCAACGGAGCACGGAATTAGGATTGCTGAAATCCAAATACTTCCAGCCAAGCTTGATTGCTGGTTGACTAGAGTCTGCATAATCTCAGGAGGGTATGGATTTCTTCTCCGCAATGAAAGCTGATCTTCATGAGTAGACACTGAACCAGATCGTTGAGCAGCCTTCAGCACAAGTGGCATAATCAACAGCGGATCTGACTCAACCTTGGGATTTATGGTTTTACACAAACTACTGAGCTTTGCATCATAGACAGCAAGGACGGATATTGGAACTAGACAACCGAGGTGCCCCACCCTCTGCAAAGCTGCTCTAAAGTGACAGCTCAGGGGATGAAGAGATGAAAGGAACTTCACCAATGAAACATTAGCAAAAATAGTCAATTAAACTTCCGACATCCAAATAAACTGATTTAAGTACAAGTGGCAAACATATCCCAAGATCGATGAGAAAACTACATTAACTGAGATGCAAAAAATTGCCACCACAATTTCCCTCACTCCATAAAGTACAGCCAGCAAAAAAAAAAAAAAATGCTATTAAAGGACTATGCATCAACCAGAAGAGTCTTACGTAGACCAAAATAATTGGGCATTAATAACCGAAACGATTAGAGATACTTTGTCATTTAACAAAAATAACACGACAAAAAATCACAGAACTTTCATCAACGGCAAATGAACCCTCTCATATGTAAGACTACATAAAAAAAGGCCGAGTTGGTCGTTGGATTTGTCAAGTTTTTCACAAGAGATAGCAATTACCCATTATGGATTTTGGGAAACATGGGAAGATGGAAATAGTTGTCTGATAACAACATACAATTATGCCTCTGTTGCAGTATCCCTCAGTTCAGTCAACCCGCCACAATTGGCGTAATTCATGTGTTATACATACGAACAAGTACCAAAATAGGACCTTTCAGAAATTTTGTCCCTAAATATTGACACTATCTTCATCCATATTACTGGTTTTGAAAACGTTACACAGCACTAATCTTACCTCCATGGAAATCTGTATCTCATTTCCTTCCTGTTTTGCAAGAGTCCTATCTTTAAACGTGAAAGGGAGAGTGCTCAGTGTTGGGACTTGGGAGGATATTTTGGAGGGTGCTTCTTCCTTTTGTACTTTGATTGTTCCCACATTTGTACCAGTAGATCTGACTTAGTAATGTTTCCATTGCTTCTACGAAATTTTTTCATGTGGCTCCAATCTCATGGACTTCCAAATTTTTCAGCAATTTCAATTGCAGGCGATCAATTGAAATGGCTTCATTGTTGGCTCTCCTTGATGATTTTTCACTGAATCTGAATGTTAGGGACAAGAGGGTGTCATGTTTTCGCTTCATTCGACCAGAACATCTCAAGCAATTCATTTTTCCCAAGATCACAGTTCATCTAGACATTCCCCCTTTTCCTTATCACAAAAGAATTTTTAAAGCAGTATTGGCTCTCGGAATAAAGACTTTCAAAACGGTCTTTAGCTCATAATAGTCTCATGGCCAACAAATTTTTTCAAAAAATGAGACCTTCGCAACCTTTGCCCCAAATGAAGTATTGTGTGTAAGAGGATGAGGCATCTTTGAACCACTTCTTGCATCCACCTTAGCCTTCCATTTATGGAACTAGTTCTTGCTAATGGTGGGTTCTCGTTGGGCAGGACCGAATTCTTGTTCCCATATGCTTTAACCAAACTTTAGAGGTTTTGGAAGTAACAAGAAAACAAAGCTTTGTGGTCTTGCTTAAGTTTTTCAATCTTTTGAGTCACTAGGGGATAAATGAGTTGCTTGTCTTCTTTTGGGCATCAGTTTCTTCACCATCTAAGGCAATCCAGTTGTTTTTCAATTTCTAGGCATGGAAAGCAGCACGTGATTCATAGTACGAGGTTTAGTTTTGTTCGACTTCTTTCCTTTGTTTCTATTTTCTTTTAGGGGCAAACGCCATATTACATGTCTTTAATACTATTTTGTTTATTTCCAATCAACAGAAAATAATGCAAGTTCTCTCTCCAAATTCTTCCTATTTAACCTGTATACATTTGACCACCATTCTAAGGGTTGAAAGGGCAAGCAACACAAAACAAGAAGATGTTCTACTGGAAATAAGCTGCAACAATAGAAAAATAGATATAAAAGCAGGAACACAAACAGTTAAGATCTTCACAATGTTCATCTAAATAAGCTGAAAAAACAGTCCAGGTATCTCCAGGCACTAATGGAAATAAGGAAAGTTTTCCATTGTGAAAAGGAAATCTAGTTTGAGTAGTACTCTACACGCAACTTACCTCATTTGAAAATAAATAGGAGAGACGACCAACCAATGCATCCCACGGATCCTGTGCAGCGGGATCAGTAGCAGGATTGATGCCTAACTGCAAGAAAGAAAAAAGAAAGGGAATGACAGCTTAGGAAAATTCACTTGTGATAAGTCAACTGTCAACCCATGGCTTTGAAAGGGGAAAAAGACAAATCTGATTCGGAAGATCATGCCTAATGGAGAGCATCTGCCGTCTAACATGAAGCATGTCAAAAAAAACATGGCAGAGTGTTAATACCATTACAATTGGAGAATGCCTAAGATTTTTCTTTACATCCGCGAATTATACACAATATTTCTTGAGCACATTATCCAGCACCTTTAGAACCTCAGTTCCGATATAGCGTGAAATAGTAGAATATATACATGTATATACTTATACAGAAACATATATAGCTACATATACTTATCATATGTACCAAGAAATTAACCAATTTCAGTGACTTCATTTGTGCTAAGTCCAATTGCCGACACAGCCAGTGTTGGTCCTACTTCATGGTTAGGTAATTATGGTGACTCGAACTTGCGTCTCCGGTGGGGGATGTGGCTAAAGCTTTTGGGTACCCCAAACAACAAGTCTTTCAACAATTGTTACGCACTTGCCAATAAGAGATCATATTAAGGAGACTTTCAACAGTGGTGTCGCCAATCCTTTTTTAGTCAAATAGATAATCCGAGAACTTATCAACACGGTTTAAGGGAAGGAAAAAAGTACCAACACCAATGTAATCGTCACAATCTATGCCCGTGTTCTTCGCTTGCAAAATTTGATGCAACAAGCAAAGGATAGAGTCACTGCTTTTAAGGCAACCGGTATCATAAGCCAAACTTTCCCAAATTATTAAAAAAGGATGTTTTACATCCTCGGTTAATACTCTAATTTCTCATAGTAGAGTAGAGACAATACAAGCTTTCTTTTCAGGGGAAAGTGAGATAAGCACTTGAGAACGGGAAGTAGTCAAGTAGGTATTTTCCGTCTTTTTTTTATTTATTTGGGCCATTTTTCATTTCATCGCCCCAATTTAGTACTGCTGAAGTGATCATCCAATAGGAAAATTGAAGTTAACTTCTGATGATGTCCCTTTAGTGGCAGCCACCCGAAAATTCCATGATTTCATACCCCAAAATCCTCGAGGTATAGAACCACGACTAGTGCACGCCTCCACTTATATAAAACAAAGTCTAAACCACAACTAGTGCAGGTCTCAGTTTAAAGACTCGTTCAAGTATGTAACGACAGCTTTGAGAATACTATGACAGGGAACACACACATAATGTACCTCCATGGTGGTAAATATCATGGGTGCATGCAAATGTTTGAGAAAAAACCTGTTTTCTCATTGGACGAAACACAAGTAATATCAGATTCAAGACAATCACTGCTATGTCTTCAACAAATGAGACAAACTTGGGACTTATTTTATCAAAGCGGCTAGCTCTGTCAATATCGAACTTATAGTACCAAAAAAAAAATCTGATGCGTTGTTTTCAACCTAAGACCCTTGCTCTGCAAGCATCAAATTTGCCTCCATAGAGAGGTGACCCAATAGAAGCCTCATTTCAGGCAGGTGACTCAATAGAAGCCTGTTTGCAGGCAGCAAACCATGGGGAAAAGACTCGTTTGGTCAATACAGGCCTGAGAACAGCAGTGGACATGTTTGCTCTTCTTATTTTATGGCAGGTTACCATGAAGTTAGAGGGTCACAAGTAAACAGGTGCAGACCCCCATCTAAAGGCATATTGTTGGTAAGGGAACCTCAGGTGATAGTTGCTAACATGAAGGATGACAACTAAGCCATAACTTTTCCTCATATGCCTTGGATGAATCAATTGGACATTCAGAAGTTTGCAAGATTTGGCGTACCAATGCAGCAATTTGCTTTGGATGTAGTACTGTCTTGACAAGAGGAAATTATACGTGAAAAAAATAATAATAGTAAAAATTTAGTAACCATCAAGAATACTCATCCTCTTAAAACTTAACTTATTTAGTATGAACGCTGCCTTCTCATCATTTGATACGTAGACAACACTCACCAATACAACAACAAGAACAGTAACCATAATCCCTAATTGATAGGGTATGGGCCCGGGAGGAGTGAAGATAGACTTAACCTTTGGCAATATATGCACAAAGTGGCTGCCCTCACAAAGTTTTATCATTGAAATAGCAGTACATGAAGCATAATTGAGGCCCTTGAGGTGCATGCCTCGAGCAGGGCACGAGGCGCATGATCAATGAGGATTAATGAGGACTAAAAACGTGGGGCAATGCACTAGCTAAAATCCTTCAAACTAGAAAGGCTTTGATCATTTAGCTCTAGATGGACCAAACAAAAAGCAGATGAGAGAAGAATGGGAATATGAGATGAGGGAAGAATGGTAAGACGGAGATTCAGATGAAGGAGAAGAAGATGAAGCAAAGGCGTGCATGATTAGATCTTTGATTGCCATTATCAAATATACTATGTTTTCAAACTAAACTTTGTGGTAATTTTTAATAGATGTTATGCTTTTGTTCGTATTTGGAGATTTGAGCACTGTGAATACTATAAATTTTATATAAAATTTTAGAAGCATTTGCTTATGCAGTTGTTGCTTATGATAAATTAATCTGTGTATGTCAAAGCATCTCCAACGGGAGGCCATACCCAAAAATGGCTCCCTTGCCATTTTACACTGCTCCAACGCCATGCCGTTCCTCCAGACAAAAATGGCCTTGGCCGTTTCTATGGCCAAATTTTGGAGGGGAAATGGCCCTTGCCATTTTTTCCATATCATCTTTCTCCCTCCACTCTCAACTACCAAATCAAGAACAATTGATTTCTAAAATAAAAAAAACAAATTTTTGAGAGAAAACCCAGAAATTTTTACCATACCATCAAGTTAGGATCTCAATTAGATTTCAGAAATGGACGTCCTAGTGGATCTCATGCCAAGTCCTGCTGGATCTCATGCCAAGTCTAGGATCTGGCTTTTGGATTTGGCTTTAGGATCTCATCAGTTTCAGGGAACCAATAAAATTAGGTAAGGAGAGGTAGATGGGAGAAGTAGATAAAAAAAAATAGGTGGCACGAAAATAGTTTGTTGAGATGCATAGAAAATTAGCTGTGGTAGAAAGTTTGGTGGTTACTAAAAATAGTTACTAAAATCGTGATTAGAACGTGGTTAAACAATAGTTAAAACATTAGTTGGTAATTCAAAAATTAGTTGAGATAATGGAAGTTGGAAGGTAGATGAGGAAGGGAGCCAGATTTTGGCATGGACACCATTGGAGCAGTTTGGCCAAATTATGGCAAAAAACACTGTAGCAGTGCAAATTGGCTTCAGCACCCAAAATATGGCTCCAACCATTGGAGATGCTCTGAGAATTCTAATTTTGCTCCACAGGCTCTAGGGAGCCTCGGTGCACCTAGAGCATTTTAAACACTGGTTGAAAGACTCCTCAATGGTTGAGGCCTAAGTTGCATGCGATGAGGTTCTTGATCACTAAGAAATAGATGACTATGCCTTTCCTATTGCTGGTCCGATGGCGTTTCCGGTCTTCATTGGTAAAGTATAGAAAGTAGGTATGGAGGTCCCTCTGCATAGATTGCCTCCCAGATATCCGGATGAAGATGCCTTTCTTTCCCAGAGCATCGGTAATGCACAAAGTGAAACTCACCAATGATAAATGATAATCACCAAAAGATGAGAAACCAAAAAATAATAATAATAATAAGTTGAGCCGATAAATCATCTAAATACAAACAATTTCCAATGCAACCTTAGCATTCATTTCATTGGCGAAAGCCCACGAAACAAGTAAAACAACATGCAGAATAGTTCACTTATTTACGAAAGATAGCAGCCAAAATGATAAATAAATAACCAAAGCCAAATTGATTGGACTCAGAAATAATAACATAAAGCAAAACCTTTTCCAAAGCCATCTCTGCAGCAGACTGCTCTGCATCTTTTTTTCGCTTAAATGTTTCTGATACAACAGAAAACTCTGGAAGTTGCAAGCAGCAACGATATAGACTGGGGCCTTTCTGTGGAATGGCTAACCCTGGGCATCCATTATGAGTAGGTTCATGTACTTCCTCAACCTTATAGCACGCTTTTTCACCAAACCTCTTGTGTATTATTGCTTTAGGTGTAAGTGGCACCTTCTTTACCACCACAGCTGGAGGCCCTCCTGTTTCCATCTATTTGCTCCAGGTATATACGTATAGAGTGTTAAACAACATCTACGGACACAATAATGACTCGCATCCTGTGAAAAATATGTCAAATCAGAATAATGCATTAAGAGAAAGTACGACAGAAGCTAAGCTTTCTTTAACCAAGAAAGTGAATGTACAACTTTGGAAACTTTATATCCAACCCAAAGCCAATTGGCAATGAGTGGAGAGGCTGCCCAGGCTCATATACAAGTTTTGGATGACCGACCAGCAAAAAAGCTGCACAATGATAGACCCGAAGAGAGGCTACACATGACAGACCTCAAATGGGGCTGCACGTGAGGGGGTGTTGATTGTGAATTTTTATGAAGTGTGGGGTGGAAGGGGTCCCGCTCTGATACCATGTGGAAACATATCCAACTCAAAGCTGATTGACAATGAGTAGAGAGGCAGCCCAGGCTCATATACTAGTTTTGGAGGTTATAATTAACCGATGTGGGACAAGCAGTAACAACCACCATGGTGCAAAAAAAAAAACAGGGACACATGACCGGCCAGTGACAGAGTCACCAAGGCCTCCATAATTATCACCATACAGAGTATTCCATAATACCATTTATAAGGAAACGGAAGCATCATTATATACAACTCCAGAGTGACTAAGTGACAACTTGACATTTTACATTATTCAAACCACAACCATAGATTTACGAGCATTATTTATTAACAAACTTGCTATTTACAACTAACACTCATGCAACTGTAGATAACCACATTCTTGCAATCTACATCAACAACCTTGCTATTTACATCAACCTAGAAAAGAAAATAGAATTTTCATAAGCCAAAGTAAACCAAGAATACATGTTTGGCCATGGAAATTTTAAATCTCGTGCAACTGTACATAACCACATTCTTGCTATCTACATCAACAACCTTAATATTTACATCAACCTAGAAAAGAAAATATAATTTTCATAAGCCAAAGTAAACCAAGGATACATGTTTGGCCATGGAAATTTTAAATCAAACAAGGTTCATAGTTTGCCAGAATAGATACATTCGGTAGAGCAAAAGGATAATTTGTACGCATTTAGCCCAAGAAGGACTCATTTCATTGGTCCAAAAAGTAGGACCTATACTCATTTCACACGCCCATCTCAATCTCAATATTACCATTCGACGGTTCTTTTGTTGCCAGTCAGTCGGGGAGCAACCCCATTATAGAGGGGTATGATATCAATACTCGATTGGTGCTTGGCTAAACCTCCAACCTTATATCTTCAATCACTAGTCCATTTAACGTCCCCTAGCGCTCGGGACACCGTATGAATGAGTCATATCATCACAAGCATGCATTGGCAAGGATTTGATTTTTCAAACATATTGCCAATTTGCCATTTGCCATGGCCTAGTTCAGATATCCATAAAATACTCGTCTAAAAACCATTTTCACAACTAGCATTGATCAGCGATATCAACTCATGCAAGGAAAAAACACATGATTCACATTTTCGAGTAATTCAAGCAAAGCTTTTCACTAAAAGCATTCAGCAAATACAAGTAACCAAGGTATGCACAACTCACCGAAAGGTTGTGTCTAACTTGCTGTAGTACGAACTACTCTGATGCACTGGTACCCATACCAAACGTTATAGATTACTACTTGTCTGATTGGCAAAATTGATATAGATTACCTTCTCTCTCTTTTTTCCCATTACAGCTCCAGTTGGGGTTTACTTGTATAATCTGTCATCGCCCTATGGAGCTATAAGTCTATGAAAAAAATAAAGATTTAAAACTGAATTACTATAATCTGCTAGAATAGAAAATAAAGGCTTAATGAGGATTTTGATAAAGTTGATCAAAGACAATCCCATTTTCAAGCTAACAGCCGCATTAGCAAAATAATTTCTCATTCCGGCGTCAGCGGCTCTAATTGGCTACCCATTAATGATTACTAACATTCAAATACCTCAATTAGGAACTTAATTACTAGAAATCAACGTCTATTGTGGCAAATCCCAATCGATTCCAGAATTTTGTGTCAGGAAGAGGGGTTTATGACTTTGAGGAATGAATGTGACGGGTGTCGGAGAGAACACGGAAGAGGGAGAGCGGTGTAGTGAAGAAGTAAGGAGGAGCAATGGCTGATTTTCTGGAATGGCCAGCAGCCGTGGCTGCTGCTTTCGGTGTATCGTATGCGTGTGTGTGGGTTCACGGTTTAGGTGTTGGGTTTTGTCCCTAACATAGCTTACATATAGCCATAGGATCAGATTCATGTGAATTAGAGTCTGAGAAAGAGATTACCGTGGGAGGAGTGAAGGAAAATCCAGCGACCTAGATCGAAATGGGAGGCAGCAGTCAGGCGGACACTTTGGAGTTCCAGGAATTACGCGCTCTTGATAGCCACGTAATAAGCATGATGAGTCTTGTGCACTTTTTCAAAAAATCTGTCCAGATCAGTCCAGATTTCATCTCCGAAAATTCTCAAAATTCCAAAATACAAGCTAATTTAAATATGATGGTCATTGTGATAGTGTCGGATTCCTAAGAAAATCCCAAAACTCAGAATATTATATCGTGCCTCAAATAATGTCTAATTATGTCCGTTTTACGGTAAAAATGACTGTTACATCTTTATCAACTGCACATGTTACTTTTATAATAAAAAGAAATGCTCGTAGTGTCTCATTTATCTATTCGTAGCTATTTATATATATAAATTTTTTTATCTTAACAAGCCTTGTATAAAATAATTAAGCTCAACCAACCATATAATGTGGGGATTTAGGATCGGGATTTTACACAGAGCAAAGAAGAAAAGAACGAATAAAGGGAAGAACTGATTGTATTACTGAATATGGAATAGATGTTACGATGCTAACCAACACTTAAATAGAGATAACCTAGAAAACCCTAGAAAGTAATCTACACCCAAAATAGAAGATACACAAAGATAGGATCACAATATGATTCTATATGAATAAAATAGAAGACACATAATATCACGACGATGATACACATTCACACGATACGCCTAAAATAGAAGATATTATAATATCGCAATAAAGATACACATTCATGAAAAACACTAAAAAATTGCTTTTTTTTTCCCATTAACTTGGATTTGCCAAGCAAAAGGCAACATATAAACTGAGGCTTCTTCCTCTACCAAATTAGCACATCCTCACTTATTTTAACCAATTAAAGAAACAAATTGATGTGAAAAAGTAAGAACCTATGGTTTGCAATTTACAGAAACCATTATGTACAAAGTAACTTATCGGAGATGCAACAAGTCTTACACCTAAAAGACGTATTACAAACAGCTGTTTAGATAACAATTACAAACAGTCGAGCACTCCAACTTTGCTGTTTCGGCAGCTTCGCCATCTTCTTGACAACCACTGTTAATAGATGACAATTACAGCTGTTTAAGGAATCAAATGCAAAAAGCATGCACAATATATAAAACTGTTTGAGTTTGTCCCATATTGGTTATTTCTATAGAATATGAGCCTAGGAGGTCTCCAAACCCATGGCCAATTTGTTAAGTTCGATACTTTAACATGGTATCAGAGCTAAGGTTTCAGAGGATTAAGACACTCCTGATTGACTGCCTGTTTGTTCCTTAAGTGTACTTGGTTCATCGTGATCCTATGTTATGGATCACTACCCCTTCACGTGCGGGTCAAGAGTTGCACATGCAGGGGAGTATTAGAGTTGTCCAATAATGGTTAATTGAAACCTCCAAAACTAATATATATATTCCTGTATGGCCTCTCCATTCATGGCTAGTTGGATGTACCAGAAGGGCAGAAACATAAAAGCTAGACAACAGCAGGAGGTCCTGAAAATACAATGTTAGTTCATCAATTATCAAAGAGCTTTAAGTTACTAGAAATGGGCAAAATGTAGATCAAGCTAACCTAACCGATAATAACAAAATTAAACAGAAATTATGACCCAAACCAAGTAAAAAAAAAAGTGTGATGGAGTACAAGGACAACAGAAGGACAATGGTGTAGAGATAAAATGAACTTCTCTAGATCAAGTGTATGATGGGAAGGGTAACCGTCCCACGGGCTCAATTTCTTTCTTCGGATTGGACACTAACCAGAAAGTGATCATGTATTCCTTCAACTCTAGTCAATAGTATTAGGGGAAGGGATAGCTAATATATATATAGATAATAAAACGAATTTATACGCTCTCTCTCTCTCTCCCTCTCTCTCTCTCTCTCTCTCTCTCTCTCTCTCTCTCTCTCTCTCTCTCTCTCTCTCTCTCTCACACACACACACACACACACACACAGAGGTCCTTGTGGGTCTTGAAAACCAAAAAAGTTAGTACAAAAATATGCACATTGCCATTCCCTAACATATACTCCTTGAACACCACACGTTTTGAGTTGGATGCTTATATAAATGTCACTTGCAGATAGTCATCATATTGCCGCAACATGCCAACAATAACCAAATATAGCAGATAATTGACAAAAGCCCTAAAACCCCAACATTCCACCTATACATAACGATAAGTTTAAGAGCTGAATTCATTATTAGTAATACAGACATGGAGTGTCTTCCCTATGTCAAATATAAGAAGAACTTAAATTAATCAGCCTGCAATCAATTAGCAGAAAATAGAAGAAGACCCCAAAAAAATAATAAAATGCAGCAAAATTGGTACTACTAAAATTTCCAGAAAAATTTGTTCTAGAGTCGAATGAATTAGAGACAAAAACAATACCTGAAAAAATAATCAAATCAATGGCAACACTCTGGAATGGGGTAGAAATCAGAAAACGGCAACCGTACTCTATATCGGCAATGGCTTCCACAACTAGATGTATATAGAAATAGAGAGAGAGTGAGGGCCTAGTGTTACGGAAAAGGTTTTTGGTTTCAGGGTTTTTAGAGAGAGAGAGTGACGACGAATGTTTACATTCATTGGGAATGTTCGAGTTTGTTTTTCGACAAAATAGGAATAGGAGGAGAGATATGGCATGGGATGTTGGGAAAGTAAAGATGCGGAAAAACAACTCTAACGTTTACTTCGTTCCTAAGCTATTAACGGAGTTTAAGGTTGGGTTTTCACCAAAAATGCGAATACCTTCTCCGGTATTTTTTTACTAAAACTTTACTATTTTCTTAATTTTTGTTTAGGTATTCTTTTTTTCAACGAGAGAAATCGAATAAGTATAAAAATATGAACAAAAGTTGAAAAATATTCATATAAAAAACACAAATGACGATATCAATTGGGTCTTTTTTTGTCTCTAGTGAATTTTTTTTGTTTTTCGTCGTATTTTTTAGTAAATTTTATTCCTTTCATGGAGACGGATGATAATCCCAAAAGTAAAACGTGAATCCAACAAAAATTCATGAAAGATGTTAATTTGGGGTGTTTAGGAGCCTCTTTTTTTTGCTTTTTGCATTTTGCAATTTGGTTTTTTGGATTATGACCAGAATATTCTATTTAATCTGTAAAGTATTTAAGAGATATGAGCATAATGCATTTTATGATAGAAGCAGTATTTGAGAGATATGTGTAGAATACATTCTGTAGGTCATTTTGTTAGCCAAAATGAAAGTGTAAAATCAAAAATCAAAAAACTCATCTTCTCTTACTTTACATTTTGCTCTCTATCACTCAAATTGAATAATGCATTTTGTGAAAACCCATTATGGAGAGCGAGGGCCGAACACCCAAAATGCAAAAATGAGATGATCAAAATACAAAAAGTAGTCATCCAAACAGGCTTTTTTTATACACCCTCGCTAAAAAAGAACTTGAAAATATTATGATCAATCCGTCTATTGGTATCGACCGAATTGCATCGCCAGTGCACAGATCGGCTTGTGAAGCCCACTTTCATACCCCAACAAATAATTCAAACTGTTCATTACTTGTATACTAATATTTTTTTCAAGTGGTCAAAATAAAATCAGCTCATTCAGATAACTATAAATGTTTGATCCTATGTATCAATTTTTCATTCAAAATTTAGGAATGCATTCTTCAATTTGAGTGCAAATGTGAAGCGTGAAAACAAGTCTGGAGATTTTTTTTTCATTCTCTCTTTCTCTCCCTATCTCTTTCTCCTACCTAGCAGCCGCACTTATTAGGGTTTCTCCGCCTGGGGGGGGGGGGGAGCGCCCCCGCTTCGCCTTTCGCCCTTCTCCTCTTTCCTTTGCTTCTCCATCCCCTTGTCTACCTAATCTTTGTTTCCCCTTTTCCCGTGGTTTCTTCTCCCCATCCTCTGGTTTTGGTCTCCGATGGTGGTCGCCGTGTTGGCGATGGCTTCTCAGCCTAACGGCTCATCGGATCGCCGGTCAACCACGCCGGTTTCTTTGTTGGGAGTTACTGGTCTCTGGGCCTAACGGCTAATGGTTGGGGCTGCGCCAGAGGTTGGGGATCCGTGGTTTTTCTGCAGGTTGCGACAGTGCTTGGAGTGGATTGCGGTGGCGGTGTGTGGGGTGTCGAGATGGCGGAGATCCAGGCCTAGGAGTTGTGTCGGGTTGCTCCAGAAGGTCCTTTGGGACAGCTGGTGGTTCTCGGTGGTTCGCGATGGCGTGGTCCAGGGGTGGCGGCTAGCTCAGGGAGAGCTTTGGGTTTTATTTATTTATTTATTTATTAGGAACATTACCTCCCTGTGTGGAGTGTATTGTTCCGTCCCTTTTGCTCTTTGGCTTGTTTCGCTGCACCGCAGGGACAGCGGTGGGGGTCGCCTTGCGCATAGTGCCCCGGCATTGAGGGTGACCTTGGAACCTGGTGTGAGGACTTGGGTTGATCTTTGTGTTGTTGTTGTTTCGGCTTTTGAGTTGTATCCTGTACTTAGAATTTCCGATGGACCAAAAAAAAAAAAAAAGAGGGCAAAAATGAGATAATCAAAATGCAAAAAGCAGTCATCCAAACATGTTTTTTATACACCCTGGCTAAAAAGAAGTCGGAAGGATTCTGATCAACCGTCTATTGGCACTGATTGATTTGCACAGATAGCGCACAAATCGGTTTGTGAAGTCTTTTCAAACTCCGCACAAATGAGTCAAATCGTTCATTACTTTTATAATATTTTTTCGAGTAACCTTACATAAAATCAGCTCAATCAAATTACAAGTATTTGATTCTATGCACCAATTTTCCATTCAGCTCAATGGCGATCCGGTTGATGCGGGTTTTCAGTGCATGTAGCTAAACCCATATAAATGAATCAATTGAAAGAAGACTAGAAGCCTGTAGGGGAAAGGAATCTCTCACCGATGGCTTTTCTGAAGTCCGAGTCAAAGAATTTCTTCTTCTTTTTCGGCCGAGTTAAAGAAACTTTATCACAGACAGATTACTCATTGATGCCACATTTTCCAGAAGAAAACCATTTTACTGGGGGGCATAACCCAGAATAAAACTCTTTTTACTGTCAAAAGCCATTGCAAATTAATGAACATAAGTCATCATTGCAAATTTTGTGACCCCAACTTTACAACAACGGTCAGTAAATTAGCTCATCAAACTAAGGTCCAAACTAGAAAATATAATTCCAAAAAGGGGTAACCAACGAGCTATTTGATTCCCACACAAAATCTAACTAAAAGAGTGCAAACCAACCAAACCACAGAAAACTTCTCATATGGATGAAAGATCCTCATAGATTGTCTTGATACCCGGCCTCTCGGAAACGGATCGTATGCATCGCAAAGCTATTCCAAGGACCTCCTTCATCCCCTTCTCTGCTGCCGGAACATTCCCCCTCTCCGGCATCAACGCTGAATCGAAACACTCGGGCCCACGACCTTCGGTCACCCTCAGCCGCACCCAATCCGTCAGATCAACCCCTCCATCTTCGCCGGAGACCACGTCGCCAGCACATTTTCCAGTCAAAATTTCCAACAGAATTACTCCAAAGGCGTAAACGTCTGATTTGAAAGAGGGAAGTGGTTTCTTGGAAGTGGTCAGTTCTGGTGCACGGTAACCCAATACACCTGCATCTAGGATCTGTTCGGTGGTCCCTGCTTGGGTCATGAGGCGGTGGAGGCAGTAGTCGGCTACTCGGGCATTGAGGTCAGGCCCATCTAGAAGGATGTTGGTTGATTTGAGGTTGCCATGTGGAACAGCACGGTCAAAATGGAGGTAGTTGAGGCCACGGGCAATGTCGACAGCTACTTTCAGCCGTTGTGCCCAGGATAGTGGTGGGCCCTTTCTTCCAGGTCGATCTGCGAGTTGAGGTTTATCAGAAATGCAAATGGAGTAGACCCCAATATAATAAAAGCAACCAGTTCCAGGAAAGATGTATAGGTCTGTTATCAACTGTAAACACCACCACTTTAGAATGCAACCACAGGGGCAATGAGGGGTTATTTCCAGTTGCAAAGCCATGGCACACTTTCAGTCAATTTATTTCAGCAGAATAAGGTTGAATGCAAGCCTTATTTTTTGTGAGTAAGAATAAGATTGAATGGAGACGATAAAGGTTCAAAAAACATATATAAGGCTATGTTGCATGAACTTTGCATGTTGTTACAAGGGTAATGCAGTCGGCTGCGCGTACGTAACGACGTGCCAGATTTCATGGAGTTCTCGTATCAATGACACCGAGACAGGGCAAAAAGTTCACACACAAAATTTGGTAAAGTCAATTAGATTAATGGTGCCAGTTCACTATGTTGAAGGTTCTAGTGAATAACTTACCTAGTGTCGAATTACATAACCAATTGAGAATTAAGTACATTATGGGTGATACCCTCATTTAGAATTAAGACGCCCCTTGTTCAGAGCTAAATGCCCCCTCTACTTAAAACTGGGTGATACCCTAATTGCATTGGGTATGGGGTGCAAGTAGTTTATGTGTTTGAGACAAAGTCCTAGACAGAGACTGATATTCAAGTTCAATACTACTAAATCTTCCCATATTTGTTGATATTTTAATAATCGACTCTGACAAGATAATACTATTTGCGTAAAGAAAAAACATATGCCAAAAAAATGAAATGAGCTTTTATATTTTCTTTAATTGGCTTTTTTTTTTTGAAAAGATTATCTTTTTATCTAGTTTTTTAATCCAACACAAACCGAAATAATTGAAACAAATTGACTACAAAATTATTAAAAAAAAACTAAATAGATAAAAGGGTAATTTTGACTTGCATCCTCTGTACTTTGCCCGATTTTGAAAGACGGGTGGTACAATTTTTTGGTAAAAAACTTTTCTAGGCAAAAAAGTACGTTATTTTTAAGCTCTCGTTTTCGAGCGGGAGGTACAATTTTTTGGGACAGAGGGAGTACCAAATTTATCTCAACCCAAAAAGCTAAAAACTAGTAACTGCCCTCCAATTGCCATTGATGGAGAGTGGGTATGTTGGATTTTTTGGAGACTAGAGTGACCTAGTGGCCTCTAAAACCTTTAGAAGCTGTTCTAGGGGCATTTGAGTTAAAAAAAATTAACAATTTTTGGAGGGAACTTTGCCGCCAAATGACTTTAGTGCGCGTAGGTGTTAACTTTGACGGAAAAGCAAACGTTTTCAAAGTTGAGGGGTGTAAGTGTCCAAAAATGAAATGGAGGGAGTGTCTTTCAAAACCGGGCAGAGGTCATGTCGTGCAAGTCAAAATTACCCTAGATAATATGAAAATAGGATACCCCAGGTATGGTGCTATTAGTTATTTACGAAAACCAAAACATGAATCAACTTTAAGCTAGAAAGACAAAAATAATATCTACATTAATTTGTAGGAGAGTAATTTCCACAACCCCAAATTGATATCCACCCCCCCTTTTTTGTCGATTAGTGAAATTTTTGTGTAAAAGTTTCCCTAAAAGACAAAAAAGGTGTGTGGATATCAATTTGGGGTGTGTGAAAATCAATTACCTAATTTGTATTCCCTCCATCCCAAAAAAAATTGTCCGCGACAAAAAGTTGTGCAAATTTTTTAATAAAAAAATAAAATATTCAATGCATAAATTTCCAAAAGAAATAAATTTGCACTGCTATAGAGACTTAATTGAGATCTGTAAATCAATATAAAGACTAAATTGAGATCTTTAATTTGTTGGAAAGAGATTCAAAAAATCATGGGCAGAAGTACTTTCACTCTTTTTATTCGAAAATTGCACAACATCTTGTACTGGACAAAAATTTTGGGACACGAGTATTATACTACGAGACTTGTGATAAAGTTCGTGGTTTCAGGACTGTAAGAACTGTCAATTTCAACAGCAAAAGGAAAAGGCAAAAGCACACTATGATTGATTGATTGGCAAAGTACAAGATTTGATTGACAACAGCAGCATAGATTAGAATAATCCAACCATGGTAAGAGTTACATGCCAGTCGTAATGTTATTTTTCATTCCACAAGTTTCCAGTTATAATATTGACTTCATAACAGTGAAATACCTATACCAATGAACAAAATCCCACTTTGTTGTTTTGGTGGTTTTCTTTTATACGAAACCAATGACCAAGAACAAAATCATAAAGCAATCTAGCATAAAACCAGATTGAACACACTCTTACATTTTCAATGCTATATGGGGGTTTGACAAATTAAGTCCTACAAAATGGCAAAATAAATCTAGAAAAATGCAAGTAGCTACACAATACAGGAATGATCTGAGAAACTCGTTAAATTTGTAGGTTCCTAATGCAGTTACAGAAACAATCAAACGTGTATATGCCAATGACTATCTCATACATATGTCATCTTGCAACAACCAACATGGAGTTTGGAGCACTAATACAATATAAACTTTTCAGAGAAAGGGGGAAATCATTTGCGCAATCGAGTCAGATAATAAGGGAACGGATGCATATAATAACCATCACTATACTATCTAGTGTAAATGTCTCACTATAATAGTTTAAGAGTGAAATTTGTCCATCAAAAAGGAGACTATAAGTTGGGAATATTACTTATAATTTTCCAATATAGAAACAATCTCTTATCTTTGCTACTAGCACATAAACCAAGCTTTATGCCCAACGCCTTGAGCTTTGGCATGTAGATTAAATGACATACTTTTATCTCCCACAAATAGTGCAAAAATTTAGTTCATACCCATCAGCAAACTTGTCAAGAACTGATATCCTATTTCCAGAATGAGTAGGCCAGAAACCAAGTTTTACCTCATGATCCCTACTTCTATATTTGTTCAATACATCTCATGCACAGCTTTTGAATATTGTATTCAAGTTTTTCATTACTGTAGTCATAAGGTCATCCAGTTCTTTTAGTTTGACCCACACATGGAGGGTGGAGTCAAAGCTGAAGGTATATTTAGACAAGATTTATTATCCAAATAGATAATGTACTATATGTATAATAACAACACAACTCAACCCCAACCTATGTTGCACCGACACTTTCAGAGGTCACCATGTCCCTGTATGGGACACGGGGACACGTGTTGGACACACCACGTGGCGTGTCCCTTGAATTAAACTATTTTTTGGAGGGGGGCACGCATGGACATGCGTGTCCCATATCTACACTCTCTGACTCTCACGATCTCACTCCCTCCCTCCCTTTCTCTTAATGTACATATATATATATACGGGTATAAATTCGATACATATATCTCCGTAGTTGTGTGTGTATATCTTACATGTATATATGTGCGTATATGCGAGTATATAACCATGTAAATATCTTACATATCAAAAGAAAAGTATATATTTTTGTATATGAACTGTTACTGCACAGTGCACACATATATAATATGTTTATACATAAAATTACTTATTTATCTTTGCCGTGTCCGTGTCAATTTTTTTAGAATTCCCATGTCGGTGTCCGTGCTACATAGGCCCCAACATTAGCCTAGATGGCTGGCTCTTCTATGGCTGCTCACATAGTTGAAGAGATGTATAACAAAAGGAAAACACCAAGGCAACTGCTTGAAGAAAAAAAAAGGCAAAACGGACACTCTTTCAGTTACAAAACAATTACTGCAATTTTGAACATAATTGTAGAAATAGATGCAAATTCCAATTTGTTCACCAACTTAGAACTAGTCAGAAACAAATTAGTGTAATTAAACTTATTAAAGAAGGATAGCAAAAGAAAATACCATAGAGAAAACTGGCAAGACTTCCAGGTGAGATATAGTCTGAGAGAATGAGCTTCTCATGCTGTGTGGGCCCCCAGTAGTACCCTCTCAAGCCAACCACATTTGGATGTCTGATATTCGCAAACTTTTTAGCCTCCTTCGCAAAATCCTTTCTTTGTTTCGCAACTCCTTCTCTCAACCACTTCACAGTCAAGAACACCCCATTATCAAGTGTTGCCCTGTAAGAAGTCCCATGGCTACTCCTCCCCAGTACCTCAGCAGGGGCCCTCGATAATTCCTCTGGAGTCAACGACAATGCATCATCAAGAAAATGCAGCTCACCGGCTAGTCTATCAGGAGACCTAACATCCAATCTCGTGAGGTTCTCCACCGGATATGAATCCCCAGACTCGGGTGACCAAGAGAAATGGCTGGTTTTCGAAGGGGATAATCCAGTTACTGCCGCCATTTTCTCATCTGGACTGATAATAATCTCAGATGAGGATCCTTTTCGTGGTCTCAGATCAGTAGCTGAAACAACAGGACCAGCACTGTCCCATCCACTAAATCTAGAAGGCTTTGACGTGGTCCGTCTATGGATGTCTTTGTTTGACACGTGCTGCGGAAGAGGCCTCTTTGATATTCGGATGTAATGGATGAAGATAGCAAGGAGGATCAGAATAAACACAGCTACCACACACACAACTATCACTACCACCTTGATTATATTTTTGATAGGTTTGCTCTTAGAATTTCCAGTAGGGTTGCCCGATCCAGGAGGTCCATTAGGGAATTCTAATCTGGAATTTCCAGGGTAGAAAGAAGACGAAGGAAACTTCCTTAAATTTTCTGGGACAACACCAGAAAGATCATTATATGATGCATTGAAGCTTTCAAGACTGTTTGAGAAGTTATTTGGCAACGGGCCAGTGAAATGATTTTGTGATATATCCAATGAGCTTAGGGAACTCACGCCTGAACTCGGGAGGGAACCAGACAAATTATTCATTGCAAGATTGAGAACTTTAAGTCCAGTTAAAGACCCAAATCCATCAGGGAAATAGCCACTAAGCTGGTTATGAGAAAGATCAAGAACTTGAAGGTTGGTCTCAAAGGTGGATGAGGGAGAGAACTCAATGATTCCAGAAAACAAATTGTTTTCTAAATGAAGTTCTTGGACTGTGGAAGATGTTAGCAAGGCAGTAAGAAGAGGCCCAACTAACTGGTTGAAACTGAGATCAAGGACCGTAAGTTTTGGGAACTGAGTAATGACTTTTGGGAGGGAACTGTTGAGAAAGTTGTGGGAGAGATTGAGGTAATTCAAACGCAGGAATTGAGATGTTACCTCAGGGATGGACCCCGTCAAACGGTTTTGGCTGAGATCAAGGATTTCGATGTTTGCCCATTTTGCCAACCTGGTTAAGTTCCCCCCGAATTCATTTCGCGAGAGATCAAGTACTGCACAGCTTCCCGTAAGCAATGGAAGTTCACCAGAAAGTGCATTTGATGAAAGATTTAGGATGCTCAAGGTGGTTGATGTAATCAAGCTGATCGACCCTGAAAGGGGAACCAAATATAGGAATGAGTAAGGGGCAACTTAAAATCAACCCATCAAGGAGCAATTACTGTACTTGCAGTGTAAGAGAGCTGTTCCCAGATATAAACCAGTAAAGAAACACACGTAATTCTATTCACAATTAACTGCCCAAACAGAGGTCACCAGTCTCCCTATATGTTTCTAAAACGAGGATTGTTTCGTGGATCCATAACATGGCAAACCACAAGCCCTAAATTGTACTCCAAGCGACATACATCCAATGGCAGAGAGTGTATAATCTGGTATATGCATGTAAAAGGAAAACATATTTTTGGGAACATACTATTATTTTCTTTTACATTCCAGGTTGCCAAGGATCCTCTCTTCAGATTTTAGTTTATTACATGTGAGTTTTTTCCTGCAAGAAAATGTTAAGCTAATAAATGAGAAATACGTTGGAGAACTCCGAATTCTTAGAATGAAGGTGTACCGTGTTTCAAAATGTAGATTGCAAGGCTATTAGGATTTTATGGTAAAACATGCCCCAATTTATGTCTAGAAGTGCATAAAAATATGCAAGTGTGATTAGAAATATGCAAAAGCCTGGGGGAATATGGAAATGTGCCCTAGAGTTTCAAACTATGTTGGCATTTGTTCCCACTTTAACAATAGGCCACGAGGCCACATTATTAGGATGCCCAGGGGGAAAAAAATTCTTCAGACATACACGATTACAATCGGTATACAACTATATTCACATTCATACACTACTAAGGAGTATACAGATATTAGAACAATAAATGAATGGAAGATTTAGTAAATTCATAATCAAATAAAAAAGTTCCGCTTACCAAAGTTGCCAGTAGTAAAGTACCTGAGAGGTTGTTGCCACTTAGATCCAATTCAGTTAGAACCAGAGAATCTCCCTTCAAAAGGCCATTAGGAACAAAGCCAGAAAACCCATTGTTGCTAAGCTTGAGAACTTGAAGATCATAAACAAAATTAAAACTGGGCAATTGCCCAAACAGCCGATTGTAGCTCAAATCCAACACCTTCAAACTCCCAAATATCTGTTCATCACTTGCACTCACTAAGGACCCTCTGAGTAAATTATGGCTAAGATTCAAATACCTAATAGTCTCTGATATACCTGGGAGAAACTTCTGGTCCAACGTTGTAAGCCGATTCCCACTAAAATCAACATGAGTTGAAGTAGTAAGAAGTAAGAATTCTTTATCTAGTTCCCCCTCCAGCATATTACCGTGCAAATCAAGAACCTCAAGATGGGTCATTAGCTCAAAGCCTTTTGGGATACTCTCTGTAAATCCATTAAGGGATAAATTAAGAGATACCAAAGTTGACAATTTTCTCAATGAAGACGGTAGTGACCCAGAAAAGGAGTTTCGACTCAAGTCCAAAGACTGTATTGACGTAAGCCCTGAAATCGAATCGGGAAGAGATCCAGAGATGTTATTACCCGATAACGAGAGGTTCTTTAGACTCCCCAACTTACCAATCTCCAATGGCAAAACTGAGAAAAATAGATTGTTTGATAAATCCAGATACTCAAGGATTTTGAAATCACCAATATTGGATGGAATTTTTCCGCTTATCGAGTTGTTAGACATAGAAAGCTTCACAAGCATGGTGAGGTTTGAGAACACACTCAAATCTGCATCAGCAGATAAACCCAAATTATCAAGTACAACTCCTGCAACATTACCGCCATTGCACATAATCCCATTCCAAGAGGAAGGGCACCCATTGAAGTCAATAGACTCGTCATTCCATGAATCAAGCACATAACCAGTTGGGTCATGCTTGATTCCTTTCTTGAATTCAAGCAATGTCAAAATGTCCTGTGAAGGAAGCTGCCCCATAGCATTGATAAAAACTAGGGTTACCAGAAAAAGCCTAAATAGCTTCATTTCTATCCCAAGTTTTATCTTTCACCCTTCAAATCCAATATGACAAACCAAAACGACTTCTCAAGGCCAAGAATCCCCAGTTTAAAAGAAACCCAGATGGTATAAAGGTGATTCAACAACCTAAATCAAAACCCACCAATATTTTCCTCAATGTGCAAAAGTTTTAGAAGAAGAAACAAGATCAAGCACACAACTCAAATAGAGAAATCACAGTGTTCATCTACCAGTCTTAAACAGTAAAGGAGGGAAAACCTACACGCAGTCACAATCTGTTGGAGACAAGTAACAGAAACTGAGCCCAAGCAATGAATGACTGGAATGCACTATACAAAAACCGTCACTATCGAAGATTAAAACCTTCAACAGTTGGGCATTTTCTTACCATTCCCCTTCCATATGAGCAATGTGCCTCAGTTAACAATGCCCCCTCCAGATATTCATCTTGACAGCAAAAAGAGCTCACTCGTGCTCAGATTGAAGCTTTGAAGTAACAGATTTGGTTATAGCTGAAAACTCCCCTTTTTGAAGTATACTCAGTAGCTGAGCTCAGACCATTCTGGTACCACAAACCCACTAAAATGAAGTAAATGGGTCTTCAAATCCTAGCAACATTGCATTTAAATACAATGGACCCAGAAGAAAAGTTTGGCCTTCGTTTACCTACCAACACATCTTAAGCTTTCAGAAACGAAAAGCCAAAACCCTCTTTGCACCTGCACTATAAAACCCTAATCTTTCTTTGTCCGAAAATAATTAAACCATAAAGTAAATGCTTCTGTCTTTTCTCCATCCACTTTCTCTTTTTCTTTCACTATTTATTTAGGGTAGTGTTAATGCCAAAACCATTTTTGTTTGTGCCAAAACCGTTTTTGTTTGTGCCAAAAATGTAATGCTTAAAAATCTTGTACCATGTGCAAGGTAGAAGTCTTTTGTGCACTACAGTTTTGGCATAAACAAAAATGGTTTTGGCATTATCATTCCCCTTTATTTAATGATAGCATAATCGTTTGGGCCAATTTAACCACACCTCAATTAAGGTTGAGTTTTCTATTTGCTAAAAATTACTTTTAGCACCCTCAACTCCATCAACTCTCATTTGTTAAATGTATCAAAGTAATTTTAACAACTTATTTTTAGCAAAAAAATACTACAAGAGAGAAAATTAGCTTTTAACTAATTGAAAATAAAAGTAATTTTAGCAACCAAGCTAAACTCAATTTTATATATGAAAACTCATTTTGGCAAATGAGAAATAATGCCTCATTCAATTCTGAATCTATGATCCCTAAAATTTAGAACCTCTGGACTATATTTAACCATGTGACTTCTTGCCACGAAGTTGTCTCATGCAACCTGTCTCTTATTTTTCTTATATAAAAAGTTCTAATTATTTAGAACTCCCGAAGCACAATTACGTAGTATTTTGGAACACTCTAACACAACTCATTTTTATGCGACTAAATGTGTGAATTTCACGTAAATGTACAGTGCTAGAAAGATTTGGAATACCATATGACCATTCTCCGAAACTATAGAATAATTACTCTGTAAAGAGGACCCGTGGGAGCCCAATAACTGAAACCCCAATTTGTTTAATATACTTTAATGATGAAAATCCGGGTGATAAACAGTACTACTTTAATACATTTTGAGCACTGCTACGTACACAGAAATAGTACCCAGAAGTACCCAGAATTGTGACTCAATTTGAAAATCAATGACCCAGATTAGAATGAATCCGGGCCGTTGATTTTTCAATTCGGGGTCAATTCTGGGTACCCAGACTTACCCATACATTTTTCAGAAGGGTTTTGAGGGTTTTTGTTTTTTCATTCTTGTCCGCAGCAAATAATAATACTACTAGAAACAGAAGCGGGAAAAAAGAGACTAATTTGTATGCATTTGGCAGTAAAATCAGAGCTTCACCCGCCAAAAAGTAGAGAGAATCTCCCAGTGGACGTCAAAGGATTTATTAAATCTAGTTGAGGTTGTGGGGTCCTTTTGTGGAAAGGCAGCTTGGGGGAATGTGGTCACTGCTTGGGCTGGAGCCCACATCTGCCCTTTGACTAGGGTTGTGTCTATTGATGATTTCCAAAGCTGTCTCTCTCTCCATTACCACAAAAAAAAAAACGTCTCTGTCTTCTGCCCTTTATGGCCAGAGCCAGAGGTGAAGTTGGCGAAGGCATAATGGTAGGATTGCGTAAGGGGAGCCAAGCCATACCTATGGTGGGTAACCACTGGAAAGTGGACACATGGTTAAGATGGTCCACAATGAAAGAGCCCTGTCTATATGCTCCATTCGTTCCATTTTAATAGTCCAGTGTTCTTATCTTTATATCTACAATATTTTTTTTTAAGTGTTAATTTTTTTTATCACATACACGATATTAAAAAATTTTAAGGACTTTTATCATATTTGAAAGAATATTATTTCATAAAATTCATTATAGATTGAATATTATTAACAATTTATAAATTCCAGTTTTTAAACCGTTTGATCAAAGATTTTTTTGAAGACCGAGCCGGTCTATTAAAATGGAATGGAGGGAGTATAATATTATCTATTTTATCTATCTTATCTATCTATTTATTTATCCAATATATTATTACAGAGTGACTTGTAGTGAGAAAGACTCTCAATGCGACAAATGTCTTGAATCTATCGGTTTTTCATATTAATTTTTACTAATAACACGTAAATATTACATAACACCCATCGTATAGAATTTTTTTTCCCAGATTTTAAATTCAAAAAAATCCCACTCTTTGGCACTATCGTATTTTTTTTTGTTTTCGTAATGGACAAAAATACTATAAAATCTTCACAATTTACATATGTCAATATAAGAACATGTGAGAGAGTGAAAATAGTAGGGTATGTAAATCAAGACTAAACTGATTAGGGACAAGAATAGTAAACGATTAGACAATGGGACTAAGGAGAAATCTGGGGACTGGTGATGAATGGAGGCTATAATAGGAAAGAACCATTGGATCGAGCACTTAGGAATGTCCGATTGAGTTGATTTCCATGAAGTTCCCCTCGGAATTTGATTTTGGGATGAATGAACGGCTCGGATCGACTGTGTGGGACCCACAAAGGAGTTCCTGGCACCAATCTGTACACCGTCTGTACCATGCATCTGTACATATAGAACATGATTTTTTCTTTTCAGAAAGAAATAATAAAAAAGATCGTGGGTTACAAAATATTTGGCTGTTAAAGCGAACTTTTAGTTTTAACTTTTAAGCATGGACTCTCAATTATGTAGAATCAGATCACCAATAATCTTGTTCGATAAACCTACGGGTACAGAAGTGCATGTACAGAAAATGTACAGAGCGCTCTCGGGGGCTCACTTTTGGGTCCCACACGAGTGATCCAAACCGTTCATTATTCTTAGAACATTTTTCCGAGAGGCCCCACAAAATTTCAACTCAATCGGACGGTTAGAAGTGCTTGAACCAAAGTCTCACCGTTTCAATCAAAATTTCGGATCACTCGTGTGGGACCCAAGAGTGAGCCCCCGAAAGCGCTCTGTACATTTTCTGTACATGCACTTCTGTACCCGTATGCTGTTGGGGGCCAGCTTTGTACTGTAAGAATTCAAAAACATTCTCGGCCTTCTTTTTTTATTTTACAAGTCCTAAAGTTTCATCGTTTGAAAACTGGGGTGAGTTTCCGAATGGATTTTATCTAGATTTTATCAAGATTTGATAAAATCAAGCCTTGATTTTATCAACTCAGTTTCCGAAAAAATCTAAGATTTTATCAACTCAGTTTCTGAATGGATAAAATCAAAGGCTTGATTTTATCAGATTTTGATAAAATCCATTCGGAAACTCACCCTGTCAAATGTATCCATTATATGGTTCAAGGGTTGTAGAAGTTATCAAAAAAATCTTGAAGATAAACGATTGCTCTGTCCAAAATCCAAGTATAATTACATCATTATGTTGTTTTGTTATGTAGCTTGCTGTATTTATGTTTTCATGATTTATGTCTTTTAGTTCTCAGCTTGCATATACTCTTTTTGTACCAGGTTGCTTTTATCGATGATATTCCTATCTCTTTAACTAAAAAAAAGGAGGGACTCTAATTTTCGAGAAGAATTTGGGTACATGTAGCATACCACGTAGTATCTGACATGGTACCTGTAACGCTCTATCACAACCGTCCATCTCAGTAATCAATGGTTCGGATTTTAAATAAACTCTTCCAGGGAAGAATTTTACTCTTCCCTGGAAGAGTTTATTAAAAATCCGGACCATCCAAAACATCTTTGAATAGTCGGAATGTGTCCCGGGTACCGCCATGTAGTAACCTACAGTACACGCACCCAAATTCTTCTCCTAATTCTCTGTTTGGTACTGTCACGCCATCAAATTTAATAAACCAAATACCAATAAAATCCACGTAGGATAAACCAAAAGTCATACATTCCACCGTTGAAAAGTCAAAGTCAAAGTACACCGGGTTTCTACAAGAGGTACCCGTACCCATGCATAAGTAATTAATAGTTAAGAGTTATTACATAACCAAGTTTTGTCAAAAGATTTAAGGAATCAAAGTTACAATATCATCTCCCAAAATATATTAACGATAGAGAGGATAAAATAACTTCATGTCAAATGAGCTCCATGATATGCATCCACACGCCAAGCATTCCAATCACAGGCCTTGCCGAGTACCTGAAAATGATAGGTTGAGCTCACTAGCCCAGCAGGAAACTTTTCTACCAACGCTAAGGGTATAAAAGATGAAACATGCACATGAAGATGTGATACACATGAGTGAATAAGCTAAAATAGACCAAAATAGATCAACATAATGATAGAGTATCCAATAGAAGCCCCAAAGATCGATTCAAACCCAAGTGTTCATAGGATTCCTAATAATCGTTACATTTCACGTCGTAGGTTCAATCCTTTCAAAACATTGCCATTTTCATAAAACATTTCATTTTTCACATCTTCACAAATAACCACTTATTTAAATAGGGAATGAATCCCTCTGCCGGATTTCGTGGGCTCCGAACACCCCTGCCGGATTTCGTGGGCTCCGCACACCCTTGCCGGATTTCGTGGGCTCCAAACACCCCTGCCGGATTTCGTGGGCTCCGAACACCCATGGCTAGGGACGCACCAAGTGGTGGCCCTAGAATAAGCAAATTATCCTTTTCAAAGTTTATCAAACAATCAGGTGTCCAAAAACATCCATGAAAATCATTTAGTTCAAAAGCTCGTAGTGTGTCGGTTGTGACAAAATTAATATGTGTCCAAGAACGTGAGAGATCATGACAAAACATCATTCATACCACGATAGGCTACCAAAGCTTAGAAGTCGATTTATGAGGCTTAGGAAAGACCAATTAAGGCTCGGCGCAAAGAAACATGAAAATGGAGTTATGAACCTCGAGAAAACCCGACACCTTGATAGGAGAAAGTACATTTCTCTCAAAATACAAAGGCTATGAATATGAGACCAATTGGGTTTGAAAGTAGACTCATAGAGCTTTCTAACGGTTCAAGAATCGCCTCAATCGGAATTCGGATGAAGCCGGGGCGTGCCCGCGAAGTTGGGTAAAAATCTGCCACAGTGGGTATCGATACTAAGGAAAGGCTGTATCGATACCGGGTCACTAAAATCTAGATAGAAACGCTGGGTATCGATATCGATGAAAGGGGTATCGATACAAAGGCCATCTCGAGCAAAATTTTCAGATTTTCAGATTTTTCCAAAATGGAGGGGGTTTCAACCCAAGCCAAAAATTGAGGTTCCAAACAACAACTACTCATGGGAGAGGGATATATCAACAACTAATTCATGATTTTACCAACTAAACATATAAAACCCAAACTCAATCAAAACCAAGCTCATTTCCATGGTGACAACAAGTTTAACAAGAAGTTGGGAACAAGAACACCAACAATGCAATCATTCAACAAATATACACTTAGAGGAGGTAGAAGATTGTTCCCTACCTCAAGGATTGAACTTGAAATGGGTAGAAAATGGAAAACTCTTGCCCTTGAAGCTCCTCAACCGAAAATGTTAGCTCCAAGCAAAACCACGGAGTTCCGGACTCCAAATCACGCGTAGAAGATGAATCTTTGGTTGGATAATGAAGTATATGAGTGTGGAGGGTGGATTTTGTGGAAGGTTTTGAAGAAACTTGAGAGGAGAAGAAGAAGAGAGTGAGGGGTGAGTTTTTAGAGAAGAGAGGAGTGATTTTTGACCAAAAATCTGATCCAAATGTGTTTATATACACTCTCACACTAGCACTTACACCCCTCTTGTTTCTAATGTGCTTCACAAACACCCAAATGCAATCACCAACTCATATTGACCCCATGTCACACTATTTTCATTTCCTCACATTTCCCCAACATTATTTCCGGAAAATTATTTAAAAACACGAGTCCTTACAGGTACAGTGGAAAGGAAGATTTTATTTCCTCTCGATTAACATTTTTCAGGTCCACACGCAGGGAAACAAAATGAAAAGCAGAGGCTTAACTTTCTTCTAGTATTATATTTTCCAATTTTTTCCTGCATTTATCATCGAATTGTTCACTTGCATGTAAGAACAGAAAGAACAGCTTAACATTTGTTCTGGTTCCATGTTTTTCCCAGGAAGTGGTCCTAATCACTCTATCTCTTTAATAGCACTCAGATAATGACATTAATAAACTGGCATTATCATCCTTGATTAAAAATAAAAAAAAACATGTTAAGTATAGATAGAGCAAGTCATGTTTCCTTCAAAACTCTTTATCTACTATACTACATAAAAAAAAAAGGACCATGCTATGGGTACAGAAAATGTACAAAGCGCTCTCGGAGACCCACTTTTGGGTGGAACGGTGGGACTTTGATTCAAGCACTTCTAACCGTCCGATTGAGCTGATTTTTTGTGGGCCCCCTCGGAAAAATGTTTTAAGAACAATGAACGGTTCAGATCACTCGTGTGGGACCCAAAAGTGGGTCCCCGAGAGCACTTTGTACATTTTTTGTACATATTTTTCTGTACCCCCAGGTTTATCCTAAAAAAAAATGGGAAGACGGCAAACAGTTTCCGCACGCAAGGTTAAACTGTCGAAGGGTCGATCCTCTCAACAACGATTTGTCTTTGGGCCAACTCACCTCATGCAAAGGTGTGACTATGGTAGAGGCTAGACCGCTGGAGAGATTAGTCCGGCAAAAGACACACACACAAAATGGGGAGTGGAAGATGGTTTGCCTACTAATTAGTGTGTATTTTTTCCTTCACTTAAAGCTGAGGGTTTGAGTGTGTGTGTGTGAGAGAGAGAGAGAGAAAAGAAAAGAATTTCCTAAATTTTAAGTACAACAATTGCACTAAAGCCCCTCCAAGCATTTGACTATTGCACCAATATCTCCCACTATATAATAACTCCATACACGAAGGCCCATAAACAACCAATTAATTTAGGCTATTGATAATGCAAAAACTCTTTTTGTTCCTACCAAAACTCTTTTTGTTCTTGCCAAAACTCTTTCATTTCTTGACCGAATTGCCCCTCATCTCTCTCTTCCCCACAAACCCACCTTCATACTCCTCATCTCTCCTTCCTTCCCCTGTACCTTTTTTTTCCCGTGGAGAGAGCAACATTTCGCCAATGACACATGATTACGAACATTGCAGTAATTACCTAATGACACTAATTTTAACTATTACTGTGTTACAGATTGTTGCAGCCAAAACACTCTAAAAACCCTATGCATTAATGTCGTAAAAACAACAACTTGTTTTGACATATAGCAGTATAGCACAATGTTCCTACACTTCACAGAATCACGATGTCCAGAAACAAAGTGGCCAGAGGAATAGGGAACCTTCTATGTTGATCGAAAACAGATCATTTTCAGATTGCCCTTTTGATTGTTGCAAGTACTAAACAGTCTAAGCCTAATAATGCCTAATCCATAAACAAAATACGAGGTCTTAAAACAAAATACTTGTAAATCACCCTTCAATATTGACCAACATTGTCACTTGAAAACTCACCATTGTTGCCAGAGAGAGAGAGAGAGAGAGAGAGAGAGAGAGAGAGAGAGAGAGAGAGAGAGAAGAAAAACAGAGAACATTTTGCCATTGTTGCTGGAGAGAGAAGAAAAACAGAGCTAGAACCGGTGGGTATGCATGATGGACTTCATCCGATCTCTATTGGAGAGGCAACCAAAGCAAACAGACGGTGGTGGTGATGAGCTGATCACGCATGAAAAAAAAAGGTACAGGGGAAGGAAGGAGAGATGGGAAGGAATGAAGGATGGAAGTGGATTTTGGGGAAGAGATAGATGAGGGGCAGTCAAGGAATGAAAGAGTTTTGGCAGGAACAAAATGAGTTCTGACAGGAACAAAAGGAGTTTTGGCATTATCAGCAGCCATAATTTAAGTGTTAAACTCTCAAAGGTTTTCAACAATTCCACCACACTCGTGGTTCCCAACACACTCGGTCTACGGTACACAAACTCGTGCTCGATCAATTAAACACACTCACATCTATATGCGCCCACATAAAAAAAAAACACGGCTCACCAAATTACTATATAGTTGCACGTAATCACTATTTAATAAATTAATTAACATTAGGTACGGGTCTTCACATACAGTATATGTTATGTAGAACGTAACATAGATTGTCTCACATTTAATAGGGTTGGTCATTTCCTCTGACCCGTTTGAATCCGATCCGATCCTCGATCTGAACGGATTGACAATATGGAGATCTGTTTGGAGATTGGATAGGATATGGAGATTTTTTTTTTAAAAATGTTTGGGGATCGGGTAGGGGGTGGAGATAGGCATGTCCCCGCCCCGAATCCGTTCCCCAATCCATCCCCACTATGCTCCGACCCGTCCCCGAAATCCCCGAATAGAAGAGTCTATTCATGAGTTATGAAACTTTTGGATCCCACTAAATTTTCTCCAAGCATTTTATTGATAATTGAACTTTGTAATACAATAATTGTGATTAAATAAAAAATGCATCAATATAATCTATATTACAATGAAAAGCGGTTTTTGTCCCAGTCATCATTTTACATTTCATCACTCTTTCTGCCAACTCACTCCCCCCCCTCTCTCTCTCTCTCCCATTTTCGAAATTCAAACCACATTCTCTCTCATTACCTCATCTCCTTCCCCCTCTCTAAAATTCGAAGGACCATAAATAATGGGCACGTGCATCGATTGCTCAAGCCGTGCCTTTCAGGCACGGACACTGACATGCACTAGTTTGAATACATCCCAACTACGTTGATATCTACTCAACTATCAATCATATGCATTCCTTAAAATAAACTCAAAAAATGCAAAATAAAAACAATATTTTTCCAATCGAGCCGTTGATTTTGTTCTTCCTATTGATGAAATCAATTGTGTAAAATTTCTTCTCAATCGAGTTTAGAAAGCTTGTCGATCAGGACCCACTTTTTGTTTTTTTAATGATACTTTTCATCCGATTAAATGCCTACCGATACGCGAATTTTTTTTTTTTTTGTAACTAGAATTCTAGATTTTTAGTAATCTATTTTTTTAGCATTTACTTAAAAAAATGATTGGATCCCCGAATCCCCGTTTTTTTTTTTTTTTTTTGTAACTGGGATTCTAGATTTTTAGTAATCTATTTTTTTTTAGCATTTACTTAAAAAAATGATTGGATCCCCAAATCCCCGTGGGGATCCCCGTTCCCCATTTGGAGTGGGGATGGAGGATGAAAACAAAGTCCCATTGGGGATCGGGTAGGAAATGGATATGGAGAAGGGGTTTGGGGATTGGGGGTGGAGATAGTACTCTCCGGCCCCGATCCGTCCCCATGCCCATCCCTACTTGCAGGAGTATCATTCTGAAGTGTTATGCCTAACTTTTGCATTATATCTAACCTACGTGATTTATGAACCGAGGAGAATTAATAAAAAGACCCTTATTGTCACAAACTCCACGTGCTTGTGCCATCGCTAGTAAATACAAATAGGCTAGAATTTGAAAACATCCTACTCATGTTTTTCCACAGATTGTCGCCACACAGGAGTATATTTTTTTCCCTCTGAGAAATACAAACAAAACATATAAAGCAAAAAAGATACAAATAGGCTAGAATTTTCAAGAAAAATCTGTACCGCCTGCTTCAACAGACAAGCATAATCACTTATCGCTGTGGACAAACGAAGCGATATTCATAGACCTGCTCTCTCAACGTTGTCTTAAATAAGTAGATTTGGGATATTCAAAGCGCCCAAGTCTAATAGGGGGTCTAATTACGAATCAGAAAAACTACAACAGTAAAATAAGATACAGATTTTTCTCAAAGATTGTGTTACAGATAACAATAATGAACGTACACTCAAAACTTTCCAACACAATTGCATCTTAAAAGTTTTTGATTATACGTACATCTCACTTCTTCCCACCACCAGACACATTGAACTTGAAAAATATGATGTCTGCGTCATTGACCACATACGTTTTCCCTTCTTGCCTATACTTCCCAGCAGCCTTTTGCAAGAAAAAATGACATGAATCACACATAAAAATTCGAGAAGTTCTTGACCAATTGGAGAAGTAATAGTCTAAAATCAAGGGAAGGAACAGAGCCAATTTTATTCAACATATACCCAAGTAGTGATCAGGGTCAGGACCCGTGAAGCATGTATACATCTAAAATCATGTCATACAACGTCTTTTGTATCGCACTTAATGAAAGAGAACCACAATTTTTTCCACACATTTTTTTTGCCAAGACTACAGAGGTACCCAGTATATTCCAAGCTGTACCCGACGTTGGCTTGATGGGACTTTTTTCCATGCTTAGGATGCTTATAAAACCTAAGCTTGGCCTTATTGTTTTCTTCCATAAAATGAGACTAAACCTCTGTTTGCAGCACTTCTTTTGGCATTGAACTAGTGTTTGCATGTTGAATCCTAACTCAAGTAAGCTATTTAATCCAGTTCAAAAAAAAGTAAGCTATTTAATCAGTTCTTTAAGCAATTTGTATATACTAGGGCCAATATTGACTTTGCAATCGAGACATGTCACAGTCCCAGAAAGATCAGTTTTTTCAAACGTTCTTGGTCCAAGAGGTCATATTACACAATACATCCAGGGAGATGACAAAGTTCCACATGAAACTAGCTCATATAAATCTCAGGGCATGAAACAGAAATCATTACACCTTTGGTTCCATTTCTTCAAGAAACTGGTTCCATTGATTTCTTTCTTCAAATTTTAAACTGGAATCGTTGTTAACTATTTGCCAAAAAAGGTTGGTAGGTATAATCCTCGGGTTTTGGGCAGACTGCCAATTAGTTCTCTTCTAATGAGAAATGTAATTTCTATTAAGGAATAAGCCTGGCTGAACATGCTGATATGAGCGTTATAAGGTCTCAAATCTCACTATTTGAGTTAAGTGCAATGATGTGGGCTGCTTATGGAGCGCCAATCACAATTCAAGAGCTAAATGCACAAACTTAACAGTGCAAAAAATTTAACAGGACAGAGAAACGCAGTTATTGCTTGAGCAAGAATAGAATAAAAGCACACCTTAACAGCGCCTTCACTGCCAAGTTCCTTTAGATCATCGAACTTCATCACCTGATTATCATCACGAAGTCCAAGTCAGCCCTTTTTAGCAATTCCAAGAAGCATAAACAAGAATAGATGAACAGCCAAAAAGAACAGCATTATTGATGCTTTTAATGAGAAAATAAGCAACTCAATCTTCAGTCATGCACTTTGAAAGATGTTAACAAGGAGAGATGCATAGCATAAGTAAACGAGTTCAACTAGCAAACCAACATTCACCAAGAGGACCATATGAGTGTTCGAGTAAGTTCATTCCGTTAGCAACTCAGCAGAAGTAACAAGGGACAATCAAGAGGCACCGGCCAGTTATAGACGGAATATGAAACAGTACAACAATCAAAATAACACTAAAGCATATTTTAGAACAAACACCAATTTTAACACAAACAGATTGATTTCCAGGAGAAGTTTTTCTGCATTCACTAATTGCAAACACGCTAGAAAAAGAACAATCGGGAAGCATAAAATATCTCTTGAAGCACTGACAGAAAATAAAGAACAAAAAACAAAATCAAACATCAGTGCAACTTCTGAAAACATCATATGAAAGAAAGACCAATAGTTATGCATTATAAAAGAGGGAAATAATAGTTTTGAGAAATTACCTCAGCACAGATGAAGCCTTTTTCAAAATCGGTATGAATAGTCCCTGCAGCCTGAGGAGCCTTTGTCTGTCGTCGAATTTGCCAACATTTCACCTAGAACAAGTCACATTCAGCCATTAAATTTTCAGACAGTGTATAGTCAGTCATATTGAACGATGGAATTATGTCAATGCAAGTGTAAGAAACCATTACTAGTAAAAAGATCCAAAACCATAAATCATGCTTTGATGGATGTATCTATGGTGCTTTGCCAAAAATAAAAGTTAAAAAAGGACAGGGTTTTAGAAAAACAGATAACACTGTAATGTTATGCCTAGGGAAGTTTTAAGATACCTTTGGGCAACTTCACTCTGGGAAATAAGGTGGAAAATGAACTGAAAAACCGCAATGACTCAATCCAAATCCAGGAAGAATTATTCTGAATTGGGTAACACAACTGGATAAAGGATGGAAGTCCACAGGACTCCACACCAGAACACCTACCACATTTCAGCAGGCATTCTTGCCCTTCATAAACTACCAGTTCTGTCAGCGAAGACTCATGAGATGATTTAGTTGGTCTTGGTCTAGAAAACAATAGACAACTTGGTATCGTCAGTGCAGGAGTTTAGCTCTAAGGGTAGGATTTGTGAAACACGGTGATGTAGGGCAAGTTTAGTGTACAGTCGGTGAAAACTCTAACGGTAAAACTAAAAGTGAGCCCAAACCGTTCTTTGGTAGCAGAAAAAGTAGGCTTCAGGGAAAAAATGAAATTGGCTTTTCTCTAGAAAGCATGGACGGAAATCAGCCACAATGACACGTCTGACAGCTAAAATACCTTTTGCTGGACCACTTTTATGACTAATGTACGAGCATGCATGAATGGAAGTATATTGATACTCATATTATAACTCGAACCCTGTTTCATATTTTCTCTCACTGTCGTGTGAACATCCAGAATATAACAAGCATATATAATGTGTTTTTCCGTGTTTTCCCAGTTACCACGGTGTCCTTTTTTGGAGTCGGTGCAACTTAGGTCATTGGTTTACCATTTACTTACTAAACTATCTTTTTCAGCCTCAAAAACAAACATACATACATACAAACATCCAACATATGCTACAACCAAGATTGTTGAAATATCCTTGGTGAAGGAATTGAATCAAAACTAATATAACCGCGACAATACCAAATTGATCATACAATTTATTTAAGGCTATCTGAAAACAGCATAGGAAAACAAAACAAACAGAAACTGAACAAGAATTATTCAGGTTAACATAGTACCTCATCAGGGCCAGCTGTAAAAAAGTATATGAGGTTTATCGCAGCAAATCCCGTCTTTATGATCTTTGGAAGGGCACTGTAGCAAAGTTAATATAGAGATTAGCTCAGACTTATTTAATTCAAAACCTACTTATCATTCAAGTGCTCTTAATTCCGGATAATTTACCATTCTAAATATCTTTCAAAAAATGATATATTAAGAAGAAAAGAAAACATTGACAATACAAACTAGTACTGAACATATTGACAAGAGAATGAATAAGGAAAAAAGAATCACTGCCCCTATAAGCCATTGAATCTGTTTTGCTTCTAAAAGTCGTCCGCCTAGTCGGTGCTAGGCGGTAAGCATTTTTCAATTGGTCGGGGATTAGTCGCCGATTGATTGTAGGCAGGAAATAGTCGGCGACGTATATATTGTCATTTTTTAAAAGTATCGTGCTGTTAAAAGTGTAATAGCAAAAAGTACGTCTTAAAGTGTTATTTTAACAAAATGTATATGATATATATATAATACACATCAAAGCCCTAAATCGGCTAACAAAATACATACATTAAGTGTTACTTTTTAGTGGTTACTTTATTCTTAATTCATTTTCCCTAATCTTTTGTCATATCTTGCTCAAACTTTAGGGAGTGGGCAAAATATCTTTTTAAATTGACAAGCCGACTAATCTCTTGGCGTTGACTAATCGGTTGAGAGCTAGGCGCCTCTCTTCAGCCCGACTGGCGCCTAGCCATTTTTAGAACACTACTAACTAGATGTGGGTGATTGATAAGGATGGTCATTAGGTAGATCTTGTTAACTGAAGCACTCTTCAGTTTCAGTATAAGAGAAAACTCCTGCTTACAAAAGCACTAATATTTTACAAATCATGCTTGAAATGGCTAATTTCAGCTGTCTTCCAACAAAGCAAAGCATATCTGCATGAGTGAGATATAGAGTAGAATTCCACCTTCGAAATGATACAATTAAAGCTAATCAAATGTGCACAAGGGAACCTATATAGGAGTTCACTAGGCCTCCAAGTTTCCTGTAATTACAGCAATAACAAAATCCACCCACACCTGAAAGCTCCATTCGGCATGAATTGGATGGTGGTGAAATTAAGTTGCTAAGACTTTTACATCTGTGTGATTATTATGATCGAGTCACAACGCAAATACTTTTTGCAATTCAACAAAATTACTTGATTACGGCATGTTAAATGCTGCAATATCAGGACAATGAAGAATGTTTGTTGATGCAATCGGGTATAAGAAGTCAGGAAACAATGAGAACACGACTAAACCAAAAGACTCTAAACTTTATTGGCCATTGGAACTATTTCCTTCAGTGAAACACAAAACTAACAGGCCATCATTTAGGCTCCATTCAGAACATCATAAAGTAAAATAATTTTAGATCAGAGTAACTAAGGAAAACATGTGCTACAAAGAATGAATGTTCGCTACGAAGAACGGACACTTCTAGGTAGATAGCTTGTCCACAGCATGACACTGATTCAACACTGACTGGACACGCTCCAGACACTGGTGGACAACCCAACACAACGCGCCACTCATCGAACCCATGTGTGTACTGCTTAAACATATTAAACAATGTAATTTCTATATCTTCTCCTTCTTTCAGACTTTCGAAATTAGTTTTGTATAAGATTTTGCCATTACCATTGAACTTCAAATTCAGACATGACACATATATATGAGTAACTCTATTTAAATCAATTTATAACTCTGTACCTTCATTTAGTCTTTACACCCCCGTTGCACATCCATAATTACATCAATGTTAACCTGATCTCTTCGTACAACCATCATCTTTCCTTCCCACTCTTTCTACCAGAAAAAAAGACCTAACACGTTCCAAATAGAAAAACTTTTAACCCTTCTCCATGTCAGACACCAACACAAGCAAATCCTCAGCAAACCCCAACCCTTACCCTCTCCCAACCAACCACCCAAACAATTTGATTTTCACTTTTATGATGAATAATCCATAATTTAACGTTTCATGCCCAAGAATTGTACTCTCCTATAAAAAGGTAGAATACCAGAAACAGCCCAATGCAAACAATCTGTACTTGTTAGTTATCCCTGTACATCGTTTACAACCATAAAGATGGCATTTTAACAACTGGGTTTCTTGCGAACATTTCCACAGCTGCATTTCCTTCTTTGGGTGACACTGTTTCTTTTCAACACCTCGATTTGTCATCCAAAAAGTTTTTGGGCCAGTGCTTTGCTTTCAGCCCGCATTGGGCAGTGCTGATTGTCAGCCAAAATGTGAGATTAGGGCTTTTTGTCCTCAATTGTACTCCCTCCGTCCCGAAATGTTTGTCCTACTTTTAACTCCCTCCATCCCGAAATGTTTGTCCTACTTTTTAAATGTCAACATTTTATGTACAATACACAATGGTACCCAAAACTTGGGACTTTTCAAGTTTGCCATTCATTAGTTAACTCTAATAAAATATGAATTAATCAAGTTTTGAATTTAAATTGTTTTCTGGAAAGCGAATGGTCTTGCTGCCACTGTAATCAGAGAACTTTTTCAAAATTTTAGAGCGCACTTTTAAACTTTTCAATTCTTCTTCTTTTGGTCTCATTGTTTTGATTGTTAAAAGCATCTCAAGGGCAGAAACGGAATTTTACAACTTTCCTTTGTTGAAAATTTTAAATTGGCCCTATATTTTGGGATAGCCAAGAAAGGAAAGCATGACAAACTTTTTGGGACGGAGGGAGTAATTCTATTAGGGAAAACATAGTAATAATAAAAAAAATAAAATTAAGGGGGGCTAAAGAGAGAAAGTAGGGCTTAAATGATGACTCAGAAATCATCCTAATTGCTTATCCTAGCACTAGAAGTACAACAAGTATATAAAACCAAAATTTTGTGTGTCCCATGTGTCGTGTACTACATTTTTGAAATTACCCATGCCGCCGTGCCCATGTTGTGTCACATTTAAGTGCTTTTTTGGGTGTTTGGATTGCAAGAAAGTTCGTAGAAAAAAGTAAGGTTTGAACTTTCCCCTGATATATAATCATTTCCATATATTACAATTTACAAAGAAGAGTCTGCGTGAAAATGTTCCAACAAAGCTATGGCGAGAACGTAACTCCTGTAACACAACCTTACAGAAAATTCCAACATGCTGAAACAACATAAGCACACCAAATCTCTCCCAGTGGACGATGGAAATTAAACAAGAACAAACTGCACTGAAAATAAAAAACAAGCAACACCACACACTGCTGATGTTGCTGTACGAGGTTACGGAACAAAGGGCGCATACAGGAGATATTCAAATACAGAAATTGAAACACCATGGCACAAAACAATAAAAGCAATGCAAAAGGCCTACAATTCCAGACAATCATTATATACCAAATAGTGGCAGAAGCACCAGAATATCCAATCACTGTTCCAAGTTTTTGAAGGGTTCCCAATACTGGAACTAACCTTTGTAGCTTGTTTTCCTCACAATACTTTGTGGCTTCATCTGCAGGCATATCAGCAAAACTTCTCTCTAATGCACAGCTGAAAGGTATAATAGGCTCACCTCCATGCTCCTGCACCCTAGAAAATAACGAAGCAAAACAAGCCTCTATTTCAAAAAGAAAGTCCAATGGAAATTAATGCAAGAAATTGATCGACTTCACACGTAAGTTCACGTAAGACAGCATAATCAGGTCATAAAGTGCCAACACCAAGAACTTTATCGAAGCCCATCACAGTCAATTGCAATTAAATAGGTAAAATGCTCCTCCAAATGGCAAATGGCTAAGAGGTCAATTTTGTTCAGCAGTTCGGTTCAACAGAGAACTTTCCTAGTGTCAACTGTCAAGTATGAATGCAGAATTGACATGTTGAAGAAAGCAACAAATACATAGTTCTCACCAAGGTTCTGAATCCCGTACCAGCTAGGGTACCCGGTTTTCCTACTGGTACGGTACCGGTACCGGGTACCGTTTCGGATTTAGCGCTATTAACATTACATATAGTTATAAAATTATAATGTTTCACATACCATCCAATTAATCATGACATAAACTTTTCTTAGACAAGAAAAAATTTACTCTCCTTGTATAATCTCTATTATATTTGAAATTATCATTCTAAAAATTAAAAAATTTACGGAGTATTTGATATTAAAAATCTAAACATCAACTTGCGACCTGTACGTAATTCTGTATCCATTTTTGAAATTGAGATAAGAGGGCACTTCGGTCATTGTGGCCCTTTAGGGCTCATTACATAAAGTAAGACAACACTTTTTGTATCTTCCTTTCTCTTTGCTGCTGCGATTAGGGCTGCCACAGCCTACTAGTCATTGCAGGGACGGAGCCCGGATCCGGCCACGGGGGTGGCACCTTTCAATGAAATACTACTTACATGTCATGTGGAAAAATACGAAGGAAAAATTTAATTAGGAAGTCATATAATTAGGATTTGTTGTGGGATTTTTTTATGAAAAATAAATTAAGGCTTCCTCCAACTCTCTTAACGGTATTCAAATACAAGATTGTGAATTCATGGATAAATTAACAAGTTTAATGGATGCCGGAGCCAATGGGAAATCTCTATTTCACTCTACGTGTAAAACGATGATTAATCCGTAACTTATGATTGTGAATTCATTTTAATTATACATTCATACCTACCATAGTCCATAAAAATAAACATGCAATAAAAATGCTAAACTTTGAGAATTTTTTTAATTTTCAAACGTGTCACGTTCCTCTCCAATTAGTAAAAAAAAAAAAATTACAGAGAGGGAGAGCAGTATAATAGTAACAAAAGTCAAAATCCATAATGGGCCGTAGGGAGAATAGAACCCCAGAGGCGGTGCCAAGGCATCAGCGCCTCTACCAACTGAGACAAGTACCTCTAAGTTTAAACGTTCCATTTATATTTATTATTTCTCTGAATTTTTTTCCTGGTTTTTTTTCCTCCCGGTTGTATTTTTGAAACCGGGGGTGGCACGTGCCACCTTCCACCCTTCATAGCTCCGTCCCTGAGTCATTGGTCTTCTCTCGCACAGCAGCAGCTCTCTCTCTCTCTCTCTCTCTCTCTCTCTCATGGTAGACAAGGTATGACTTATTCTCTTACTCTCTCCCTCTCTTTCTCCTTAAGATTCCGATCTGTTCCCACAGAAACACAGCCGGTCGCTGCAGAAAAGGTTACCGGCTGGAATCGTCAATGCTGCGATCTCGCTCGAGATCAGCCGGATTTTCCGGTAACCACCAGTATTTGAGCCTGGACGGAATTTGAAGTCCAAGATACCGGTTTTCATCAAATCCGGTACGTACCGGCCGGTATGGTACTGGATTCACAACCTTGGTTATCACCCACCATCAGATGACTAAAAACTAACAGGGTCCAGCTATAAATTTCCTACAAAAAAATGGCAATAAGGGTTAGACATTAACCATTCTTAGCTACTTGTCTATGTCCAAAACCATATAACTCTTGAGTTTTTATTTTTTCAACTCTACCAGATTGTGTGCTCATTAGTTAGATGCTCTGGACCATGAATGAAGAAAGCATGATAATGAGCTCATAAATTGATTTGGGTCTCTAGGCCTGCCCTCTTTGATGCCTTTCGGCTTTGATTTGGGGCATTGTTATGCAACAAGACGTCCCTGTAGCTCCTTGGTTCTTGGAGGTTTAGGGAGGCACTATATCAGTGGTATTTTGAGGGCAGCCACTTTGTGCATATTGCCAAAGGTTAGACCCGTCTCCAATCATCCCCGCCCATACCTCCAATGATTAGGGACTAGATGGGTTAGGTTATTGTTATTGTTGTTGTACCAGCTTGTGAATGGAGATCCTGCCTACACTTTCCTTAACAAGCTTGAATTATGGGCAGAAATTTGATATTTTTCCTTTGATTATTCTGGGGTGTTTGGCTAAATAATTAAGCCGGTTATTTTTTTGTCATTCAAATTTTGCTGGCATGTAGTTTTGTGTAATTTTTTTTGTGGAAGACGAACCAAAAATCAACGCAAAACTAACAAATATGGAAAAAAAAAAAAAAACTTATTTTACCCAATAAAAAAATAAGATTTTTTTTTGAATAAGGACTAATAATTTGTCATTATTCAATTTTTTTTGGCATGTAGTTTTGTGTAATTTTTTTTTTTTTGGTGGAAGACGAACCAAAAATCAACGCAAAACTGACAAATAAGAAAATAACTTATTTACCCAATAAAAAAATAAGAATTTTTTTTTTAACAAGGACTAATAATCTGGCGCAATTGTTTAGCCAAAACATCCCTCTCTAAGATTGAGGATGGCGTTCTAATCAGCAAATTGTTTATTCTTCTTTATGACCCACACGCGTGATCACTCTCTCACACAACCACGCCCATATCCAACCCACCTCCAAACAACAGATAGACAAGCGCGAACACCTATGATGCACAGACACGGATACAAACACGAAGACACGGGAATTCTAAAAAAATGGGGATACGGACATGGCAGGGGACACGCCACATGTATGTATATATATATGCACTAAAAGGATAAAACCCCAAAAGATAACAAATCAGTTGCAACTAATCAACAATCTAATAAAAAATTAAATCCACAACACACAAAAAAAAACTGATTAACTCAAATCCAAGTATTAACCAAGTTAATTAAACTCCAAATAAAATGGAGAGAGAGAGAGAGCTTACCATGCATGAATTTTTGGCAGAAACTTGTTCTTTTTCCTTTGATAGTCTTTCTCATTCATGTTAACCTGAATGGTGTATCCATATACTGGTCAAAATCAATATCCACAAATCTCCCACAATTCACAGCAACGACAAACACCCTTTTATAAATCTAACAGAGTCACATCTAAAAGAGAGGGCAGAAAGAATGTCAAGCCCACAGAAGCCAAAACAAAATCATCCAAACCATATCCTTAAGACTGCTTACCACAGAGAAAAAAGACCATGTGATAGCAACATTAGATGTTCTTTCTTTTCCATACAAACCAAGAGGAGAAGCCCGAATTGTTGGCTCCATGGCAACAAGAAGTTCACCAACATGATAAGGCAGGAATAGCAATAAAGAGTGGATATTAACGTAACAAAATTATGGCTTCAGCCGTCACCAAATCTTAGACAAACTCAAACTGTAGAGATATTTACATGAGTACATTGCAGAGCAAACAATGTTCAACGTATTCAAAAGAGTTCATTTCCAAGACATCTTGCTAAATGGAAATACGGAAGCAGATTGTTAAGATCTTCTGATGTAGTAGTTTATGGGTGTTTACTATCATTATGTAATAGTTAGGGGGTCTTATTGTCATTTTATGTCTTTAATGTAAGGGGGGTAGTATAAGTAGTGTAAGGGTCTTTCATTTTGCTAGCTTATATCATTTTAAACATTATTATCAAGAGTATATCTCTTTGTATCCCATTTTGGGAGTTTCTCTAAATAAAAATCTCAATGGAATATTCCGGTTGCATCATTTTGGTATCAGAGCACTGAGCTCAGATCCTGACCATTGATCTCACCTGAATCTCGTCGGAACCTTACTCCTCGCCGGAAAACGGTGCCGGAACCTCGGCGGAATACCCAAAACACCTCATTCAACTCGTTTTCTTCAGATCTAGCCATTTCAAAGGCTATAAACCCATCTCAGACCCATTTCGAACCCTATTTGATCATTACGACTCCAACCGATCCTGTTCGAACCTGAATCTCGATCATCCATACACCCGAAACCTAGATATGGCTTCAAACGACCTCGAAAACACTCAAACTCACCTCGTCGACCTTCGATCTGACAACCAGAGGGCTATTCGACCTTCAATTTGTCGATTTGCAGACTGTTCAAACCATTTCGCACCTGACCCAGTACATTTCGAACTCGATTTGGGGTGTATGATGCTCGAATCACCTGACTCAGTCTCGAAGGGCACTGTACAGCACTCGACATCACTGTTCGCACTTGATTAAGGTACGAACAACACTCTACAGTACTCAAATCCTACTGTTCAGTGCTCGAAATGGGGTTTTGGTACTCGAATCAGTGATTTCGAGTTGACCTAGCGAGTTTGGTTCGATTTTCTTTGAGTTTGTTGTGATTTTGTGGATGTTTATTGTATTTTGTGGTTGTTTATTGTTGGTTTGTTGTTGTTTGGGATTATTCGTGTTCATTGACTGAGATTTGTTGACGTTTGGGGTCCCAATTGATTGGGTGTTACTTAATTTGGGTTGATTTTGGTTATTGGAGTTGATTTGGTGTTGCTATGGCTCATAGAGGAGGAAGAGGTAGGAGGGGAGGTCGAGGAAGAGAATTTATGGTGAATGATGGTGAAGAACATGCGATTGACAACCAAGACCATGAGATGGAAGAGATGAGACAACAAATTGCTAACCTAACGGCGTTGGTGCAAGGTTTACATGTATCACGCGGGGGTAGCGGAGAGTCCGAGGATTCTCATAGTCACTTTGAGAACCCTTTTGGGGAACAAAATTGGCGTAGGCCGCCTCCTAATCACATCCCTTATAAGTGGGAGAACAATATCAAGATTGAGCTTCCCGAGTTCAATGGAAGTCTCAAACCAGATGAATTTGTTGATTGGTTGAACACCGTTGAGAGAGTGTTTGATTATGGTGAAGTCTCCGAGGAGAAGAAGGTGAAGTTGGTGGCTATCCGTCTCAAAGGAAGAGCCTCCACTTGGTGGGAGCAATTGCAACTCACTAAGGAAAGGAGAGGTAAAGGGAAGATTAGAGAATGGGGGAAAATGAAGAAGAAGCTCAATGAACAATTCTTGCCCTTCAACTATATGCAAAGCCTCTACAAAAGTTTGCATAACCTTAAGCAAAGTGGAAGTGTGGAAGAGTACACGGAGGAGTTCCATCAACTTGTAGCTAGAGTTGACTTGAATGAGAGTGAAGATCAACGGGTTGCAAGGTACATAAGTGGGTTGAAGCCCTCAATCCAAGATACCCTTGACATGCAAACTTTGTGGACGATTTCGGAAGCTTACAATCGTGCCTTGGTGGCTGAAAAGCAAGAAAAGAGGAAGTTCTCGAGATCTGGGCAACAATTACAGCAATCTCAAGGCGATTCCAAGTCGGGACAGCCCTACTACTCCTATTCTAAGGGTGGATCTTCCTCTAGTGGTTTCCAAGGTCATAGTTGTCAAAGGCGAAAGGCGCACCGAGGCGCAAAATCCTGTGGGGACTAAGGCGAGAGGCGAGAGGCGAGGCGCGCGCCTTTTTGACGCGAGGCGCACCTATGTAAAAAAAATTAGAAAAAATAGCATATAGCAATGCTTTAACTAATATAGCGATTCGGTCATTTTTTTAAAATGAATAAAAAATGTAAATTGCAAGTTGGAATTAATAAAAGTATTGTTTCAAAAGATAAATAGATGATTATGTGGTTTAAATATAATACTATTGTACTGGATTCAGACTAGTAATTAACTAACAAGAGAACAAAAAGTAGTGGCTTCGTACTCTTTTTTTTCCTCTTTCGTCAGTGGTATAGTATTATAATACTCTGTTAAAGCATAGTGATAGTGGAATGGTTATAATATTATATTATATATAAGACTCCACTATGAATATATTATACATTCACACTCCACTATGGATATCAAATATCAGACTATCACAGTATTACACCCACCGACAAAGAAAATTGCAGACGACGAAGACAAAGAAATAGCAGTTAGTTCGATCGACGAAAGAAGCTTCAATCTTCGTAATCGACGACCTAGAACTCTGTTGAAGAGATTTTTGGTAGCTCTACAATCCAAAGGTGGAGTGATGATATGTGCGTTAAAGCTCTAAAGAGCTTTGTTCTTCGTTTGAGTCTGATTGTTACACTCTGTTCTTCACAACAGGTGTGTAAAGCCCTAAGTTACACTCTGTTCTTCGTTTGATTAATGAGCAATTGAAACTTCGTAATGGGTTTCCACTCTTTATATGCCAGAAAAAGTTTAAAAAAAACCCTGCAATTTATCTATTACCCCTAAAACTCTGAAATTGAAAGAAGCGCGCTTTTTTAGCGCCTCTCGCCTTTGCGCCTTTTGCGCCTTTGCGTCCTCTTTTCAGTCGCCTCGCCTGGGTGTGCCCTAGGCGCAAAGGGTGCGCCTCTCGCCTAGGCGTGCCAAGGTGCTTCTTCTGGGGTTGGTAATCAAAACCGGGCGGATAAAGCTACAACTCCCACTCAAAATCAGCCTCAATCCGGTGGTTTGGGGACTAGAGGTCAATTCCAAAGTGGGGGATTCAAGTGCTTTAAGTGTGGGAAGCCGGGTCACAAGTCTTCGGATTGTCGGAGGTCTTCCGGAAGTAAAAACAAGGCGCTTTTTATGGAGGAAAGTTGTGAAGATGAGTTCCCTATTTATAACGAAGCTTTGTGTGAGGATATTGGAGGTGATGATGAAGAGGAAGTAGGCCTTGCTTTGATGATTAAGAAGACTCTTCTTACTCCTAAGGACGATAGCAATGAAGATTGGTTGCGTACCAACATATTCTACTCTACTTGCAACATTGGAGGTAGAGTGTGCAACATGATTATTGATAGTGGAAGTTGTGAGAACGTGGTCTCTCAAGAAGTGGTGGACAAGTTACAACTCAAAGTGGAAGAGCATCCCCATCCTTATAATCTCTCTTGGTTCAAGAAGGGCAATGAGATCAAGGTGACGAAAAGGTGTTTGGTCTCTTTCTCCATCCGGCAAAAGTACTTTGATGAAGCTTGGTGTGATGTGGTTCCTATGGATGCTTGTCATTTGCTACTTGGTCATCCGTGGCAATATGATAGGCAATCCGTCCATGATGGGAGGAAGAATACCTACACCGTCCTTAAGGAAAAGCGACAATTCACTTTGTTACCTATCAAGGAGGTGGTGACCACAAAGCCTCCTCCTACTATGTTGCTTGCTTCTAAAGGATTTCTCAAGGAAAGTCATGAAACCAGGTATGTTCTAGTCTTGGTTCCTATGGCGTATTTGGGTGTGTCGGATGTTCCCGAGGCCGTCTCTAGGCTTTTAAAGGAGTATGTTGATGTGTTCCCTCAAGAGTTACCTTCCGAATTGCCTCTTTTGCGAGATATCCAACATTGCATTGACTTGGTACCCGGGGCACCCCTTCCTAACAAGCCCGCCTATAGAATGTCTCCAAGGGAGAGGGAAGAAATCCAAAGGCAAGTAAAGGACCTTTTGGACAAGGACTACATAAGGGCAAGCCTTAGCCCTTGTGCGTTGCCGGCTCTTTTAACTCCGAAGAAGGATGGCTCATGGAGGATGTGTGTGGATAGTAGAGCTATCAACAAGATCACTATCAAGTACCGGTTTCCTATTCTAAGGTTGGACGATATGTTGGATTGCTTAGCCGGGTCCAAGGTCTTCTCCAAGATTGACCTTCGAAGTGGTTATCATCAAATTCGAGTCCGCCCCGGGGATGAATGGAAGACGGCTTTCAAGACTCCTCATGGCCTCTTTGAATGGCTTGTGATGCCCTTCGGGCTTTACCAATGCTCCAAGTACCTTTATGCAGGTAATGACTCAAAGGCTTCAACCTTTTTTGGGCATGTGTAGTTGTGTACTTTGATGACATTTTGGTGTATAGTCGGTGCTTTGACGATCACTTATCACACCTTCAACAAGTATTTGACATTTTAAGAAGAGAGAAGGTCTATGGAAACTTGAAGAAGTGCAGCTTTGCCGTTGATAATGTGATATTCTTGGGCTATGTTGTATCTTCTAAGGGAGTACACATGGATGAAGACAAGGTTAAAGCAATTGTGGAATGGCCAACTCCTACTAGTGTGCAAGAAGTGAGGAGTTTTCATGGGCTAGCTACTTTCTACTGGAGGTTCATTCGCAATTTTAGTAGCATCGCGGCTCCTCTTACCGATTGCCTCAAGCAAAAAGTGTTTACATGGACGCAAGAAGCCGCCGAGAGTTTCAAGTTGTTGAAGTCAAAGCTTACCGAAGCTCCTATCTTGGCCTTACCCGACTTTGACAAGACGTTTGAACTTGATTGTGATGCTTCGGGAGTGGGCATTGGTGGGGTTCTAAGTCAAGGAGGCCAACCTATTGCTTTCTTTAGCGAGAAGTTGAATGGTGCTAAGCTCAAATACTATACTTATGACTTGGAATTCTATGCCATTGTCCAAGCCATCAATCATTGGAGCTACTACCTTGCATACCAGGAATTTGTTCTCAACACCAATCATGAAGCTCTTAAGTACATCAATAGCCAAGAACGCCTCAACAAACGGCATGCTAAGTGGGTAGCCTACCTACAACAATTCACATTCTCTTTGAGGCACAAGTCGGGAGTTCTCAACAAAGTGGCCAATGGGTTAAGTAGAAGAGTGGCTCTTTTGGCGGAAATGAAGAATAATGTCGTTGGGTTTGACAAATTTCGAACCTTCTATGCCGAAGATCCTTATTTTAGCAAGATCTTCGATGATTTGCAAAGGGGTGATAGAGTTACATATCCATGCTACATGTTGAGAGATGGATTTCCCTTCAAATGACTCAAGTTGTGTGTACCTAAATGCTCTTTGAGGGAGCGATTGTTGGCCGAAAGTCACAAGTTGGGTCGTTTTGGCAAGGATAAGACTCTAGGGTTGCTTCAAGATGAATACTATTGGCCGGGAATGACTAAAGATGCGGGGAACTATGTGCAAAGGTGCCAAACATGCCAACGAAGTAAAGGGACAACAACTAATGCGGGGTTGTATTTGCCTCTACCCATGCCGGAAAGCCCTTGGAAATGCATAAGTATGGACTTTGTCTTGGGGCTCCCTCCCACGCAAAGGCGGAGTGATTCTATCATGGTGGTGGTGGATCGGTTCTAAAAAATGGCTCATTTCATACCTTGTAAGAAGACTATGGATGCATCTAACATTGCCAATCTCTATTTCAAGGAGGTCTACAAGTTGCATGGCTTTCCTACTTCTATTGTCTCCGATAGAGATGCTAAGTTTCTTGCTCACTTTTGGCGGACTTTGTGGAAGAAGATTGGCACCAACTTACACTTTAGTACCTCTTTCCATCCTCAAACCGACGGTCAAACGGAAGTGGTTAATCGGAGTCTTGGGAACTTTTTGCGGTGTTTGGTTGGTGAGCACCCGAAAAGTTGGGATGGCATTCTTCCCTTGGCGGAGTTCGCTTACAATTCTTCCCTAAACCGCACTATTCACACTTCCCCATTTGAAGTGGTTTATGGGTTGAAACCTTCTAGCGTGGTTGATCTTGTCCCTTTGCCAACGTCTAAGAAGGAACACCCCAAGGTGGACGAAATGGCTACCTTTATGAAGAATGTGCATGCTCAAGTCAAGTCCCAAATTGAGAAGTCTAATGCAAAGTACAAGGCGGCCGTTGATGCACACAAAAGGGAGGTTCTATTCAAGGAAGGGGGTCTTGTATGGGTTATATTGAGCAAGGAAAGGCACCCTCATGGCGCTTACATGAAGTTGAATGATCGGAAAGTGGGTCCTTGTGAAGTCTTGCACAAGATCAATGATAATGCTTACCAAGGGGGTGTTTGGGAGCCTACTTTTTAGCTTTTGATTTTTGACTTTTTGGTTTTTTGGTTTTTTGGCTTTTGGTCAGAATGAGTTTTGGATATGGGAGGAGTGTTTGGAAGAAATGTGCAGAATGTGTTTTGGAAGGGAAAATGAGAAGTAGAAATCAAAAAACACCTCCAAACCTATTTTTGATTTCTGGCTTCTAAATGGAAAAATGGAAAAATGATTTTTGGAGAAGTAGTTTCTGGGTGTTGCTCCCAAACACCCAGAATGCAAAAATGAGAAATCAATAAGTTGATAAATAGGGGGCCAAACGGCCTCCAAGTCCAACTACCCTCGCACTTGAACATCTCCAACACTTTCAACGTGCAACACTTGATCCCCTATTTCCCGGAGGACACTATCGTAACTTGAGGACAAGTTTCTTTTTAGTAGGGGAGTCATGATGTAGTAGTTTATGGGTATTTACTATCATTATGTAATAGTTAAGGGGTCTTATAGTCATTTTATGTCTTTAATGTAAGGGGGGTAGTATAAGTAGTGTAAGGGTCTTTCATTTTGCTAGCTTTTATCATTTTAAACATAATTATCAAGAGTATATCTCTTTGTATCCCATTTTTGGAGTTTCCCTCACTAGAAATCTCAATGGAATATTCCGGTTGCATCATCTTCTGGATAAACATTACAAAGTTATATAACCCCAAGGGGTTGGCCTGGTGGTCAATGACTGGGACTTAGAGGTTTTCTCCCTCCTAAGTTCTCAAATTCGAAACCTTTAGGTGTTACTTTAGGGCCAGTCCATACGGAGCTTTGCTCCAGCTTTAATTGGACCCCTGCTAGTGGACAATGGGATTGGTTCCCCTTGACTAGTCGGGGTGCTCAGGCATCGTTTAATCGATCAAGTGTTCAATTGGGAGAATTAGTTGACACTTGTCCCCTTTAGCATATAAACATAGGCTGTAAATTCGCTTAGCCCCTTTTATTTTAAAGCTGGTTTATCTATAAAAAAAAAAAGCATATAAACATGTCACGTACTATCATTGTAGACAACTTTAGACTTAAGTTATAGAATTGGCAGAACTATAAAACATACCAGCTCCATCACCAAAATGCGCTTCAAGGTCCACATGACTTATTTACAGATTAAAGGGGACAATTGTCACTTAAATCCACTAACAGGGCAATTCATAGACTAAGGTCTAGATAGAAAACACATGGGACATAGTAATGTAATTCTACTGCATCATACAGACGCCTCCATGTAGTGAAAAGTTCTCCAGTACCACTTTGTATAACAAAGCTGTAAAAAAGTGGTTAATATCGGGTTTACAACAAGCACAGTAGCATGACAGGAAGGTCAGCATGAAACTTTTTCTCAGATAACTTACCAAGTAAACAACAGGTTTAGCAGTGAGCAATTGAAAAGTATTCAGTATCTCAATATCTGCAGCTTTCCAGTCCCCCAGACGGACGTCTTTTCCTTCTTCAAGCCATGTTTTGATCTGTGGAGACGAGCATCATCATCATTAAACTACTTTTCTACTCTACAATGCAATGTCCCAACTGCATGGGATCAGCTACACGAATCTTGTTTTGCCAGTTAGACGACCTCTATAATATGTTCAATGGGATGTGCTGACAACTGTCTTTTCCTTTTGAAGACAAAATGGTTCCATGTGTCAAATGGTCTATGAACAACAAAAAATGGAGTGCAAGCATAATTCATTGTTTACTATTGCAAGAATCTTTAAAGATATAGGAGCAGCATGGGCAGGCGAGGCACATGCAGATGTCAATTATTTTCAACTGAGGCTAGAAAACCATTACCAATGAAACCATGACTCAATTCTGAGTTCACAAGTCATGACCTCAAAGTGCCTTGGATCTTCGCACATGCAGTTGTCCACATGAATTTTTATTTTTATTATTTTCTTGTTAAGTTTATATGATTATTACAAGCATCATCATTCATGTAAATACAGCTACTAGCCTACTATCCTCTTTGATATTGTCTGTTCGAAAAATACTTTAAACCTTTGGGGGATCCGTACATCCTGTGTTTTGGCTTTGTATGCTTCCTATGTAACCTTCTAGCACATTTCTAATACATATCCAGGTATTAGACAGAAGATAAATGAATCAGCAAACGCAGAAATGTTAAAATTGAAATAAAATGGATTAAAGAACAAAGAAAAATTGAGACAAAAGCAGAAATATTTGCAAAACAAATAAAAATCACACTAACCCTTTGGCACAATTCAAGCTCTATCTTCAACTGCTTGTCATTGCTCCTCTTCATGCTCTTTTCAAGGTCCTCAATATTCTTTTCCATGAACTCAAGGTCCTTTGCTCACACAAAACACAACCATACTTTGTTTAGACGAGTTATTCCTTCAAAACATACAAATGAAAGTATGGACATAACTTCGGAAAATCAGATAAGATCTTAATGAATTATTGATGCCCCTTATTTATTTCTTTCAATGGCAATTGAGGCAATGTCCCTAAAAAGGAAAGAATGGAGGATCTAGAATTAAAAGAAGGATGTTGGATAAACCAATCGCCTAGAAGAAACAAGGATGTTGGATAAACCAATCGCCAAGAAGCAACTAGCAAGAAGTGCTTGGTCATTGGCGTTCACAAGCTACATATCAATCATTCGAATACCAGGATTACTTATGAGCATATGGAATGGAACCAGAAGATGTATTAAGTCTGAATAACATGTGACGCAAATATTATCGAAGCTGTCTATTTTTTTAAGACTTTAATAATGGGCACTCTTCAAGACAAATGGCTAGTTCAAGTTTTTACTCGGAGAAAAACGTATTAGGGAGTTAATTTACCCAAATGCTCATTGTTCACTAAATATATAGAGAGAGAAATAACAATACCAGCTTATGGAAAGACCCTCTGTATTACGTCCTCATTGGCTTAAGTACCCAAACACTCTGAACATTCTCCTATCCCAGCTTGTTACACATTAACTCCAACCAAGGTTTATGCAAAGAGTGCACCTATAGACACATAGGGAGTTACAATCCCGCCAGGCCGCCCTTTCAAATTTTACTCCAACAAGATTACAATCCACTTCAATATGCTTAGTCCACTCAATAGAAGAATATGCATTGCAACATGATTCTCCCAACACTGGGCCATGGGCAACTTCACATCAACTGCTCTCTCTTTAAGAAAATGTTCAACCGCATAAGCTCACACAAAGTATGGGACATAGATCTATGCTCTTGCTTTTGCACTAGACCTTGCAACAATGATCTGCTTCTTAATGATTCAAGTGACTAGATTACCACCAAGGAAAAAAAACAATATCTCCTATTTGAAGGTGCGTCATCCAATCTGAATCAGTAACAAGTATATGACCATTGGCTCTGTAAAGCAGGCTCGCCAGGATGAGTATTAAGATACCTCACAACCCTCAAAGCAGCTTCCCAATATGGAAGTTGAGGTGCTGACATGTATTGTCTAACCACACTAACAGGAAAAGGTATATATTGACGTGTACTAATTCACAAACAAAACCACACTAACAACAAAAGGTATATATCGACGTGTGCTAATTCACAACAAACGGCGATAACAATCACGATTAGATAGAAACTTCCCATGGTCCACATTAGGGCCCATAGGTCTATCCTCTGGTTTTGACCCTAAATAACCATCTATTGCATTCCAATGCACATTTTCTTTGAGACAAATTTATTCCTTCTTTTATCTAGCCACCTAAACACACGGGAAAATTTCTCAATTAGCTCCAATCTGTAGTCTCAAAAGGACTCTAATGAAAAGCCTTTGGCTCATCAATCCCTTTGGTGGTCAGCCTGGAACTTAGGGTTTGCTATCCAGGACTTGGGTTTGAAATGTCCTATCAACTGTCATGGAGCTAGTCCATAAGGGGGCATTTATCCAACTTTAATTGGGGGCCTTGCTAGTGGACAGTGGGATTGGTCCCCAGCAATTAGCCTAAGCTTTCTTGGGCACTCTGAGTTATCAAAAATCCACATAAACGACCAACAATTTTTTCCCTCTCAGACGTGGAAGACACAACAAAATTATCTAAATGACAATGATGCAAAGCCGCATCAATTAAATAACCAAACCAAGCCATGATTGGTTAGACCATAAATTGCCTTCCGAATTCTACCTACCTTCGTAGACTCCACCTTAGCAACAAACCCGGGTGGTTGCTCCATGCAAACTCCCTCCGGGAGATTACCATGTGGAAAGACATTTTTCACATCTAGCTGAAACGAGGGCCAACCAAGACTAGTTGCAAGAGAAATAAATCTCTAACCAAAAGTAATCTTGGTTGCAAGCTAAAAATCCTCAGCATAATCTACTCCATAAGTTTGAGTATACCCCTCAGCAACAATACGAATCTTGAAACTTTCAACAGAAGCATCTATGGTATTACGTTGTAACACCAAATGACAACCAACAACAAATTTCTAAAAGGAAAAAAGGTACCAAAGTTCAAGTGCCATTATGTCGAGAAGAGCAAACATATCTTCCTCCAGCCCAGAATAGAAAAGGCCTCCCGAAGAAACTGAGGTCCATACACAGTAGGAACAGAAGTAGTAAAGGCACATCAAGGAAAACCTCTACAATTTCAATATTGGTGCCTTTTTACATTAGTTGATTATGACATTGTTTTGCTTGTCTTCGTGGCATTCTACTAACATTAGTTGAAAAACTTCGAGGGCAAGGGAACAAAAGTCAAGTTCTCAGGCTAGGACGGCTAAGGGAGCTCTTTTTTGAACAAGATGAAGGATGCTTTCTGAGTGGAAGGAAAAGGAAAAAAAAAGCGACCAAGAATACTAGAAGGCGAAATGACAACAAGACACAAACTGGGCAATCGGATGACCGGCACAAGTGTGTACCTTATGGAGCACAATGGGAAGAGAGGCTCGTTATCAATACAAGGCTCAACGGTGGGAGGACCATTTCAAATTTACAAGTATATGCCATCAGTCGAGGACTTATGAGCTCCTCAAATGCCCACCATTGAGTCGTCTTCTGTGCTGTAAGATTCATTGCCTGGTCCTCATGGCACTCCTCCCACCGTTGAGCCTTGTATTGATAACGAGCCTCTCTTCCCATTGTGCTCCATAAGGTACACACTTGTGCCGGTCATCCGATTGCCCAGTTTGTGTCTTGTTGTCATTTCGCCTTCTAGTATTCTTGGTCGCTTTTTTTTTCCTTTTCCTTCCACTCAGAAAGCATCCTTCATCTTGTTCAAAAAAGAGCTCCCTTAGCCGTCCTAGCCTGAGAACTTGACTTTTGTTCCCTTGCCCTCGAAGTTTTTCAACTAATGTTAGTAGAATGCCACGAAAACAAGCAAAACAATGTCATAATCAACTAATGTAAAAAGGCACCAATATTGAAATTGTAGAGGTTTTCCTTGATGTGCCTTTACTACTTCTGTTCCTACTGTGTATGGACCTCAGTTTCTTCGGGAGGCCTTTTCTATTCTGGGCTGGAGGAAAGCTATGGAGGAAGATATGTTTGCTCTTCTCGACATAATGGCACTTGAACTTTGGTACCTTTTTCCTTTTAGAAATTTGTTGTTGGTTGTCATTTGGTGTTACAACGTAATACCATAGATGCTTCTGTTGAAAGTTTCACGATTCGTATTGTTGCTGAGGGGTATACTCAAACTTATGGAGTAGATTATGCTGAGGATTTTTAGCTTGCAACCAAGATTACTTTTGGTTAGAGATTTATTTCTCTTGCAACTAGTCTTGGTTGGCCCTCGTTTCAGCTAGATGTGAAAAATGTCTTTCCACATGGTAATCTCCCGGAGGGAGTTTGCATGGAGCAACCACCCGGGTTTGTTGCTAAGGTGGAGTCTACGAAGGTAGGTAGAATTCGGAAGGCAATTTATGGTCTAACCAATCATGGCTTGGTTTGGTTATTTAATTGATGCGGCTTTGCCATTGGGTTTGCATCATTGTCATTTAGATAATTTTGTTGTGTCTTCCACGTCTGAGAGGGAAAAAATTGTTGGTCGTTTATGTGGATTTTTGATAACTCAGAGTGCCCAAGAAAGCTTAGGTGCACCTTGACTAATTGCTGGGGACCAATCCCACTGTCCACTAGCAAGGCCCCCAATTAAAGTTGGATAAATGTGACAAAGGAATTGCACACGAAAGACATTGTAACGGCCAAAATTAGGAGTAGGTGATAATAGAAATAAGACTCATGAAAGGTGACATCTCACAGGTAAAGTAACCATGGAGATTGGGAGAGTAACATTTATAGTCTTTTGGGTACGGGAGTACCCAAAAAAATTACACTTGATAGATCGGGGACCAAGCTTATCCCTACAAGGGCCAATTGCATGGACATAACATGTACACCAAATTACATTAGGAGGTAAGAAGAGGGGGACACTTAGGAAATAAAACACCATCACGAAATTGACCACCAAGTACAGTAGAGGGCATACGGTTCACTAGGTCACAAAAAACATCTCCCCCATAAGGTTGAGGTACCTGCATCTGCCATATAGAGCTAATGTAACTTCCACAAACATCGCAACTTGAGTTCAGCAACCCCATTCTGCTATGGGGTTCGAGAACCCAAAGAGTAGTGACCATGATTATCAAAGAAATGGGATGAATAATATGAAAAATCCATGAGCATTGTCAACACAAAAAACATGAATAGAAGTATCAAATTAGTCTTTATTTCCGTATAACTTGAGTAGGGATATTCCCAGCGGCCTATTCTCTCATAAAATTTATTTGTTCATAACATTACTACTTATGTTTAGTTGCGTGATCATAGCTAACCAAAAAGAAAATCGCAATAAGATGGAACTAAAGCTCGATCTTTTCAGAAACTAAAGTCAATATCACACAAAGTATACCTTGAGCCGTAGTTCTTCGGTAATAACCTCTAAATCCCTCACAGGATCCACAGAGTCATCAACATGAATGATATCTGGATCTTCGAAGGCACCTAAAATACAAAATACAAGTGAGTTAAACCAAAAAATAACACTCGAGGAGTGAAGCAGAAAACAACAGCCTTTCCAATTACTACCCACTACCCAACATCTGTGGATAAGTACCCAACACCTTAACCAGAGACAAGAACAAGCTTCAGGAACATTGAAATAAACCTATTTCAAGGAAATGCCTTGGCAAAATAAATAGCTGCAAGATAAACTTAAACATGCACACTCTGAAGCTCTTCAGGTGACTTGTCTAGCAAATTAACGAGGGTTGAAAGTTGAAACCATAAGGCCTTATTAGTAACAAAACCAAGCTTGTATGATAGACCATCCCATCTTGTGTGGGATGGTTGACCAAGCACATAGCTTCGGAGAAGTTTCATTGAATAGGAAATTTACAAATATGTCATCTGTAGAGTCTTTCCATTTCAGTAACTTTTTGGGATTCTTATAAATTTAAAAAGGATAATAATGGACATTAGTGATTACAAGATTTTGAAATATTGAAACGTAAAATAGGACTGCCAGAAACGGAAATATAAAATAGGACAGATTATAAACTAGTCCTGATTGACATCATTCAAGGGATGAATGGAGCACAAACCTATTCGTTAAGTCCGGGAATCTAGCACAAATGGACAGTGAAATACATAAAATAAGACGATGGGGGTGTACCAAAATCCAGTTCATCCATGCATTTAAGCAGGTCTTGCACAGAAAAGGAATAAGAAGAATTCTACTATTCTAATTAGCACAAAAATAAAAAAACGAAGGAAAAACAGGATGGTAGATCATAATTTATCATGGAATGAATACTAAAATATGAATCGACTCCAAAAATAGGTCCTGCAGCAGAACACTCAAGTACAAACGAAGATGTAAATACAAAAAGAACAAATCTAAGAAACTCCCCCAATTTTGAGGCCCATACTGCACATAAAAAGATAACCGTCTCACGTAAGACATGAAAAATGCCGTCAACTGCACGAATATGAGACAAAAAGCTGTTCCCCAATCCCTGTCCTTGATGAGCACCTCGAACAAGTCCAGCTATGTCATGGATTTCTAAGAAAGCTGATACCTGTCCATATCCAAACTAATTCAGAAAAGAAATAATTCTGAAAGGAATACCATGATAAGAAGATATTTACAAAGAAGAGAGAATCCTACAGCACTATTGACAGAGAAAATCGAAACTTACAAAATGAATAAGAAGCATAGTTGTCAAAATGCACAATTCATAATTCGATTCACAATTCATTCGAAAATAATACAACTCCATAGGTTAATCAAGCTTTAGACAGAACTGGTGATGAAGCGTGTGATTCCTGGCCCGATTCATGCAATTCTAACATGAAACAAGAAAAAAATTATACAGCGTACGTTCAAAAAACTGAATTCCCGCACAAAATTTGTTAATCATTTATTGATTAAACTATTTATTCTTATTCGGAGCATGTCGTTAACCTTTTTTTTCTCATTTTTCTCAAACATTGAAATAATCATTCTAGCTATGTTTAGGCTAAGCTACCTTGTTGTCAGGAATTATTATTGGTTATTTGAATGGTAAAATTTCTGTAGTTTGCCCTCACATGAGCCAATAGAAGGGCTCAAGGTCTTTAAAATGTTAAAAGAAAATTAACAATAACAGTACCCATAATCCCCAATCGATGATGGTATGGGCGGGGGAGGACTGGATAGAGGCTTTGGCTATATAAGCTCTTTATTTAGTCAGTTCTTATGGAGGGCTTCACTGCACAAAGTGGCTGCCCTCAGAAAGTTAAACCACCGAAACCAGCCCCCCACACACACACACACACCCCCACCCCCACATAGCTCCAAAAATCAGGAAACTCAAGGGACGTTATGTCGTGGAACCATGCCCCAAATCAAAACCAGATGGTATTAGAGAGGACATGCCTAGAGATCCGATTCAATTTCTGTACAAAATTAGAGGATCATAACTAGTTGACTGAGAGACAAACACAGAAACTTTGTAGAATGTCTTTAAAATAGTATGATTTTAATTTGCTAGACTGTAATTAATGCAATTAAGAGTGAATATTATTGAGCACAATGTCCTGTGGCTACATGAACGCAAATTATGAAAAATCGATCTCATTAATTCCCCTAAATTATAGATCGAATTAAGGCTCAGAGCCTCGGACCTACCCACATATGTTGCTATATAAGCAAGGTTTTTACCAACTAGACTTCATAATCATCCTTAACAACATAGGTTTAATTGTAAAAGGCTAAGCTTTCATTTCTTTAATGAATCATTACACAATACAACAATACCCATGTAATGCCCTATCGATGCAGGTGTGGGCCGTGCCAACTAGGGACATAACTAACGTTGACAATGTATGCAAAAGTGGTTACTCTCATAAAGTCTTACAACTAATAGTGAATCTTCAGTGCGTGTGTGCATGCACGTGTGAATGTGTATATACCTAACATGATCGAATCTTTTACAATTCACGAATCAATTTGATTTACAATTCAAAGAAAGGTTATTTCAATTCACAATTTGACAACCTAGGCCAGTAGATGTATGTTGTAAATAAATTACCAGCGAGCAGTGAGCCAATTGCGAAAATTGAAATCCAATATACATTATACAATAAAGTCTACCATTTTTTTTTTGGAAAGATAAATTCTTTAATAAGAGAACCATGCCCAAACAAGGCCATGGGAAAATTCTTATGAGCCAGTACAGAAACCAAAGAAAAACAAAGAGAAAATTGCATCCTGATGCAAGCACCACCTGCAAAACTAAACAAAAGAAAAACCTCCTTAATAACCATCTAGAAACCCCCTATGCATATCCCAACACACCGCAACTACAGATTCTCATAGTAGCAGGGATCTTCTTCCAAGAGGTCAGACAAGCTCCATAAGTTTTAATTTTTCTCAAAATCTGATTATTTCCCTCTCCAAATGTGGTATAATGATGCAGAGAATTAAGGCTTAAGAACTAAGCTAGGTCAGAACACCCCTTTGCTATTTTTAAGAACCCGTGTCTTAGCTTCTTCTAGCCTATGGGAAAACTCTGGAAACCAAATTTGTGCCCCCTAGTGTCATTATTAAGTTATGACCCAACTCACCTACCTATCTTTAGTGGAAAGCCTTCCCCAACACACCATCCATAGAACAAAAGACCATCCCGGGACATGATGCTTGAAACATGACGCAACGTTTCCTGAAGAGCCTCCCCCCAGCAGCCTTCAGAGGACAAGAGACCTAAACATGCCCAAACACCTTACACACGCTGCAGTTGAGAAATTTCCATGGATATTTGATCCAGATAATGACCATATCCCATTAGAATAAATTATACATGCTGCATTTGAGGAATTTCCACGGATACTTAATCCCAATAGTAACCATATCCCCATTCGAATACCAAACATCCATAGAATCAAGAAGACTGGAAGTAGCATCCACCTCAACACACCACTTTGCGAAACTAAGCCTTTTCAAGGTCTATGTCGACCTATCTGCATAAAAAGGCCTCCCATCCGAGCTAGCTATGTTGCCTAAACCCATGGTTGTCCAATACTCCAAAAGGAACATTATAAAATTGCACCCACCTATGTAGCACGAACATGGCTACGTATACGTATACGGACACGGGATTTCTAAAAAAGGGACACAACAAAAATAAATAAAAATTCATAAATAATATTTATTTTATACCAATGGAAAATATAGTTATATGTATAAGCATGAAGCTTCAATATATATAAACAAGCATCGTATACACTTTTAACCCAATGTAATTGAAGTAATACACATTAACCCCCAAATTTTATTTATTTTTGGCATATTTAATCCCTCCGTGTCCCTGCCGTGTCTCTCCTGTGTCCCCCAAAGATAATTAGTTAAATTTATTACTTCAATTACATTGGCTTGTCCCGTACGTATTTTGCCATGTCCCCACGTGTCCCAGTATCGGACATGGGGACACACAGGCCTTTAGGAGTGTCGATGCTTCATAGGCACCCACAATGGAATCTTCATAATATGTTCTCTCTCCATTTTTCATGCGGGGGTGCCTCTCAAGAACATCATCTTGTCCCTAAACCCCAGGTTCAAGCAATTTCATCAACCCATGATCCTGGTGGGGGCCATATTTGGCATATTACTTGGTCATCTCTCAAACATCGGGTTGCGTGCTGATTCCGTGGATCCTCGTAAACGTAGAAAATACTCACGTCCGACACTTGATGCTCGGATAAGGGCGTGGGACCGTATCTGGCACATTTAGTTGGACATACGCCAAGCAAGAATATTTTGTAATATGAATTCACCACAATCTATACTTGGAACTTTAATATTATGCATGAAATGCCTAAGTGTATACACTTTATGCGAAAAAATAAAAGAAATATACTAAGAATCTTAAATACTTTGGCATATACCTGGGTCCCTAAGATGGAAATTGGATGAATCAAACACTGGACGCATATCCGCACCCGACAGGCCGATACTTGTACCCGAGTCCATGTAATAACATATAATCTGGGCATACTATGATTTGACTTTTTATCACGACAATTAAACAAATAGAACTTCTTGCACTGGAGCAAGGTTGCTAGATTTTAGCACGTTCTAATGTATTGTAGCATGACAAAATGTGATTTTGGCATGCCTTTGTAGGTCTTGAGGCCGTTGTGAATAGAGACACTCTAAATATGAATGCATGCAAGATAAAATCTTAATTAATACTCTGTCTAACCTTTCAAAAGGCCAAAAGCATGTATCGTAGATCATAAAACTCTACAAGGCATTGAAGAATCACTGAACACACGTAAAAAACAGAAACACAAACTGTCCAGTTGTAACAAATGTTAGTGCCGAAGATCCAGCAAATAGCAGGAAAAGAATGGCAGAAAAGGTTATCTGGTAAGCATTCCAAAAACTACTAAAGTTACGTGAACTACTCCAGATCCCCACCATACTCCGACTAAAATGCAAACCTGACTAATCGTGACAGAAAATTTCAAAAGTGTTTCACGAACCTCGCTCTTTGGTTTGTACAGATTACAAAGCCATTCATATCGCTCATCAGGAACATAAACTCGAGCCTCATTGGGCTCAATGGTACAAAAAGGAAAGTTCTCCGCTGGTATTGATAACTTTGTGAGTGTATTAAAAAGAGTAGATTTTCCCACATTTGGCAATCCAACCTGAAAAACAACAAAAGATGACAAGCTCAGCATTTCAATCATAACACAACTGAACTAAGTTACTGATACAATCAATAAAAAGTTATGAAAGGCAAGAGATTGCAACTACAAAAGGCGACATTGTCATCAATTAAGACTTAGGTGCAGAACCAGCAAACAAGATTATGTAAGATGGATGGTGTGGCTGATGGAGCATGAAAGGCAGTTCGAGGATTTTAACACGAGACAGTACTCAAAATTTATACAAGCGCTAAAATGTTGTGGAATGTGTAATCTCCATTGAATGCCTGAGACTGTGGTTATTAAAATGGATTTCATTGTCTACAATCAAAGTATTTTGTGTCAAGGGAATACTCATAAACAATGCATAAAAACATTACTAGTAACTCAAGATTCCAGTAGGCACACAAGGGCATCCTAAACAGTTCAAATTTGAGGAATGCATCAATCGAAAAAGGAACAATTTCACTGGTATGGTACACCTCTAAATTCAGTCGTAGAAATATCCAAATGACTAATTTCAACATGCCTTCAGATTACTTGAGTACTCCAGGATGGCAACAGAAATTTACAGGGAACAAGAACATCCACGTCAACATGCAAAATCCTTGTCCAACAAGTACAATCAGATCTTCAAACACATAAAAAATGAGACTTTCAAAAATCAAAACATCTTATCCATTCCGCCAAACTTCCAATGTAATAATTGCAATCTTGAGAAGTGCTAAGGATGGCAGTGGAGTAGCAATCCCCTCGCCATTAATCTGGCATTCTGGCTACCCAATTAACACACCGCCCAAGCAGAGGTGGCTGCACACCCTAAAGTAATTTTTTCTTCCAATTTTATCAGTAGTAATTTTATTTCAGACTTAATTTGAACATGCAGTCCTGTATTATGAACACCCATCAATCCAGGTAACTCATAATTGAACACCTAATACATTAGCCAAAAACAACACACACTCTTAACGACGAGAAAAAACGATATATTGGTGTCGCTATCGTGTTCTTGCTTCTCTCCAAACGATAGTCAACTTACATCTGCAAAACTAAGAGCATATTTCCAAAAAGATTCGCCCCAACCTATTTGTCACAATTTTCACCAAAAGAAAATTAGTGAATTTATGCGCCAATTTAATCTTGTTTGACTCAACATATAAAAATTCAACGAGAATAATTGTAAAATACTCCCTCTACCCCGATTTGTTTGTCCATTTTTTAAACTCCAACTTATCAAGTGAACACAATGATTACTCTTAAAAAGTTTTGTTTTTCCAAGAATGCCCCATTTTTCTACCATTAAATAGAAGTGCACTCTCCAATGCAAAACTTTTTTAAAAGAGAGAGGGTATTTAGGGGACTCTAGCAAGACAAACTCATATTGGACAAACACTTCAAAGTCGAAAAGTGGGCAAACAAATCGAGACGGAGGGAGTCTTATTCATTCTATATTTTTATTGCACTATTAACACTAATATATCAAATTTTGTTTCTCTATTACTGGATAGAGAATCTCTAGCCCTCACAAAAACTTTTACTCAAATTCAAGTAAAAGCTTCATTTGTTATGAAACACTTCAATGGTCATATGCAAACCTAAGAACTAATTTGAGTAAAGTTTCATTCATGGCAAGACTGTAGATTTGGGAAGGGAGAAATAGCCTTGCCAAGTTTGAGACAAAATTTGAATCTTCCTTGACTGATTGATTCGAGTAAAAATTTGAGTAAAACTCAATTTGATACAAGTTTGAGTCAAAGGAGTGCGGTGGATTTTGAGGGGTTTTTACGCAAATTACAAGATTGAGTAAAAAAAGGGTAAGGACCGGAGATGCTCTTAGTAGAGCTGGTAGAGTCAAGGTAAAAGTTGAACACCCTAATAAAAATTCCTAATGCCGCCACTGCGCCCAAACAAACATGCCTCAAGGCAGTGGATACATTGGAATTTCTAAAAGACAATAGGAAAATGCATGTACTTGAAAGTTCCAACACAATCTTTACGTTTCACACTATTCTTCATAGTGTCAAGTTTCATACAAATAATACGCAACACACTTCAAGAGTCATATCAACTTGCGCTTATGCCTATCTATTCTAATACATAAAGGGAGAGCATCAGTTCCGTGTCACCCAAAAATTGAAGCTATATGGATTTTCCAGTTGCCTAAATTGTCCCTTAAACATGAGGTGTTTACACAAAATGTTTTAGGGCATAGGATCTATCCCATCTATAAACGGAGAGCACTCTTTTGTTGTGGTTAAATTTTGAAGTTGGTTCACACTTTTTCCATTTCAAAATTTTACAAAAAGATGACAGATATTACACCAATAAAACTATGGGTACAATACTTGGTGTACGCCAAATGCACACCATGTTGTGTGGAGCCCATCTCGGGGTTCCACACAAATGATCGAAGCCGCTCAATTTGTTTAAAATGTTTTTTTAAGTATCCTTGTAAAAATCAACTCAATCGGATATCAGTAGAGCCTTGATCAGTTCTTTGCTCAATTTTCTAACAGGAAATGAATAAAGAATTGATCAAGCTCTTCCCAATATCTGACTGAGCTGATTTTTTCAGGGACCCTTAAAAACATATTTTGAATAAGTTGAGTAGCTCCGATCATTTGTGTGGAATCTAAAAAAGGTCCTAGACAACGCGGTGGGCATTTGGTGTGCACCAAATGTGGAAACCATAGCAAGGCTACATATTACACTTGGTTTCCTTGCGCCTCTCACGAACTATAAGGTTAGAAATGTAAACACATACATTATGTAACAACCCACAATCCTACAACTTCCTTATCCTTAGAGCATCTCCACCCCTTACTAAAATTTACACTCAAAACTCAGATTTGAGTAAAAATCACCAAAAACACCACTCCACTCCTTACTCAAACCCATAACCAAATTTGGTTTGAATCAAATCTTTTATTCAAATTTTTAATTCTATTTTCTCCCTCACAAATTTACAACTATGCCATTATAATGAAGCCTTTATGCCTACATTCGCTTTTGCCCATTAGAGTGTTTCATATCAAATCAAGTTTTTACTCAAAATTTTACTCAAATTTGAGTAAAGGGTGGAAATGCTCTTAGAAGCCTCCCGAACGCACAGATTATGCACACGCACACGTGTGCCACCACTTCTAGTTGTTGTGGGCAAAACAACAACTTGACTGTTACTACTTTGAAACTACTAAATTACTACTTTGAAACTACCCATCCTAAATCCTAATCCTAAATTACTACTGCTACTAAACTACCACTTTTCACGTTAAAAGAAAAAATCCCCCTACATGACTGTTTGGGAAGCTATCAACAGGGTTTTGCACACTGTGTGTGCCACCGATGCTAGTTCATAGGAAAGGTCGGACAAATTACAGTGTAATTTAAGCGAACTGTGCAACAATATATTCCACAGAAACTCGCCAATGAAACTCCGCCCCAAAAACATTTTCACGTTCGGCATGAAACCCCCCATCTTACGATAAATTTTTTGCAAAGAATGTTTTCAAAAACGAAGGAAAGTAGGATATGAAGCACCGAATTGCAATTTTAGTTAGTAAGCTTTTCATTTCACTTCCCATAGCTTCTGAATAACCAAACAGAGCATAACAAAATTCCTGAATAAATGAGGGAGAGAGAGATTACAATCCCAATCTTGAGGTGAGATGAGAAGCGTCCAAGGATGGGCCTCTCGGCAGGTGCTTCCTTCGATTTAGCTGCCTTTGGAGGCATTATTCTCAACGTAAACTGATCAGAGAGAGAGAGAGAGCGAGCGAGCGATAGAGATTCACTGGATGTTCTTCTAGGGCTTGAATTTACAGTGACAGTGTTGAGCAAAACCTGGACTGAGCAGGAGATGGACGAAACCTGTTTTATACCCAATGCCCAATGGTGTGGTGTGTCATCAACCCTAACAAGATGGCATTTCCTGCGTCGGCTCAACGCGTCATCGTTTTCCAACGGCTTCGGCAATCGGTCGAGTCGAGGGGTTTCACGTCGAGAGGCCCAGAGTGCGATACACGTAGGCCATTAATTAGGTCCAATCTAATACTTCTCAAGACTTGGGCTTAAGGTTGGGCCTGTTGAAAACTTTACCATATGAAGAGGCCGCCTCTTGTTTTTAGGACTTGGGAGTCCTGTGCGGAGCCACACTGGCCTTGTTGAAAACAAAACTAAAACAAAACTAAATCAAAACAAGGCTACTACTCTATTTATTGTTTTCCGAAGCTGGATAGGCGCGGCCGACTCCTGTATTTGTTTCTTGCATATTTACTATTTTGCCTTCTTTTTTTTGTTTGATTACTTTATAAATGTCGTAACTTTTATTGTACAAGTCAGCTTTTAGTATATTTTTTGAATCTACTTAACAAGATTTATGGAATGAGATCAATATGTACTATGAAATTATGTATAAATAAAATACTAATCTTTAGTATGAATACTATGTGAATTATGAAATATGTTAAATATGAATTATTTTGAGGTTAAGTGAACTGCATAATCATATGTGAACTTTGTATGATGAGACTATATGAATCGTCTATTTGAATTGTATTTTAGTGTGTGGTGGGCTATGTGAATTGAGTGGTTTGGCTATGTTATGTGAAGTGTGTGTTGATGTTATGTGAGCTGTCCATTTGAACTGCATAACCCTGTGTGAACTCTGTATGATAAGACTGTGTGAACTTTTCATTTTTATAGTGTTATGGAGTTATGTGAACTATGTGGTTAGGCTATATAAAGTGTGTTTCGGTATGATATATAAATTGCATAACCCTGTATAAACTCTATATGATAAGGTTATGTGAATTATGTATTTTAGTATATGGTGGGGCTTTGAGAACTGTGTGGGAGCTATATGAAGTGTGCATGGTAAGGCTATGTGAATTGCATAACCCTATGCGAGCTCTGTACGATAAGATGTGTTAAATATCTATGTGAAATATGTATTTTAGTATGTGGTAGGGCTATGTGAACTATGCATACTTCAAAAAGGTTCACATAGTGAATTGACCACTTTAAATAATCTTTTCTTACCTTTACATAATTTCATATTCATTATAGTTCTTGTTTGGTAGATCTCGCCAAGTAAGTTCTAAAAATGTTTTTTTTCCCTTCTAAATTGAACATTTACAACAAAAGATATGATATTTTGAAATTTAAAAGCAGAGAGAGAAAGTAATGAATACAAAAATTATTCAATGGTGTTGAAATATCTTGAAATATTGTTCTGACCATTCATCATATGCCACAAATTAATTTGTTGCTAAAATAATGAAAAAAATAAAGATAAAAGGACCAATCATACATTAATAGTGCACCATATGACAATGCCCCATGAGCATTGGATAAATTTCTAATATTTAGATGCGCGTAATGATCTTGCAGGACTATTTTAAAAACATAAACAAATTTGTTGGGACTAATTTAGGCCCAAACCTAAATTATGGGGTCGGCCTCTAAAGATCCCTTTGTTTTATTGGTCGGATTAGACATGGATGATATGCTTGCGCATTTTGCGTGACTGAGATTGAAAGTGGAGTGGTTGCTCAATGACAACACCTTGTACTCTCATGCATTTAGCGAATGAGACATGGATGAGATGCTTGCATATTTTTGTGTGACCGAGATTGTAAGTGGGGTGGTAGCTCAATGATACCACCTTGTACTCATGCAATTGGTGAATGTCCATCCCCAGGGATGACAATTACCTCTGCCCTGTTCCTGCCTTCAACCTCTCCGCCCCGATCTAAGAAAGCAAATGAGGGTGGTATTTGCTTCCCCCGCTCCATCTTAGCCCGATTCGACTTCGATTATAGTTATCATTTATTTATATATGTATATTTCTATATAGATTTCATTATTTCGATGTAATAAGAGTACAATACTCAATAATTCACTATTTTATGTATTTGTTTCATTTGTTTTTTTATTTTTATTTTAACTCTCATCACTCATCAATATCTTATTTTCTCAAACATTCTGAAGAAAACAAAGTTAGTACAGTGGACATGATTATTCCCCGACTCGCCCCATTGCCACTAGAAAGTTTCTTTGGATTTGTATGCATGGGAAAACTTCTATCATTCTTTGGTTTGGTGGAATGTGACTTTTGTCCACGATGTGACATTGCAAGGGAGGATATCAAGCACCTCTTTTTTTAATGTGTTTCGAGTGCTAATGTCTGGTAAATTTCCACAGGATTCAGGTACCCCAATCGGATAGCATGGATGATTGGAGGAGCTGGCTCCTCATGAACAACATCTACCACTCTAATTCGAAATCAATAGGTTATTTCACTAGTGTTTTAATTGTTACCACGCTATGGAAAATTTGGTTAGCTCGAAATAGAAGGGTCTTTGATAATGTTTCTACCAACTATACTGAAATCTATTCTAGTAGCCTTGCTTTCTCTACTGATACTGTTCAAAGTTTTCTCCTATACTCTTGTGCTAATCCGAGACATATAAGACTTGTGTCATGGAATTTTTCCAGGAACAGGAAAGTTAAAGCTGACTATGGATTGTAGCAGCAGGGGCAACCCAGGTCAAGCTGGTTGGTGGTGTCTGCAGAGAGGAGAGAGGACATTGGGTTCTCAGATACCTGGGAAGGCTTCACGTCTGCACAAGCTTGGAAGCAGAATTGTGGGGAATATTCAGAGGTCTGGAGCTGATTCAAAACCAAGGAATGGAAGCGATGGATGTTGAGTCAGATTTTTGCAGTTGCTATTGCGTTGATAAAAGAAGAACATCCTGAGCACTCAACCCACTTGCGTGCTAATCAAAGAGTGCAATACCCTCATAGACATCACTGGAAGTACGTTGAAGCATACAATAACAGAGGGAAACAAAGTTGCAGATAGCTTTGCTAACATGGGAGTTGATCAGGAGGAGAAGATGGTGTCTCATATCACCCCGCCGGATGGCATTATTTCGCTTTTAGAGGCGGACATGAGAGGAGTAGCTTTTGGGCGTGTTTAGTTTTCTGTTTTTCTTTAAAAGGAAGTGCAAGTGTCCAACCCAGTCCAGGTTGGGCTAGTCAGGCCCATCGGGCTGATGTCCACACAGTCTGTCCACAAAGCATCAGTTCAGAGCAGCAACACAACAGCAATTTATTTTTTTTTTTTTTTGCTACATTAGAAAATCTACACAACAGAAGCTGCAATCTCCCAGATACTGGAAATTAAACGCAGTAGAAAAGCAGCAGTGGCAAAAAAAAAAAAAAACAAAGAGAAGCACCATAGAGATAAAAAGCACAAAAGACAGCAGCAAAATCCCGAAAGGAACATTAAACAATAGCATGACTAAAAAGTCTCTGAACTGAACAAGCAAGAAAGATTCACAGCTCAAAAAATCCATCTCCACTGTGAGTCCTGAAAATGGGCAATGGAAGACTCTACTCTCTTTGCTCCTTTCCTGAAACTAACCCCTTTCGAGTTCATATAAAATTGTCCAAGTAATAGTGAATAATGATCATATTTCATCCTTTTTGGCTGGTCGATCATCTTAAATACAACTATCGGTATCATAGCTAATGTTTGGCATGCCCTTACTTAGGTTTGGTCAATAGCCGTACCATCCCCTTACAACATTCTCCTAGTACGGCCAAAGCTGCATTCATGGTGTCAAGAATTTGTCACGAATTCCTCTATTTAAACTTACACGGACACGTATAAAATGTTTGTGTGTCGTGGGCACACAATGTATAAAAATTGCGAGAGAAGATGAAGGCACAGAGGTACAAGTTCCCCCATTTTTACCATAGGAGGACTGGAGGAGGTTGATATTGCTGAAAGCATCTCTTAATCTCCCCTATATAAAGCAAACCTATGCAATCACCATGGGAAGCATCTAAAGATTGTAGCGATAACATTCCCTATCAAATGACGTCCGCGTCAAATTGCTTCTGGTATATGGCTGTAGCTACAGATAGTGAAGGTAACCTTTTCAATTAGAAATGATCTAAGCGGAAACTCCATAAGAAGGGTCTTGCCTTTTGCAGCTGGAAAATTGTCCAGATCAGTGATCGGCAACTAACTTCATCTGACTTGATCTATTGGAACTCAAGTCAAATGATGAATTCTCTACTTGTAGTTTCGTGAAGACACAGTGTACGGATTAAATGGGTAGCAATCACACTGCTAAAAAGGTTGGAAATTTCTGGAAAATGGATTAAGTACCATATATTGAACTTAAAAGACAATATGATGTAGTGAACTAAAAAATAAAATACAATTTCCTTTAAACGTGGAACATAACTTTAATTGCTCCCAAACAACCAGAAAAAGAAAAAAAAAAGGGAGCAAAAGAATATTATCGATCCTTCGAGAAAGAAGGAGCCCACCGTATACTCTCTCTGTCTCTCACCATCTCTAATAAGGTATCACATGGTATATGAAGAAATTCAGCTTTTAAGAGATCTTCAGAAGAAAAAAATAAAAGAATTCAAGCCAATAACAACCTGGATACTGAGTACCATGTCCAGCTTAGAGTTCTCACCTTACCAGCTGCAAAAACTCCCACACTCCAACAACCACCTCTTCTCATCCAGTAGTCTCCGCCAAAACAGATTCTTCATCCTCTTCTAGTTTTAGGGTTAAGCAGATTTTTTTATCTCAACTTTCAGCTTCCTGCACCTCAGTTTCTGTTTCCTCAAGTCCCTGCCTACTGGAGGAGCTTTCTCCAGAATTAGCAAGCAACCAAGCTTCATGAATTTGCAAAACATACTCCAAGTGCCACAAAACTTCTCCCATTGTCGGTCGGCATTTCCCCTCATCCGCAAGACATTTTTCTGCAATCTCCCCAAATCTCTTTACTGATTCCGGACAATATTTCCCTTTGAGTTGTGGGTCAATAATGGTTTCAAGCGATCTCTGCCGTTGCCACCTCATTGCCCATTCGGCAAGGTTGATCTGGTCTTTTGGCAAGCTAGGATTTATGACAGCTCGCGCACAAACAACTTCAAACAATACCACACCGAATGAGTAAATATCGGATTTCTCAGTCAACTGCTGTCGTCTGAAGTATTCGGGATCAAGATATCCAAAGCTTCCCTTGACAGCAGTACTAACATGGGTATGTTCCAACGCGGGACCAGTTTTTGACAACCCAAAATCTGCCATTTTTGCCACGAAATCCTCATCCAACAATATATTTGTCGTTTTGACATCTCTATGGATGATTCCCTGCTCCGATCCCGTATGAAGGTAATGTAGGCCCCGCGCAGCTCCAATGCAAACTTCTAACCGCTTTTTCCAAGTCAAAGGAGGGAGGTCAGTTCCAAAAAGGTGACTTCTAAGGGTCCCATTGGCCATATACTCATACACCAAGATCATCTCGTTCTCTTCATCACAGAACCCAATCACGGACACCAGATGCCTATGCCTTAGCCTAGATAGCATCTCAATCTCTGTTTCGAATTCTGTAAGGCCTTGTTCGGATAGTGGGTTGGCCCGCTTAATGGCCACGAGGGTCCCATCTTCCATCTCTCCTTTGAACACTTTCCCAAATCCCCCTACTCCAATCACTAGACTATCGTCGAAATTATTCGTCGCTCCTTTGATCTCTGCTAGTGTAAATATCCTACCAACTCTAGCAGTGGATAAAGACCCATTTCGATTCTGACTTCCTAATGATCCCTTGGCTTTCACAGCATTATGCACCAGGAACAAAGGCCGCCATCCAGGAGAGCTGTTCTTGGCATCGCCCAGTTTATTGTTTCGCTTCCTTTTGCAGAAACAAAAGATGAACAATAATAAAGCTCCTAAAATAGCAATAGAAGCTATAACTGCTACAATCCCTGCCCAGATGATTAGACTTTCCGAATTTTTGTTGTCTTTTGTTTGACCATAGCTCTCTATGTGGGCTAGATTCCCATTTTTACTCAGCTTGAAAATTTCCAAGCCATTCAATAAAGCATCAGTTCCTGCAGCACCGGCAGCCGTGTCAGGACCCATTTGTATCCAAAGGGTGTTAATTTGGGGTGACACCACATCCAAGTAATCCTGGTAAAATCCCCTATTTTTTCCTCCCGCTTGCACAAAAACATCGAAATTGTCAGCTGCAGTCTGGTTGTTGATGTAGATTCTGAAAATCCTTTGGTTGGCCTTATCGAATTCCAGCTCACAGAAATGTAACCGGATCAAGTATTCGAAGTCGGGGTCCACCTGGAATTTCCATGACATGTTGAACCTTTTTTCCAAGACTTCAGTGTTGGACATGGCTCTTGCTGTTTCATACACTAGAAGAGGAGCCACCGCGGACTCATTGGTAGAAGAATATGTAATGGTAGAACTGTTCTTAATTTCTGAACCAGCATCTGCTGTAACCATGTATCCGGAGTCCAAACCCCACATTCTCCAAAGTTCATCCTCAAAGGGTTTTATCTCTGAACCCCCCACGTTCAACCTATACATTGTTTCCATGCCCCGTTTGCTCAAATTCAATGAACTGTTTGCACTATTTCCACCCACTTTGTTAACTGAGTTAACAAACATGGAGTCCACAACCGGGGCGATTTCTATGGCATTAATAAATCCAAATGAGCCTTTATCTGGGATGAACTCAAGGACTAAGATATCAATATCAACGTTCAAGAAGTACTCTTTGATCAAAACAAAAGAACTTGAATTCCCCCCTGACTTTTGCAAGTACGTACTCTTAAGCAAAATCTCACCATGAACGTTGAACCTCGAAACTAATTTCAAACCATTTGCCACAATAGAAATTAAGGAGTTATTTAGGTTGTAATTTAGAAAGGAGATGGGATAGAAATGAAGCCTAACAAATGAATTACCCTGGGCTCCTTTAAATGTGTAATTCAGAGTATCAGTAAAAATCCGGGCAGTTGAATACAGCGGTGCATAGGCCGAATCTCCAATAAAGTTGGAATCGTAGGCTACAATACCCGAAGTTACAGTTATATTGCTGTCAGGGGCTAAGTCACCAACCCATCTCCTCCCTTCCACATTGACACTTCCATTTGCACCACAATTTATCCTAAAAGTATTTGCCTCGGCTTCTCCCGTTCTAAAATACATGAATACTACCACCACAAAAAGTAGGCTCAAAACCTCCATCACTACGACTTTCATCATTTGTACTAGTTTCTTTTTCCCCCTGGTATAGTTATTGAGACAATTGAAAGGGTGTCTCCTTGTTCAGCATGATTTAGCACTCCCTTAAGAAACTAGGGTGTTTTTTCTTATTACCCCCTTTTCTAAAACTATTGCGACCTTTAACAAATGCCAAGCAGAAGCATAGCAGGGGTAAAAAATTGATCTTGAATCACATTAACCCAATACAAAAAATCAACAATGGCTAATGAAAATAATTATAAGACTTTCAAATAGCTCAAATATCTAGGGGTATCAATAACTTGAGCAGCAGTTCAAACTCTAAGAATAGGCTTGAAGTTACCTTCTTAATACCCACTTGAGCACTTGATTTTCATCCAATGGTAGAACAAAGGCGATGGAAAGAATTATAAAACCCAACAACGGACTTTCTTCAAACAGCTTATGAACAACAACCCACAAAACCCTCTTAACTTCCAGATCTGAACCAGGAAATATCACAAGAAAAAGGAGCGAAATGGGAAGCAAAAATGCAGTGGAATGTGTTGATGATGCAAGAGAAGAGAAGGTGGGTGGTTTAGGAAATAGGGGTGGTTTCAATCAACTTATGAGGGAAATCATAGAAAGGGTTGAAGTTGGAACAGATTGCAAATGTTCATGTGACTTTTTTCTGTTGGTTCATTTCATCAAAATTATTAGAGGCACAGATCTGTGACATCAATATCTACTTGTCGTAGCAGTAGTTCTCCACAGTGTTTTCCAAATCATTACACATATAATTCGCCCCACAGTGTTTTCCAGATCTTGACACATAAAAAATAGTAATATGATAACTAGTAATAATTGGATGATTCGTTTGTCCTTATTCAAATTTTTTTTGCATCCGTTAGTTTTGCATCAAGATTTTGTGGTTTCTGGATTCCTCTCGACGAGACGAATCTAAAAAGTATAAAATTATTGTAAAAACTCAAACTTTTTTGAATAAAACCAAAATAGGTAGATTATTGGGCCAAGAAAAAAACATGACCGAGAAAAAAATTGGTTCTGTAATTGTCACACCTTGCAACTCATCCCCTCTCTCTATCATTTGTCTCCACCGGCCTGCCACATTTAAAAATTTCGAATTACATTCTCTCTCTTCTTCTCGAAATTCAAATCACACTATCTCACTACCTCATCTCCTTCCTCGTTTCTGAAATTCGAAAGATCATAAGGAATGGGTACGGGCATAGACACGTGCGTCGCTGGCTCAAGTCGTGGCACGAACACGTGTGTCGATTGCTCAAGCCGTGCCTTTAGGCACGAACATGGGTATGAACACGTGCGTCAATTAGTCAAGTCGTGCCTATAACACGGGCATGCACTAGTCATTCGTATTTAGCGAGTGCAAACGCGGAAACTTGTGGGAGCGATAATGGAGGGCATACTCAAGGATTATTGGACTATAAGATGGTGACTATCATCTAAATGGACTATTTATTTCTCAACTCTAATACTCATTTGTCTCGTAATCCTTTGTTCATTCAGAAAAAAACAAAAAACTAAGAAATAGGTTTTGTGCATTTTTAAGAAAAATTTACACCAATTTTTTTAAAAAAATTATTGAAGTTTTAATTGGTGTGGGAATATATAAAATATGCTAAAAAATATTCTAGTATCTCTTCCCAACAATGACATGCTTTTTGTAATGGACTGAAATGATGAGATAATAGAACAATTGTCTAGATTAATACTCCCTCCGTCCCTTTTTAAGTGATCCACTTGAGGAACGTGTATTTTTTTGGACGTTTAAAAATATACTTTTGTATAACGTTTTTAAAATTTTTTTCACACCAAATTAAAGTACTCAATGAGCACTTTAATTTGGTATAAAACAAATTAAAAAATTATATAGAGAAATATGTTTTTTAGGGGTTTGAAATTGCACGTATTCTTATATAAATCATTTAAAAAGGGACAGAGGGAGTAATAATTTGTATATGAATATACTAAATTTTATTGGGAAAATATAGTAATAATTGTAAATGTACGATATCATTTATTTTTTCTTATTAGAAATATTGTATAATCACGTGACTAATTTCATGATCCAGACTAAAAAAAATGACCAGAATCGTTAATTTTACAGAATTCGTTGAAAAGAGTATCCATACCGAAAACCAGTTTGATCAATATTTGTTTTCTATACGAGCCAATCGCGTTCGTGTAGCCAAAAAAAGGAAAACCAAATGTGGTTTGAAACTTGCACAAACACGATTTGTTCATAGAAAAAATGAAGTCTTACTAAATTGATTTTTTGCATGAACATTTTTCTCAACGAGTTCTACAAAATAAACGATTTCGTTTCTTTTTTGGGATCCAAAATGGACCAAAACAAATTGAAAACTGGACAGAATTGGACCATTACGAAACTGGACAAGAACGGAGTCCCATATCTCCCATATTTCTCAGAAATTTTACCTTCGAACGAAAAGGCCGCTTGAAGTTGTATCAAACGGAGTATTTTAATATTCGGTCAAATCCACGGTTCGAATTTCATCTTGGTAATGGACGGCTTAGATCATACAAGTGTCGAGATGAAATCCGAGCCATTGATTACGCGATCAACAACTCGGATGCCGCGCTACAAGTGCGGCACCGTAATATTTGGACTGGATTGAGATGGGTGTGAGATGCCAGCTGTTGGAAGTTAGGTAGTGCCGGAGATGGGACTCCATTATTTGAGAGCTGGGGCACATGGGATTTGTCCAGAGATGATGATCGGTACAATTTTTCATGCAACATTCGGAAAATTAGGAATTGAATTCTCTCCCATCCAAGTTTTAAAGCGGACGAGACAATTCAAATCTGGACTATCCTTTTTTTTTTTTATCAAAAAAATGAGATTTATAAAATAAACTCTATAAGGGAACATCGAGAATCTAGACTACCCATTGTTGCAATCAATGATTTGAATTTGCTCAGAGACTCTTTTCGAGAAGAGTTGATACATGGAATAGTTTCTGAACAAATTTGAAGCATTGATTATTCTAATGTATGGTTCAAATTTAGATTGTTTGTCTGTTTTCTCTAGTCCAATGAACTAGAGAGGATTCCATCTTTCAAAATTACCCCTCTTATTGCAGTAAAAGTTTAAGGACCAAAAAGATAGAAACACTAAAATTTTGCACCAACAATTGCATCAACTCTCTCACGTGGAATATGCGAGTGAGACTCACATATGAGTGACAGATCCTACATATTTTATGTGAGAGTTTCTGCTATTGTTGGTACAAATATTAATACATATAACAAACGTCTTTTAAAAGATGGAGATCCTCGGAAACATGTACCGGATGGGTTGGGGGCCCATTGTGGATGTGTTTTTTTAGCTCATTTTTTGCCCTCTCCTAACACTAGGAATTAAGACGCCAAGCAGAATAAATATAAATGGAAAAAGCTACGATACACACTCCTTATTTGAGTGTATATCATACACATCCTTACAAAAGTTACGTTTTGTTTAAAAAAAAGTTATAAGATACACCAAAACGTTACGAATCATAGAAAATGTTATGAATCATATCGCTGAAAAGTTACGAAAAACTAAAAAATGTTACGATTGCTAATGAGGTGGCACAATCTGGACCATACAATAGGTGCATATGGTACACACCTTTAATGAGTGTATATTGTAGTATCCCCCAATTATGGGAAAAACACTAAGTAACTTCTCCTAAAGACTAAAATAAATAGAATTGCAATAAACTAAATAAATATGCGCAAGTAATGCGCATAACCAAGGCTAACCTAGGGATAAGTCCAGCAAACCCTCGGACTGAGGCAACCAAAAAACATAATTTAGCTTGTATATATTATAACTAAGTTAGTCTTGTGTTTTTAAGCAAGTGAATTTGCTTTAGTGGCTTGAGGCAACTCAATGAATCTAATTGGCCCCAAGTTCAGGCCGAGGGGTCCCTGCAGTGCACAAAATGCACTACACGATGCAGTGCACATCATCCGGCTGTCCATTTCGACAATGGACGGCTCGGATTTAATCCAAACAATTGTGGCGGAGGCTCGGATTAAACTCGGTCGGATGGTGCACTACACGGTGCAGTGCATTTTGTGCACCACACCATCCCCCAAGCCCCAAGTTCAAGCCTTACAAAAAAAGGCTTGTTGAGCAAAATATATATTTTTTTCTTTTTTGGTTCAGTGGCTTGAGGCAACTCAATGGATCTAATAGGTCCCACGTTCAAGTCATATGAAAGGCTTATTGGGCAAAATAATTTTTTTTCCTTTTTTCCCTGCTGGGATAATTGTATAAACTATATAATTATTGCACCTCCTGTATTATAAGTTAGGTATACTTTAGTATAATAGGTGTTACTCAAGATCAAGGTTCAAACTTTTTGCATCGTAATTTTTTTTTTGAATTTTTTTCTTTTATTTGCTAACTTTATTATAATTTTATTTTTAACTTTCCGTATCAAATTTACAAATAAAACACTTGTGATAGTGAAAATAATTACTTTTCACTTGCAAAAAACTTTGATAAAACTATAAAGTTTAAAATAATCAATTCTTTTATTGTTACAAATAGTATTCTTACAACTAAATACCTTGATTAGTTAAGGAAAACGTTGTGTATGAGCGGTACTTCTTTACTATATTAGAATTTTTTTTCTAATGGTATAAAAAACTTTAGAAGTTTAATTTAGTTAAATTACAAATATAAAATATCATGTTTAATCTTTTTACCTTATATTGGCCACGTATATTGAACTTTTTTTTAAAAAAACACAGTGGCCCCAATTTTTTGAATTTGTTTTAGGCCTCCAAAATATTAGAATTGGCCCTGCAAGTGGGCAATTAAGCTTAGGGCCGGGCTTGGGCAACCCAAACATTAAGGCCAACCCTGCGCGTAACATAGGTCTACATGATCTTTTTTAAATTTTGGTCTATTATGTATATTTTTCTGGGTATGAGATCGCCTATTCCGGAAAATGGTGTTCTTCCGTGCCGAAGTGTTTTGGATCGTTGGATTGTATGTGTTTTGTTTTTTGTTTTAAAAATTTCATGTGATTCAGCGGCTGGAAATGCACCGGAATAGAGAATTTTCGAAACAGAGGATTTGATTCCATTTTTCTGACTCCTCGTCGGCCAAAATTATAACCGAATCTAATAAAACTTTGAGGAACACTACATACCCAAAATTTGGTACCCAGAATTTACCCAACCACACATTCTGGGTACCTAGCATTTCTGAAAATACCATGCCAAAATCCCTGGAAAAGTTAGGCCTAAGGTTCCATTAGTTGAGGTAGGGTTAGAGACTTAGAGGTTCTTTCTCTTTGGCACCCATCTTGGATTTGCACCCCAGCCGTAAGTAGATTTCGGGAATAAGTAATTTGGCACAGGCAGCAAGTACTTCATGTAGCGTGGTTGCAAATTGTTGATCACCTTTCTAATTTGGAAATCCTCAGAAGGTCAGTTGATCATTTCAGAAGTTTAAAATTCCATGCTTTTCCAGACAAATATTTGCTTCAAACTCGCTTGGTCTTGAGAAGTGTAGGAGATGGTTCTTGCTTAGTCAAATATAATGAGCTGGAGAGGTATGAATAGTCAATAGTAAAGACACAGTAAAGAAGGGGAATAGGGTGGTCTAGAGGAAGGGTGAAGAACAGAGCAGGTGTGCACAGAAAGAACTAAGGCAGTAGATTGTTCTCAGTCTAATCCGTGATACCCTTGGTGACCTAGGAGATAGGGCAAGATTTCACTAGAGAGGATGTTCTCCTCCCACTCAGTGATTACCCTTTTCTCTCTCTAGGATGACATGTGCTCTGCCAGGATTTCACCAACCTCTCGGCCTTGAAAGAGAATGTCCCATATTTATAGGCACCTTGGACCAATCATCAGGTGCCAGGCTGTCATCCTATAATATGATAACACGTGTCTTTTCCATACAACCTGACCGTACGGGTGACGTCATCACCGCGCAGCTGACCCGCGCGGTGAGGAGTCATTCCCCCGCGCAGCGATCCTCTCGTTCTTTATAGCCACCAAGCCACTGGATCTCCCTTATTCCCGTTAGGGCAAGGTCGTGACCTGTTCGGTCGATCCTACACCGCAGCCAAGCCTCAGGGGGTGCCTGGGGTCCTGCCTTCAGACCGCAGCAGGTATAATTACCTGAGCTAAATTAGACTAGCTTCTCGCGTTCTCGCCCACGCTCTGGGTCGCGCTAGTCATCTGGACCATGGGTTGCCCTGTTCGGATGGCCCATGGTTGTCCAGGCACCGCCCTAACCGGGCTTGGGGTGCGCGCCGTGGAGGCGCCTTGTGTAAGAAGGTCCCGCGCCAGTGGTCCCCCCGCGCGGATCCCTCCGCGGAGAGTGCCACGTGTCTCGCGGACATCACGCCATTTGGGTGACACTTGTCATGATCTCAATGGTGGGCCAACGTTGACTCTGGTCAATGGGGGGGTCTCGCGCTGACCTCCCCTACAAGAAGCTAGCTCAAGTCTCGCCTATTCCTTACTCAATGCAGCAGAAAGTTCCAGTACTTAATTTCTTATAGTAAAAGGACCTCTTCGTTTTGGGGATGTGAATAAAATTAAGACTAAAGTAAGGAAGGACAAGTTTTAGGGCCAACCTCCATAGATACAAATCATAGATACAAATCATTTGACAGTTTCCAATCATATCAAATCCATTGAACAAGGTTGTGAAAATCAGTGAAAACCTAAAGGTGTACAATAATACAAATTTTGAGAGCATACAGATACAGTTAAAAATGTCTTTAGCAACTATAATAATCTCAAATTATTCTTTTGATAACTTGAACCTCAACATTCAAAATCATAAGCAAACCGTTTAGAAGTTCGTTATGTCTTGCGTTTGATCATAATTTTCCCCTCTGGGTAATAAAAACATCATTTTCCCTTTCCTGCGTATCAGCAATAAGAATAATCCCTGCTCGTCACCTTCCTATAACTCCTTTGCCATCAGTCAAGCTGTTGACTGAATTTGTTTGTTTGCCCTCAGCTACCTCACCCTTCCACGTTCTTTTAGAAACTAATAATATTTGCTGCCAACTTGCCTGGTCTTCCAAATGTCGGGCTCTTGAGAAGCTAGCTCGAATCTCTCCTTTTCTTTAGCCAATGCAGCAGAAATCTCTAGTGCCTGCTCCTTTTTGGTCAGTGATGCTTCCAGTGAAGTAGCTCTTGCTTTTATCTTTCCCCTACTTCAATCAATAATCCTGATTTCCCTTCTTTTTCGAGGTCAAGGGAATCCCCAATATTGTTTTCGCGAACTTACTTCGCATTCAAGCCTTTAATTTGTGACAGGGCATTCTTCATGGCTTCCATCAAAATAATCCTGCATAGACCTTGCATGGCCTAGGATTGAGTATCTCATCTGCAATTTCACAATTGCTATTAGCTTCAGCATCTTCAGCAACCTCTTTGAAAAATTCACAGATCTATTGCATGGAATGGAGTCTATTTCTAGCTTTTCAGTATGCCAGTTGATTCGGGTAGCCACCTCCCTAAGATCACATTTATGCAACTCCCTCATTGACCGAAGCTTCTATCTTCATATCTTCAGCAGCAGCTTTAAGAATTGCTACCGATTCTAGCAAGTTTGCTTCTGTCAAAGAATGCTGCACCATTTTCTCAGAAGCTTAAAAAAATTTGTAAGGACAGACTTCCCTTCCTTTTCCTTGTCCATTAGTGAATCCATGTGAATGGTTTTCAAATGGAAGGCTGCTGAGCCTATTCTTCAAAGTGCCATTGGATTTCCCTTTCCACAAGTAGGTCATTTGATTCAAGATGACGTCTGGAATATTCTTCCTCACCATGTCCAATTCCTTAAATTTGAAACCTCATTGATCCTTTCAAGCCAGTCACCCTTTGGCTGCCACAAAGACGAGCATTCTGATCTCATAACCATTCTCGAAATTCTTCATTCAGATTCTTAAGTGAAGTCTGCACCGCCGCTTGCAAAGTAATGCCTTAAGCAAGCCAACCGTGTCATCTAGTTGTGTACAAATAGTATCCACTGGCTTGAGAGGATCAATGAGGTTTGAAAGGATCAAGGACAAAGCTCGTCTTTGCGGCAGCCACTCTAGGAATAAGTTCTTGGAGAATCTCATCCCCACACCACTCCACAGACCCTAAGCTTTTCATATGCCTCCTAATGGAGACTTCCACCCGCTCCGACCAATTCTTATGCTATCAATCCCTTTCTCAAGCTTTATCATTTTTATTCCTGGCCACACTTCTTATGCTGCATAATGTTTCCCTCATGGTCCAAGAAACCAACAGAAAAGCAACAACACAATCCCCTTCCCACAGTCCTTGGCTCATGATATATTTCTGAAGACCCTGATAACGGGTTACTTTGGAATGTATAAAAAGCAAGTTTTATGATACATGTTTTGGTCTTTATTGAACTTTTTCATAGCTTCTGGTAAGAAACTTATTACTTTCCGGTTCATCGTGATGGGAAGAATTAGAAACCTACATAAATATGGACCAAATTGACAAATTTTCTAAAAATAAGAAATTGGAAGATGGGATATATTTTAGACTTAATAGAACTAGTTCCAAAGGTGGACTATATCTCCTTTTTTGTTTTTTTTTTTCAGTTTCTATGGTCGAGACAAGCAGGAAAAAGAATTTTTTTCACCAAACACCGAGAAAAGTTCAGAAGAGACAAAAACAACTCTAAAAAACAGTCAAGCTTTCTATATATTCCAAACATAGTTTCACATTTATCAACATGCAGTTGGAGAAAATGCAATTTCTCCTTTAGGATAGCAACCTCCATTTCTTTGGCGGCGATTTCCTCTGCTGCCATTTGTTGAACTGCTTTTACTATCCCTTTGGTAACAGAGTCATTAACCATCCTCGAAATTGTTAATTGGTCGTTGATATCTTCTAAATACGAATCTAAATCCTCAAGAAAGTCTCCACCCAACTCTCTCAATCCCTCCATAGCTTCTTGACCCTCCATTCGTATATGAATCTGGTAAACCAAATAGCAACCCAACGGCGTGAAATCAGAAAACTAAGTTCAATTCTATAATTCAACACTTACAACCCAATCCTCCCAATTTATAATCCTATTATTTAAGTGAGACTCGATTTAATTTGTTGCCATTCAAAATTCTCTCAGTAAGAACACCAAGACTAGCCATACTTCATAAAAACCAAAGTAGTATCCAATGATTCTAAAACTTTCACCATTCCTTCATAATAGTCACTAGCCGTCCTTGAAAGGGTCAATCGTTAATTCGTATCTTTTAAACACGAATCTAAATCCTTCAGTTGTGTTCTGATTTTCAACAACACCACTGAATTGTCGCTCTAATCTATGGCTACCTGAACTGAGCCCAACACCCACAATCTCAAAAAACTTGTTGGCCCTCCATCTATCTATACACAAATAGTAACCTAACCAACTGGGGCCAGCGCAATCGGTTAGGGGTTCAATCTTGAAAAAAGCAAAGATCGACTATTTCTCCTCCTCTGAATGAAGGTTATTTGTTGACTAAGGTATTTTTTTGATGTAATTGAGATAAATCTATTCTTTTTGAGGTTGTAATAAAAAAACAAAACAGAAAGCCACTGACGAGGAATCAGAAAATTAAGCTCAATATGATATAGAACCACCTACGAATACGATCAAGTTGATACGTTAAATTCGAGGAAAGCATAGATGGAAACACACAGATGAAGTTCAAACGTAAGAAATGAGAACTTACAGGTGAAAAACGATGATCTCAGAAGGAGACTCTCTCTTTCCCTCTCTGTTTGTATTCGGGTTTTTTTTTTTTTGGAAGGGTTTTTGTGTTGAGATAGGAATTGATAAGAAGAAGATAGGAATTGATAAGAAGAAGGTACGGGAACGGGAATTTTGGGGCGCTGCCGTGCACTGGGTGCATGACACCCTGGCCGTCGGTTGCGAAAATGCACGTTCGGATCAAATCCAACTCCATGTGAGAGTCATTACTTGGATTTGATTCAAGCCGTGTATTTTTACAACAAATGGTAAGAGATAAGGTGCATGGCATGCACCAAGTGTACAGCAGGACCCCTTGTCCAGGTAACGAGCAGTAGAGTGGCAGGATTGCCGTTGGTGAAATCTTCACATAGGCAGAATTAACTCGGACCGTTGTCACCAATGTTGACTATATTTTGTAGTATTTCCTCCGTTCCCTCTGGGCCTCAAGTTTCTTCGCCTCAATCCAAAACAAAAATGCTATTTGTGCAATAAAAAAACATTGAAAATTTGGTTCTAGATTTGGTGATGAACAAATTTGGTGAATCAATTGAGTAAAACCAAATTTGGTGAAGGAATAGAGCGGTGTTTTTTACTCAAATTTGAATTAGTGAAGGATTTGGGTAAAGAGTGGAGATGCTCTAACATACCAAATAATAATGCGATTCGCTATCTTATGTTTTTGTTTTTTTACTCCCTTCACTCATTCATTTCTTGTTTTCTCGTGAAAACAATTTACTAGCACAAATTTAGTGAAAATTACAACATTGAACGGAGAATTATTTATTCCCTAATCTGGCACCTCTTCGTTTTTCCCGCTGTAACTCTACCCTGGGTGTTCCACTAATAAAAAACCGAGACAGGTCATTCTCTCACAATACATCACATAAAAAATCGTGAAAAGTTAGTTTTTAAAAAAAACCACCTTAGTGGAACAACATGGCGGGGAATCCGATTCCGATACATTCATTGCCACTCCTACATATGACACGTGAGGCTTCCTATAGTGGTGGAATTGTACTTTTATAATGTTCCGAGCATTGTTTAACTGGTCAATTTTGTTTTCAAAATGTGGGCAAGAATAGAAAAAAAAGAAAAGAGAAATGTTGTGACACCATCTAATAAAGGAGAAATGAAAAATTTTATTTCCTCCACCCAAATAAGGATCAAACAAATGAGAGAATTTTTCTGTTTTTAGCTTTTCTTTTCTGTGTTTCTCCCTCTTTGTAGGATAGTGTTCTGTCTCCCTTTTGCTGTTCAACTAACCCGATACTTCGTGCACAACAAAGATAAAAAAAAACTCCGGTAGGCTAATGGGATAGATCTTTAACTCTATATGTTGAGGGGGTTTCTTTTTTTCCCTCCAACGGTTAGGGGTACCGGGCCAATTTACGCAGACGTGGACAATTCCCCTCATCAGTCCAGTCAAAGGTAATCAACGCCGGGACTAGGGGAAAACAAGCAATTTGGTCACAACCCAAATAGTAAACGGTTTGCATAAAACAAATTCACCATCCCAAGGGGATGTGTTACTACCCGTGGGGTTGATTATAGAAAGACACCAATGCCCATGGTTTTTTCAACTATTGATGGAAATGCCCCTAGTTATATAAAGAAAATGACTGACGTGTTTGCCACCATAGATTATTTAACATACCTTTTTTGTTTCTTATTGAGTTTTGGACCGAGCCTTCCCTTAGTTGCTGTAGAAGTGGAGTAGAATATTGCAATTAGAAGATTTAACTTAACTCATTTGTTCTATAAATTGGAATAATTGTCCACGATGGAGATGAAAGGTATTTTTTCAAGAGTGTTCGAAAAAAAAGAGAGTTCATTTTCATTTTTTGGAATCATAAAGAAAATATTTTTATTTTTCTGAATCATAAGGAAACCATCACCAAAACATGTTCATTTTTACATTTTCAATTTTCACGGCTAGTTTCCTTTTTCTTACTCAAACAGTGCTTATGGAATATTTTGCCTAGCAAAAAATATTTTAGGTATCAAACCGCACCATCTCAAAGCATATGGGCTTGATAAATTATGGACTTCTTGATCACAAGAGGAAAAAATGGAGATGGACCTCCGAGGATTTTTGGATTATTTTCCTCTCATTCTAGGGGTCATGGTAAAGTTGGAAACCAGTACAATAATCCAACCCTCTTCTACATGCACAGAACAAAACATGATACTCCTATTGATAATCCCATTGTCTAGCTAATCCAAATATCCTATGCATTCATGGAGAAAGGGTTCATATCTTCATTAATAATCCCACTTCAGTACTGATCTCAAGTTCAATTCCACCTCATTAACAATCCTCCCAAAATTATACCCTACGTACCTGGATTTTAACTCTCAACTGGAATTTGAGTTCCAAAAAATCTCATGGTGATTATAGAGAAAGAGATAAATACACAATCACATAAGAAGTAGAGAAACGTTAACATAATTCTAATCTGTTTGGGGTATCAGGTCTTGTCTTTGAAACGTAAACTAAATTTACAGGATCTAGAACATCATGATTTTTCATCATTCAAAATATACTGCATAAATTAACATTTACATGAATAGGATTTACCAACCTCGATCCATGCTGATAAGTAAGGTGGTAATCCGACCATTAACTGAAAGAACAAGCTCCTTAGGAGAAAGAGATCTTTAGATCAAGCGCACAGAAAAGGGATGGGAAAAGCTTGAGAGGTAAAACATTTATGGGCAGGGAGAGGACCTCTTCCTCATACATAGACTATTATTCTCATCTACCCATAAATGATGAGAGTAAGTAGGAGAGTTGCAGCCCATACTCTCTCATCCAGATCTCACCTACACATTAGGGTGATAATGGAGATGGCTCACAAATTGGTAACCCACTTCACATTAATTATCATGTGGGTCATATAGAATAATGTTTACATTCTCCCACTTGGCTCACATGATAACTTATGTTAGTGTTCGAAATGGTAACTTAAGGCGCGCAATAATCCTTATTTAGCTTTGATTAAATTAATCACAATCATAATACTATCATTAAATAAATTACTAATGCGAGTCATAGCGGTTCCACATCGATAAATGACATAGTTCCTTCCATGTACCACAACACTTTGCAACTTGTTCAACATAGTAATAAATATGGAATATACTTTATAGGTCCACAATAATGTCTTTTGTTAAAGACTACTCCAGTTATTCATCATCCACAAATATGTACGTACACGTAATTAACAGGAACAATATCAGAAACTTATTATTTTTTTTGGGTAAATAAGAAACTTATTATTGAGATCTCCCAAAGTCTCAAATAGCATCATAATCATAATGCAGTCCATAAAACATAAATTATTATTACTGCGGAGTATAATCATAATGCAGTCCATAAAACATAAATTATTATTACTGCAGAGTATGCACAAGACTCCTTCGGTTAACAACTCTCTTCAATGACTTTGCATTAATCCCTTCCTAAGTGGATCTGCCATCATTAGTCGGAAGTTAACACCTTCCAGTGACACTACTTGTTTTTAAAATTCTTCTCAAAGAAGAAATTAGTTGTGAAATCATAACCACTTAGCGACTTGGTAATGGTGTCGACAACCCCAAATCCTAAGATAAAGTTTCCAACTGCAATCCATAAAGTGTGGCCTCAAAGCTTGCCACAATTAAATGGATGAAGCAATGATAGTTACTTTAGACCTTTGTTTGCTCCTTCACATAATAGGAACAAATAATCAAAGTATACTTTCTACTATCAATGCATCAAACAAAATCTAAACTTGAGTAGCTAATACACTCAAGATTAACAGACATCTTAAATGTGAGCATATATATATTAGTTTCAAAATTCATGAGAAAACTTTTAAGTGCAAACAACAAAGATCACTACTTACAAATAAAATATCGTGATTATACACAAACAGAAATACAAACTTACTCCCACTGCCCTTTTGATTTATACACTTATAAATCAATGGTGATTTCTATAAATTCAATAATAGTATCATTAAACTTAAGATACCATAATCTCAAAACTTAATTAAATCCATAAAATGACTTGAGTTTATAACAAAATGCTCATTTACCTTAATGTGAAACCCTCATACAGACTTCATAATATAAACCCTTATTCAGAGAAGATTATATACACGTCCTTTTAGTGTGACTCCAAATCATCAAGAGTTACACATACCCATATACCATTCTTGTACATACATTACATAATCATTCAAATAGCAAATCTCATGTTCATTTGAGAAATTCGTACTGCTATCTTTTATGATTATTCTACAGTTTCTTAATTGGTGACAATCTCATTCTGGAGTGATTAACAATTATTTTGTTGTTCCATGGCTTTATGTTGCTGAACAACTAAAAGAACAACAACGCCAATCTATCTTAAGAGTTGAGTAACTTGTACCTTAACTTTTGAATTACCACTCTACATGGCACTGATTGCACCATTCATGAAGAATCTAAATGATCAGTTTTTGTAATTCACATTCTGTTCATGCGAATTAGAAATTCTAAAACATCCTAAACTCGGTTTCCTTTTTATACACAGTCCAAAAGGCATTTGAGACAGCCTTATTGGATACCTAAATTTAAGTAAGTTCTCAAAAGCATTTTTTTTACTACCTGATGACTTTGACATTCATTTTCTATTTGCCTTTCTACCCCAATAATGCACACCTTGAGAGCATTTATCCGTTGAGATCTTTCATGCAATAGAAGAGTTAGCATAACTTGAAAAGTCATCTATTAATCATAACAGAAGTCTCTCCAATGAAGCACTTTAAGAAGCCCGTTATCCTTGTGACTAATTTTTAAGTGTATTTGGTTTGCTTACTTAATGCAAACGACATAAAAGGAGATTAATACATAGTTAAGGAAAAATCCATCAATCAATTCCTGAAATTATTTTTCAGTCTTTCATGTCACAATATGAATGACCATTCGCAAGACTCCATTCCAAACTAACATTAAGATGCAAGATAAGGAGAATTTTTTTGATAAACGGTCATCAAACTTTATTTTGTGCAAATCATCCAAAGAATACCTTAACAGAATTTTAGTTCCAAACTATCAAAATCAAGATAGCATAAGAGAAACTGAATTCGTAAAATTTTAGGGAAACATAAATTGCTTGAAAAAAACACAGATAATGAAATAAGAACAAATGATGACCAACTTTTAAATACTCACAAAACCCCTTTAATATAAAATTCTCCAAAAAAACGTTCAAAGAAAACATTTTGCTTAATGCTTTAGAAATACGGAATCTTTCTGCTCCTACTGTAAATATAAATAATAGCTCATAATCAAGTCCTTCGATATTTGAAAGAAATCTAGTTAGGTAGAATAGATTCGAAACAACTTAAGATACTTCTATTTCCTTTCGAATCATTCCTACTTTTATGACAAACTTTCTGATAATGTCTCAACTATTTACAGAAGTGACATACATCGTTGTCTTTTCCAGTCTTTTTAGTCTAGGATCACTAGGAGACTCATTAGCACCATGTGGTGTTTACTTCGTGTCTCATTCAGGCTTCACTATGTTAATTCTCAAGTACTTAAGCCTATTGAGTAGCTAAATACAACATTTCAATAGCATTCTCAAGCATCACAGGAATATAAAAATAAAAAATTCAAACTTAATTGAGCCATAATGTTCATTCAATGGACTTGCTTAATATCGTACTTTTATTGAGATTATGAATACATGCACATTATCCATTTGGTAAAAACAAACTTGATAATGTTTGTAAATATTTGCATGAAAATAAGGCTCAATTACCCTATTCGTTTCCATTCATACTTTACCAAAGTAAAACTAATCTCATTTTGCCTTGTTTAAAAATAGTAGAATATTTCTTAAAAATAATACTTTATCAAGATCTAGTATACAAAGAAACTAGTCTTGTTCTTCAAAATATGAGAAATTCATTCATTTGAAATTGTAAAGAAACAGACAATACATGGAGATGCAAAGTAAGCGTAATTGTTATAAACATATGCTCACTTCAGTTATGCTTTGAGTTCGACAATTTGACAATAAGTCATCACAATAATTAATAGTACCACCGTGATCTACCTTTGGGATCAATCTAATGACATACTATTAGCAATTATGGTGATTCCGGTCACCAATAGAACTAATTGACGAATATTCAAAATTAAGTAGGGCCGTAACCTTTGGGCAATACGTACCAATCTTAATCGTGAATATCCAAAACAATTATTCTATTTCAATTTCCTAATCGCTTAGAAATGGTGCACCTTTGGGCCAACCAAATATCCTTGTGATTAGAAATTGCAATTTGCAAAGTTATTATTTTAACACCTAGGAGGGGTATTTAAATTCTATAAAAATGATTGTGCGTCTACAAATCATTCCGGATATGTCACATTGACAACTACCATCCGTCTCATAATGTAGGTTACAAATCAAGATAATGACTTTTGCACGAACATTAAGTGATTTATAATAAATCACAATTTTAACACCTAATCTGTAACGCCCTCATTTTTATAAAAACAAAAATAAAGGAATTCCTTACAATTAATAAGTCAAATGATAAAATATTTCCATAAATCCTCCCCAAGAGGTTTCCATTCAAAATGTACATCATTAATCCATTGGCAAATCAAGTATTTGGGCACCCTTGCCCCAAAGGTGAAATCAAATATTATCCCATAAGTCCAAATTGTCAAAAGATTGAATAACCAAAAGTCACATTGTCATTTATCAAAATACAAAACTTGAGATGGAAAATAACTTCATGCATGCATAAGCTTCACATAATGTATCACTCCACAAGCATCCAATCTCGTGCTCCATGCCATGTACCTGAAATGATAGGGTGAGCTCACTAGCTCGTAGGGAAACCAGACTACAACTGCTAGGCATATAAATTTGATGAGTGCACATGATGTGGGTTAACATGAGAAGAAATGATCAAGGAACATAACGGAAGCTAAGACATGTGAGACGTGTCCAAGAAGTACCCACGTGTCCAAATTAACATCAAGTGTCCAAAATGATTTCAAGGTGTCCCAAGATACCCATTAATTCATTAAGTTTGTCAAAATCACCAACAAGTATCACACGTGTCCAAAATTTTGTCCAAGTAACCAATGTTCACCAAAATACCATATGTACCTCAAAACATTTTCATTTCCAAGTATTCAACACCACCCAAGTTTCCATTTTTGTTTCACCAAGATCACCCAAGATACTCACACAAGTTTAAAACCAAGTCCACAAGTCGAGTTTCGACAAAACACAATAAATAGTCCAAAATCTCATTTCTCATTTATTTCATTGAAGAAAAATATTATTTTCATTAGTACTAGGGATTTAATCCCTCTGCCGGGTTCCAAAGGCCCCGCGTGCCTTTGCTGGGTATTTGCAGGCCCCACCTGCCTCTGCCGGGTTCCATAGGCCCCGCGTGTCTTTGCTGGGTATTTGTAGGCCCCGCCTGCCTCTGCCGGGTTCCATAGGCCCCGCGCGCCTTTGCTGGGTATTTGTAGGCCCCGCCTGCCTCTGCCGGGTTCCATAGGCCCCGCGCGCCTTTATCCAAAAAAAAATTTCACCAAATGATGGCATTGGTTTAAACACCTCATTACCACAAACATTTCATTCCATTTCAATAACAAGTCCAATTTTTCCAAGTTCCTTTCATTATTTCACATCTTTCGATAAAAAAGGGTTACACACACACCCACACACGCTTTCCGAAAACCATCTAACTTTCATGTGATATAAGAGTGACATATTTGTTTATAAAACCATAATCCTCGAGTCAAAACCTGAGCGAAAATGATGCCAAAGGTCGATTATAAGAAGGATTGAACAATCGGGGACCAAACGGACATCAAAGGGTGGCCAAATGCCACCCAAATGACAGGGGCAGCAGCTGGAAAATATGGAGCAGCAGCATATGAACAGTAAACAGTGCAAATTTTCACCTCTAAGGTGTGGAATTTCAACCCAATCACAATTGAGATAGTTTAGGTTCAAAATAAAGATGCTAGGCAACAATTAAACATGGAGGGAGGTCAATTCCACTCCCAATTTCATCAATCAATGACCGATTTCATAGATCACAAAATCAAAGTGAGGAAAACCCACACAAAGAGGGAAAACATGATTTTTCAAGAAATTGAAGCCAAGAGCAAGATATATGCTACAAATCACAAGTATATATGACTAGAGGATGTATTAATTTGTTTTCCTACCTCAAGGTTTTGCTTGAAAATGGAGGATGAATGGAACCCTAGGTGTTGAAACCTCAAAATCCCGAAACTTGAGCTCTCGGTGCAAATCCAAGTGACCCGAGCTCCCCACGGTGCGTAGAACACGAAAATGGTCTTGGTTCTTGAAGTGGTTGAGTGAGGAGGGAGAGTTTTGAGCTTGGAGGAGTTGTTAATGGAGGAGAAGAGGGGGGGGCGTCGGCCGAGAGGGGCAGAGAGAGTTGACTGATTTTTTTTGTTAGGTTTGACTATACACACCTCTCACATTGCACTTACACCCCTCATGTTCCAAATGCATTTTAAAGACACCCAAGTGCAATTCATAACTCTCACATTGACCCAAATGTTATTTCTGGAAAATTATGAAAATTTCGGGTCCATACACACTGTGCCAGCAAGGCACGCTCCAACACGATACTTATTTTCAAAAACCAAACTTAAGTAAAGAGTCTTTACTTTAATTTATTTATGAAAATAAGGAAATACCCTCCATTTGGAAACAATGGCATTTACAGAATTTTGAAATTCTAATCACATCAAAATCTCATCCCCCCACTTTTAGTACAAAACAGAAAACGGACACATTTTTCTCCGAAGAAAATGGGCGAAAGATGACTTTGCCTTACTCAAAAATAACTTCCCATTATACCATTTTGATTAGAAAAATCCAAGGAACAATTACCGGGACTTTTTATCGGCCAAAACGAAACTTCTCCAAAAAGTGATTTTTCATACAAGTCCTTACATCACACCCAAATGTCCTTCGCTATAAAAAAAACAAAAACAAATGTGACCCCATCTCACAAATTTTCAATTCAACACTAGTCAACAAACATTTTACAACATTTCTCACAAAACCCCAACTTTTATTTTCAAAAAGTAATTAAATTTTCCGGGTCTTTACATAATCATAATAGGTATAAAAATATCATAATTTGATTAACATCTATCAAACATGCCGGTTGGATCGCTTTGGCGACTACCACCGTATCATTATATAGAGTTAAATCAACAAGGTGACTTTCTATGGACATGAGGTGAAAATTAGATTATTCACAGGGAAAGTCTCATAATATGATTTGATATCTAGTAGCCATTATGATTGGGTCACTTTGGTGACTACCAAATCTCTCGATATATAGATTCAAATCAAGAATGTAACCCTTTATGGGCATTAGGTGAATAACGAATTATTCACAAATAAATTCTATAACATGACTAGGTATCTACAAACCGTTATCATTGGGTCACTTTAGTGACTACCAAATCTATTATAATGTAGATTACTAGTCAAATAATAATAATTGTTCACTTCATAAGGTGACTGATAAGTCATTTGCAATTATTCATCACAATACATACGATCCAACATAACCACTCATAGGATCCAAATGGTTAATACCAAACTAATTCAGTATTTCCATTGTTATAATACAAAAGTCAACCATTAAAAAAATCTCTTTATTGGTTGTAAATCTTTGAGTCATTCCGGATGGGTTACTTTGGTAACAACCAAACCATATCATAATATAAATTACAATCAGAATAATGACTTTTGCACTATTAATTAGATCAATAAATAGTAATGTACAAACACATTTATAGTATGAAAATCCATGGGCGACTCATTTCGGTTATGAGCAGTACTAGAACTAGTATGGAAAATCAATTTAACCCAGTTCCGATATACATTAAAATTAGTCTTCTCCAGACATCACATATCCATTACATAAACACATTTGTAGACACCCCGATTTTGACCCGAGAAACTTATCAAGCATCCCCGATGATGAAAATGCCCGATAAGAGCACGCGGAGCTTGATTGTGAACCTGGAAACCCCTCCAAAACATCTTCAAAATAAACCCAAGCCTACACCACCTTATAGTACATTCAAAACCCTCTTTTTTTGATATATAATATGTCCCAATCCATTTTGAAATGAGGGAGATATGCACGTTTTACCAAAATAACTTATTTTCCCGACCTTCTGAGGGTAAAATGGTCATAGTTTTTGATGTACAAATCATCTTGGGTTCAAACCACTTGGGTTAGAAAGTAGACTTGACAAGATTTCCAACGCTTCAAACCATGCACAAAACGGAGTTCGGTAGCACCCGGAATGACCCCACGAAGTTTGGAATTTTGTGTTGTCTCCAAGTCCAGGCGCCTGGGTTGGATGATTCCAGGCGCCCACATTGAATCCAGGCGCCTAGATTAGATCAATATGGGCGCCTGGACTCTCTCCAGACACTTGCATCCCAAGGTGAACTGAGTGGGGAGGAGCGTCTTGGAGATCTTGGCAGAGATTTTTTGCAGTAATATAATGGAGGGAAGATAGGGTATCCTGGTGGACCCCTAAGGTGAACCTCTAAGGGTTCAAATGGTCTAAATGACCCTTATTTTGCCTATAAACACCCTCCCTTCTTCTTCATTTGGGAGGGGATCAAACTCTCACCATTTCTTTACTGTCATGCTGCTGAAATACCTCCAGAAATTCCATTCCACTTCATCCCTCTCAATTCCATTCATTCCCAACCATCAAACCCAATCTATTTCCACTCCAACTCAACGTATTTTCATCTCCCATGACCAAATCCCAACTTCAATATCTATGATCCATCCTCTATAGCTCCAGAAACTAAAATCCAATTCACTCAACCACCAAACCATACCCAAACTAGTTTCAAAAGTTCATCAATCGAGCTCGTCAAGGTAGTTTGTCTACCTATCGTTCAAATAAGGCCCTGAGGGGAGCACCACCCAGCCTTTGCTGACCATTAATGTCAGTTTAAGGTTAGGGAAGGTTAGAAGACAATACAAACAAGTTTTAATTTTTGTGCATATGTAGCCAGTCTGGGCTCCTGGACCTTCCTCTTGCAGGCGCCCGTATCCCATCCAGGCGCCTAGACCTGCTTAATACAGGCACCTGGATTCCTCCTTCCTCCTCCATGTTTTCAATATTTCTTGCATTTTAGTCAGTTCATTAGAGTTACTTCATATCATTTATGGCACAGAGTAAGCATTGTCCATGTAGAAAATCAGTTTGGTCCATCCTATATCATACATAAAACATTTCAAGTCATGATATTTCAAGCATGAATCATCTTCTTAGATTTGATTTTTGGGGTTCATTTGGCTCACAACAGTATTAAACATCATTACTTACATGTATGGGTTAGCATCAAGAATAACATTTGTCATTTGATCAGAACATGGATTGAAGGAAAATTTGTGCCCGATAAGTGTTCCAGGCGCCTACATTGAAGGATTCCAGGCGCCTGGAGTGTCCTATTCCAGGCGCCCACATCAACTCCAGGGGCCTGGATCCTACTAATCCAAGTGTTCAATTTGCAATCCAGGTGTAATTAGTGCGATGTTTGTGGTTGGGTCTTGAGACCTTTCTGTACGATTCAAGCAAGATTTAGTGAAGTTTAAATGATTTGTACATGTAGATCACTCACTCATAACATTTTGCACAAGCATCCACATCTATCTCATAAATCTCGTTGATGCATTTACGTGCTTTTGTATGTATTCACGATTAAAGTCCGTATAAAACAGCATTTTCCAAAATCCCTTGTACATTGAGTAAAGACCGGTAATCGTGCCGGGCGAGAGGGGTGCTTTGAAATCCTTCCCCTCTCGTAACCTAGCTCCCGGACCCGAGAAATCTCAATAAAAGGCCAGTGCAATATTTTCCATTCTAAGGGCAAAAGAGTCATTTTTGAAATGGTTTCTCGGGTATGGTCCTCAAACCTGGGTGGCGACTCCTGTCAATCAATCAAAACTGTTTTCCAAAACATCAACCGTTTTTGTGGACTACTCCGCGGGGTGTTCACAAACTGGCGACTCCGCTGGGGAGGGCTGATTAATATATATTTTAGTATTATTACACTTATGTGTGATTTTATTAAAATGTGTATTAATTATCGAGAGCTAAACTCGAAAAATGTTTAAGGGATTTTGAAAATGTTGTTTTTATGGACTTTTGCATTGCACGTGCATGGTTACTACCCATCACTGACGTGTTTCGGCAATCCCGCCCGGCTTGCCGGTGACGGGGAATCCCGAAATGCTCAGCATCCCCCGACCGTGATAAGTCACAATTGTCGTTATCACCATCGCCTTGCGGGATCCTTGGCGGTGGGAGACAGCTTTGATTTTGAGTCCGGGGTACCCTTTCAAACCAAAATCGGCCTTTGCATATAGACAACCATAGAACCCCACGTTAGGTAACCAACCTATGTGTTAGGATTATGTGTTCCACCCTGTTATGTGCTAGGTGTTATTGTTTTTCTTAGCATGTCATATTGCATACATGCATGCACTTGCATCTGTACATATGGTCATTCGCGTACCAAACACCGTTAGTTCAGTATAGTTAGGTCTCCCGGCAGTTAGTAGAAGGTTGATTTGACCCGATGATGAATCGTGCATCCCACATGCACGTTGTTCTCGCGAGTTAGTCTTTAGGACGACCGGACATGGGAAAACTTGAACTGTCAAATTCTTAACAACAATCTAAACGGACTTAGGGGTTATTAGCCCGTATTCAGGGATAATTTCTCCTAGACATACAAATTTAGATTATTGCTGGGAATCTGTATAAGTCATGTTTTCCCAAATCCGTTCTTCCAATGCAAAAGACTGATCACTTAAAAAGAAAACTTGAGGATTGGGGCAACCTTCCAAAACTGTCGAATTCAGTCTAGGATACTTTAAATCCATGAAGTTTGAGATACCTCCAGTGTTGGCCGTGCTCGAATGGCCGCCCGTGTTTTGAACTAGCCTTAAGTGCATTTGTATCCGGATTTCTACAACCTTATTGCTCTGTCTCGGATGGTCTATAAGGAGATTGGCTCTGATTCCACGACGATTGGAATTTAACCTGCCTGTCACGACTTACCCGTGGTTGTTGTTTCGCACATCCGTGCAATGCCTTAAGTGAGATCGAAACCGGTAGCAGAGTCCTTAGGATAGGATTCAATCTAGGAGACTTTAAATCCATGGAGTTTGAGATACCTCCAGTGTTTGCCGTGCTCGAACGGCTCCCCGTGTTTCGGGCTAGCCTTAAGTGCATTTGTATCCGGATTTCAACAACCTTATTGCTTTGTCTCGGATGGTCTATAAGGAGATTGGCTCTGATTCTACGACGTTTGGAATTTAACCTGCCTGTCACGACTTACCCGTGGTTGTTGTTTCGAACATCTATGCAATGTCTTAAGTGAGACCGAGACCGGTAGTCCAGATCTTAGACACGACACGATGACAACGATGCATGCACAACATTTCCTTCAATAAAACCAGCGGCACGATCTGAATTTGACCTTTTTGTTTTACTGTCAGTTCCGAGCCGTTCGTCCCAAGAAAGAAACCTTACAACTTCCCGAGCGAAAGTTGGCTTAACTCAAAAACTCAAAACATGGATGTTCCGGCTGAAATCGAGGGGCTCAAGATGGCTATGAACAACCTGGGGAATCAAATCACCCAGCTCATGATCATGGTGCAAGACATTCGTAACCGTCTTCCACAGGTTCAAGAGAATCTCCAACGACCCGGAAAAAGTCCGGAAATGGCCGCAGCTTTGGCCAAGATCTCTGAACTAAGGGAAGCTATCATGGAAGGATTCAAACCCATAGGCTCCGAAAATTTCATTGGCACCAGAGATGTGGAGATGCACCACTGGGACGTCGAAGAGGACAACCTCACTCCGGAAGGTGAAAAGGTCTACTCTGAGAAGGACAACAGACTATTTACCAACCACAAACATGCAAACACCACCTCGAGCTCTATAAATAACAACTCCAACTTCGCAACCAGCACCATCAGCAAAGCCAAACCAACCATGACCATAATCCAAATCAACCTGCCCAAAGACCAACCAAGAAAATTCTCCCAATTCCCCACACCTCTGTCCTCGGTCTATGAGGAGCTTCTCATGGCCGGTCTTCTTAAACCACTCCCTCCAACTCCTCTACCTCGAAAGCTCCCAGTTTACCACGATCCAAACGCCTTCTGTGCCTTCCCTCAAGTGCCCGGTCATGCTACCAATGATTGTCAACACCTTCGTCACGAGATTCAAGATCTCATTGACAATAAAACCATCTCTCTTCTGTCACAAGAATCCAACACCATATCAAACCCCACGCCTCAGCATAAACAAAACCTCAACATCAATGAAATCACCCTCGCGTCCACTAAAAATGCCTCTTCGAGCTCCACCAATAATGATCCCAACCAAACTGAACCAATCAACAAGATCACGACCCAAACTAACCGTCAAAACCAGCGAAGAAAATTTTCCTAACTCTCTGCACCTTTGCCCTCGGTCTATAAAGAGCTTCTCATGGCTGGTTTCCTCAAACCACTTCAACCAACCCCACCTCCACAAAATCCTCCACCTTCCTATAACCCAAATACCTTCTGCATCTACCACCAAACACCCGGTCACCCTACCGAGAGATGCCAGCGCCTTCGTCACGGAATACAAGATCTCATTGACAACAGATCCATCTCTGCTCCACTGGCAAAACTAAACACCTCGCCAAATCAATGAACCATCGATGGCCATGCAATAATTCAATCTTCCACGAGTCTTGGAAGTCTTCAAGTGTCAAGTCAAGTTTTCACTTCTGATTGAGTCAGTTTGTATTTCGAGTCTGTTTATGTTTTTGTTTTCCTCGTCTATGTGTTTTCATCTTGGAGTCTGTAATGTCTTGTTGTTGTTGTCAAAAAAAAAAAAGAGAGAGAAAAAGACCAAAAATAGAGTCAACTTTGTAGTCCCGAACTACGCACGACCTAATTCCTTGCAAAAGGATACGTAGGCAACCCTTAGTGGTTCGGTCGTAACTATCAAAAATCAATGTCACGCTATTGTGTCGAAATTTTCGTAAAAAACTTGGATTTTTGTAACAATCCCTCAACTTGGAATTGTTTTACACCATCATTTGAGAAACGTGATAATCACTTCGAAACACGAGATGGATTTTGATCGAACCCTCGCCCTGCACAAGGAGGATTTCCAAGGGACCATTCCTCGATGGCATCAAGAAGCAATGCATTGACATAGGAAAAACTTGCTAGGTTGAAAACTCGCAAGGGCGGCCTAGGCAAAAGTTAAGGCAAAAAAGCTCGCTAGATCAAACTTCAAAATGAGATCTAGGCAAAAGTTAGAGCAAGCATGAGTTCTCCACATCAAGTTGCACAATTCAAAATGAAGAAAGGCATTCTTTGCTTTTATTCCCCACATAAATATCCATTGTAAAGCCCCTTTGAGCCTGAATCAATTTCTTTGAAAAAGAACCCAGCTAAGCAACTATCCCCCACACTGGGGTGAAAGGAAAGAATAAAAAATAAAGTGCCAAAGGTGTAGGCGCATGAAAGTTCAAACCATCATAAGAATGGAAGTGTTAAACTCGTTAGCACTTGAAAATGCCAAATTGCATCAAGATGAGGAGCACAGAAGAAATGAAACAGAACAATCAAATGGAAAGATATTTGCCAATCAAAAGCAACAAATAGGCATAAAGGGAAGAAAGCACCCATCAAAAGCAAAAAGGGCACAAATAAAGTCTGAGATAGCTGCTATCTCAAATAACCCCGAGGAAAAATGAGATTTTTGAGCCTATTATCCTTCCTTTGTTAAGCCCATAACCTTGGCCCCATCATAACCTAGATAAAAGTCCTTTCAGATTGGAAAGTGCAACTTGATAGTGAGAATTCAAGTCAAAGGGAACAGTCTAATCTCCCTTGAAAATCAAAAGTCAAAGCATTGTGCAAACGCTGACGTCATGCAAAGCAAAAATCCAAACTGGGGCATATCAACAGGTCTTCATCAGAAACCCTCTAAACTAGGGCATTTTGAAGGAAAATCAATGAGGCATCATCAGCAATCTGGGGCATGGGTTCATGACCAGAAATCTTGTGTTTTAAGAAGATTTGAATGAACATCACTTGATGGAGTAAAACAATCACAAAATCAAAATCCAATTTTATCATGACAATTTCGACATCAATGGTGAGGCATGTTTGCCATCTTTCAGAACTTTGGGTCAATGTAGTCTTCCATATCTTCCGAGTTGACATGTTCTTCCCTATCAACCTTGGCCCACTCGGGGCACCCCAGTCAAGTCATTCACATAGTTGTCCCATATCCTTCACGTCAACATGGTCAATTAAATTCCTCACGCCTTGTCTGTCACAATCCACCCCCTTGTCAAAAAGGACGATCAAATTCCTTGGCCTTGTCTGTCTTATCAATGTCCACTCTTTTGTCCAAAAGGCCGATCAAATTCCTTGGCCTTGTAAAAATCCGCCTCTTTGTCAAGAGGCCAATCATGTCATCTTAGTCTTGTCAACCCTCGACTCGTGGAAACGATTACAATACATAAAAGAACTCGTGTTTGGGTACATGGTCAATTGGTCGCCAAAACCATCAGCAGAGGCGAGAAAGAAAATTAGAATTGAGGTTCATCATCTGTGAAGGCACGTCAACCCGAAATTGGGGCATGTCAGCCTAATGCCATTTCTGGGGGAAACATACACCCAAATCCAGGACTGGGGCATAGGAGCCTAAAAGTCTGAAACCAATCCAAAACCCAAGTCTTGCCAAGCTCAAACCCAAAACCTTGGTAAAAAAGGAAAGACAGTAAAGCAAAAGAGCCACCCAATTGAGCCTCCTACTTTTTAAAGAAGGAATGTTGTCGTTGTTGTCATCAAGTGTCGATGCATGAGTCACACGCAATCGTCCTGAGGGATAAATTGTTAAATCAATCGTCCTGAGAGACAAACTTTTAAAATCAATCATCCTGAGGGACAGACTTTTGAATCAATCGTCCTGAGGGACAAACTTTTAAATCAATCGTCCTGAGGAACCAAACTTTTGAATCAATCGTCCTGAGGGACAAACTTTTAAATCAATCGTCCTAAGGGACAACTTTTAAATCGTCCTGAGGGACAAACTTTTAAATCAATCGTCCTAAGGGACAACTTTTAAATCAATCGTCCTGAGGGACAAACTTTTGAATTAATCATCCTGCAGAATAGCTTTTCAATCAAACTGTCCTATGGGACAATATTTCAATTAGTTTTGAGCTGATTCTTGGAGATAGATTTCTCACCTGTTGTAGCCGCCTAGTTGGCGCACCCTAATCATAGCCGCCTAGCTGGCGCACCCCAATCATTTTAGCCACCTAGCTGGTGCATCAATCATATCAAGTTAGTGCTTTTAATCAGTTGTTCTAAGTATTTGTTGTTGATGAACCGTTGTGTCGCTAAGTCCATCACATAAATGTGTTTGGTTGAATAGCATATTGATTGCCTCTTTGCTCAGTAGGCGATCGCATTTCCTCGATTGTCTCGTTGCTCAGTAGACAATCATCTTATCATTGGCCATCTTGTTGCTCAAGGGATAGCCACCGTCAGATTTAGCCTCCCCGTTGCTCAGAGGGTAGCTCCATTTAATCATGTCACGGTATGAGTTGTTTTAGCCACCTAGTTGGTGCATACGTTTGAATGAGTAGTTTGTTGAATTTAATTGATTCTTTTGTCTGGCATTTCACGACCCGGGAAGGCTCGTTGATTTGCATAATTTTGTTTGTATTGTTGGCGTTTCGCGGCCCGGGAAGGCTCGTTGATTCGCATGATTTGATTGTTTGGCGTTTCACGACCCAGGAAGGCTCGTCGATTCGCATGATTTTGTTTGTTTAGCGGGCCAAGAAAACCCGTTGAACTTGTTTGCATACACTCCAAAGAACTACGCCGGTCTGATCCCTGCAATGGGGTACGTAGGCAGCCTGAGTGGCACGACCGTGATTTTAATGTTTTCCTTTGCAGCTTGAGAAAGGCTCAGGGAACGAATCGGGATGTCTTTGTCTTAGATGTAACTCGTATCAACCAATGATACAGAGTTCCATCCAAGAGGGGCAACAGTAGACACCCCGATTTTGACCCGAGAAACTTATCAAGCATCCCCGATGATGAAAATGCCCGATAAGAGCACGCGGAGCTTGATTGTGAACCTGGAAACCCCTCCAAAATCTCTTAAAAATAAACCCAAGCCTACACCACCTTCTAGTACATTCAAAACCCTCTTTTTTGATATATAATATGTCCCAATCCATTTTGAAATGAGGGAGATATGCACGTTTTACCAAAATAACTTATTTTCCCGACCTTCTGAGGGTAAAATGGTCATAGTTTTTGATGTACAAATCATCTTGCGTTCAAACCACTTGGGTTAGAAAGTAGACTTGACAAGATTTCCAACGCTTCAAACCATGCACAAAACGGAGTTCGGTAGCACCCGAAATGACCCCGCGAAGTTTGGAATTTTGTGTTGTCTCCAAGTCCAGGCGCCTGGGTTGGATGATTCCAGGCGCCCACATTGAATCCAGGCGCCTAGATTAGATCAATATGGGCGCCTGGACTCTCTCCAGACACTTGCATCCCAAGGTGAACTGAGTGGGGAGGAGCGTCTTGGAGATCTTGGCAGAGATTGTTTGCAGTAATATAATGGAGGGAAGATAGGGTATCCTGGTGGACCCCTAAGGTGAACCTCTAAGGGTTCAAATGGCCTAAATGACCCTTATTTTGCCTATAAATACCCTCCCTTCTTCTTCATTTGGGAGGGGATCAAACTCTCACCATTTCTTTACTGTTATGCTGCTGAAATACCTCCAGAAATTCCATTCCACTTCATCCCTCTCAATTCCATTCATTCCCAACCATCAAACCCAATCTATTTCCACTCCAACTCAACCTATTTTCATCTCCCATGACCAAATCCCAACTTCAATATCTATGATCCATCCTCTATAGCTCCAGAAACTAAAATCCAATTCACTCAACCACCAAACCATACCCAAACTAGTTTCAAAAGTTCATCAATCGAGCTTGTCAAGGTAGTTTGTCTACCTATCGTTCAAATAAGGCCCTGAGGGGAGCACCACCCAGCCTTTGCTGACCATTAATGTCAGTTTAAGGTTAGGGAAGGTTAGAAGACAATACAAACAAGTTTTAATTTTTGTGCATATGTAGCCAGTCCGGGCTCCTGGACCTTCCTCTTGCAGGCGCCCGTATCCCATCCAGGTGCCTAGACCTGCTTAATACAGGCGCCTGGATTCCTCCTTCCTCCTCCATGTTTTCAATATTTCTTGCATTTTAGTCAGTTCATTAGAGTTACTTCATATCATTTATGGCACAGAGTAAGCATTGTCCATGTAGAAAATCAGTTTGGTCCATCCTATATCATACATAAAACATTTCAAGTCATGATATTTCAAGCATGAATCATCTTCTTAGATTTGATTTTTGGGGTTCATTTGGCTCACAACAGTATTAAACATCATTACTTACATGTATGGGTTAGCATCAAGAATAGCATTTGTCATTTGATCAGAACATGGATTGAAGGAAAATTTGTGCCCGATAAGTGTTCCAGGCGCCTACATTGAAGGATTCCAGGCGCCCATAGCCATTCTAGGCGCCTGGAGTGTCCTATTCCAGGCGCCCACATCAACTCCAGGCGCCTGGATCTGACTAATCCAGGTGTTCAATTTGCAATCCAGGTGTAATTATTGCGATGTTTGTGGTTGGGTCTTGAGACCTTTCTGTACGATTCAAGCAAGATTTAGTGAAGTTTAAATGATTTGTACATGTAGATCACTCACTCATAACATTTTGCACAAGCATCCACATCTATCTCATAAATCTCATTGATGCATTTACGTGCTTTTGTATGTATTCACGATTAAAGTCCGTATAAAACAGCATTTTCCAAAATCCCTTGTACATTTAGTAAAGACCGGTAATCGTGCCGGGCGAGAGGGGTGCTTTGAAATCCTTCCCCTCTCGTAACCTAGCTCCCGGACCCGAGAAATCTCAATAAAAGGCCAGTGACATATTTTCCATTCTAAGGGCAAAAGAGTCATTTTTGAAATGGTTTCTCGGGTATGGTCCTCAAACCTGGGTGGCGACTCCTGTCAATCAATCAAAACTGTTTTCCAAAACATCAACCGTTTTCGTGGACTACTCCGCGGGTTGTTCACAACATTATAAATGAGTTACATGCTCTGACTATTCCATGAAACAAGTGTAAGACATTTTTTTTTTTGAAAAAAAAAGAAGAGAATTAGATTAATCTTTGGGCGGAATACAAGGACACTCAACCAAATGCCACCAAGGAACCAAAACAGAACAAGTTGACCAGAAGTCAACAAAAAACAAAAATCCAAAGAGATTACATGAACACAAAGAGATATAATATTTTATTAATATGCCATCCGTTTAAAATAAAACTATTAATGGGCTAGACTATTAAACACACCAATTCCATGTAATTATTACATGTGAAGTTTTGACTCCTGTTCTTTATAAGGCCACCCACATTGTACATAAAACAAGAAAACATTTATTTCTAGTGGAAAATCAATATGCCTGATGGTCTGAGACTTTCCCGTTAAACAAGTCAAGTACAACAAATTCACCTGTTACTTTCTTTAATGTCTTACACTTGCTTTAAGGAAAAATCTACATGCCTTTCAAAGTAGACTAACATCCACTATTGATTTACAAAAAAAGTCTTTAAATTTGCCAAGGCAATGAAACAGAGACTATTCTTTCTTCACTAATATCACTCTAGGAGGGAGTCTACTGTTGCCTTTACAAAAGATGTCTAAACCTTTCTTTGTCTGAAAATGAAGAAGATTCTCCTACACCAATGTGATATTACTATGTACACCATTATCCATGTTCATTGTTCAATTCTCAGATCCACGAAGTAAACGACTATAACCTAGTCTACAAGAAGACCAACTATATTTCTTGTAATCACATCATCAGATCTGCATTTTTATTTTATTTTATTTTATTTTTTAGCTTCGGTTCTAGCTACTAGCAAGAGCAGCCTTTTTGTTCTTATGCATACGTAGATCAAAATCTAGATCAGCACTACCAGGTACATGTAAACTATTTTACAAAACATTCTTATCGCTTTTAGAGGAAAAACATGATCATTCTAACTGTGCTCTGATACCACATGTAAACTAAATTTACAGGATCTAGAACATCATGATTTTTCACCATTCAAAACATACTGCGGAAATTAACATTTACATGAATAGGATTTACCAACCTCGATCCATGTTGATAAGTAAGGAGGTAATCCGACCATTAATTGAAAGAACAAGCTCCTTAGGAGAAAGAGATTTCTCTCCCTTGACCCCTGTAGACACCCCGATTTTGACCCGAGAAACTTATCAAGCATTCCCAATGATGAAATAGACCAATCGTTCATACCTTGAGGCTAAGAACAAGGCTTAAACTCACCAAACCACCCTAAACCATTTTAAACCCTCCTAGAACAACCTTAAACCAACCAAAATGACCAAAATACCCTTCATACCATTCAAAATTATCTCCAAAATTAACCCAAGTCTACACCATCTTATAGTACATTCAAAACCCTCTTTATTGATATATAATACGTCTCAATCCGTTTTGAAATGAGGAAGATGTGCCCGTTTTACCAAAACGACTTGTTTTTCCAACCTTCTGAGGGTAAAATGGTCACACACTTGGATGTACAAATTATCTTGGGTTCAAACTACTTGGGTTAGAAAGTACACTCGACAAGCTTTCCAACTCTTCAAACCACGCACGAAACGGAGTTCGGTAGCACCCGGGGCAACCCCGCAAAGTTTGGCCTGCAGGACCTTTGAGCGCTCAAACCCCCACTTTGAGTGCTCAAACCATGTGCAAACCATAAACTTTTCAAGGCATTTTTCAGCTGATTTTCTAGCTAATCTATGGGCTCCCCCTGGTTTCTAAGCTTCGTTTTCACGTCAAAATCTCTCCAATAACATTCCCTCTCCAACTTGAATTGCAAATTGCAAATTCCAAATTCCAAAACTCTCTATATAAACCACCCTCCACCCTTTGTTTAAGGACACCCTTGGCTGATCTCTTACATTCTCACACCCTTCATCAGATCAAACCCACTCTCTCTCATCCTTCAACCACGTTTTACACCCCCTCTCATCCATTTCCATCATCTTCAACCTCCAAAACACCCAAAAACCTTCTTTTAAAGGCCTAAATCTCATGGGTCTTTGAAGAAACTACTTCTCACAAAGCCTACTACCCTCAAACCTTCCTCAAATCCACAAACTCATTTCAATCAGTCCTTGTTCTTCACTGATCATCTCATTTCAAGCACTCAAACACTCAAAAATCTCATCTTTAAGACCAAATACACATGGGTCTTTAAGATACCAACTGATCTTGACCTCTTTCTCACTCTAAAACTCCATAGTCAGCCCCTCTCTACTGTAATCATCCATCAATTGCAGCTCCATCATCCAAAATCCAGTAAACCCACTTGATCATGCCAAAAATGGTCATCTAACCTCCAATACACCCCCATCCACTCAATCAATCATCCAATCAACCCTACACTCACACTCTTCTGTCCAAAATACATCAACTCAAGCCTATATTCTAAGCCACTACTCAATCATCCATCAAAACCACAAGTTCAAGCTTTGATCAATGCCAAAAGGTAGAAAAGCATGTGAAAATCATGTTTTGGTCATCCTGAGGGAGACCAGTGAGTTTATGGAGGTTCCACATACCTTCTATGAGCTCACAAGGTCTTAGATATCAAGAAAAAATGATTTCAAAAATCTGAGTTCGAAATGGTTCGAGCGCTCAAACCTTATGCATTGAGCGCTCAAACAATCTCCTGATTTGTCTTTGTTTGTTGCTTATTCTGACTCCATATCATGTTCTAAGTTCATTGTTGTGTGTGTGTGTTGTTGTTTGGCTAAGCCAACCTGATCCTCTCTTTCTCTCTCACTCTAATCATGCTTACGCATGGCCCAATACTCATTTCTTAGACATGCAAGTCTTTCAAGCTTATTTATTGACGTTTCTGGAATATCATAGTCATTTGTATCATTGTGTATTGTTTTGATGTTGTTGATGAGTCAAATAGAGGCAAGAGGGTCTAGAAGGCTCAAACCATGAAGATGGTTTGAGCGCTCAAACTCCATGCTTTGAGCGCTCAAACTGTCTTCATACTCATCAAATGTTTTCATCATCTAAACTGTCTAACAGGGTTTTGGGCATTCTAGAATGCCTCACAGTATTTTATTCTCACTTCTTATGTCTTTATTGCCTTGTTTGGTTCATCATCAAGCTTCAAGTTTATGTTAACATGGTCATACATTTCTTCTTAGTCATCAAAGTATCATTTTCAAGCAGCTTAAAGTGCATCAAACATGTTTTCATCAAAACCAGAATCATCAGAAACATCACAAGCATGTGTGGGCGAGAGGGGATTGAGCGCTCGAACTCACACCTTGAGCGCTAAAGCTCCTGTCAAGGGATCAGATTGGTCTTTGCTTTTTGTTTGCTGGTTGTGTCACTTCTAGCCATTTCATTATTGTTAATCATACACTAACATTGTTGTTTGCTATTTTGTGTCTTTAATAGTTCGTACTTGCATTCCATCATCACTCGTGTAGATCATATCTCATATGCATGCACTGTAGCTTATTGTTGTATCCATCATCGTTATTTGACTCCCATCCCCCATTCCCCGTACTTGTTCAAAGTTGAGTTGCATACATTTCTCATATGATCCCACAAAAGTCAAGTAGAGACCGATCTTCGAACCGGGCGAGGGGGGTGCCGTAAAACCCTTCCCCTCTCGTAACTGAGCTCTCGAACCTAAGATAGTATGGTGATGATGGGCCAGTAATCCTTATCCATTGAATGAGGCACGAGTCAATCGAGTTCGGTTCCTCGGGGACAATCCGCTAAAACCCGGGTGGCGACTCCGAATCGATCTCTGGAGGGGCGTCCACAACCCCCAAGCGCACAGAAATGGGATGGGAAAAGCCTAAGAGATAAAACACTTATGGGCAGGGAGAGGACCGCGTCCTCATACAATTATTCTCATCTACCCATCAATGATGAGAGTAAGTAGGAGAGTTGCAACCCATACTCTCTCATCCGGATCTCACCTACACATTCGGGTGATAATGGAAATGGCTGACAAGTGGCAACCCATTTCACATTAATTATCATGTGGGTCATATAGAATAATGCTTACGTGGAACAGTTCTAGAACAACTAAAATAAACAATAAACAATTTTCCTTGTGAGTTTTTGGAGCCTTTTGCGGATCTTATTATGACAGAACACATCCACAAAATTTAAAAAATAGAGGCACAATTCAACAATTAACTTTGAAAGAGCTTTTGTGTTTTCGTTTCAACAAGCAAACAAATTTATTAATCTTTGAAGAAAATGTAAGAAATTACCTAATGTGGCCTACATGTCATTTTCTATTTATTAATTGAAGTTATGAGTGATAAATAAATTGCCCAATTGTTAGGTGTCTAATTGTGAAAAAGGTGTCTTATTATGAAAAGACATATCCTATATGAAAAGGTGTACTTATTGGGAAAATATATATAAAGAGTCATATCCCATTAGGAATAGACTCATGATCAAGAGATACACCCATTGAGAAAGCACCATTTGGAGACAACTCTTCCTTTATGGTAGGAAGTATGTTGCATATAAATACCACATATAGAGGGTCCCTGGCCTAACCCGAATAAGAACAAGCTTGTGCTGATATCAATGGGGTTCACTACGTGGATCTTAGGATAGAAGATCTCTCTGATTTGCTCTATCACTTGAACAATTATGAATGAAGGAACTGTATCACACAAATTTCGAGTCTGCGAAAAAGACGGAAATATGTTGACCAAAAAGTCAATTTTATTGATTGAAAAATTAGGGTTTACAACTCTGTAACAGTTTCTAATGAAAGAAAATAATTCTCTGATTCTTCTCTTCAAGACTTTGATTCAAGGGCTTGATGCTTGTTCTCGAATTGAAAGACGATATCTTCTTTGGTATTTGTGAAAATGACGGCGAATTTGATGGATTTTGACTTGAGGGCTTTGAAGCTTCTTCTCAAGTTGATTTGCTTGATCTTCTTCAATTTTGTTGAAAAAGATAACGAATTTGTGACCGTTGACTTGAGGGTGTTGGAGCTTGGTCTCGAATCGGAATTTGAGATCTTCTTCAATTTGGTAGAAGGAGATTGTTAACTTGTGGATTTGGCTTGAACGGTCTTCAGAGCTTTGAAGCTTTGATTTGAAGAGGCATCTTGGTTGATGTGGACTTGAATGTTCTTCAGAGCTTTGAAGCTTTGATTTGAAGAACCGTCTTGCTTGATGTAGGCTTGGAGAATTCTGAAGGGCTTTGAGGCTTGATCTTCAGAGCTCTGGTAGCTGATGGAAGCTTGAATGTGTCTGGCTTCAAGGAAGTCTAAAGGGCTTTGAGGCTTGATCTTCAAAGCTTTGGAGCTTGAATGTCTGTGTGTTGATTGAAGCTTCAGTGTCTTGATGGAAAAATATGAGAGAGAGCACCTTTATTTATAGAGATGTGGGATGAAGTTAGGATGTGAAATTTCAACCAAGTCCTATTTTGATGGTTTAAGCTCAAATTAGAGGTTCTAAACAACAAATAACCATGGAGGGTGGGTAAATCAACTACCAATTGCACATTTCAACAATCAAATTCATGGATCATGATCAAAATGGAAAGAAAACCCATTTTCGTGGAGAATACTAAAAGTTAGTAGGATTAAAGAGCCAATACAAGAGTATGTGTGACAAATCAACTAATTCAACTAGAGGGAGCAGAATCCCCTACCTCAAGGATTAAGCTTGAAATGTGTTGGCAATGAAAAAACCCTAGCTCTTGAAGCTTCCCAACAGAAAAATGCTTGCTCCAAGAGAAACCATGGGGAACTGGACTCCAATCACGCGTAGAAGAAGGATTTGAGGTTGGATCTTGAGATTTTGGATGTGGGAGGTGGATTTGGTGGAGGGTTTGAAGAATTTTTGAGAGAAGAAAGAGAGAGAGAGAGGGAAGGGGGGGCACTATGAGGGAGAGAGAGATGATTTTGAAAAAAAAAAATTACTCTAACACAAGTGTATATACTCTCACCCCTATGCACTTGCACCCCTAAAGTTTCAAATGTGTTTTAATACACCCACGTGCAATCTATTAACACCACATTACCCACTTTAATCTATTTTCATTTCCTCACATTTACCCAATATTATTTCCGAAAAAATGCATAAAAATACAAGTCCTTACATGGTTGGCTAGGATTCAACCAACCAAACAAAAACTCACCCCACAATAGATGCGAACAATTGCAGAAAATTATAATTACATCCTTGAGCAATGTAACAACCTATCTTTATCATTGCAGCTGAACAGGAATAGGATCACCTGGCAGACACAGGCATCTCAATAAAGGAAGATGATCCCAGAGCAAAGTCTTGAGTAGAGCATAGCCTTCAGAACAAAGACTTGAAGTGCATTAACCAATACAGCTGTACCTAGAAAGTAGAGCTTGAAATCCTTTAAGGTCGAAATAGCACGGCAAAGATGTAGCAAAATTGGGTAAAACACCTAGTTCTTACAAGGGGATGAAATTTCTGGTCCCACTAGTTTCCATCAAAGTAAAATATTTTGGATTCTAAATGCTTATGAGCCTCCTGCAGAACCAATAGCTTCCACTTCCTGATAGTCAAAGTTGGTATCCCACCACAATGATCTTATGAAGACTTGATTAGTTGCCCCTTGCATAGATCTTCCAAAGGCCATATCCACCTTTTTCTCTCTTGCTAGTTTTTAATCCTCCCCCTCTTTTCTATTTTACTCAGGCCCCAAATGTTCTAAGATAGCAGTTTCATAATTCTAGAATGCTATGATCAGAGTACAATAGATGTAAATCAGTGATGGTCATCATCCCTTACCTTGTTGAGGGCTTCCATCTCAGCGATCTTGCTAATCACTTCATTTTCATTTTCATCTCCATCATAGCTGGAGTGGGTAAAACCTGATTACCCTACTACTAGGCATAGCACGGCCTATGGCAGTCACCACGAGAGGGTGAATAGCTCGGCACCACGGAGGGGGGTCCTTAAACCCTTTGCCGATCTGTATTGATCATGAATAAGGTCGAGATTAATAAGAGTGAACTAATAAATCAGGATGCACTAGCTCGGCGTGAGACATAAAGGGATGCTCCTGATATGGCCGAGCTAGGAAGGCTACGTGTATAGCTTAAACAACAATCTGGAATAATACATAATTCAGCTCGGCGTAATGAGCTGAGCTATGTATGGGTTGTTCCAAGCTATGTATGGGTTGTTCCAAGCTACGTGGAAGCATGGCACCGCCACGTATAGGGCGGTGAGACATTCCAGAATATTCTACAACGGCTCCTTATGAGATAAGGAGCAATCCCGTAAAGTAAGGGATCAATATGGGAAGTCCTAATGTGACTAGGAGTATGCCCCATGTAGGGAAGAATCCTATATGGAGAGAAAGACCTCTGCTAGACGAGATCTAGTAGGATATGGAAGCTCGTCCCTAATAGGAAAGTCCTATTAGGAGAAGGATTCCTAAAGAAAATAGGAAACAGGGGGCACGAGATGCCTAAGTTGATGAACGTCTACACCTATAAGTACAAGGCAATAACCATGACAAAAGGTACGCTGTGAATTGCTTTCATATGCATTGAGTAGTTTGTGAATCCAAGTACGAGATACTAACTTAGGCGTCGGAGGGCCTTTGCCAACGAGAGGCGGAGGTGCTCTAACCCTTTCTTTGCCTTGCAGATTTAGGGTTGAGTCAAGGCAGCACGTGATCCAGACTTACGTGGTTTTACTCCCTCTACAATAGCTCATTTCAAAAAGTTTGTCAACTGCTCCAGATGGCTTGAGCTTCATCTAGCAAAATTTTGTTCCTGTTATTAATCCCCCCAATGAGATCGATGCAGACAGAACAACAGTGGCAACAACAGATCTCAGCACTACACATTTCTTATTCCTTCTACCTTTAGTGTTCCCTGTGTTCACTTTGGCGTATATGTTTACATATAAAATTAACAAATCCAATAATTAATTGACACGTAACCAAAAATGCCAAATGTTGGCAAATGCTTGTCAATGAAAATACATTGGATTCATGCAATAGAGTTGAGTAAATACGATGTCGTATTGTTTCTCAGATTGAAGAGTAGTTATTGGCAGTTACGAGTCATCGCTGTTATATAAGATATACTTCGAAGTCATGATTTTAACTGCTAAGTGCATGGAGTCCACGTGTAAACTTGTAAAACAAGACAATGAGCAGTTACAACACGTGGAGAACATCATGCAAGGTAGTTATTTCCCTTAACATGTAATTATTTGATAACTGTGCAGATTCAAAACTAAAACTTCTGGGAGAAGATTAAAGGAATTCGAATCGACGTAGAAGAGGGAAGAAACTGCCAAAGATAGAGTTCGAAGCAAGCCAAGTTCAAATATTTTGAGTGGGAAGTTCAAAATTACAAGCAACGTCTATAAATAGAAGAGATTGAAGAGTAAAGAGCCCAGACAAATCTTCAACAAACAGCTATCAAAAAACTGATGCTTGGTTTGTTCATTGGCAAGTAGTTTAAGATTTCGAACTCAGTTTCGAAGTAGATTAGGAAGTAGATTAGGAAGTAGTTAGGATTATTTTCGGTTGTTCTTGTGACAATCATTTGTTCGAAGTTCCCGTTACCTTGTATTTGAAGTTGAAGGCAATTTCGAAGTAAGTTTGTCTTTGATTTATTAATCGAAGTATCTTGTTTCTTTGTTGTTCTTTAATTTCCTAAGTTATTGGTTTATATTTCTTCACTTACTAAAGAAAAATCCTCTTAGTTGAGGTAATTGAACCAATAAAACACAATCGCCTGATTAGATTTGGTTTTTCCAAAGTTAATCTGAGGGAGGAGATTGAAACTCTCTCTGGCATGCTCGCACTTGATTATTTTGTTGCAAAGAAGTAAAAGAACCACTAACATTTTTTGGCACGCCCGGTGGGACACCTGAAAGTGTTGAATGGCTCCAAAACTTAGGAAGCAAACAGACGATTCTTAAATTGGCCAAACGCCAGAAGATGAGAATAATGTTAATCCTAGAGAGAACGAACAGGTTGAAGGACCTCAAACAGGTCAAGAAACCCGTATTGGTCAAGACGCAAATGTTGGAGTTGGCCAGAATTCTCATATGAACACTAGGAATAACAAAACGGTGCAAATTGATGACCCAAAGAATCCAGAAATTGGAGGAAGTGTGTTATCTAGCCAATTTGCCGAAATGATTGCTACATTTAAGGAATTGGCCCAAACCCAGAAACTTATGTTTCAAAAATTAGAAGAACAGTCAAAATCCAAGAATGAACCTGTGCCCTCATTTGAAAAAGATAAAGGAGAGGCTAGTTCTAGAAAACATAAGTCTAGGCCTGGAAAAGAGCCTATCAATGTGGATGAAATACTAGAATCTTGGTATGAACCTGCAAAAATTTATGATTCTCAAATTCCCAAGCCTAAGAAAACATTCAAGCAAACCACTCATATCCCGTTTGAACCTAGCTTTGATGGTGTAAATGGGGATAAAAGTTTTAAAAATGATGATTATGGGTTTGAAGGATACAATTATTCCACAGGGAACCATTTTACTGATAGGGCTAGTTCGAGGAGGCATAATCTAGAAATTGGAGTTCCTAAGTATCCAGGAATACCAAAGATGGGAAGAGTGCATTCGAACCACCTTTATGAACCTTTTGCAAGGCAAGAAGGAGGTTACAAACAGCCTCAACCTTTTGATGGTCCTCTTGATAGGTTTCCAGAAGATCACATGATGAGAAATGTGAATTGGGAACCACACATTAACACAAATGTTCATTTAAGAGGAAATTCCACCCTTAGAGATGAAATATTAGGCCTTATGCAAGAAGTTTACGGACCTCTAAACCAGGGGGTACAAAACTCAAGCTTATAGAAAACCTTATCCAGAATGGATAGATAGGCAGTTCGAAATCCCTAAGGGATTTAAAATCCCTGATTTTACACTATTTCATGGGGATGGGAAACAATCAACAACTGAACACATTGCTAGATTTACTGCTCAGTGTAAGGAATTAGGCAATAATGGGTTCATTAAGTTGAAATTATTTTCTAATTCCTTATCAGGAACAGCCTTCGAATGGTATTCTAATCTGACACCGGAGTCAGTTCCAAATTGGCAAAGGATGGAAGAATTATTCCATGCACAGTTTTACTTAACTGAGCCTGAAGTCACTATGGCTGATTTAGCAAGGTTAAAACAAAAACCTGATGAAAAGGCTGCCCAGTTTATTACTAGGTTCAAAAGGGCTAGAAACAAGTGCAAGCTTCAACTACCAGAAGTTGAGTTTGTCAGAATAGCACAAGATGGCCTAAGTAGAGAACTTAGAAAGAAGTTCGATTCTATTGAATTTAGGGATTTGGTTGATTTAACTTACAAAGCATCTAGATATGAATCTTTGTTAGAAGAAGATGTTGATAGGAATAACTCTTCCTATTCTACTTATTATAAAGATCCTACTTATGAAATCGATGCTGCTGAAATTGTTGAACATGATCCTTGTGTGTGTGAATGTCTGGTTCGAAAATATTCTTCTATAGCACCAAGGAATAATAAGAAAGCAATTAGCAAAGTATACTCATTTGATATTTCTAAAGCAGATGAAATCTTTGATTACCTTTTGAAGAAAAAGTTTATCAAACTTCCTGAAAATGTTAAACTTCCAACTTTGGAAGAAATAAAAGGAAAGAATTATTGTAAATGGCATGCTTCTTGGACTCATTCAACTAAGAATTGTAATGTTTTCCGTGATAGGATTCAAGAGCAGATCAAGAAGGGAAGGTTCATGTTTCCAGAAAAACTATGGGGATAGATACTGATCCATTTCTAAAGATTGAAGAAGTAACTGCTAACACCAATGTTCCAACATCTTTGGCCAAGACTGTTCGAGAAGTGTGGTAGAGTAAACAGGTACATGTTGAAATGAACTCTGTTCAATTTGGTAGGGGGAGACCAAAAGTTGGTCAACTTTGAAATGATACCTACAGAAACAGTAAGCCAAAGAATACAGCAGAGAGTTCATCTAAAAAAGGATTCAAGCAGTCTCATCTTACTATGCTCGAAGCTTCTTTTTTAGAATGTTTATGCATGGAATGTAGAGCCAATTATTTGGTTTTTAAAGACTTGGATCAACAGGGGGTTGATTTCTTTCCAAAAAGGATGGAAAGAAAAGCTTTGGATTGGAATAATGAAAGAAAACCTTGGGTAAACACAAGCTATGAAAAAAATGAGAAGCCTTGGTTGGTTTCTAAACGAAATGTACCTTCTAGTCCAATTCCACCAACTTCGAAGAGAGATTATCCTCATTTGAAGAAGGTTAACACTGGAAAGGCCCCAATGGGTCAGGAAAATGAAGGACAAGGTGAACAATTTTCCTTGGTAAAGGGAGTTCTTGATTGGTTTCTGAAGAAAGTTAAGCCAGAACTCTTCCAAGGATACAAAGCTCCTTCTAAAGTTGGAAATAAAATGGTCAAACCTCCAAACTCTCCTGCTGGACAATGGATAGTGGTTAGAGATCCAAAGACCAAGACACCTCAAATGATTCCTATGTTGACACGAACTCAGAAGAGGAAATTGCAAAGGAGGTATACTAGTTTCCAAATGGAAGAATATGCATCCAAAGAAAGTCCTAATGGTGGTGATAAGTTTAACCCAAGGTTTAACAGACTTCGAAGAGAAGATTCTGAAGAATCTCTTCAAAGGGGGTTTACTCAATCAGAAAAGAAAACATTAGAAAGTTTGGCTGTAAGAATGGGTAGAGAGGTACCCTAAACTAGCCCAGCTTTACCAAATTCTTTGGCAAGCTATCAATCTGGTTTATTAGAAGCCATGATAGTGGAACAGGAAGAAGGTGAAGGAATAAATTCATCTCTTATTGAAACATGTTCCCCTATGGAAACTTCTGCAATGGAAGTTTCTGAAAAAATGAACATGGCAGAAGATGTTTCAGGGTTATCAGTTCAAGAGAAAAGGACCATTCAGTTTGGAACCTTACCTGAAGTACAAATTAATATGGTTTCTCCTTCCTTCATTAACTTTGGACCTTTTGGACCAGATTGCTCACCAGTTCGAAAAGCATTACGACCAACGGTGACCCCTATGGAGATCATTGATGTATCAAGTGATGATGAATATGATCTTACATATGACAATGGTTGGAATGATGGTTGGGGGGCTTTAATTTCCAAGATACAAAAAGAAGAAGAGGAGGAAGATTTCATGATTATGGTTAATGCAATGGAGGAACCAGAAGTAACCTCCAAAGAGAAAGCAACTTTTATTCCAGAAACAGAAATGAATTCTGACTATCCTTTGATTGTTGATTTGAATTGTGCTAACATTTCTTATCCTTTCAGATCGCCTTCAAATGATATGAGGCACCATCTGAAACCATTATACATATCTGCTTCATTTGATGGAATCTTGTTTAACAGAGTTTTGGTTGATAATGGTGCAACAGTTAATATTCTGCCATCGAGGACTTTGAAGAAGTTGGGAAAAGAGAAGGTTCGATTGATCCCAACAAGCACATCCATCGCTGGTTTTACTGGTGAAAGTAAAAGTCCTAAAGGAATTGTTTCTATATGCCTGAAAGTTGGCCAAGTGGAAACTGATACAGCCTTTTTTGTTGTGGATACTTTTACAAGTAAGTATAATGCTTTGCTTGGCAGAGATTGGATCCACGTCAATGGTTGTATTCCATCTTCGATGCATCAAGCCTTGATGATTGTGAAGCATGAAAATGAGAAAGAAGTGGGGGTCGAAGAGGTGAAAGCAGACCCACATCCTTTCAGTACTTCAGCAAATTGTGCAGAGGCTGAAATGTAGAAACCCGAAATCATTCTTCTAAGTGAAATCGCACAACCTACCACCCCTCCATCCAATGTATTGGAAATTGGAGAATTGGCGGAGTTAAAATCTAAGCTCAAACAAGCAGTTGATTATGAATAAGACAATCTACCAGATGGAGCTACTTGGATATGAGTCCAAGGCAGAGTTCGAAGAAGCCAACTCATTGGCTTTAATTAAGTTTATGGCTCTAGAAATAGAGCAAAAGTTACAAGAAACAAATGATTGGGAAGAGTTATTGGCTGAGAAAACTGACTAGGGGTTGAAGCCATTTGAATTCGAAAAAGCCTTTGTTGGCCATGTCGATTCCCAAGATCCTTTAGAAGAAGTGGAATTGGGAGAAGGAATTGTTCCAAACACTGTACAAATAAACAAAGAACTTGATGCTGCTTCAAAGGCAAGGTTGAACACAGTGCTTAAAGAGAACAAAGAGTGCTTTGCTTGAAGTTATAAAGAATTAACAGGTTTGAGTAGAGATTTAGTTGAGCATAGATTACCTATTAAATCTAATTGCAAACCTTTCAAACAACTTCCAAGAAAGATGTCTCCTGAAACCATTTCATTGGTTAAAAAGGAAATTCAAAACCTTTTAAGTGCTGGTTTTATTAGAACAGCAAGGTATGTAGAATGGCTATCAAATATTGTTCCTGTTATTAAGAACAATGGGAAGATTAGGGTTTGCATTGATTTTAGAAACTTAAACACTGCAACCCCTAAAGATGAATACCCAATGCCTGTAGTAGACATGCTTGTGGATAGTTCTGCGGGCCACAAAATCATGTCTATTATGGATGGACATTCAGGGTATAATCAAATTTGCATAGCTGAAGAAGATGTTCATAAAACTTCATTTAGAGCCCCTGGCAACCTTGGGACCTTTGAATGGGTCAAAATGCCTTTTGGGCTAAAAAATGCTGGTGCTACTTATCAAAGAGCTATGAATACTATCTTCCATGAAATAATTGAGGGTTTTCTAGAATCTTACATAGATGACATAATTGTCAAATCAGAATCTGTTGATGATCATATCAAACATTTGAGAATAGCCTTTTCAAAGATGAAGCATTATCAACTAAAGCTGAATCCTACTAAATGTGCTTTTGGAGTAATAGCAGGAATTATGTTAGGATATCTGGTCCATAGCAAAGGTATTCAAGTTGATAACAATAAAGCTAAAGCTATTATTGAAGCAAAATCTCCTTCGAATAAGAAAGAACTTCAAAAGTTTCTTGGTCAATTGAATTTTCTTCGAAGATTTATATCTAACACTGTAGGAAAAACTAAAGTTTTTTCTTCTTTGTTGAAATTGAAGGATGGAGAGCACTTCGAATGGACAAAGGAGCATGATGATGCTTTCAAAGCCATCAAGGGGTACTTGATCAATCCACCAGTTCTTGTTCCACCTAAACATGGAGAGCCTGTTAAACTATATTTAGCAGCAAATTATGACTCAATAGGAGTTTTGTTGGCTCAAGATAATGAAGAAGGAAAGGAGCAAGCTATCTATTATCTAAGTAGATTTCTTAATGATTGTGAAAGTAGGTATTCTGCAGTAGAAAAGTTGTGTTTAACTTTATTTTTTTTCTTCGAAGAAACTCAGGTACTATATGATGCCTAGAGTAACTTATGTAATTTCCCAGACTGATGTTATGAAATATATGTTATCTCAACCTGTACTTAGTGGTAGAATTGGGAAATGGATTATATCATTAATCGAGTTCAATATAGAGTATGTTCCCCAAAAATCAATTAAAGGGAAAGCATTAGCTAACTTTTTGGCTGATCACCCAAATGGAATTGAGACTCCAGAGATAGCAGATGTTGATACAATCACAGTCAAGCCATAGAAAATGTGGTTCGATGGTTTGAAAAAATCCCAAATGGCTGGGATTGGTGTTATTTTGGAATCTCCTCAAGGCTTGAAAACCAAATTTGGATTTCAGATAAACGAAGGAGAATGTACAAATAATCAAGCAGAATATGAAGCCTTAATTATGGGATTAGAACTTCTGCTTATTGTAAAGGCTGACGTAGTCGAAGTATTTGGAGACTCTCAGTTAGTTATAAATCACGTCAATGGAGAATTTAGTTGCCATAGCTCTGGTTTAAAGCCTTACCACCAATACGTGAAATTGTTAATAAAACAATTTCATATGACTACTTTTACATATGTGCCAATATTCTTTAATGAAGAAGCTGATGCAGTAGCTCAGAGAGCCTCAGGATTTAAGTTTATCACTGATAAAAGGAGAGAATTCTGTCAATTGGCTTTGAGAAAATCTCTTCCTATGCTAAAGGATAGAAGTGTGGACTTCGAAGTATATGAAATCAATGCTTCTTCTAATCAAAATGATTGGAGACAAACATTGATTGATTATTTAACAAAACCTGATGCTAAAACAGATAGAGCAACGAGGATCAGATGGACTTTTGCTTAAATGCTTAAACAAAGTTGATGCCTTTAAAGTTATGGCAGAAGTCCATGAAGGTATTTGTGGTGCCCATCAAGCAGGAATTAAGATGAGATGGTTGATTCGAAGGTATGAATATTATTGGCCTTCCATTCTTAAAGATTGCATTGATTATGCAAAAGGGTGTCAAGTTTGCCAAAAGACAGGACCTCTTAAGCGATTACCTATTACTGAATTACAATATGTGGTTAAACCTTGGCCATTCAGAGGTTGGGCAATGGATATGATTGGTATGATTTATCCTACTTCTAGAAATGGAGATAAATTCATTCTAGTGGCTACTGACTACTTTACCAAATGGGTCGAAGCTCAAGCCTTTGAAAGTGTATCTCAAGAACAAGTCATTGAATTTATAAAAGGCATTATTTATAGATTTGGATCTCCAGAAACTATAACATTGGATAATGGATCCATTTTTGAAGGTAGATCAGTAAAAGCTTTTACTGCTTCTCATGGGGTTTCTTTAATCAACTCAACTCCTTATTATGCTCAGTCAAATGGTCAAGCAGAATCAACCAATAAGATTATCAAAAGAGGTATTCAAAGAATGGTTGATAGAAATCCAGAAGAATGGCCAAGTTTACTTTTAAATGTATTATGGGCATATCGAACCACCAAAAGGGCTAGTACAGGAACTACTCCTTTTGCTCTAACCTATGGACATGATGCTGTTTTGCCAATGGAGATTGTGGTTAAATCACAAAGAGTTGCTTTTCAAAATAATTTAGATATTGGAGCATACCATCAAGCAATGTACATGGAGCTCGAAGGGATAGATGAAGAAAGAATTAAAGCTTTAAATCAAATTTTATTTCAAAAGTTAAGAGTAGAGGAAAACACTAGTATGTTCAGAGATAGAACATTGAAGAGTCTCACAAGCCCATAAGAAATTCTTGAAAGGGATATCTTCTCCAAGAATCCCTATATCCAGAAAAGCAAAAGCAGCCAATAGTTCTTTGGCTTTAACAGAGTCAGATTTTGGATAAAGAGAATAAGAATAATCAACATGTGAAAGAGTTGAGTCGAACTTGATATTTTTCAACTCCTGAAACCAATCTGGATTTTCTGGAAGATTTCGAAGAGGAAGATTGGAGGGATCAATGAAGTTTCCCTCAACATGAGGGCTTCGAACCTCATATAACCAGAGTATAGATTGGTTACTGGCTCTTTGCTTAAGCTCATCGTAACCAGCAAAGCCAAATCTTTCATCTTCACATACTTTAAAAAATGGAGTGAGACAAGTGGCAATGAGATTATCGAGCATCATTATATTGGGATCATCTTTGATGAAAGGATACAAATATACTTTCATAGCCAACGAGCAATATTTACTCCAACCTCTGAAACCTGCAGGATCATCCATCTTTACCACCACTATTTCAGATGGTAGACCCCATAGAAAAGGTTCAGGAGTAGGGGAAACTGAAGGATTCCATGGATCAATAGGCTCAGGGTTTTCTACTTGAACCACTGTATAAAAACGATCCCTTCGAATTTCACCAACAATTGGTGTGACAGCATGTCTAGTATCGACAGGAACTTGGTCATTAGGATCCAAGTCTTTGAAAGCATTTTGAGTATTGAAAATGTCAGCCATAGTTGAAGTTGAGTTTGAAGAGATATAAGTGAGATTAGAACAAGAATTGGTGATTAAATTTTGCGAGTGATTGAAGTTCTTTTATAGATTAAATTTGAAACGATTCAAATTCTTGTGAGTGGAGGACATGTGTATTAACTACCCATTATCCATAAATCCCTCATGGGAAATATAGAGACTTAATGGTAACTTCATCATTGGAAGTGGCAAGAACTGCCAATAACTTCCATTTTTTATAGTTCACAGGAATTCGAAGCGGCAAAAGCACAATAACATTTATTCAAATTCTTTCAACAATTATGTTAATGTGGGGGGTATGTTTACATATAAAATTAACAAATCCAATAATTAATTGACACGTAACCAAAAATGCCAAATGTTGGCAAATGCTTGTCAATGAAAATACATTGGATTGATGCAATAGAGTTGAGTAAATACGACGTCGTATTGTTTCTCAGATTGAAGAGTAGTTATTGGCAGTTACGAGTCATCGCTGTTATATAAGATATACTTCGAAGTCATGATTTTAACTGCTAAGTGCATGGAGTCCACGTGTAAACTTGTAAAACAAGACAATGAGCAGTTACAACACGTGGAGAACATCATGCAAGGTAGTTATTTCCCTTAACATGTAATCATTTGATAACTGTGCAGATTCAAAACTAAAACTTTTGGGAGAAGATTAAAGGAATTCGAATCGACGTAGAAGAGGGAAGAAACTGCCAAAGATAGAGTTCGAAGCAAGCCAAGTTCAAATATTTTGAGTGGGAAGTTCAAAATTACAAGCAACGTCTATAAATAGAAGAGATTGAAGAGTAAAGAGCCCAGACAAATCTTCAACAAACAGCTATCAAAAAACTGATGCTTGGTTTGTTCATTGGCAAGTAGTTTAAGATTTCGAACTCAGTTTCGAAGTAGATTAGGAAGTAGATTAGGAAGTAGTTAGGATTATTTTCGGTTGTTCTTGTGACAATCATTTGTTCGAAGTTCCCGTTACCTTGTATTTGAAGTTGAAGGCAATTTCGAAGTAAGTTTGTCTTTGATTTATTAATCGAAGTATCTTGTTTCTTTGTTGTTCTTTAATTTCCTAAGTTATTGGTTTATATTTCTTCACTTACTAAAGAAAAATCCTCTTAGTTGAGGTAATTGAACCAATAAAACACAATCGCCTGATTAGATTTAGTTTTTCCAAAGTTAATCTGAGGGAGGAGATTGAAATTCTCTCTGGCACGCTCGCACTTGATTATTTTGTTGCAAAGAAGTAAAAAAACCACTAACAGTATCCTAGAATTTCATTTATGCTCTTCTTGATTCTTTTCCCTTTTGCACTCTTGATTGCAAGTTGAATGGGGATTTGATTAGCTTCAAAATGGTCTAGGTTGGGTTTTTCCACATTATAGTATTTAGGATCTTCCCATTCATTTTCGACGTCTTATTTTGAGGCGGAATTCAATTTGCTATCTTCCATGATTAGAAAATTCGAAGTTACGGTTTCTTGGTTCTCCAAACAATTGAATGTCCTGTTTTGTGATTGGTTGTCCCTTGAGATTTCCCCAATGCTATCAGGCATTATCTCATTCCCCACTATAGAAGTTCCAATCCCTAAGGTCGAGCTCATCGATTCTCCTACCTTATTAATTTGCAGGAGTTGCATGCCTGCTATATCACTGATGATATTTGAATTTGTCACCTCATCACTGCTTAAGTTATCTTGGGGCCATGTTTAGATTCCACATCAGCTAGCTTGTTCACCTCAACTTTGTTACATGACTAGTCATCCTCTTCTTCAGTTTTGTTTTTCTTTCCCATGGCTATGTCAGAAAATATATAAAAAAACTCTGATCGATTGACCTGAAGGAGTCTTCTTCCTCCACTCTGACTAAATAGATCGCCTTATCAATGAGTAGATAGATGCAACCTTCCAATTTTTGTACCTGATTTGTGCTATTAGAATCTTAGCTTTGATATAAGAATTTTCCTTTAAAGTAGCTTCATCTACTTGCAAGAATTGGCCCCATTTGTTGTCGATCTCTCTAAATGATGGGACAGACCACACATCAAGTGGCATCCATGACATGATAACCACATGAAACTTTCTTCAGAAGCTTGTTCTCCCTTCCAAGGCTTTATTTCCTTAAACCAGTTGGCTAGCCATTTATCTTTGATAGTTGAGTCCCTTGATGCCATATCAGGGAAGGTAACAATGACATATCTTCCTGCTATGGCTTTTATTTGAACCTTACGAACCCCTTCTCTTTCAAAAATATGTACAAGATCTACGGTGGATACCAATCTGCTAATCTTAGCAATGGCGCTTCTAAAAAGCCAGCCACACCCAGTTGGCTGAACCTTGATATATTATACCCATATGAACTTTTGATGGAGCCTTGTTGATTTTTGCATTTCTCTGTTCCCTTTGTTTGCTTGTTTCCTCACTCCCTTTTGTTCTCCAGACTTCCTTGCCTCTTTTTTCTTTGGGAAAATCTGATGGTTTTGAATCCGGGTCTTTTTATGTAGACTCGACTGATGGTGTAATTCTTTTCCTTTGAGTAAAGGAAATTGGGGGTTTTGCTTCCATTGCCCAAATTTAGGTTTGATTAGAGAGCCTTGATTAGATTATGGATATTTCTTCCAAGTTTTTGCTTGACCTGTCTACTCTCCGCTGGGGTTCCTTTGAGTGCTTTGAACATCTTCTTTCCTCAGAAATCGTGCGAACTTCACCACCAATTTGTGGTCCCAATACCATGAATCATTTTTATCTGCAATAGCTACTTCTGCATCTTCAATCCTCCAAAACCTCACAAAAGCGATAAAAATTGTCCTGTGATTTTACTTCTTTTATTTGGGATGAACAAATCTCTGATCTTACCAAAACTAGAGAAGAGGTTGTATACCCAGATTTTGCGAATATGGTAGGGAAGATTATCCATGAAAACAGTTGTGGATCTCAGAAATTGAGTTTCCTCTCCTCTTGTTCTCTCTCTCTCTCTCTCTCTCTCTCTCTCTCCACATTCTTTCTTTCGTTAGCATTCCTAATAGGTTTATGACATCCGTCGACAGACACCATATGCCAGAGAGAAATCGGGCTAGTGAAAAAACTCTTTAGACCTCACAATGTTCAAACCATCTAGTTCCAAGTTTAAAATGGGCAGGATGGTTGGTTGCAAATTCGTAGTGGGAGCGACAAAAACGTTATTTGAAGATTGCTTCTCAACACCCAAATTAGGGCTAATATATTCATCCAAAAATGAAAACCCATTCAATCTAGTATGTTCGTCAGATAAGACCACCGGGCCAACAGTCAATTCACTCTGAAAGTTATTGGTCCGTTTCCGTCTCCTTTCAACTGACGGTACCAACCTTTCCGCTCGAGCTCCCGGCTGTCTTGCATCACCGATCTTAACAGGTTGTTTGCAAGGTCTGTCCACCCGACGGCTCACACGACATAGTCCGGCCGTCTTGTATCACTGAACTTAACCAATCTGTTTATAAGGTCTGCCCACTATATGTTGTGCATGTTTAGCCATAACCACCAAGTTCTCTCCGCGAAGTTGGGGCGGCTCTCTCGCTGCACTACCGTATTCATTTCAACCATTTTCATTCTCATCTCTATTTCTCGTCAACGCTATTCAATCATTTTCCCGTAAATCGTGTCGTATCGATATCGTATCGTGTCGTGAATATGCAGCATGATTTATAGACTCGTTTTGTGTCAATGCATCTTTTCTCGAAAAATGTGTTATAAACATATCTTTTCTTATGCGGCCTTATCTTGACGAATGGAATAACCTGGAAAGCCCCAGGTCGGATGGTTGGACGAGTCCAGTTAGAATCACCATTCCTTCCTTAGACAGGCGAAGTTTGTCTTTTTGATAGACTTTCAAGGGTGTTAGCCTTGAGTTATTCCACAGTCTAAAGTTAGTCAAAATTATTTGCATGTATGAAGTCATTTCAAAAAAAAAAGTTTGGTCGGCCACATTTTTCAAAAATTAGTTGGGCATTATAATGACTACGTGATATTTTAAAAAAATGTTTCTATTATTACCACTAACTTTTACCGCAAGCTAAGAGCAAGTAACTCTCCGGAAAAATTATAACGACTACGTTAAGTAACTTTAAGGAAAAATTAAAACTACTACGAGCATTATAACAACGTAAAAAGGTACTTAGGAATGGTTAGAAAAGCTACCTTAGTTTCCGAGTCTTAATCGGAAGCCGAAAAGATAGGTCGATTTTCCGAGCTCGAGCTACCGTAAGCTATAACAAGTTTCTACCAACTAACTTCTACTTTTTGGATTGAAGGGTGGTTTTGAGTGGTGGAGGGTGGTGGTTGTAGGTTGAATCTAAGAAGAACACTTGAGTTTTTCTTGAAAAACTCAAGAAAGTTGGCTACTAGAAAGCTACTTTCAAGAGCAACAAGGAAGGGTGAGGTTTTGGTGTGAGAACAAATGAGAGGATTGCTCTCTATTTATAGGCAATGGTTGGGCATCCTCTCCCTCTCTTGGCCGTGCCCCAAGTTTAAATGCTAGATTTTATTCTCAAGATTTCATGGGATTTTCCAAGAATAAAATCCTAGGCTTGGTACACAAAATCTAGGTAAAAATCTTAGGGTTTAATGGTAAAAATCTAGGGTTTTAAATGGGTGAATCTAAGGTAACTTTCTAGGAAATTTCCTAGGGTTCTAAGTAGTGTAGAATTTTGCATGGCCACCTTTGTTTTAGGGAGTTTTGGGTACTAGTTATACACTAATAAGACACAAGTCTAATTAGCTACTAAATCTATAGGTGAAACTTGGTTTTAATGAGAGAACAAGAACATATATTCTCTCATTAATGAAGGAATATATTCCCTCCAATAATTAGGAGAGAAAAACCCTACTAAATAGAGTTTTTGGTGTTAGCTATACAAACAAGTGTACACAAAATAGGCATAAGCCTAATAGGCTAGTGAATCTAGAAAATATTTGGGTGAATCTTCCCATTAAATAGGAGAATAAAATCTAGGAGAGAATTCCTAATTTTATGGGATTTTATTCTAGGCCAAAATTGCACACATGCACATCTCTCTCTCTCTCTCTCTCTCTCTCTCTCTCACCTAGAACACAATCCCCATATTCATGGGAGAAAAGAATAAAATGGGAATAAGAATAAGAACAAGAATTTATTCTTACTTGGAGAGATTTTGTTGGAAAGGTGACAAGGTTGTGTGGGGAATTTTGGGTAGATTTTGGTAGGTAGTTTGTGTAGTACTTGGCTTGCACAATGAGGCACATGACAAGTTGTCCAAATTAAATGTAATTAAAAGGAATTTTAAATAATTAAAAAGGAAATAATATAATTATTATGAATTAAAAGAGAATTATCGAATTAATAAATCGAATTTTTTTATTTATTAAAATTAGGGTCATTACAACCCTAACAGGGTATGAGATGCCATTATGAACCAAAGAAACCACCTGATTGATTGCATCAAAATTGTCCGCAAGAACCTTTACTTTTCCAACTGAGAAAGAAGACTTATTGGAAGTATCATCATCAAAAGTAATCACCCCATTTATTGCCAATAGAAAAGAATGTGCTAGCGTTCCAAAGATTCAAGGGGACCCCATAACAGCTCAACCACACTACTCTTTTATTCTCAATCTTCAAATTGGGCTCCATCGATTGACTTCCACAAACCAGTTACAACACAAGCCTGCCTCTTCCAACATAGATGTCATATCCTCTAAAGACGCAAAAGTCAAGAGAACCAATTCCTCAATGAAGGCAGCATACCAATGAGTCAATGAAGGCAGCATTCCAACATAGATCTCAGTTGAATGTTAGAAATCCCATTGGCAAGGAAAGCTTCCCTCAATGAGTCCATATTCCTCAATGAAGGCAGTGTAAGTTCCTTATTTGTGATTGGCTAATTCCGTGACGTTTTCATGTAATTGAAATCCTACGTATATGGTAGTTAGTTGATTGATTGGTGTGAAGTCAAAGATCGGAAAGCATTATGGGAAGATTTTGACTCTAAGGAAGATTGAGAAGATTAAGAAGATTGTGAAGAAGTTACAAGACCTTTATGGGAAGATTAAGAAGATTTTATCTCTGTCAAAAAGTAAAGAAGATTAAGAATAAGGAAACCACATAATTGGAGATGAGCATTTTGTTTAAGGAAACAAAATGATTGGAGATGTGCATTTCGTTTAAGGAAACAAAATAATTGGAGATGGTCAATTCGCCCAAGAAGCAACAGGTTCGCTTGAGGGAGTTAGTTGGGCGACTGCTTTTGGATTGGTTCTGCTCTTGGATTGGTCTAAAGGAGGAGTCCTGCGTAGATCAAGGATTTGAGGAATCGAATCCGAAGGAGCATCTATTAGAGCGGTTCATGAGGAGTCAGCAAAGAAGTTCTTAGCCAATAATGAAGGAGTTCATAGCGTGGTTGTAAGAAACTTTGTTTCTGCGTTTTGCGTATAGTGCTCTCTTCTCTCCCGTGGTTTTTTTCCCGCCTTGGGGTTTTTCCACGTATATCTGTGTGTTATGTTGCTGTTTATTTGTTGCATTTTTAATCTTGCATGATCACATAGATTAGGGTTTAATTATATTAATCATCAAATTTAATTTATTCACGGTAATAATAAATCAAGAGGCGATCCGATTTTGGTTCTTTCAAATGGTATCAGAGCGGGTCACTCATATTGATTTTGTGAATGTTTTTTTCACAAGGGGGTCCTTATTGCTTTTTTATTTACTGTTATGGAGATGAATAATTCCACTCCTCGTCCACCCGTGCTTAATGGTGATAATTTTGACTATTGGAAAGCTAGGATGAGAGCTTTCTTAAGAGCTATTGATGGTGAAGTTTGGAATACTTGTCTCACCGATTACACTGTACCCATGGTAACGGTTGAGGAGAAACAAGTCCCTAAATCTCTGTCTTCATATACTGTCACCGAAAGAGCTGCTCGTTCTGCTAATGATAGAGCAATTAATGCTATATTTGCTGTTGTTGATCTTAATGAATTTTCCCGTATTTTTTTTTTGGGTAAATAATTTTCCCGTATTTGTAATTGTGAAATTTCTAAAGAGGCTTGGGATATTTTGGTAACTACTCATGAGGGTACTGACACTGTTAAGCAATCAAAATTTCAAAGGGTAACTACAGATTTTGAGTTGATTAGGATTGAGGAAGATGAATACTTTAACGAGTTTTATGCTAGGCTTAACACCATTGTTAACACAAGTTTTACCCTAGGTGAGCCTATGTCTGATTTTAAAGTTGTTAAAAAGATTTTAATATCCTTGCCTAAACATTTTCGAACTAAAGTGACGATGCTTTAGGGCAGGAAAAAACTTCCTAACATGTCTGTTGAAGAGATTGTCGGACTTCTTCAAACTTATGAAGCAGACATATTGCAGTATGACTTAGTGAAACAAAAAACTAGAACTTCGGTTAATCCGATTGCTTTTAAAAGTACCCAAGTTGATGATTCAGACTCATACTGCAATAATGTTAAATATGATACTGAAGCTATGAGACTCTTTACTAAAAAAATTCAAAAGGCTTTTAAAAAGTGAAATTTTACAAAAAGATCTTCTGAAAAAGAGTCAAAAGATGAAGGCGGTGGAAAACTTAAAATTTTATTCTTCAAAAGATAAAGAGAAAAAGAATAGGAAAGGTCAATTTTTGGGTCCTCGATGTTATGAATGCCAAGGCTATGGGCATATTGCTTTAGATTGTGGAAACAAAAAGAAAAAGGTCTTGAATGTTAAGACTTGGGATGATGATAGTGACTCAGATAGTTCGGATAATCCCAAAGAGGATAGTAGTAGCGATGATGAGAATGTAGTTGCTTTTGTTGCCTCTCTTGAGTCCGGATTATCTAACTCTGAAGATGATAGTGAGGAAGAGGAGGCGGATGAGAACTTTGATATTGAGATTTTGAAAGATAACTACAACAAGCTTTATTTAGAGAGTCTAAAAATCTCTTGCACTAATGTTAAGCTTGTTAGTAAAGTCAAGTCTAGTGAGGAAAGTGTTGCGAAACTCACACAAGACTTGGGGAAGGCTCAAATCAATGTTAGTGAGCTACAAGTCTCATTGAAATCTAGTAATGATAAATGTGCAGTGTTGAAGAAGACTATTTCAGATTTTCAAGTAAAAGAAAACAATCTTGTTGAATTGAACAAATCTTTAGAAGTTCAAGTCAACAAGTTGAGTTTGGAACTTAAAGAGGCTAACATTACTCTTAAGCGTTGGAATGCAGATACAAAATCACTAGATGATATTCTTGATGCTCAAAAAGTGGTGGGGGACAGAGCTAGTCTTGGCTTTACAAATCCTTCTACTGCAAGTGATGGAAACAAAGATAACGGTAAAGCTCATGAGGTAGAGTTTAATGTTCTTTCATTACAAAAGCATGTTTGCAGTACTTCCAGTAATGTTAAGAAAGGCAAGTCCACCAATGGGGGCAATTTTAAACCAGTTTGTCATTTTTGTGGAGTCCATGGGCACATTAGACCTAATTGTTTTCAACTTCATGGCTATCATTGTGCTTCTTTGAAAGACAACTATAGAATTCAAAGGCAAAATTGGTTGCATTTTAATGTTCAAAGTTCAAGTATGACTCGAAAGCCAAGTTTTAGGAAGCCTATGCAAGAGTATCATATATGAGTGTGGGGCATAAGAAAGTTGAAAGGCCTGCAATGTTAAAAACCAAGTCTATTTGGGTTAGGAAAAGTGACCTTAGAAATTCTGTTAGGGTCGGTTCCATTGGATGACTTGGTACCTTTGTTCTCTTCTAGCACAACTTAGGTTCTTTTCTTGCATTTTCATTTTTTTTTATTTGCGCCTCATCTGTTTTGTTTGGTTGTTTTTAAAATATTATTTAAAAAAAAAACAATGAAAAAAGTGTGTTTTTTTTGGGTTAGTTGAAATCCTTGAACTTTTATTTATGGATGGCAAAATAAGTTTCATGTTTATTATAAATACGTCCATTATAGCAAGATTTGGTGGTCTATATCCTTGTTTCTTTTTCATGATCAATTATAGAGGGATGTTATTTTGTCATGATAATCAATCATCTTGCTTCTCACGTACATCAAAGTCTATTAAATGGTTCCTTGAGTCTGAGTTGGGAATCTCATGAAAATATCAGAATATCTTGTTTCTTGCCCTTGCGAGATTGACCTAAGGCTAGAATTCCTCTTGTGATGTTGAAATCCATCCACCACCATCTATTTAATATTTCCATCTCTCCCTTCACATTGTTGAGTGACTTGAGGAAAGGGCTACCTTTAGGGTGAAAGCCGCCGATGATAGTGCAAAATACAATAGAAAAAGTCATTCCCATCGGTGAGGTTATTTTAAAAAAATGAGAGTCTATGGAAAATGGGGCAATACGATATAAGGTGGAATTAGTATTGGACCGCTTGCTTAGTAACCGGTTGCATTCGGCTCTATCCAGTCCGGACGGTCGCGTCAAACAGCAAGTGGGGTAAAAGAGAATACATTGTTTAAAAAATTACTAGTTGAGGGGGAGAATCCGCCATGCACTTATTCAACAAAAAATCTCGAAGGACCTAGGATGGTTTGACTTCTTGACGGGACAATTGCTTGATCTGTTGATTTTCATGAGATTTTTGAGTCATTTTTAAATTGAACCATTTCGTTCTAGGAATGTTGCACACACTCACGTTTTGCTCGTTGATCTCTATCTATGTCTTATACCATTCCCACATATTGATAATGAAATCTTAACATTGATTGGTCTCAAAATTTTGTAAGCATGACCATATTTGTTAATTTGCATGACATGATTTTATCTATCTATGAAATTTAAGGTTCGGGATGTGTTTCTTTTGCTTTGTTGGTGTCGGTGATGATTTTCTTTAAAATTTTATCTTTTGCTCTTATTTGAGAGATCTTTATCATTGGGAGATTATGAGGCCTTATAAATGTTGCTTGAGCCAGCTTAGTGCGATCAACCTTTTTATAAAACACAATTTGGGTTGCTTCAATTTTCATAATGGTCCTTGCCACAATTATACTTCCTCGTTGATATCTAGGTTTCCTATTAGTATATTGTTATTTCTTTGTCAATTCGTGACAAAAAGGGGGAGAAATGTTGCTTGCTTGCTAATTGCTTAATTTATTTTGCTTGCTCATGCTTAATTAGTTCCATAGTTTTGGTTTCTTGTGATCTTGTGTGCAGGTTTTGGGGCTATATGAGTGTATGGTTCAGTTGTTAGGATTTTCAATTGTTAGTTGATGTAGTTTTGTCCCGGAATTGCCAAAGGTGGAGATTGTAAGTTCCTTATTTGTGATTGGCTAATTCCGTGACGTTTTCATGTAATTGAAATCCTACGTATATGGTAGTTAGTTGATTGATTGGTGTGAAGTCAAAGATCGGAAAGCATTATGGGAAGATTTTTTCTCTAAGGAAGATTGAGAAGATTAAGAAGATTGTTAAGAAGTTACATGAGCATTATGGGAAGATTAAGAAGATTTTATCTTTGTCAAAAAGTTAAGAAAATTAAGAATAAGGAAACCACATAATTGGAGTGAGCATTTTGTTTAAGGAAACAAAATGATTGGAGATGTGCATTTCGCTTAAGGAAACAAAATAATTGGAGATGGTCAATTCGCCCAAGAAGCAACAGGTTCGCTTGAGGGAGTTAGTTGGGCGACTGCTTTTGGATTGGTTCTGCTCGAGCGAGTTGGTCGAGCAACAGTGGCGTTTTATTTCATTTGTCTATAAATACTACCAAATTAGGGTTCAGAAAAGGAGACCTTGCAGCCACAACGTGAATAGAGAGAGGAAAAGTTCGTGAGAGCATAAAAACACTTGTGGGTTATTTCCTTGAGAGATTTGATGAGGTCTGAAGATCTGTAAGCTTAGAGAATATCTCTCAAGGTATTTTGGTTCATCTTCTACAACACTTAGAGTTCTTTGATGGAGTTCAAAGGCGATTGGAGATTGGTCTAAAGGAGGAGTCCTGCGTAGATCAAGGATTTGAGGAATCGAATCCGAAGGAGCATCTATTAGAGCGGTTCATGAGGAGTCAGCAAAGAAGTTCTTAGCCAATAATGAAGGAGTTCATAGCGTGGTTGTAAGAAACTTTGTTTCCGCGTTTTGCGTATAGTGCTCTCTTCTCTCCCGTGGTTTTTTTCCCGCCTTGGAGTTTTTCCACGTATATCTGTGTGTTATGTTGCTGTTTATTTGTTGCGTTTTTAATCTTGCATGATCACATAGATTAGGGTTTAATTATATTAATCATCAAATTTAATTTATACACGGTAATAATAAATCAAGAGGCGATCCGATTTTGGTTCTTTCAAACACGCATACCAACTGCACTCCTTTTTAACCAATCGCTTCCTTTGTCACTAGCTTGAACAATTATACAGTCAGAATGGTTCTGATTACGGTTAGTAACAACATCAGCAAAAGATGGACCAACAAAATTTTGAGCCAACACATTCCTGTGTTCACAAGACCTAGATTTTTTTCCAATAAACGCCGTGTCTTCAGCGTATATAGAGTTTTCGTTGTTTGTGCTTTGTTTTTGGACATTAGAACAATTAATTATCGTGTATTAGTGCATGCACTTTGCATTGTAGACCATTTGGTGCATTGTAGACCATTCTCTAGCTAGTGTGATCATCTCTGGTGGGGTCTTTTTGGGCCTCTTTAAAAAGGAGCATATATTGTGAAATAAAATGTACTCCCATAGATAAATTTTTAACAAAACAAGTTCTGGAAATATAGTCTTGAAAAAAAAAATACTGAATACTTAATCCCTCATAGGCAAGGGCAACATGGTCAAACAATGTATTAGAATCTCTTTTTCAAATTATATCTCAAAGTCTCAAACACTACCCAATTTTAAAATTTATTCTATCAAAAATCACCCAAACACTTTCAAGAATCATTAACTATTTAGATATATTCTGACTATAGTCTAAAATCCACAATCTACAATCCAAAATTCAAAATTCATAATTCAAAAAAAAAAAAAAAAAAAAAAAAGGCTTCCGAACACCGATTTTTCTAGCCTTTCTCATTCATAACCAACATTTGCTTCCGGAACACAAGGGCTGTGTTTGGTTGAGAGTTTTGAGAATAAATTTTTTGAGAAATTTTTTGAGATAGTGTTTGGATGAGTTTTTGGAAAAAGTAATAATTAGAGAGAGGTGTTTTAGTTTGAAAATTGGACATAATTTCGTAATGAAATAACAAAATCCATAGGGTAGCCTGAAAATAAACTAAACCCAAGCACATTTATGCAGTTGTTCTGGGCCGGGGAAATCATTGCAGAGTAGTAATTGACATGACTTAGGATTCTCTCTCTCGAAGAGATACCATTTTAGCATTATATGTTGGCATTTAGTTTTTGGATATCATGTATTCATGTCATTCACTATTGTTGTCTTGTTTCCCATCTGATAAAATGAGAAACCTATAAAATTGATGTCGCTTTATCAAATGGGAAGACATGGCTGTGTTTGATTGAGAGTTTTGAGAAGAAATTTTTTGAGAAATTTTTTAAGATAGTGTTTGGATGAGTTTTTGGAAAAAGTAATAATTAGAGAGATGTGTAATGATTGGAGAGAGATAGAGAGAAAAATGAAAATAATGATTGGATGAAAGGATATGAGTAGAGAGAGAAATATGATTAATGATTGGAGAGATGAGAGATGGGGAAGGAATCTTTTTGGAAATTTTTTTGGAAATGTGAAGTGAACAAAGTGGTAATGATTGGAGAGAGATAGAGAGAAAAATGAAAATAATGATTGGATGGAAGGATATGAGTAGAGAGAGAAATATGATTAATGATTGGAGAGATGAGAGATGGGGAAGGAATCTTTTTGGAAAATTTTTTGGAAATGTGAAGTGAACAAAGTGAAGATTACTTATTTTTGGGTTATACATTTGAATTTGTATAGCTTTTTGTTTCATTATTTCTAACAACATATGGGTGTCCAATTTTCCTGAGTTATTCACTGAAAATACATGCCTGATTTGAGATCAATTTATTTTTTGCCTTATTATTCATTCATTTTAGATTAAGCAAATGAGAATATGTACACTATTCTATTTTTTTTCCCGATCCGCATACGCTATTCTAATTTAAAACGTTATAATTGAGAATCAATATACCATCAATAACAATAGGCTGAAGGGAGAATGGTCAAAATAGGAATGAAAATATCTTTTTTAGATTATACATCCAAGCATTACTCAATTGCATTTCTCTTTCTGACATATTATCCAAATTAACATTTTCACGAATAATGATTATGATGAAGAATCAGTAATATACAATCTATTGATTCTATACTAAAATGAAAAAGCATATTCTATCAAACATTTACGCTTAGATTATAGAATTTATATTTTAGATTTTAACCGAAATCTAACAAAAAGTGGTTGGAAAATACATCATAAAACAAAATAGTGTCTGGTAATATAATTTCATAAGTATATTTTTGCGAATATAGACCAAATTTTCTCTTCTTAATTTGTGGTGGCAGAATGCATGAAAAGATAAAAAGTACTACTTGGGATGGTTGTGAATCTTGTGACGGGTGATCGTTTGGCTTAATTCAGAATGCACTCGACGAGTGCAACAAAGCTTAAATTTCCTTGGGCCCCTTCCCCTTACATGTCCCACATTCCACGTACTGTACTTAACTTACTGCAAAATTTACCGAAAAGAGAAACTTGTACTGCCAAGAATTAAACTTAGTTGGGGACATAAAACGGTATAAGAAGAGAATTTTATTTTTCTTTCTAATAGCCCACTTCATTTTGGTATGAGAGAGTAAAATAAAGATTCTGAAGTTATTTACTCCCTCCGTCCATTTTTAAGTGTGTTGCTTCGTACATCCAACTTATTAAAGAAACATCATCATTACACATTTACATCAACTTTTACTTCTATTTTACACCTTTCAGTCTTTCACATCAACTTTTACCTGTGCTTTTCAAAATTATCTTCTACTTTTTACTCATTAACTCTTTGCACACTAACTTTTCAATTAAAGGGCAAAATCCAACAATAAGGGAAATGCTAACGGATGTCTAAGACCCGTAATTTTTAATTTAGAGATTATTAGTATAAATTATTTAATTATCGTTAAGGATAAATTAGAGTAATTAGTTAGACAATTATCTAGTAGAGATGGTTATATTTTTTAAATATATATATCTAATGTTTATCTAAGTCCCCCTTATCACTTAAACTTCCCCTATTAGTCTCATTTTTCAACAACAACTCTGTAGACACCCCGATTTTGAACCCGGGATACGCTCGAGCATTTCCAATGATGATGAAACGGACCAATTACGACTACCTGAAACTTGTGAGAGTGGCTTGAACTTGATCAAAATCAACCAAACACCACCCAAGCAATCAAAACAGCCCAAACCAACCCAAACACTGTTGAACCAAGCCAAACCATCAATCTGCCACCAAGAGCCTTGAGCGCTCAAGCCTGAGGCTTTGAGCGCTCAACCATGGGAAACACATTGAGCGCTCAAAGCCTACTCTGATCCAGTCAGGAATCTGCAGAGTATCTCATCATGAGATTTTCTGCATGGGAGCGTCTGGGGTGATCTTCTACGATCCTAATACGTATAATACACTCTAACAACCCTAAAACTACACCTAAAACTACTCCTAACCCAATTTCAAATACAAACCCACTCTTTCTCTCTCTCTTCTCTACTCTCCCACTCACTGCCTATAAAAATCAACCTCTACCCCTGGTTTTGGGGTTGCCAACTGAAACACTCTAGCTCTACTATTGCTCTTACCACCCCAGAAAACCTTCTCACTCTCTCTCTACAAAACCACCTACATTTCATCCAAACCATCCATCAAAAACCACTGCTAAGGTTCAAAATTCCATTTCCACTCATCATCTATTGATCAATCAACCTCATACACTGTTTGACCCATCCAGAATACTAACCCAACATCCACAATCGCCCATCCCCAAGCCCAAAAACCAAGCTCAAGCCACGATCATTTTCAAAAGGTAGTCAAAAATGTGAAAACTTCACTATTTTGGTTCTTCTGAGGAAGACCATTAGGTCCAAGCAAGCTTTCTGTACTTGCATTGGGCTTACAGGGTCTGAAATAACTGAACAAGACACTTTTTAAATTTACAGTGGCAACAGGGGTTGAGCGCTCAAGCCTTATGCCTTGAGCGCTCAAACCCAGTTCTGGATCAGTCACTATTTTGCTATTGTCTGTACTCTTCACTGGTACTAGTCGTCATTAAATGGTTGAACATGCTCATATCATTCTCAAAACAGTTTATTTCCATCTCTAAAGTGTATGCATGAGTGTTAATCTTCCATTTCATGATGATTAAAAGTGAAAAGCTTTGTAAATCTTACTTTCAAAGGTCAAACAGTGGCTGATTGATGTTTCAATCACTTTATTCAATACATTGAGGGTCCTGAGAATCATCAAAAATCTGTTTGAAGGTCAAAAATCAGAAAGCCATATGATGGATTGAGCGCTCAAGGTCACTCCTTTGAGCGCTCAACCTGTTCTTGGTTCATTTTGTTGTTTGCTAGTTGTTTCGATGATGGATCATGTTTTAGTTCATTTCTGGTGTGTGTGGATTTTTGTTCCTGTACTTATGATCTGAATCCCTCACTCTCTTCCTTTTCCAAGAGTTTCCCTTATTAATTTTGTGATGATTCTTCTCTTTTCATCAATCTTTGAGAAATCAAACCCTTTTTCTTTAATCTGCTTATCTGTGAAAAGTGTTTACGAATGTTTAATCTTGCAAAGAATGAGAAGAGAAGCTGTAAAAAGGGTTAAACTCACAGGAGTCAGAAACTGGTTTGAGCGCTCAATCCATGAGCTTTGAGCGCTCAAACTGGTTTGGGAAGGTTGAGCGCTCAAGCCATCACTTTTGAGCGCTCAACCCTCATTCTGGGGTCCAGATTGCAAGTTGATCTGTTAAGCCTCATGTTCATAATTTCTGGAATTGCTGCACAGTTTCTGTAATTTCTCATTTCTTGTAAATATTTGTAGTAATTTTCTTTGTTATCATCATTATCACTCATGTAAAATATCATGCACAAGCATCCACTTTAGATTCGCATTTTATACTTTCTCACTGTTTACGTGATTCCCATCCCCGGTTCCTTATTTTCGTGAATAAATCGAATTTTAAATATTTTCAAAATCCCACAAAATGTCGAGTAGAGACCGGTTCACGGACCGGGCGAGAGGGGTGCCATAAAACCCTTCCCCTCTTGTAACCAAACCCCCGAATCCGAGAAATCTTTGGTCCCACCATGACTAGTAAAATCTTTTTCAATGGGCAAGCGAGTCATTTTTATCGGTTTCTCGGGTTCGGATCTCAAATCCGGGCGGCGACTCTAACAATCACAATCTTTTCGAACGCGAACCGCACCGTTCTCCGTGGGCCGTCCACAAGCTGGCGACTCTGCTGGGGAGAATTGGTTAATATATATTTTATTTAATTACACTTGTGCAATTTTTATTACACTTGTGTAGTTTTATTGAAATATGTGTTAATCATAGTGGGTTTAATTTGAAAGATGTTTTGTGGGATTTTTCAAATGTTTGAAATTTGGTTTTGCATTTCACTTGCATGGTTCTTAGCCCCGCTGGCGTGTTTTGGCAATCCTGCCCGGCTTGCCGGTGACAGGGAATCCCGAAATGCCCAGCAACCCTCGACCGTGATAAATCACATCGTCACTATCGTTTTTAACGGTAGGAGGCGGTTTTGATTTTGAGTCCGGGGTACCCTCAATGACCAAATCCATCCTTTTGCATATAATTAGCCATAGAACCCCACGTTTAGCAACCCACCCGTGTGTTAAGTTTACGTGCTCCACCATGTTAACGTGCTATGTGTTACCGCTTTCCTCGCCATGCCATGTTGCATTCATGCATTTGCATTGTATATAGTCGTCGCGAGCGTCTTTTCGTGTAGTTTTTCCGTTTAGTTTAGGTGCCTCTGCGGTTAGTAGGAGATTGCCTTGGCCCGATGAGGAGTCGTGCATCCCATATGCGCGTTGTTCTTGCGAGTAAGCTTTTAGGACGACCGGACGTGGGAAAATTTGGATCATCAAATTCCTAACACTGATCTAAACAGGTTTAAGGGACATTGGCCCGAGGAGGGTCAATCACCCTTAGGCATCTGATCTTAGATCATTGTCGGAATTCGTGTGAAATCAGAATTTCCCAAATCCGATCATCCGATATCAAGGACTTATCACTTTAAAGAAAACTTGAGGATTGGGGCAATCTTTCAAAGCCGTCGAGTTCAGTCTAGGAGACTTTAAATCCATGGAGTTTGAGATACCTCCGGTGTTGGTCGTGCCCAAACGGCCACCCGTGTTTCGGACTAGCCTTGGAATCGATTGTAACTGGGTTGCAACACCTCATTGCTTTGTCTCGGATGGTCAGGAAAGGATAACGGTTGCGGTTTCAACATCTAGGATTTAGGTTGAAGCCGTAATTGCCGAGTAAACGACTTACCCGTGGTGTTGATATAATCTGCTGTGCAAACGATTCCAAGTGAGATCCGAAACCGGTAGACTAACTCCTAAGGCTAGAAATAGGACTAACTCCGTGAGTGGAGTTGCGGCGAGACGATTATGAGCATTTGTAAATCATTCTTTTTGTGCATAATAGACACATCGAGTACACATCTGAGTCCGGCTTTTGCTTTATGATAAGTTCTTGAACCATTGGGCCTGCAAAGAAGAAGAAGACCTTACCTGTTTGGACTTGACCTCCCGGACAGAGATTGTCTAGATCCTTATCGCCGAAGCCTGAGTCAAGTATGGCAGCGGAACAGGAACAAGATCCCCCAAATGAGTTTGAACGGCTGAGAAAGGAAATGCATGATGAGAGGGTCCGGAATGACACCCGAATTGCCCAACTTATGGCAATTATGGTGAACATACAAGGCCGACTCCCTCCACCACAGCAGCGGATGCCCGACGGTGACGCTCGGGATCCAGAGGACCATAATGATGAACATCCGGAACAGCCCCCTCCCCCTGAGAATCCCCAATTGGCTGAAATGCTAGCTAAGATACTCAAGCTAGAAGAATCTGTGGCCAAAAGTGAGAAGCGAGCCATTACCGATTTTGACATGAACAAACTCTGCATCTTCCCAGGCGCTAAGCTCCCTAAAAAGTTCAAACATGTGGACTTTGAGAAGTTTGATGGGACTGGAGATCCGAGAGGACATATTCAAGCATACGTAAGCTCCCTCTCGCTACAAGAAGTCGATGAGCCTGCCATGGCTCAAATGTTTCATGAAACCCTTACAGGACCCGCACTCCAATGGCTTTTGTCCCTTGACATTTCAAAGAGACAAACTTGAGAAGAAATGGTGGCTGCTTTCATTAAGCAGTATGAGTACAATGTGCAGCTCAAGGTCACCACTCGTGAACTTGAGAGTATCAAGATGAAAGAAAGGGGAGTCGTTCGCGGATTTTGTGAAAAGGTGGAGAGCAAAGGCTGCGCAAATGACCGATCGTCTCAGTGACAAAGATCAAATGCGCATCATAACCAAGAATCTTCAACCCGATTTGGCTCAGTACATGGTCATGGCCCAAGCACATAATTTTGAGACTTACTTTGAAATGGGTCTGTCAATTGAAGAAGCCCTGCAAAGTGGGGTGTTGAAGAAAGGAGACCCTTTCCCCAAACCAAAACGCAATTACATTGCCAACACCTCTTCCTTGTATGCAAACCCGAATTACACAGCCGGTACCTCATCCAATTCCATGAATCACCAACCCCATAAAGCTGAACCCATAAACGCCATCTTGTCTCAACCAACTCAACCACTACAAAACCAAAGAGGACGGCGTATCTTCACCCCTCTTCCCCTACCCTTACCTGTTGTTTTCGAGCGACTCGTACAACAGGGAAAGATTAAACCACTCCAGCCAACTCCAACTCCACCTCCACAAAATCCCCCACCAACATATAACCCTAACACCTTCTGCATTTTCCACCAAACACCCGGCCATCCCACTGAAAGATGCCAGCGCCTGCGTCATGGGATTCAAGATCTCATTGACAACAAATAAATTCGAGATCCTACTGAAAAGCCCAACATCCTCACAAATCCTCTGTCAACCCACAAAAGAAATAATGATATAGGCCAGATTACCCTCAGCTCCATTCAAAAAGACCTAAACCCCACTCCATTTGACCCAAGCCAATACATCATACCCGAAACGGATCCTAAGCCCATTGTGCCTATACCAGATGAATGCGAGGCATGTTTTCTTGATGTGCACTTGAACCCCAATGTGTGGCAAGAATGGGGTGATTTGATAATGGCTATGGAGGCTCATGAGTATGAGCAGATGGTGGCCAATAATGTGGCAAATGAAGAAGCTTGGCCGCATAATGAACAGTTTAATGAAGGACCCCCATTTGGTGCCATGATTAATCAATTTTGGGATCCGATGTTGGCAGATCCGCTTGATGGATTTGCACTTCCTAATCTGTTCGAACCATTGCCTGTGATGCAACCAGTGGAAGAAGGACAAGGACAAAATTGGCAGGAGGAGGTTGTGGCACTCAACGACACACAGGAAGATGAATGGGATCCCACACCAAATGAATGGCAGCTCATGGATCCTAACGATCCTTTGGATGGATCCACGCTTCCCATGTTCTTTGATGAGTCATATTTTCCAATGCCACCACTGTGGGAGGGTCGCCCTGATTTCTCTATGACGAGTGAGCAAGCAATAAATCGAATGACAGAAGGGATAGAATCCACACCTTATGATTACATAGTTGATGAAAATCTTCCGGTACCTCAAGTGCAAATCCCGGAGGATTGTAATGTCATGGTGTTGAACGGTGGCCTACCCGATGTTTGGGGACAGCAAATGGAAGAAAATGTTGTGGCAAATATGTGGGCCAATCAGAATGAAGGCATAGCACCGATGTGGGTCGGAAACAACGAGGTCTGGGCCGTTAATGAAGCAGCAATGGAGAATGGAGATGTATGGAGCGAAACAACAGTGGAGGGAATCACCAAGGGATTGGAAGAAGCCAGCATTGCAAAGGGAAAAAGAAAGGCGGAGGGGGATCTTGTTGATTTTTACACAGACTACACTGATTTGTGGGGGGATGACATTGACTCGGTTCTTCACCTTCTCCGGAGTGGTCGGTTCTATCAACCACCCCAGATGTTCACCGGAAATACATCTAACCCACCACCGAATACTGCAAATCAGCCACCTTTTAACCCAGCTGTTACGGCCCGACTTTTCTTTTCCCAATAATTATTATTATTTTTTGTATAAACATTTAGATTTTATTGTCGGGTCCTATTTAATTATTTTTACGGACATTATTGACATTGTTGTAGTTTTAAGGGTATAAGCCTACTTTTAGTAGATTATACTTATTGGGTCATTTTTTATTACAAGTATGTATGTTACTATTAATACTGTAATTAATTAGTTAACTATAGTTTAGGGAGACGTGAGTAGTGGGTAGTTTAAAGAGTTTTACTAGACAAATATTCATAAGTTGATTAGGGTTTCAATTTAAGAGAACGGTTGGAGATATAAGGCTTGAGAGAGAGAGAGAGAGAGAGAGAGAGAGAGCAGCCGAAAAAGGGGTTTCAAGGTGGTTCTCAATACTCATGTTCTCTTCTTCCACTGTGGTACGTAGAACACACAAGTTAATTTTATTATTTTCATTGCTTTGGATCGATCGGTTCTGCTTGATAGAAGGGAAGAGTGTCTTCGGTTACCAATTCTTTTTGGGTGAGATGAATTGGGTTTAATGTTTATGGAGTAAATAGGAAGGAGAACCAGAGTGTGTGCCGTGTGCGCGATGTGGTGTGCGGTGGTGCTACTGACGTGTTCATTGGGGTATTGCTAGAATGGAATTATTGGTAAGGCTTGGTTATAATTGGCAGGCTGTCCATTAGTTGTCCATGTGCGGACAAAATATATTTGGGAGAGGTTAAAAATGGAGAGCAGGTGATGTAGCAAGGGAAACAGATTGTTGGAGTTGGAAATTGAAGTCTGGGGTTTTGATAATTTTGGTGGCTCCTGGTTTATGATTAGGCATAGTTTTGGCACTTTGATAGTATAGAGTCTAGCTCTCATGATCACTGTTATAATATTTATTCGAGTAGTTAGTTAATTCGTATTTTCTATTTTTGTACAGGTTAGTCTCTTTTTGCGTGTTCGAGTTGCATTACTTTTGGACTCAGGTGAGTGGTTAAACATGTTACGTATTTTCGAACTCGACGTGTCCCTTGATTTATTCTTTTGGGAAAATTATCATTTGGTTATTGAAAACGTGAATTGTTTATATTTGATCTTTTATTGGCATGCGAGGAAAATAATATTTTGGTGAGAACTTGGTGGATATTGATGGGAACATTATTATTGAAAGTCCAGGGAAATTAATCCTCTGTGTGCGGGTGACTCTGGCCATTAGGGAAGAGGCCGTGTCCTGGCCGGTGACCCTAATGCTCAACGGCTGATTTTCGCCGGATCGTTCTTAGGGAAAAGTTCCACGGGCTGCCTACTCGTGGTGACTCTAAGTTTCGATATTGGATCCAATTTTTGAGATATTTGTTCACTGGCACTTGGTACTATTTGGTATTGGATGTGTTTCCCTATTGTTGTTGGATATCGTACTGTGATCACCAAAACAAGACTTGTTACTGGTAAAAAGATTTAATGATATAAATTGTTGTTTTGTAGTACACCTCGTATGCCTAATTATGTTTACATATTAATATATTTTTATCCCTGTTTTAGAACTGTATTTATTATACATGTTTTGCCATTCACTGAGCTTGTCAGCTGACGGATTTTATCCACCATCATTTTCAGGAAAATCGAGTCAATAAGTGAGGACTCTGGCGGCATCTTGGGGAATTCTTTGTGTCAACCTCCATAGGACATTGCATCCTAGTTTTAGTATTTCATTTATTCGCTTCCGCTATTTGTTAAACCTTTTTGGTAAATTGCTTTTGTTATCATTGGTGGAAAATTTTATTGTTGGGTTCATGGGACGGTTGCTCCCCATGCTGATATTGAGACAAATTTGGTTTTGCTTTTGCTATTCAATAAAGAATGGTTATTTAGTTTTTATGGTTTATTTTATTTTTAGGCTTCGTGTTCCATGGGTTTGCCCCGTGGCACACGGCCGGTCATTTCCCATTTTGGGGTGTGACAATTGTGGTATCAGAGCACAGGTTTCGACAAAATATTTGTCTTAAAAAAAAAAAAAAAAATTCATCATATGCATTTAGTGGTGGTTCGAATCCCCAGAGTCCTTTAGGCATTTGAGAGAACATTGGTTAGTTCATTTGTATCGATATCTAAATTGTATCAAGGCAAGATTCAGTGACATAATTCCGGTAATATTTAATTTTCTTTGGATTTCATCTGGTATTGGTTGAGAATCTAGGAAGAGAGATTTTATTCGTCGATGGAATCATCACATGTATTTTACCGAGTTCTTGGAGGTGAAATGTAGTTGGACTGTTAGTTGCTCTATAATGTTATTGAATCTAAGGACTTAGGATTTGAGGTATGAATATTTGAAGTGTGATTTAAGTATGTCAATAGGATGAATGCTTTACTATGTTGTGGATGTTGGGCCTAGTTATTTAGTTACTTGGTTAAGATTGTACTATTAGGGCCGAGAAAAAAAAAAGTTTACTATTAGGATTTTCGGTAAATCGCAATTACTCTTTATTTCTTGCTATAATTGTAATAGACATTCTGGTACATTTTATTACAAGAGTTAGTAAATGTGCATCATCAGAGGACATACTATGATACTACGTGGGTTGCCGATGTTTATTAGGAGGATTAATAGTTGCGTGAATGGACAAGATTCTAATGTTTCACGGTGGGCAGATGTTAGATATGAACTTTCAGATAGTCCCTATTAGTATGATATGGGAGTGGCTTCATTGTTTAAATTGGTGGATTGTTTTTGTGGTGATATTTGTTTGGATTTGAGGCTTGATGACAAATTGAGAGATTTTCGTTTTAGTAAGTTAGGATTCTGGGTAATGACCGTGCTGATGGCTATAGGTGTATTAATTTGGGAGCACTTGGCTTGTTTGGGGTTTATGAAAGTGAAATTTTAAGGTGCATTTTGGTTATTAGCCAGCAAAAGAATGGAATGTTGTTGAATTAGAAATCTAGCATTGTGGTGGTTCAAATTTTTGGAAATAGAAAATTATTATACATAGACTTATGAGATGAGAAATATTGTTACTGTGAGGTTCACGTGAATATGCATTATCATTGATTTTGATCCTTGGAGATTTCGGAAACATTTATTTCTCGCGTTTTATTTTTTTTTTTAAACAGATGACTGTGTCATGATCATAGGATATGTGGCATGCAAGATTTTGTGGAGCTAAATTTTTATTGTTCAGTGCTTGGATTTAGGCCCTAAGTTGTTCAGTGAATTAAAAGTTTTGGAGGTTGTCTTGAGTACTGATATTTTATGGATTATTCTAGGGGTTACTCTTGGATGCATAAGCTTTTATAACCCTACTGGAGTCTAGTAAGTGATAAGGTTCTCCATATCTAGATGATGATTAGCAATATTTTTACTTCTTTCGGTGGCTAAGTTGATTTAGATTTGTAGTTGGAATTTGACATATGTGATATTCTTTTTAATAGCACCATTGGTATATAAGGAGATGAGTTGAGGGGATGGAGTAAATTTACTTGACTTCAAGAATAGTTTCCTTACTACTCTTTTTGTATGACACTGTTAGAGAATTAGATTTGAGAGGCTTCTGCAATACATCGAGTTCTAATTTGGAGTGATTATTTGTTTGTGGTAAGGAGAGTAGTAGATTGAGAGTTCACCAGAATTGTTTCATTGTTTTGTTGTGAAGCATGTGTACGTGATAAAAGAAGGGATCCAATGTGTGATTTGTTGGGTAACTATACTCTTGAAGCTAAAAAGAAAATTTAATAGCTTTGAAGTTTAAGGAGTTCAAGGTGCAGTTCCTGTTTGCCTACCAAAGTGGATGATGATAATTCATTATTGTAGCCTACTCATTAGAGCTTGGGTTGCTTGCAAGCTAGATTTATTTTGGACCTGTTCTGGGGTTATGAATCTTGTTTATGATTTTGGGTCACTCCTCTTCTTTGGACTTCAGTGAATTTTTTTTGGTGAAGTCTGCATATTTAGTGAGATTTTTGTGAGTGTACTATTGAAGCTTGGTCGTCAAAAGGGTAGAAGTATTTTAGATGGAGTTTTAAGTTTGAGATAACTAGTGCTACTTTGGATTTATATCATGTGATAAGGAAAGATTCATTACTTTGGATAGTACACTCTATTTGATAAAGATAGACAGATCGAAATATAAGCAATGTATGTATGTGAAGTCTTTTGGATTATTGACCTCGAGCCTTGCTCTAAACCCGATGATTGATAAGCATAGACTGTTAGGTGATTAGTTGTATGTTTTGTTTTAGCAATTTCTTTTAGATTATTGATTAAGTGTCGAAATTGAACAGTCGTACTTTAGTGGTTCTTAGAATTAGGAGGTATTCTGGTTCATTGTGGAATAGTCAGATTTGAATTTCATCAAATGATTGGAGACTATAGCATAAGTGATAGCTTGTTGAAAGTAAGGATAAGCAATGGGTTGGGAAGATATATTGGGATTTATATGTATTAGAGAAGTGATACCATTGGTCTATGCCGAGCCATTTTGCACTGGTGTTCTTCAACAAAATAGATTAGACTTACTTCATTGTAGTTTTGGATATAGAATGAGGAGCTTGTAAAGACATGATAATTGAATGGTGAGAGCGAGGGACTTTAGAGCTTATAGATAATTGAGTTATTCAATTTTATGAAGACCCTATTTGTTTGAAATTCAATGGTGACCATATGGATTTTCAAGATCTCAAATTTGAGTGTTTTGTAGTTGTTTGTGTGTATTGAGATTTTTTTTTTCAAATGATTTTACAATTTACGCTTGAGATTTATACTTTGATTTTCCAACTAACTACCAAAGAAAAAAAAAAGAGTCAAGAATTTATTTGGCAGAGTTCGCAGCAGAAGGTATTTGTTTTTTCCTAACTGCTCAATTTATTTACTACAAGCTACTCTAAAACTTTGGGGCGAAAAAAAAATTTCTTTTGTAGGGATTACTGTAATGTTTCTCTGTTTTTCAATATAAAAGAAGATTTACATACATATATATTCAACTAGGTTTTTTTTTTCCAAGGATGAACCATTTTGGGGAGAGAAGGATGTGACACACAGACTAACTCCATTAAAAGCAATAATTTTGGTTTTTATCCTGGATCACATTGTGGGAAGTAATATATTCTAAGAAAAGAAAATCTTTACATTTATTTATTTATTATTATTATTATTATTATTATTATTATTATTATTATTATTGTATGAATCTTATTTAGAGAGCAAAAGTTATTGGTTTCAAAGCACAAAAATAAGTGGTATATATGGTAATTTTTGGGCACAGGCTTTTCCACCGTAAATTGGATTGGTTTTGGAATACTTCAAACACTATGGCAAACTTGTCAGTATTATGTTGTCCTCATTTTATTCGGGCGGTTAATTCTTGATTTGATTGATCAGGTTGGTTGGTTCATTTCTATAGTTCTGATTTGAGTTTGTTTTGGGTAAAGCGACGATGTATATGCACTCATACTACTAGAGGGGATGCTTTTTTTTTTGGAAAGTCCTAGTGTGGGGATTGAAGTTTGGATAGAAGATATGTTGTTTCTTGAGGTCTGCATGGATAGAGCTATTTAGTTTGGCAAAAGAAAAGGTAATTGAATCCATGCTATATTAGACCGTTCGAGGTTTTGGCTAAGATTGGTAAGGTGGCATATTTATCATTGTTGCCTAGTGTAGCTAGAATTCACAGTGTTTTTCATATATCTATCATTCTTGAAAGAAGTATGTGTACGGTCATATGTTGCTTGCGGTGATGACTTAAGCTATATGATGATGGAAACAAAAAAAAAAACCCCGGTTGGAATTACTGATACAAAGGAGAAGGAACGAAGGAGTAAAATAATTCAATTGGTTGAAGTATTGAGGTGCAGTTATGCGGTTGGCGAAGTAACTTGGGAGAGTGAAGAGAAGAGGCATGAGAATTATCCAATTGTACACATGAGAGATGCAATTTCGAGGACGAAATTATTCTTTTTAGGGGGGAAGGATGTTACGGCCCGACTTTTCTTTTCCCAATAATTATATTTTTTTTTTGTATAAACATTTAGATTTTATTGTCGGGTCCTATTTAATTATTTTTACGGACATTATTGACATTGTTGTAGTTTTAAGGGTATAAGCCTACTTTTAGTAGATTATACTTATTGGGTCATTTTTTATTACAAGTATGTATGTTACTATTAATACTGTAATTAATTAGTTAACTATAGTTTAGGGAGACGTGAGTAGTGGGTAGTTTAAAGAGTTTTACTAGACAAATATTCATAAGTTGATTAGGGTTTCAATTTAAGAGAACGGTTGGAGATATAAGGCTTGAGAGAGAGAGAGAGAGAGAGAGAGAGAGCCGAAAAAGGGGTTTCAAGGTGGTTCTCAATACTCATGTTCTCTTCTTCCACTGTGGTACGTAGAACACACAAGTTAATTTTATTATTTTCATTGCTTTGGATCGATCGGTTCTGCTTGATAGAAGGGAAGAGTGTCTTCGGTTACCAATTCTTTTTGGGTGAGATGAATTGGGTTTAATGTTTATGGAGTAAATAGGAAGGAGAACCAGAGTGTGTGCCGTGTGCGCGATGTGGTGTGCGGTGGTGCTACTGACGTGTTCATTGGGGTATTGCTAGAATGGAATTATTGGTAAGGCTTGGTTATAATTGGCAGGCTGTCCATTAGTTGTCCATGTGCGGACAAAATATATTTGGGAGAGGTTAAAAATGGAGAGCAGGTGATGTAGCAAGGGAAACAGATTGTTGGAGTTGGAAATTGAAGTCTGGGGTTTTGATAATTTTGGTGGCTCCTGGTTTATGATTAGGCATAGTTTTGGCACTTTGATAGTATAGAGTCTAGATCTCATGATTACTGTTATAATATTTATTCGAGTAGTTAGTTAATTCGTATTTTCTATTTTTGTACAGGTTAGTCTCTTTTTGCGTGTTCGAGTTGCATTACTTTTGGACTCAGGTGAGTGGTTAAACATGTTACGTATTTTCGAACTCGACGTGTCCCTTGATTTATTCTTTTGGGAAAATTATCATTTGGTTATTGAAAACGCGAATTGTTTATATTTTATCTTTTATTGGCATGCGAGGAAAATAATATTTTGGTGAGAACTTGGTGGATATTGATGGGAACATTATTATTGAAAGTCCAGGGAAATTAATCCTCTGTGTGCGGGTGACTCTGGCCATTAGGGAAGAGGCCGTGTCCTGGCCGGTGACCCTAATGCTCAACGGCTGATTTTCGCCGGATCGTTCTTAGGGAAAAGTTCCACGGGCTGCCTACTCGTGGTGACTCTAAGTTTCGATATTGGATCCAATTTTTGAGATATTTGTTCACTGGCACTTGGTACTATTTGGTATTGGATGTGTTTCCCTATTGTTGTTGGATATCGTACTGTGATCACCAAAACAAGACTTGTTACTGGTAAAAAGATTTATTGATATAAATTGTTGTTTTGTAGTACACCTCGTATGCCTAATTATGTATACATATTAATATATTTTTATCCCTGTTTTAGAACTGTATTTATTATACATGTTTTGCCATTCACTCAGCTTGTCAGCTGACGGATTTTATCCACCATCATTTTCAGGAAAATCGAGTCAATAGGTGAGGACTCTGGCGGCATCTTGGGGAATTCTTTGTGTCGACCTCCATAGGACATTGCATCCTAGTTTTAGTATTTCATTTATTCGCTTCCGCTATTTGTTAAACCTTTTTGGTAAATTGCTTTTGTTATCATTGGTGGAAAATTTTATTGTTGGGTTCATGGGACGGTTGCTCCCCATGCTGATATTGAGACAAATTTGGTTTTACTTTTGCTATTCAATAAAGAATGGTTATTTAGTTTTTATGGTTTATTTTATTTTTAGGCTTCGTGTTCCATGGGTTTGCCCCGTGGCACACGGCCGGTCATTTCCCATTTTGGGGTGTGACACCAGCTCCACAAAACAACCTAACTCCACAAAACAACCTAACTCCACAAAACAACCCAACTCCACAAAATAACCCAGCCACACTGCCCTATCCAAACAACGTCAGTGACCCAATTGCTAATCCAATTGATTTCCAAAACCTTTTTAACCGAACAACCAACCAATCCCATGCTACCTCAGCAGCCAACAGTCGTGTGCCTCGTTCAAAACCTCCGCCAACCGCCGAAGAAAATCCCATCCAGAAACAACTTGAGAAAACCCCAGCCGCTCTTACCATTTGGGGATTGCTTATGAGCTCCAGCGAGCATCGTCAGAAACTTGCTCAAGCACTATCCTGTATGGAAATTGCACCTGATATCACCCCCGAAGCCATGATGGCCGCCATTGTCACCAAACCTACCATTGCCACCAAACCAACCAAGCATGTTGTAACCTTTACCGAAGCTGACTTACCGCTTGAGGGAACCGACCACAACAAGCCTCTGCATGTCACTATGAAGTGCATGGGGAAATGGATCCCAGTTGTGTTGATAGATAATGGGTCTGCGCTCAATGTATGTCCTCTCCGAACAGCTTGATGCTTGGGGCTTAAACCGAAGGATTTCACGCCACCTAGTCTCACTGTTCGAGCTTACGATAACACCCGTCGCAATGTGCTTGGGACTGTCGAAATGGAGATTGCTGCGGAAGGGTTTAAATCGACAGTGGAGTTTCATGTGCTTGAGATTCCAGCTTCGTTCAACTTGCTGTTGGGACGTCCTTGGATGCATCGCCCCGATATCATGGCAGTTCCATCTACTTTGCATCAAAAGGTTTTGCTTGGCTTGGAAAATGGGACGGTTGCTCTCTACGGAGACACAGGCATCCGCCCTCATGCTGAAGATAATGCTCCCTTGCTAGAAATTATGCATGATGAGAATGACGTTCAACTCGGGGGTTTTGCTTTCGATACGTCCGGTGGTGTATTCACGCTTCGTATTGATGATGATTTTTCAATCAGCACCACAGTTCTCGAGATGATGAGAAAGATGTCGTATCTGCCGGGCACTAGCTTGGGTCGAACTCATCAGGGGGTGGCTCAGTTCCCGGATTTCCCTTCTCATTGAGCCGTTTTGGGTTGGGGTACGAACCTACACTGAAGGAGATGCAAAGGGGAAAGACCAATGTAGCAAGAAGCAGTGCAAACCGTCGGATTCGCTTTGTCGGGGAAGGGTCAAATGCACCATATCATGGCCAGCCTGAGCCGTTTGTAAATGAAATAAGTGGAGAGGTGCACCCCGGGTTCGAAATCTTTGCTAACGATGCTTGGGATAGTGAAGATGAACACGAAAAGGTCGAGAAATTGGTGAAAGACCTTAAAGCGGATTGGATGGAGGCTTTGGATGGTGGGATCTTGATGTCAATGTTTGATGAGGTCAGTCTGACAGGTAAGGATAAAGAAGAGCCAGCAGTGATGATGCTCGGGCAGGAGGCCCTCGAAGACCCCAGCGTGCTGATAGTGGATGCAGTCGGAAAATACAAGAATTGCACTTTCACTCCTGTTGTAAAATTTACCAATGCATTCACTAAGTTAGAGTTCGAGTCTGAGTCAGGGTTTGAATTTGGTCGTGAGTCGGAGTTTGTGCCTCATGGCCCTCCACGTCGTCATTTCTATTTTGAATTCGAGTCTGATGCCATGTACTGCGCCCCGGAGGGCTTTGTTAATGAAATAAATTGTGATTTCGCTTACTTTGTTGTTCCCGAAATAAATTGTGTTGACCCCGACGATGATGAGACTGAGTCCGAGGGAGAAATACCCAAAGAACTTAAGTCTCTAATTGAAATGGAAAATGAAAGGCATGCTCAGCCAATAAAAGAAGAAGTTATTTCAATAAAATTGAAAGATGAGGAAAATCCTCGCATGGTTCAAATCGGTTCCGGGCTATCTTCGGAGGAACAAGAATTACTCGTTGATTTGCTCAAAGAATTTGAAGATGTTTTCGCTTGGGCCCACGCAGATATGCCCGGAATCGATCCTGAAATTGTGCAACATCGAATTCCCTTGTATCCCGATGCAAAACCGGTGAAACAGAAATTGAGAAAAATCAGGCCAGATTGGGTTGAAAAAGTCAAAGAGGAAGTTACCAAGCAGTTCAATGCCGGCTTTCTGATGGTAACTGAATACCCACAGTGGGTCGCAAATATCGTGCCGGTGCCCAAGAAGGACGGAAAAGTCAGGGTGTGTGTAGATTTCAGAGATTTGAATAAGGCCAGCCCGAAAGACAATTTTCCCTTGCCTCACATTGATGTACTGGTGGATAACACGGCAGGGCATGCGCTGCTGTCATTTATGGATGGGTTTTCGGGATATAACCAGATTTTGATGGCACCAGAAGATCGAGAGAAAACAACCTTCACCACTGAATGGGGGACATTTTGTTATCGGGTCATGCCGTTCGGATTGAAGAACGCAGGGTCAACTTACCAACGAGCTGCCACAACCCTGTTACATGATATGATGCATAGAGAAGTTGAGGTATATGTGGATGACATGATTGTAAAAGCAAAAGAGAGAGAAGGACATCTCCCGGCATTGCGCAAGTTCTTTGAAAGAATACGGAAGTACCGGATTCGTCTCAATCCACAAAAGTGCACATTCGGAGTCACCGCTGGGAAGATGTTGGGATTCATGATTACCACCAGGGGGATTGAAGTCGATCCATCAAAAATGAAGGCAATATTAGAAATGGAGCCACCAAAAACGGAAAAAGAGGTTCGGAGTTTCCTTGGAAAGATTCAGTTCATGAGTAGATTCATCGCCAAGTTGACTTCAACTTGCGAGCCGATGTTTCATCTGCTCAAGAAAGGAGTACCGTTCAAGTGGGATGACAAGTGCCGAAAAGCCTTCGAGTCAATCCGGCAGTATCTTCAAAGTCCCCCAGTATTGATGCCGCCGACACCCGGAAAGCTTCTGATTATGTATTTATCAGTAATGCAGTCTGCAATGGGTTGCATGTTGGCACAAGAAGGCGAGGCAGGTGTCGAGAAGGCGGTGTATTATTTAAGCAAGAAGATGGTCGGAGCTGAAGAAAGATACACGCCTTTGGAGAAAACTTGTTGGGCTCTTGTGTGGGCCTCCAAAAAACTAAGGCACTACATGTTAGCCTATTCGGTAGTGTTGATTTCTCGAATGGATCCTCTCAAATATCTGTTTGAGAAACCGGCACTCACCGGAAAGCTGGCACGGTGGTTGCTCCTGTTGGCTGAATTTGAACTCAAATATGTGACGCGAAAATCAGTGAAAGGCAGGGCTGTGGCAGAATTCCTGGCAGATCACTCGATCGAGGGGCCAGAAGATACGGAGTTCCAATTTCCCGATGAACATGTTATGACAGTATCAGAAGATGCGTGGAAGCTGTACTTTGATGGAGCTGCCAATCAGAGAGGATTCGGAGTTGGTATACTGCTAGTGTCACCGGAAGGACCTCATATTCCCCTCTCTTTCAAGTTAAATTTTGAAGTTACCAATAATCAAGCAGAGTATGAGGCGTGCATCGTGGGAATGGAAGCTGCTTTTGAAATTGGGGTAAAGAAATTGGAAGTGATAGGAGATTATAATCTGGTGGTTTCTCAAGCCAACGGTGATTGGAAAGTACGGGAAGAAAAGTTGAAGCCATACCACAAGGACCTCAACGACCTGATTCATCAATTTGAGCAAGTTACTTTTACGCATATCCCGAGAATGAAGAATCAGTTTGCCGACGCCCTTGCTACTTTGGCATCCATGGTAGAATTGCCTGTAGGGGTGAGGATGAGACCAATCATGATCGAACAAAGGAATAGGCCAGCCTATGAATATGTGATGAATGTTGGCGAAATTGACGATGGTCTGCCTTGGTACCATGATATCTGGAATCTGGTTGAGAAGGGAGAATATCCGGAAGGAGCAAACAAGAAGGATCGGATAGCATTACAAAGGCTGGCGTCACAATACATCCTCTGCGGTGGAAGGTTATACAAAAGGTCATACTGTGGCATGCACAAATTGTGCATCCATGGTGATGACACGAAAAGGGTAATGGAAGAAATTCATGAAGGAATCTGCGGTCCCCACATGAGCGGATTGATGATGGCAAAGAAGATTCTGAGGCAAGGGTATTTCTGGTTGACTATGGAAACGGATTGCGTTAAGTATGTACGGAGATGTCATAAGTGCCAAGTTCATGCTAATCTCATGCATGTTCCGCCGTCTGAACTTCATACAATGGCAACGCCTTGGCCTTTCTCAGTATGGGGAATAGATGTGATTGGGAAAATCACGCCACCAGCATCAAATGGACACAAGTTCATACTGGTAGCGATTGATTATTTCACAAAGTGGGTAGAGTCAGCTTCTTACGCTACATTGACCGCAGTACAAGTAGCCCATTTTATTAAGCAAAACATCATTTACCGATATGGGGTTCCCAATGCCTTCGTGTCAGACAATGGTGTGCATTTCAAAGGAAGGGCAGCGGAGGTACTTGAGGAGTTCAATGTTCAGGTGCACAAGTCGACAGTGTACAGACCACAAACTAATGGAGCAGTGGAAGCAGCAAACAAGTCAATCAAGAACATCTTGGAGAAGACCATCGAATCATCTAGAGATTGGCATGAGAAGCTACCGCTAGCATTGTGGGGGTACCGCACTTCTATCCGAACTCCAACAGGGGCAACACCCTATTCTTTGGTCTATGGTATGGAGGCAGTACTTCCCATCGAGCTTGAAGTGCCATCTTTGAGGGTGATGATAGAAAGTGAAATCGACGAGGCTGACTGGCTGAGCGACAGGTTCACGGAATTAATGTTGTTTGATGAAAGGAGGTTGCGGGCATTGTATCACATTCAGGGATATCAGAGAAGAATTGCTCGCGCATTCAATAAGAAGGTGAAATCCAGGGATCTGATCGAAGGAGACATGGTGGTAAAAGAGATTCGGGCAACGATATTCGATCCACGGGGAAAATTCAGGCCGAAATGGGCGGGACCATACATCATCAAGACTATCCTCGACGGTGGGGCCGCAGTGATCCTTGATTTGGATGGTAATGAGTTCAGCAATCTTGTCAATTTGGACCAACTCAAGCGATATTACCCCTAAGAGAGGCTCGTTGGGCGAAAAATCGCAAGGGCGAGCCGACCCAAGCAAAAATTAGAGCAAGCCTGCTAGGTCGAAAACCCACACTGGGCGGTCTAGGCAAAATTTAAGGCAAAAATTCAAAAAGAAGCTCGCTGGACCGAAAACCTGAAAAGGCGTTACCAGGCAAAATTTAGAGCGCAAAAAGGAGAGTGTTAATACCCGAGTGAACCTTTGCCTGAACTACGCCATGATCTGATTCCTTGAAAAAGGATACGTAGGCGACCCTATCTTGGGGTTCGGTCTAAATCTGATGAGTTGGCCCACATTTTCGCAGTATCCGAAGGAGATAGCATATGAAACCAGATGAACCAAGAGGGGGAAACCCTTCACCGTTCAATTTTATTCAAATCACTTCTTCGATTACATAAACTGAGCATAACTTTTTTTTTTTTTAAAAAAAAAAAAAAAATGAATGCACCATTTATTTTGGGAAACAGCCTAGTGAGTCGGAAGTCAAGTTGTGCCAATTTCTTCGGCGTCGTGTCCCCATTTGCTCCCTCATCCAATCTCTGTAATGTCCATTCAAATGAATAGTTGGGTAGGGATCAGGAGCCCAAACGACCTTGTGTCTCCAAGAAGTACGATAGCGCTCGAAGACGGAATGTTTGAATGTGGGAAGGCTGAAAGTGACGGGAACTGAATACTCCACTTCTTGGCGAATGCAATATTGGCGAAGAATGCGTTGTGGAAAATAATACGCATACCCTTGTAATCCCGCCAAAATCACCCATGTGTCTCCCATGTGATTGGCCGTCATGTCTGGCAAAGGCAACCAATGGCACCTCCAAACAATGTGATCCTCCTCCATTGACCTGAAAAAGTCAGTCCATTCATCTTCATCAGCCTCATTGTGCACGAATGGCCTACTCACCCAAGACCGACGTTCGTAAACCCAATCACCCGCCGGTTCTCTCAAAAGCCCAACCTTGTCACACAACCACATCTACAAAACCAAAACATCCAAACCAAAGTCAAAACCAAGCCAACAACCAAAATTCCCAAAATCTACAAAACCAAACCATCCAAACCAAATAAACCAAACCTGAAGCAAAAGCGGACTCCCGACAAACGTGTTTGTTCTCCCAGCCTTAACCGCATCCAAGCCCATGATCGTCTCAGCCAAGACCAAAGGAACCACATCCCTCCGCTGTTCAATCTGAGCAGCAACACCGAAAATGGCAGAACTAGGATGGCCATCATGTGGGACCAACAAGTACAATGCCAAGAGACACATGCAAAGTGCAAACATGCGCCAGTTTTGAACGGTAAAATCTTAAAGGTCGCCTGTTGGGCCGTAATCCGCAAAGAGACGAAGGACGTTGAGGGTCTCATTGCGAATCAAGAAGCGCGCAACACCGTTCCCAAGACCAAGCTTCCTACTAAGAATGTTGGCATAGTTTTGACGAATGGGCGGTATAATGGGATCAGCGAAAGCACGACCGCCGAGGTAAGCTTGAAATTCCTCAACGGTTGGGCAAAGTTCTTGCATGCCAAAACGGAACACATAGAGCTCCGAATCCCAACAACGAACGGCGGCACGCAAGATGTCTTGGCGGATAGGGAAAGTGTGAAGGTGGCGAAGAGCGTTGAGTCCGAGACCTCGGAAGTTGAACCAATCAATGTTTTCAAGGCTAGCAACCCAAGTGTTGATAACGGAAGGGTCAAGGGCAGCCATATAGAAGCAATGGAAGATTGATAAAGAAGATGTGTGGAGTAAGAAATGAAAATTGATATGGAAATGGTGTGTGGGAAAGGCTTGATTATGCATGGTATTTATAGGGGACTTGGGAGGAACCTTACAAATTTGCCATGCAACATTGGAAATCAAAGATTACATTTTCAAGATGGTCAAATGCATGTTTTCAAAGTATTTTGTTGGAAAAGTTTGAAAGTGTATTGGAAATGCATGGCATTTGTGGGAAAAATGTGAAAAGACCTTGGGAAGATGATGTTCAAAGCTTGGGAGATGTTATAGTAGAGCAACAAGACATTTGGGGCAGAGGAAACCATGCAAAAGGGTCCAAAAATGCATTGGGAAGCAACACCATCTGCCTGCCCAGCACAGGCATTGAATGCTCAAACCAGTGAAGTTGAGCGCTCAAACCTCCTTGAGCCACCTTGAGCGCTCAAACCACATTGAGCGCTCAAGGCCTGCAGAAACACCAGCAAACAGCAGCAGCTACATTTTGGCCCGTTTGATGCCCGAAACCTCTTCTAAGCCTCCTAACCCTCATTCAACACCCAAGCCAAGTCCCAACGGGCATTTGTGACTTCACGGGGCGTCCCGTTCCCCGAGTTATCAAGCCGATACGTGTCCGGACACGGGATACATGAATACAAAAGTTCTAAGCTTAAAAACGGCCGTCAGACGTTCAAATCCATTTCCTAACCTTGCTAGCCATATCCAATCATCAAGGTACATGTCGGAAGGCATTTGTGACTTGTCGGAGCGATTCCCGGGACAATTCTTCGGAGATATAAGGTTTTGGGGTCTCGACGGCCAACTCAAGCAATGGAGTGGCGACTGTCACCATATCAAGAATGGTTCCGAGGGTTTCCTTGCTAAGTGGTGACGATCACAGGGGCATTTATGTCATTTATGACTTGGTCAAAGTGACGACATGGCAGTTCATCACATCTAAAGAGGCTCGTGAAGCGTTTTATTTTCAAATACGCCTTATGAACATCAAACTCCGTTCTAAGGTCCTTTTGTATAGTTTGTTATTAATTGTTCATATACAAGAAGCGTGTCAAGTCATGTGGCATGTAAATACACCTTCCGGTTGTGCATAAACTCAAATAATCATGTTTCGTCCAAATTCTTGAACATGTTAGCTTTTCTTTAAGGTTAAGTTTTAAGCTTTGCATTTAGATTTTTGGATTCAAAGTTTGGTGAATAAAATGTGTACATTCTACAACAGGTTTGTTTATTTGTACATCAAAAACAGAAAATAATATAATGAACCAATGAAAGTGCAAATCATGTGTATAATCTGATCAAAATCCATGAAAATCAAAACATCAAATCTGAGTATCATCACTAACTACCAGGGCACACAGCGCCCAATAAGGAAATCCGCATCTAGAGCACGCAGGCCCAATGCACCTATCTACCGAGGCACGCAGACCCAATCAAAGGAAAAGACGAAAAGCAAAAGCAAAACTCTAAGTTACTCTATGTCTACTATGTACTACTCGGTCTCGTCCATCGTCTCGTCCGAGCTCTCAGTATCGTCTCCGCGTCGCTGCTCCTGTCGCTCCTGTCGGGAAGAGGGGTAGTTAGCGTCATCAACGCTGTCGTCGCTCGAGCTCGTAGTCTCTACTATCCCCTCAGGTGCTACATCCACCCTCCGGCGGGACGATCTCCGCGGTCTCTCCTCCTCAAGTCTCACCGCCGCTGGCTTCGAACGCCCGAGCCGCACGGTCGTGTCTCCAGGACCGCCAACTCCAGCATAAGGCCTCTTCCTAATCACAGGCGCCTGCATCATTAAACAAACAGGAAAATGAATAAGTACACAGTATAATCAAGGAATTGAAAGTGCAAGAAATGTGAATCACATACCGGTGCAACTCTCGGTCGAGAAGGCCCAGGGGCAGCGGGAGGTGCTGGATCACCCTCCAGGCGGATGGTGACCTCCTGCCCGGCTATGAGGCGACGTATCAGGACACGTAGTCCTCGATTCTGCTCGTACAACGTCTGTGCCGCCTCCTGTGAAACCTGCAAGCAAGTCAAAGATTCGAGTCATTAGTACATTTAGGCATTCATATTCAAGGCATACGAATTAAATAAATGAAGTGATTCTTACCGGTGCCAAGAGTGGCGGAAAGTCAGCCGGTGGCCTCGGGATGTCTATATCCCCTGCCTCTCCACCAGCGGAGGTGACGTGTACCCACCACCTAGCCGCCACCGTCTCCTGAGTCGAGGTGCCAGTGTCCTCGCCCTCACCTCCTGCCACCCCTCCAGCAGAGGCATGCGCCTTCGCGGCCTTCTCCCTCTCCACCTTATCTCTCCATTCCACCGACCTCAGTGAACCAGCCAGGTACTTCCTCCGATAATCTATATAGCTCAAGGATGGGCGCAAGTGCTGGCTCAGGTCCAAGTCGGGCGTCGTGTAACGCTCGATCTCTGCCAGCGTGTACCGAGACGTCATCAGCACTCGAGGAGGAAGGCGTCCTGGCACCTGTGGTCTCTCAGCTCGCATCGACTGGCGTAGCACCCTGTCGCCAAGGTACCAGAACCAGCCGTACTGGCACTCAAGTAAGACCCTCCCCCTCGTGAGCTCCCTGCTCTGAGCCAAGTAAGGCTCGTCAACGGAATCCCATACTTCCCAGCGAACCTGCAAAAGTCGTTCAAGCATTAGTAGTCAAATGCATGGTTATAAGCAAATCGAAAGCAAATTGAATACGTGTGAGGATTTGATACATACCAAGGAAGCAGGGAGTCTATCTAGCGAAGCGCGGAGAACGTGGATGTTCCCCCGCGCGGAACCGCCGTAACGAAAGCCTTCCCCCCAGCACAATGCTCGTGGGATGACGTTCGGATCCCTGTGCCGTGTCTCCGGGGGATGCAACCCCAACACTTCGTAAGCCCAGAGCTGCAATGCAAACAACAAGTTGGTCAGTCAATGCATATTCGATAATCAAGTGCGAGTTTTGAAATAAGCATAATTGATTTTAACAACTTGAAGCGAAAGTTTTGAACTTTTACCTCCCAGACGCTCCACAGTCCTGATATGCCAGTCCCTTTCCGCCTAGAGACGGCATTCATGAACGCATAGCACGAGCCAAGTGCCGCTCCGCCCCAGTTGTACGTCGCCGCCTTGGCGAAGCCCCTCAAGCCTCCAAGATAGGAGAGGTGCACCCTGTTACGCCTGTTTGGGTACAGTGAAGCCCCAAACAAGTATAACAGGTAGCACCTCACCATCCGCGCTGTGTCCTCTTCATCAGTCGGCTCACCCAACCCCCTCAGCTTGAATTGGCCATATGTGGCCGTCTCGTCCTCCCTGTTGGGCACGAAGCCCAAGAACCACCTCAGCGCTGCCTCATCCCTGCCAATCCCTGAGTCGAACGGGATTGGGTCTCCTCCTACCCGCAATCCCGTGAGTGCCGAGAAGTCCAGTGGCGTCATCGTCGCCTCTCCGAAGATGAGGTGAAAAGAACTCGTAGAGTCCCTCCACCTCTCCGCCAATGCCATCACCACGGCATGGTCGTGCTGTGTGCTCGTGAGAGTCGGGATGAACATCCCGAACCCTGCCTGATCCACCAATGCCTTCACGGAGGCATGCAACTGCTGGTAGATCTCCCAACTGGAACCCATACCTCCGTGAGCCTTCAAGCGCAAGTTCCTCTGCAAACAATCAACAAACAGACAAACAATCAGGCGTTAGTCCAATCTTTCAATCCAGTCATCAATCAAGCAGTAATTCAATCATTCAATACAAATCAGGGTCGTTAACTACTGAAGGTGCGCGAAAGCAATAAACAGGAAAGTAAAGCAAGCATACCGTCAGGCAGTCGGTCGAAAGGTGGACCTCGGGGTCCAGTAGCACCTCCTCTCCAAAGTATAACTCCTGGCGGGGAGTGTAGTCCTCTGAAGCAGAAGGTACAAAGAGGTGCACTGGTGGGGCATAGGTCGCCGCGTCAAAAGCCGGCCTCTCCCTCTTCAGCCACTGTCTGGCAGCCTGGACCACTGTCACCCTTCGTCCAGCTGACCTCTCCTCCTCCTTAGCTCGTATCCTAGCCTCTTCCGCCGCCTCCTCTGTCTCAAACTCCTCACAAAAGGCCCTCGCCGCCTCATCCTCATATGCTGCTTCCCGCAACATCGCCGCCTCTCTCTCCCTGCTCTCAACAACGGCCTCCCTCGCCGCATCAAGAATCCCCGAGGCATCTGCTGTAGCTGCCAGCACTACCTCCTGTGGCGCGTGCTCAATGTAATCCTCCCGGGAGATCCTAACCGGACCCTGAACCGACGGCCCGCTACTGGGTCCCCGAGTCGACGACTCACCACCAATCATCGCCGCTTTCCCCTTATCTCCCTCACTAGGCTGCCGGCTGGGTCTCGGCTTTATCCTCCAGCGAGGTACCCTAGTCCTGGTCACCCCGCTCGTACCCTCCACCCTATCTCCGCCACCAGTACCGCCAACACCTCTCTCTCCAATCATCTCCTCCACCGTCTCCTCGCTATCACTACTACCGTTGCTATCCACCTCATGGACCTCCACCATCTCCTCATCTCTCCCCTCTCCTCTCTCCGCAATCCTCTCCTCTACCCTCTCCGGCACCGGTGCGTCGTCACCACCGCCTAAACCACTACCCCCACTACCATCTCTCTCACCACCTCTACTAACATCATCACCAGCCACCACCGTCTTGGTGGCTAGATCTCCGCCACTGCCGGAAACCGCCGGGTCACCACCATCTTTATCACCGGTCTCCTCCGGCCGGTCATCACCGCTGCCATCTTCTTCTCTCTCCCTTTCTCCCTCTCTCTCTCCATCTCTCCCCGTCGTATCTGTAGTCGTGGGTGGCGTCCCAGTCACTGTGATACCCACCCCCGTCTCCTGCAAGTCACCTTGAGCGCTCGAGCTCGGTGGTGGCAAAACCCCAGCACTGCCGTTGACTCCTACCGCTGTCGGCGAGCCCACAGAGGGCTGTGTTTCACCGGGTTCTTCCATGAAAACCGATCAACACTTCAAAATCAAGCCCTAATCGAATTGAAATGGACCGAGAATTGCACGAACGAACCCTAGGAATTGGGGGTTTTTGATTTTGCAAGAGATTTGAGTGAGAAACGAGAGGATCTTGATCGAAATCACAAGAGGGTTGTGGGGATTTGCTCTCGAAAGTTTTTTTGAAACGTTATAAGGGTTAATCGGAGTAAAAAATGGAATTAAAACCGAAGTTGGGGTTCTGAACCGTTGTCCCCGTTCAGGGGTTCAAGCGCTTAAGTTGGACCTTTTGAGCGCTGGAGGATCAACTTTGGTTTGAGCGCTCAAAACCTAGGAGTTGAGCGCTCAAGTCGAGTTGAGCGCTCAAAGGGGATACCTTGAGCGCTCAAACCCAATCCTGGCATGGCTTTCGGCTTCACTTGTAGGCCTTTCAGGGGCATTTTAGGCATCCCTTGTGATTTGTCGGCGTACCTTGGACTCGTTAGTCCGATTCAATCGAACGCACGTAGATCCGAGGATCTAAATCTCGGTATTTGGTCGTGCTAGACCGTGTTAATCAATCGAGACGTGTTGTGTATGTATGTTTCGTGTTAGCGTATGTGCGAAGTATTTTGACTGCGGTCTGAGAGCCACGTGCTTCTTTAAATCATGCCTACTAATCATGTTTCGCGTTGGCGTACGCGCGAATTATTTTGACTCCGGTCTGAGGGCTTTCCGCCTGTTTAAATCATCTTCTTTGAGGGACTTGTGCCTGTTTAAATCTTCTTTGAGGGACTTGTGCCCGTTTAAATCATCTTCTTTGAGGGACTTGCGCCCGTTTAAATCATTTTCCTTGAGGGCCTTGCACCTGTTTAAATCATTTTCTTTGAGGGCTTTGTGTCTGTTTAAATCATTTTGAGGGCCTAGTGCTTGTTTAAATCGTCGCTGAAGGCCATGAGCCTGTCTAAATCTTTGCTTGAAGGCTTTAAGCCCATTTGAAATATGTTCGAGGGTCCTGAGCCCATTGATGTTTGTTTAAAGTGTTTTCAATCACCCCTAAGAACTACGCTGGTCTGATCCCTACAATGGGGTACGTAGGCAGCTCGCAGAGCACGACCGATTGATCTTTAATGTTTTCCTTTGCAGCTTGAGATGTATTACGGGAAATGAGTCGGGTTGTCTATATCTTGGACCTCACTCATACCAAATCAATGGCATCGAGTCCCATCCAAGAGGGGCAACTGTAGACACCCCGATTTTGAACCCGGGATACGCTCGAACATTTCCAATGATGATGAAACGGACCAATTACGACTACCTGAAACTTGTGAGAGTGGCTTGAACTTGATCAAAATCAACCAAACACCACCCAAGCAATCAAAACAGCCCAAACCAACCCAAGCACTATTGAACCAAGCCAAACCATCAATCTGCCACCAAGAGCCTTGAGCGCTCAAGCCTGAGGCTTTGAGCGCTCAACCATGGGACACACATTGAGCGCTCAAGCCTACGGCTTTGAGCGCTCAACTCTGATCCATTCAGGAATCTGCAGAGTATTTCATCATGAGATTTTCTGCATGAGAGCGTCTGGGGTGATCTTCTACGATCCTAATACGTATAATACACTCTAACAACCCTAAAACTACACCTAAAACTACTCCTAACCCACTTTCAAATACAAACCCACTATTTCTCTCTCTCCTCTCTTCTCTCCCACTCACTGCCTATAAAAATCAACCTCTACCCCTGGTTTTGGGGTTGCCAACTGAAACACTCTAGCTCTACTATTGCTCTTACCACCCCAGAAAACCTTCTCACTCTCTCTCTACAAAACCACCTACATTTCATCCAAACCATCCATCAAAAACCACTGCTAAGGTTCAAAATTCCATTTCCACTCATCATCTATTGATCAATCAACCTCATACACTGTTTGACCCATCCAGAATACTAACCCAACATCCACAATCGCCCATCCCCAAGCCCAAAAACCAAGCTCAAGCCACGATCATTTTCAAAAGGTAGTCAAAAATGTGAAAACTTCACTATTTTGGTTCTTCTGAGGAAGACCATTAGGTCCAAGCAAGCTTTCTGTACTTGCATTGGGCTTACAGGGTCTGAAATAACTGAACAAGACACTTTTTAAATTTACAGTGGCAACAGGGGTTGAGCGCTCAAGCCTTATGCCTTGAGCGCTCAAACCCAGTTCTGGATCAGTCACTATTTTGCTATTGTCTGTACTCTTCACTGGTACTAGTCGTCATTAAATGGTTGAACATGCTCATATCATTCTCAAAACAGTTTATTTCCATCTCTAAAGTGTATGCATGAGTGTTAATCTTCCATTTCATGATGATTAAAAGTGAAAAGCTTTGTAAATCTTACTTTCAAAGGTCAAACAGTGGCTGATTGATGTTTCAATCACTTTATTCAATACATTGAGGGTCCTGAGAATCATCAAAAATCTGTTTGAAGGTCAAAAATCAGAAAGCCATATGATGGATTGAGCGCTCAAGGTCACTCCTTTGAGCGCTCAACCTGTTCTTGGTTCATTTTGTTGTTTGCTAGTTGTTTCGATGATGGATCATGTTTTAGTTCATTTCTGGTGTGTGTGGATTTTTGTTCCTGTACTTATGATCTGAATCCCTCACTCTCTTTCTTTTCCAAGAGTTTCCCTTATTAATTTTGTGATGATTTTTCTCTTTTCATCAATCTTTGAGAAATCAAACCCTTTTGCTTTAATCTGCTTATCTGTGAAAAGTGTTTACTAATGTTTAATCTTGCAAAGAATGAGAAGAGAAGCTGTAAAAAGGGTTAAACTCACAGGAGTCAGAAACTGGTTTGAGCGCTCAATCCATGAGCTTTGAGCGCTCAAACTGGTTTGGGAAGGTTGAGCGCTCAAGCCATCACTTTTGAGCGCTCAACCCTCATTCTGGGGTCCAGATTGCAAGTTGATCTGTTAAGCCTCATGTTCATAATTTCTGGAATTGTTGCACAGTTTCTGTAATTTCTCATTTCTTGTAAATATTTGTAGTAATTTTCTTTGTTATCATCATTATCACTCATGTAAAATATCATGCACAAGCATCCACTTTAGATTCGCATTTTATACTTTCTCACTGTTTACGTGATTCCCATCCCCGGTTCCTTATTTTCGTGAATAAATTGAATTTTAAATATTTTCAAAATCCCACAAAATGTCGAGTAGAGACCGGTTCACGGACCGGGCGAGAGGGGTGCCATAAAACCCTTCCCTCTCGATACCAAACCCCCGAATCCGAGAAATCTTTGGTCCCACCATGACTAGTAAAATCTTTTTCAATGGGCAAGCGAGTCATTTTTTATCGGTTTCTCGGGTTCGGATCTCAAATCCGGGTGGCGACTCTAACAATCACAATCTTTTCGAACGCGAACCGCACCGTTCTCCGTGGGCCGTCCACAAACTCCTCTTTCACCAAGAGTCATCTTTTTGACTTCCATAAGAGTCCAAAGTTGCTCCAACATCACATTTTCTCTTCAACATCAGCCGTACTATTCCCTATTTCTCTCCCTAAAAACTCTCCTTCTCACTCTCCTATTGGTGGACAATAACACCACTTTGTTTCTCTTTTTATATAAGTTATTCATTTCCACAAAAGTGAAGTACGTCACTTTTCCTCTTGGTTATTTCCAACAGGTTCTTCACCTCCCTCTTTTCCTCTTTCTCTTTGTCAATTATTTCAATTGTGTTGACTATTCAAACACCACTCCACTTCTTTATTTTTCCCTTCTTAAAATTAATTGATTAATTGATTTTCAATTTCTCTCATTTCACCCACACGGCTGCAAATCCTCCTCACTTTAATTTTTTTTCTATTTTCAGAATAATATTTGTGGTTATTGAAGTTCTTGATTTTTCCGTTCTTCGCGCTAAGTCGTCGGAAGAAAGGTACGGTTTCGGAACTTAACTTTTACTTTGGAATACTACTTACGTGATTTGTGTTTATATCATATTCTGTGGGCTGTTTAGGGAAGTTATAGTTTGGTGTAATTTTTGCGGAAAGATGAATCGTTGATGAATCGTGTGGTTGAATTCGTACGAAAAGTAAAAAATATGTGAATGATGTATACTGTTTCTGTTTTTAAAATATTCGGACCATTTTGGGTCAGAACCGAGTAAAATTCATAACTGAAGAGTTGTAGATCTCGAAAAGTTAAGAAACTTTCATATAGAACTCGTCTCAATCCGAGATTCTTAGAATTAGTTATGATTTTTCAAAGTTTGTTGTACTGTACAGTTTCGGGACAGATTCACTGTTTGACCTTAAAACACTATTTTGTTCCATTTAGGATTGGATTTAGGCTTCTCTAAAAACAGTGAACTTGTGTTAAATTTGATGAACTATGTTACTGTAAAATTTCGTGAATTTTGGAACCCGTTTGCTATTTTTAGTGACTGGAAAGATAATTGACTTGTTAGGATGCGTTATTCAATTTCTTTATTAAACTTTTAGTTACAGGCTATAATTAGACGCATGTGATGTTTTGGCTTACTGGAATTATTAAATCATTTATCATGTGTTAATTAATTTTTGTGATTAATCAAACAAATGGTTAAAAAGATGCGTGGCTGTTTATCGAATGTGAGGATGGGACGTTGTATCCGATATGGGTCTTGAGCCAATTATCGCAATATACTCCCAGGGGTATTTGAGCCGTGCCATGGGCCTGGAGAGTTAGGCATGGTGGACGGGAGCCCAATAGATTGTTTATATTGTGGATGGGAACCGATATCGGATAGCCTGATGAATTGGTATGGGATACCGAATTCATGAGGTGCATGAGGTTTGGGTTGTGAAACCTCGAGATTGATGATGAGAATTTTGAATCTACTGAATCTACTATTTTTGAGACATGTTGTGATAATCGGGTTGTCCTATGCTTTAAAATTTATGTTTTATATGTTTGACTGTTGCATGAGTAATCTTTTGTAAATGGGTAGTTTCGGTACCCTATTGAGTGTAATGAAATCACTCACGGTGCTACTTTTGTGCCCCTGGCGTCCCCAACGCCAGGAACAGAAGGAGATGAAGAGCTGCCAGCTGAATTTGAGGCAAGGGAGCAGCTAGGCGGGGAACAAGTGGTGGGCCCGTGGCTTTATCAGTAGGGATTTAGCTAGATGGCTCTGTCCTTATTTCTGTTGAACTTTTAATAAATGTTTAAGTCTTTCAGACGGTTAGAATTTAATTCGTTTCAGTTGTAATAAGTTGGTTTACTTTTAAGTTTTCAGGAAAATTTTTTAAGTACTCTTTAATATTATTAATGAAGTAGCATTTTATTTAAATAAATTATGAAATTTATTTATTAAGGTACCCAATTTTCGGGGCGTTACAGTGCACCCGTTAAGAGTACAATTTAAAGGTACACTTGTACTTTAAAGTAGATTTTTAAGTGTACTTTAACGTACAAATGTACTTTTAAAATTTACGTTTTTGTACAAGTGGGACCCACACAAGTGTAGTTTTTGTGCTCTTAACGGGTGCACTATGGTACCCGTTAGCATGACCCAAACAATAATTGCACAACTTTTTACCCATTAACTTTTCAAAACAGACATTTATTAAGGGACAACCCAAAATGAAAAGTTAAACATTATAAAAGGGACGGAGGGAGTACCTAATATTAACACTAGTGGTCTGATTCACTCGACAACGATGTGCTCTTAAAGCCATCTCATCTCTCACAAACGTGTGCAAAGAACTGTGGGAGAGGTGGAGAGATTAGTCCATTTCACCGAGACACTCTTCATTACCAAAAAAACAAAAACAAAAAAACAAAACAAAAATCTCTAGTGGTTTCTAAAAGGATTAGAATTGGCCATTATTTTTTATTCAAAAAAATTTGCATTTGTTAGTTTTACATAAACGTTTTGTGAAGTATTGGTTCGTCTCAACGAGAGGAATCTAAAGAGTAAAAAATATTAACCAAACTAAATTTTTTGTGAAAAAGGAAAAAATAATCCAATGATTCACAAAAATTTGGATTATTTTGGTCTTTAGTGAACTTTTTCAAAATTTCGATAATAATTTTTTACTTTTTAGATTTCTCTCGTAGAGACGAACCAATAGTTTATAAAAAAAAATTGACGCAAAACTAATAAATGCAATTTTTTTAAATAAAAACAAAAATAAATTAAATTATTCTCCCAAAACACTTCTTTTGCAAGGACTAGGATACCTATGGAATCTTGTTGTACACTTTTGAAATCGAAAATCATTCCAGCATATTGAAAAACATGCACGTGAGTCTAATTTTGTCCACCCTCGTATAGAGGTTGAACATTTACATTTACTTTGATTGATAGAAATTGTGTAGGATCCACGAGATCAATATATATTTTTTTGTAATAATGAGATTAGTTTGTGATGGAACCCACACTTTTCAGTAATTAGGATGATGGTAAGTTGGCAACGTTCACCCTCTTTTAACGGGGGGATGTACAAAATCATTCTCGCCGTGGAGGTTAAATTAGATCTTTCGCATAACCAATACTGCATGGAACAACCTGATGTTGCTACATTTTTTTTTCCCACTATAGTGGTGTTTTGAGGGATAGTTAGAGAATCAGATATTTTAGTTTGGTTCCCGGTTTCATAATTAGAATCTGTGAATTGAGCCAAACCAGTTGGTATAAAAAAATAAATAAATATATATATATATATAAATAAATATATATATATATAAATATATAAATATATATATATGTAAAACTTCTAGTCCACACCTCCCGTTAATAAGAAAAAAATGGTTTTTTTTGTGTTGCAAATTATTTTTGGAAAATCCGAGCCGTCCAATGTGTTCAGAAGGTGTTTTCAAGGGTCAACTCGAAAAATCTTCAAAAAAAAATACCGGGAAGGGCTTGATCCAAGCAATTTTCGCAAAAACTGTATATATATATTTTTTGCGAAACTGCCTGGATCAAGCCCTTCCCGGTATTTTTTTTTGAAGATTTTCCGCGATGGACCCTTGAAAACACCTTCTGAACACATTGGACGGTTCGGATCGTCAAAAACAATTTTGGATCATGGAGGTCCGGACTAGAAGCCCTCCCTATATATATATATATAGAGTTTCGATTCCTCTAGAGTTTCGACCTGAACAAGAAAAGGTCTGATTTTTTTCAGATTACTCCAAAAAACGAGAAAGAGAGAGGATCGAACAAGGGAGAGGAAGAGAGAGAGAGAGAGAGATTCAGACCTAGTTGTTCGATTAGGATGGAGATGGAGAGTCGTTCGATCGATCACCTTCGAGTCGCCTCGAGTCGCCTTCTCTCTCTCTCTCTCTCTCTCTCTCTCTCTCTCTCTCTCTCTCTAAGCTCTGGTTCAAAACGTAAAAGTGAAGGGGATGGGTATCCAGATCTAAATATGACCCGTTTGTATCAACCCGAGAACCTTTTAACCGCATTTGACCCGCGAACTCGACTTTATTTCCACAGCCGTTGGATTAGATCCAACGGCTCAGCGCGAAGGTCCGGATTTTTGCAATTTCCGGTAGTTCGGACCTGAAGCGGTTTTTGCAATTTCCGGTAGTTCGGACCTGAAGCGGTTTGTGTTGGATTAAATCCAACAGCTGTGGGAAGAGAAGGCAATTAAAATGTTCGCGGGTCATGGAGTCGGGGTAAATGAACTCGCGGGTTGCAAAAACGGGTCATCTAGTAGAGATGGGTCTTGACCTTCCCCTCTCACTTTTTACGTCTTTCCCACAGAGAAGAGAGAGAAAGCGATTTCGAACGAGAACCAGGCAACGAAAACCATCTCCGCGATCGAATCGACTCCTCCATCTTTTCCGATGACGAACAACCAGGCCTCTCTCTCTTTCTCTCTCTCTCTCTCAATCTTGTTTCGATTTGGTATGGAAAACCCTAGTTTTGTTTGTTGTTTTTCTTCAACAACTAGGTCTCTCTCTCTCTCTCTGGGTTTTTCGATTTACTCTGAGAAACCCTAGTTTTCGGGATTTCGATTTCTTGGAACAAAATGTTGGGGTTTCTTCGTGATTATATTTTCTGTGGTTCGACTTGTATTGGAGGAGATTAGATTGAGAGGTTTGAGTTGATTAGATTTTCCTTAGTTTGTGAACTTTGAGTGATGTTTTAATAATTACTCGACTTTGCAATTATTTGGGTTTTGACTTCAATAACTTTGATTGAGGAAGTCGAAACCAAAGGAGAATTCAGGTAACCGGAGCTAATGAAACTCCTCATTTTTCTTCTTCTAGAGGAGGTTGAATTTGTTTAGCTTTCAATTACTGCATTGGATTGGTCATCGAATTGCTTGATTAGTCTGCTTTTGATCTAGGCACATTTGGAACTCAGAAGATTGTCTGATAGTATGATACTATGATAGGACTCCAATTGCCTCTTTGCTAGTATAATTTTGAGTGCTTTAATTAATTTAAGCACTCCATTATGAACATTCTTGGCGATTAGATTTTCTTGGGGTCGAAGCATTGAACTTCTGTGTTTTGGACTGTTGGGTGTGAGAGCATTGATTGGTGTTCTGAGTGAGATAAATACGTGCGACGACAAAAGGCCCGTAATTTCATAGGAAGCATTAATATTACTAGTAGCAAATTGTGAATATGTTTGTTGTTGTCAATAAGATGATTTGATACTTACCAGTGGCTGCCTTGTTTGCTCTGCAGATTAAGTTACTCTTTGAAATGTTGTCAAGAAATGTGGTCTACATGTTGTCAAGGCCCTTATGCCAGAAGAAGACATGAAACTTCTCAATAACATGCGAAAGGTCAATGGAAAATCAAAAGGCCGAGCCCAACATCAAACCTGCGTTGGTGCTTCCACTTCGGCAAGGCCATTGGAAAATCATTTTGTGGTGGAGCGCGAAGCCAATGTTCGAATGAAGTTGTACTTAGTAATGAAGTTGTACTTAGTAGGTAGATGAATGAAATTGTTCATTGGTTTGTACCATTTTGGCACTCGAGGCAGTGATAACCTTAGTAGGTAGATGAATGAAGTTGTTTATTGGTTTGTAATTGGTGGAGGTTAACTGGTTCAATTTTAGTTAATTCTAGTTTCTCTCTTTGTTTTTCTCCCTTCATTTATGCTTGAATGGAATAAAGACCCGATCTCTTTGTATTACCAATGAGGCACTGTTATTTATCCAACGGAATTCTGCCAATTTCACTAAACAAAAGCATCACTAAAATCAGCAATTGCAGAGCAACTTGTATACAATTCCAGTGCAGCCAATTCCAGTGCAAATCCAGATCGTGTTTCAGCTGAATACAGTGCCAAATCCAGTGCAAATCCAGTGCCAAATATAGTGTAAATCCAGTGCCAAATACAGATTGAACAGAAAGAAAAAAAGAAAAAAGAAAAAAGAAAAACAGTGACTGATCCCAGCAAGCAAATCCAGTGAGCAAGCATTTCCAGTGACCAAATCCAGTGAGCAAGCAAATCCACCAACTTCTGCATTGGCACAAACAATCACAAATAAGTCAATAAACAAGGAAACAAGTCACAAATGAACACCAGCAGCAGAGTAAACAAGGAAGCAACTCACAACATGAAATAATATTTAGTCTAGCAGCAGCAGTAACACGGGATGCACAATGACACTGAACTTTGACTTGGGTGGAAAACAAGTGAAACCATTTTTCCCATTGAAATTTGCAGAAGTTTCAGTACTTTTACCAGTACTTTTACCATAGCAAAATCAGTTCTAGTTTATTACATTCTCACTGTTTCGTAAGAAGCAAAAGGACCAAAAGTTAATCGAACAAACTGGTGTCAAATGCCATGTTCAGCTTTCGGAAACAAGAATTATTTATCCAACATGGTTTGCTAACAAACACCAAAAACACTACACTGTGCTGCAATCGTAAATTGAATACCTAAAAAAGAATGAACAAAAACTTTCCAAAACCCTAGTTTTTAAAAAAATTTACATCGGGAAACCCTAGATTTTAAACACAGAGAAATCGAGAGAGAGAGAGACAGAGACCTGCTGTGGTTTGTGGTCGTCGGTGGTGTGGTGATTCAATTCCTCTAGAGTTTCGACCTGAACAAGAAAAGGTCTGATTTTTTTCAGATTACTCCAAAAAACGAGAAAGAGAGAGGATCGAACAAGGGAGAGGAAGAGAGAGAGAGAGAGACATTCAGACCTAGTTGTTCGATTAGGATGGAGATGGAGAGTCGTTCGATCGATCACCTTCGAGTCGCCTTGAGTCGCCTCTCTCTCTCTCTCTCTCTCTCTAAGCTCTGGTTCAAAACGTAAAAGTGAAGGGGATGGGTATCCAGATCTAAATATGACCCGTTTGTATCAACCCGAGAACCTTTTAACCGCATTTGACCCGCGAACTCGACTTTATTTCCACAGCCGTTGGATTAGATCCAACGGCTCAGCGCGAAGGTCCGGATTTTTGCAATTTCCGGTAGTTCGGACCTGAAGCGGTTTGTATATACACCGGTGATCCTGTCAAGGATCCCGGATTGAAGCTTTTTCGGTGTTTTGAGGCTTTTAAAAATTGTTTTTGCAAAATCCGATCCAATGTGTTTAAAGGTGTTTTCGTCCGGAAATCTTCAAAAAAATTTTTGCAATTTCGGTTTATGAAAAAATAGTTCGGACCTGACCTTTGGAAAACACTTTTTGAACAGACGGTTTTGTATATATATATATATATATACACACACATGTATATAATATTATATATGCACTTCTATATACCCACATATACTTGATAATTTTATTATTTTTAACGCTATTTTTGGCATTTATATCAATAATGATATGCACTACAAGAGTACATCCCTGTATCCAACTCCCACCAAAGTCTCTCTTTCCACAAACTCTTCCATTCCCCAGAAACCCTATTAGTCATATGTTATTAATTTATTTTTTTACAATTTTTGAATGCTAACATGATTTAGAACCGGAAACCGTATCAAACCGGACCGGTCTGATGGTTTGGTGTTGTTTGATTCTATATGCGTAACGGTCTGATTATGATTCTCAATTTTTTTGAACCGTTAGATACGGTTCTGTTCCTAAATTTCTACAGAATCGGTCCAATTCGGACCATGTACACCCATGTTAATAACCAAAAAGAGTTCGATGTCTTTACATAAACTCGAACCCCATACCTCTCCGCTTTGAAAGTTAAGAGGTAAGTACTCCCTCCGTCCGGATTTGTTGGTCCGTTTTGGCGATTCCAACTTTTTTTCCATTACCTTTTGAGTTTGTTAATTTCCTACTTTATCCCCAATCCCTCCATTTAATACTCCCTCCATTTTAATTTGACTACAAAATTACATGCAATTTTCAAACTAAAAAATAATGTAGTTACAAAAAGAAAAATTTAATCAATATGGATTTTGTTTGATAGATCTCATTGAGAACTTTAATACGATGCAAAAAAAATTCAAAAATGTAAACACATTATTTTAAAAAAATTAGTTTTTGAGTTGTTATTTTAAGTTTTAGAAAATGGGCAAAAAAGTAAATTTTGCATACTTTATCCTTTAACTTTTGAAAATGGACAAAAATTTTAGGACTTGAAAAAGTATGTTTGTGGACCAACAAATCCGGACAGAGGGAGTACAAAAATAAGAGGGGCCCGCATCTTTGCATTGAATATTTTTCAGGGTAGCAGCTGTAAAGTTATGGCATTCATTGCTAAGGTACGTTTGTGATCAAGAGCTTTCAAAAGTAGTTGTCCCGTAACAATGGTCTTTAGTAAGGCAGTACGAAGGTTGGTGGGGGTTGAAACTTTGAGCCGGTGGCCATTAGTGCACTTAATTTGTACTCCCTGGCTTGTTTCTCCTTTTTTTTTTCTGGTTGTTGAAAAATTCAAAATTGAATTTAATGTTATGAGAAGGCTCCATTTGTCTCGACTAGCTTGGAATAATCTACAGCGTAATTTTTTTTCTTTCTAAAATAAGTTTGCAAGTAAATAGTTTTGGGTATTGCTACAAAACACTCACTAAAAGTGTGTACTATATGTATCTATTGTATGGTCCATATTGTACCACCTCATTGGCAATCGTAACATTTTTTTAATGTTTCGTAACTTTTTAACAATTTGATTCGTAACATTTCTATGATTCATAACATATTGGTGCGTCTCGTAACTTTTACGAAAAAATCGTAACTTTTATTAATAAGAAGTAATTAATTTGTAACTTTTATAGGGGTGTTTATAATATACACCCAAATAAGAGGTGTCTATTAGCCTTACCCAAATTTTTGTTTTGCTTTCCCTTGTTTGGTAAGCCATACAAAAATATTTTCCATAAAAAAAATTCCCAGAACACGAATTCTAACCTCGTTCTACAAACTAACTTAAACTCAATAAGTCAGATGAACTGGCTTAAATTGACTATAATTTTGAGTTTATGTATTATGATAGAGTGATCTGTCTCATAAAGCGCAATAAATCTGTTTTGAGTTTTAAGTAAGTTTTATAGAACATATGCAAATGTACCAAAAAAATATGTTCATACCAAGACAGAAGGTAAGAGGGGGGGGCAAGGTGTCACGTGTAACCCCTGGGTTAAAAAAAAAAAAAATTTGTATTGCGAGAATAATATTATTCTTCAAATGCATGTATTATTTTTGGTAAACATATTGATGAGTGGTTATTCGGTGAAAATGTGTAATTATTGGGTATTAAGTATGTTGATGGATAATTAACATATGAAAATGTGAATTTTTTCGGGTGCTAGAAATAATTAATCTTAGAACACTTGTATTTTTTTTTATACTAATTACTCCTTCCGCCCGTAAAGATAGTTAACTACCCAAAAACCTCCAATTTTTAGATAAAAAAATAAAGCACTATCGTCATAATTTCTTACATTGACACAAAATTAAGGAACTAATTAAAATTTTTATCCAAACAATTACACGTCATTTTATAATAGTCTTCTTTATGGGATAGTGTGCGGGCCTAAATAACTCAATAGGGCAGGCCCGAACCATTTCAGGAAAACGGGCCGAAAGGCCCAAATTGTCATTAAGAGGACTAAAGCCCAATTGGGATTAACCCAGGCATGATCCCTAGAAGACTGGTAAGCCTAAAGGCTTCCCCTAACAACCAAACCCGAAGGCCGATCGATTCGGGTACGATTATTCGTGGAGCTCAAGCCCTTCAGAGGTCACGAGAAACTCTGTTGTAACAGAATGGACATGTGTCGCGATAGGATTGGGTGCATGTGCTAACGTAATGATGTTCGGTTACGAATGTGGTGATGTCATCCGGACGGTTATCGCGCGTAAAAGGCACGGGCCTTCGGGATCAAGCCAAGCCCTACCTATAAAAGCAAAGTGAGATCACACTAAAGAGGTACACTTCATCTCTCTTAAGCAACCCTAAATCTGAGTACTGTTCCATCGTCATCTAGCTAGTGACTTGATCGTCGGAGTACCATTCCGAACTCCACGGTCCCGGTTGGTGCTAACGAGTTTGCTCAGTGTGCAGGAGCAAAGCTCGTGAAGAAGGAGAACTTCCATTTCTACATCTTTCTTGTGGAAGTGATAGAGAATTTTCATCCTCCACAATTGGCGACTCTGTTGGGGATCTCAGCCAGCATCTCTATCTCGGTGGTTCTGTCTCCCCTACGTTCATTCCCCTACTACCACTTCATATCTCACTCACGACGCAATCGGTGGTGATGGTAACCAATGTGCAAACGACGGTGCCAACACTTCCACTCTGCCTAACACAACTCCTCGCACCGCCTCTCAATTCCGCTAAGAACCTTGACCCCAAGCCCCACCGTGCCTTTGGAGTCCTTCCAACGGATGGAGGCTCAGGGGCTAGTATGAGGGCTCAACTGGATCAGATGGCAAAAAGCGTCCCCAAGCCACCAAGGACCTCCACCTCTCACGCAGGACGAAGGCACCACAAGGCAGCACAATAGACTGACGCCCAGACGGTGCAGACCGGTAGGATCTCGGCTCATGCTCGGTTAACGGCTCCACCGATGGGAGGGCAATTATTTTCAGGCAACAAACCCCGCCCCCCGAGCAAACATCAGAAAGGGACCGAACAATTGCGAGAGGATCCAGCCATTCGCACCGAGCGCCATCGTAAACAAAGCGGACAGCCAATCATGACAAAAACATATGGAGTATGACCACAATGGATAGGAGGTCCATCACTCGACATCTGGACGAGCGCGGGGGCCCTCCCCAATAAAGGAGTACGCGCGCAGCGAACAGGGCCGCCACAAAAGTCATCACAACGATGCTCCTGAGGAGTACGTGTTTGACAATACTGGTGAATATATCACCATACGTGATTCCAAAACCGGAGAGCTACGAAGATTCAAAGCGGAAGGACCACCAAAACAGAGTCATAAAAGGCCATTACCCACATCGTCAGGGGGAGATCTGCGTCTCTACCTGGAAGCCAAGAAGGCTCAGAGCACTGGGCCCCAGGAAGAGATTGTTCTTCCCGAGCGGCAGTTGGCAGACCCCCGATTGCGCAAAATTCAAGAATCCCCTTTCGTTCGAGAGATAAGGGACATTCCACGCCCGAAGAACTTTACCATACCAAAATTCACAAAGTACGATGCGAAGACAGACGCCTTGACTCTTCTAATCCACTACAGACAGTTGATGGACCTATATGGATATGATGAGGCGATGATGTGCAAAGCCTTCCCTGTCAGTCTACAGGGTGTGAGTTTGATATGGTATAATCAGTTGAAGCCCAATTCCATCAGTTCTTTCTTCCAATTGGAGCAGGCTTTTATTGCTCGTTTTGTCACCAACACGCAACCAAAAACCTTGGACGCATTAGTCGGGCTGCGCCAACGACACGATGAGAACCTTCGCGAGTACGCCGAAAGGTATTACGACGTGTACAATTTGATTTAAGCTCGGATTACATGATACCTCGGCTCTGTTCGAAGAGCTCATGCTTCGGCCACCAAAAGATATGAGTGACCTCATGATCATTATAAAAAAATATGCGCAACTCGAAGAAGCAATATCCGAATGAAAGATCTCAAGGCATGGAAGTAGCGCCAAAACCCAGCCCAGTGAATCTTCAGGGAAGAAGCAGGTTAACAGCATCAAGGCTGGTACTGGAGGGCGGGGTGGCCCAAGAAAAGAAGAATGGTCGAGACAAGTCCTGAATCAACAGGAATATGTTGTTGAGACCACGGTGTTCACCAAACCAATCTACCGGATCCTGCAGAGTATCAGTCGGGAACCATGGTTCGTATGGCCAACCGACAAGTTGGGAGCTGCGGATGGAAGGATCATTGACGCTCGGGTCAAATGCTTGTATCATAACGAGCAGGGGCATTACGACACATTGTGTCCTCTGTTCAAAGCCCATCTCGAAAGACTAGTGGCACAAGGGCACCTCAACCGATGGATAGATCGAGCACGAACTCCAACCATTCCCCGCCAAGCAGCAACAAACAACCATGTAGGGGAGCAACGAGAGATTGTACATGTCATCCACCGAGGCCTCCCGACTGAGAAAGAAATAGCATTACGCCAAGAGTTAACACAAACGAAAGCAAATCAGCAAGTCTACCTAGTCTAGAGCGCCTTAAAGTGCAAATACGAGGAATCGGGAAGCCAGTGGACTATCATCTTTACCAAGACTGCATGCCGATGCCCTCGTCATCTCCGTCGGCATTAACGGCAAGACTGTCCGGAGGGTGCTAGTTGACCAGGGTAGCTCAGCTGAGGTAATGTATTACTCAACTTTCAAGGCTTTGAGACTCAACCCAAATCTACTTTTGCCACCCGAGTCTCTCTTATTCCTTTTTAATGGGACTCCGATCTGGCCCCTTGGACGCATAACGCTGCCAGTAGAAGCTGGTTCCATCACGCTACCAATGGAATTCGTGATGGTTGATATATCAGGACCGTATAATGTCCTCCTCGGACGAAATTGGTTAAACGGAATGAAGGCCATCGCGTCGACCTATCACCAGATGGTTCAGTTCATAGGAAGGCACGGATGGCAGGAAGAAATTCGAGGAGATCAGCTAGCTGCGAAACGGTGCCATGTAAACGCCATTCTCGTCAAGTCGAAAGCTAAAAAGGCGCAGTCGATCGAAGTCCTTGAAGTACCGGTCATAGAGGACGTTGGCTCTCCAGCCGAAGACAAAGTAGTTGAAGACCTTGTTACCGTCCCAATCAATGAAGATGGAAGCAGGTATTTCTTACTCGCCTCTTCTCTCCCTCAGGCTGAACAAGAAAGGATGGTTCGTTTCCTCAAGGACCATATCGAGGTATTCGCATGGACCCCGAACGAGATGCCGAGCGTAGACTCCGCTTTCATCTCCCATGCCCTCAACGTGGATCTGGCTAGGAAACCGGTTGTGTAGCGCCCGAGATTCTAATCGCCCGCGCACACAGATGCAGTGATAGAAGAAGTTGGACGGTTGTTGGAAGCAGACGCTATACGGGAAGTTCAAGACCTGACTTGGCTGGCCAATACTGTGGTAGTCCCAAAGAAGAACGGCAAGATGCGCATATGTGTCGATTACACTAGCCTCAATGATGCATGCTCGAAGGATTGTTTTCCCCTTCCACGAATCGACCAACTAGTTGACGCAACCTTCGGGCATGAGCGACTGAGCTTCATGGATGCATGACGTGGATATAATCAAATCGCTATGGTGGCTGAAGACCAGGAGAAAACGGCCTTCATATCTCCCCGAGGGACGTATTGCTATAAGGTAATGCCTTTTGGCCTAAAAAACGCTGGGGCTACCTATCAGAGGATGGTCACGAAGATGTTCAAACATCAACTCGGGGACACCATGGAAGCGTATATCGATGATATGGTGGTAAGAAACAAGCATGACTCGGACCATTTGGACCACCTCGCCGAAGTGTTCCCTATACTGAGCAGGCACAAATTGCGACTTAAAGCTGAGAAGTGCGCTTTTGGGGTAGTCTCTGGTAAGTTTCTCGGGTATCTTATCACACAGTAGGGCATCGAGGCCAACCCAAAACAACTCTTGGCAATCCAAAACCTTCGGGCCCCAACCATAATCAAGGAGGTCCAGCGATTGACAGGAATGGCTGCGGCACTAAAAGATTCATTAGCCGATCGTCTGATTTGTGCCACCCATTTTTTTATTCCAGCAAGACAAGCAAGAGCAAATTTCAGTGGACCGAGCAGTGCGACTGAGCTCTGGACGAGTTAAAGTCTTACCTTTCCTCGCCCCCACTATTGGTCACGCCAATCGGACAAGAAGACCTATATCACTACCTCTCGGTCTCTAACCGAGCAGTCAGTTCGGTTCTCGTGCGCCAAGAAGGATCCGAACATCAACCAATCTATTATTCGAGTAAAACTCTACTCCCCGCTGAAACAAGATATCTGCCCCTCGAGAAGTTGGCATTGGCCCTCGTCATCGCAAAATGAAAGCTTATACCGTACTTCCAAGCACACACGATAGTTGTGCTCACCGAGCACCGCTCAAAACCACTTTGAAGAAGGCCAACTTATCCAACAGGAAATCTCAGTGGGCTGTGGAATTGGCCAGCTTCGACGTCAAATACCAGCCCCGAATCGCGATTAAAGGACAAGCGCTGGAAGACTTCATCTCTGAACTCACTCCTGGACCAGAAGAAGAAGACCTCAGGGAAGCAAAGACTCCACCCGAGCAGAACACGAAAGAAAAACCAACCGAGGAAGAGCCAAGCGACCCTTCCCAACCCGACCCGAAGCCCTGTGAAACTGATTTCATCATCACAGCAGAAACGTCGGATGCTCCCGAAGAAGAACATAAAATGTGGCAGATGTTCGATGGAGACATTTGGTACTTGCATGTAGATGGAACATCTAACAACCGTGGGGCAGGGGCTGGAATTGTTCTTCTGTCCTCGGAGGGGACGATCTACGAAACAGCTCTCACAATCGGGGTTCACAGCATCAAACAATGAAGCCGAGTACGAAGCCTTAATCGCAGGATTACAGCTTGCGAAACACTTGGGGGCAAAAGGTATCAAGGTTTATAGTGATTCACAGTTGGTGGTGAAACAGTTCCATGACGACTACAACATCAAGGATCCCCGAATGACAAAGTATTACTACCGAGTGTAGGATCTCATAAAGGAAATTGGTCCGGTTCAAATATGTTGGTTGGGCGGGATCAAAACTTTCACGCCGATGCCCTTGCTACACTGGCTTCGACCAAAGCGGCCTCCCTCGATCGCACCATTTTCCTTGGAGAAATCGTGAAGCCGAGTTATGATGATGGAATTGACGAGGTCATCTCGGTTCATCTAGGACCAAGTTGGATGGATGAAATTTTTGCGTATCTGGAACACGATGAGCTACCGCAGAATAGGAAAGAAGCACACAAGGTGCGATGCCGAGCTGCCTACTGCTACCTCGACCCGAATGACGTTATGAATCGGAAAACTTACACGGGACCTAATCTATGAGTGGTGCACGATTTACAAGTCCAGGATATTCTAAGGGAATTACACGAAGGAAGCTGTGGCTATCACTTCGGCGAACGCTCGTTAGCTCACCGAGCAGTAACCCAAGGCTACCGGTGGCCCAAGATGTACAAAACCGCCGAAGCATATGTCAAGAAATGTGTCCCATGCCAGAAACATGCTACGATTATGCTCCAACCAGCCGAATACCTACAGCCGGTGACAAGCCCTTTGCCCAATGGAGCATGGATATAGTGGGTGTCTTGCCAACTGCCCCGGAAGGGTTCAAGCACCTTATCACAGCAACGGACTACTACACCAAATGGGTCGAGTCCGAACCACTGGTCCATATCACGGCAGGGGAGGTTGAAAAATTCATCTGGAAGAACATCATTTCACGATTCGGGGTACCGTACGCCATTATTTCTGACAAAGGAACTCAGTTTGTGGCCGAAGCCATCAAGTCTCTCTGCAAGAAACATAATATCACCATTTACACCGTTGCCTATCCACAAGGAAACGACCAAGCCGAAGCTTCCAACAAGGTGATTACTTCGGGCCTCAAGCGTCGGTTAACTGTCAAGAGAGGAAAATGGGTGGAAAAACTTCCAAAGGTGATGTGGGGATACCGAACCACACAGCAGAGATCAACGGGCCGAACGCCTTACTCATTAACCTATGGAATGGAAGCCGTCCTGCATCTGGTTAAACAACTGGCGATCGCTCGAACAGAAAACTTTGATGTTCCAACAAACGATGAGGCTATCGCTTGGGAACTCGACTAGCTAGAAGACCAGAGGGATGAGGCTAACCTTCGGCTCGCCTCTTATCAACGAGAAGTTGCTCAGACATATAACAACCACGTTCGACAGAGGCCTTTCCAGGTCGACAATTTAGTCATGCGAACAGTGGTGAAGAAGTCTAACAAGGCTAAGTTCATGCCTAATTGGGAGGGCCCATTCCGAATCATTAAGAAGGTGGGGCATGGCTCGTACAAGCTTGCCGAAATGAATGGGACCCCCGTTGGAAACCCATGCAACGCTTAAAAATTGAGGAAATTTTATGCTTAAATTTTGATCATTCGGACTACATGTTTTGTCCACTCTTGTCGCATAGCCTCTTTCGGCTCAATCTATTAATGAAGTATCTTTTTGAAACGATGATTGTAATGTCCTGATTTCTTTTGTGATTACTCGGTACTCTAGGCCGACATTTGAAGCATTTTCGTGCTCAAGCAAACTTGCTTACATATGCTTTTAGCTTCTATTACTCGGCATCACACAAGGCCTTCGGTGACAAGAGGTTTTTTCAGCGTTGTTACTAACGCTCGGGATAAAACAAAAACTAGAACAAGCATCAAGGCTATTCTTAAAAATTATCGACAACTCCTATTTATAATCATGTGCTTCGGACACAACCCTGCCATTACTCGGTTCTGACCGAAGCAGGGGCAATTATGATAAAAGGTTAACGATTAGCATTCAGAAAAGGAAAAAACTCATCACAGAAAGTCAATGTTTAGTATTCAAAAAATTGTTTCACCATTTCCTCCCGAAGCAGCATTGGCAAGTATCCTCTGTTCAGATAAACCTGTTCAAAAATCCTACGATCTGGTTCTAGCCTACTATTCGGCACCAGTGACCATCCAAAATTTAATTACAAACTTTCGAAACGGCGAACTCCTTAAAATGTTTAGAGTGTTTGGTCAATAATTCCAACAAAAAAAATAATGTTTCTGAAACTTTTAAAGGGGGAAGGGGGGTATTCTTCACAAGCCTTCAGCAACATCCTCTTCCTCTGCTGGGGCTTCCTCCTCCTCCGGAAGGTCAGGCATCACGAGCTTGTCGCTAGATCATTTGGGACAGAAACCCTCTGAGGGGCTTCAGGGCTCACGGACAGAGCATCCAAACAGCAGACGTACCCGGGCTTGAAGGCCTCACCCATTCCGTAGGGATAGATTTTCTTGCAGTCTCGGAAGATGCCATAAACTTGCTTTTCATAAGCTGCCTCAACTGTGTCAAAGCCCTCGTTGTAAGAGGTTTTTTTCTCAGCCTCCAGCCTATCCGCCTCGGCTTGACGCACCTCGGCAAGCTCTTTCTCTAACTCATTCGCTCGGGCAGCATCAGCCTTGCCTTTGTTAACAACATTTGAGCAAGCGGTCCGAGCAGCATCGCGTTTTCCTGAGCCTCCTTTAGCTGAGACTCCAGCCAATTCGACCTCACCAGCTCTTCGGCCTTGCCAGCTCTTCGGTATAGAGCTGGCACATCATCAGGATGTGCTGGCCCGCTTGTAGAATGCTCGTATTAGGACGATAAAATGGAGATTGTGGAAAAATAAGATAATGCTTGGCTTACCTGAACAACATGCTGAGAGAGGCTGGAGAAGATGAGGTTGCAGTCTTTCGAAACCTCTTTCATGTCTTCGTGAAGGGCCAAGCCATACAGCAAAGCCATGGCAACGTCCGGGTCTTGTAAGGCTCAATCAAGGTTAGTCAGCTGTCGTCCCTCGTCTGTGCAGAGAACAGGTTGGTAAGGCTTGGGTTAGGCAGAGCCTGTGAGAAGAGGCCCCGAGCCAGAAAGGACATCTTTCTAGCTCGTGGATGCCTTCAGAGCAACCACGGGCACTCCTTTCCTGAGGCATCTGCCACCGCCTTCCCAATCCTTTGTCTCTTCCTCTCTGGGGACTCACCCCTTTGGGGCACTCCAGGTCCCTTGGTTGTCGGCTTCTCCTTCCCCCCGGTCAGCCTCCTCAAGTTCTTCATCTTCCTTTGAGCGGCCACCATCTTTTCAGAGTTATATTCCGAATACAGCTCGGGAGTAGCACGATCTATGGGCAAACGCTCGGTCCCAGGAGCGAGTCGGCTGGGCTCTTCGCTCTGTTCATTCCTCTTCCTTGCCCTGGGACGAGAGGTCACCCTTCTCCTTTGGCTTCCTCTTTCTTGGCCTTGACGACTCGCCCTCACCCTCCTTCGGTTGCTTCCTTTAGAAGGAGTTGTAGTTTGAAGTATAATCTAGCAACAACCGAATATTCCTCTGCTCGTAGGGGACGACGAAGGCGGCGTTGATCTTGGCCAACTTCTTCAAGTGAGGGATGATGACAGGGGCTGAAACAAGATAAAAAAATATGAAGAGAAATGCATTAAGGAAGAGACGAAACAAAGTATACAATGAAAGATGCACCGACCATTGTTTCCCACGGTGAATCAAATAGGGTTGGTAGCGGCTTCATCCGGGCCATACATGAAATTGCCCGTAACAGTGACAAAGTCATTGATGAAGGGATCAGAGTCGGGGAGAGTATGCACAAGATGATCATATTTATCCCTCACGGAGAAGAAACGTCTCCCCGAGGCAGCATTGTAGGAAAGGATGTAGATCTTGAAGAGCTCGAGCAGATCGAAGATCAGGTTATGCCTATTGCGAAGCTCAACGATGCCCATGATGATCCGGAACATGTTGCCAGAGAGGTAGGAAGTGGTCAGATCAAGAGTGGCCAAAACTAGTGGGAGGAACTGGTCGAGCGGGAACCGGACGCCACCTTCGATAATGGCATAGAGGGGAAGATTTATTCTACCCTCCTCGAAGGGCATGTTGTTTGGGTCCATGACCATCTCGACCCGAACGTCGTCCGGGATTTTGTACCTCTCATAGAAGGCGGCATAGGACTTGGGAGTCCATCGAAATAGTGGAGGTAGGGGTTAACAGCATCTGGGGTAGCCTCAGCATTGGCCTCACCCTCATTCTCGCTCTCAACAAACGTGGGGTTCGGGATGGATCCTTCCTCACGGAGCACAGCATCTGTTCGGATGTTACTCGGGCCTTCACCACCACTAGCTCTTGGCGAAGTCATGTTTACTGAATGGTTGGAAGAGTTAGAAGGGATGTCAACTTCAAAAGAAAGTTCGACGTCAGACGTTCGGCTATCCCTGTTCTTCAGGTTTACTATCAGGCGACGATCCGCGTCCACGAGGAAGCGGATCGGGGCTCCCAAGCTATCACTGGAGGAGACACTGATGACCATATTGTCAAAACCCAACCATGTGCTCGGGTGACAATAGTTAGCTACAAAGGCAAACCCGAGACAACTACTAAAGCCGAGTAGGCTTTTCTGGGCCGAAGAGGCCAAGAATAATGACTCTCGGGAATAACAAGATGAATGATGTGACAGCGTCTTCACTGTTCACATCGGAGAAAAAATCGACGAAAACACAGTCTTATGCAGAAAAAGTATGCAACAAATGATGAAATCAGAGATAAACAATGGGAAGGAGATATACCTTGAGTTTTGAAGAGAGGAAAAGCCTTTAAGGTGATTGAAATCGCAAAAGTTAACAACTGAAGCTCTGAGTTGAGGAAGCAACAATGGTTGAGAAGCAAAAGCACGAGTAAAGAATCCACGCCACCACGTGCCACCCCTTTTATAGTGGCCTTTTGAAACGACGGAGCTGGAGGCGAAGCGGCGCGACCCAGTGAAAACATAGGACACGTGTCTCATCTCAACAGGCACGTACCCCGGTAATTAAACCGTCGCAGTCATTGCGTCTTTTCATGAACAGTTGACAAACCCCGGCCTTCCACGTGGCAAAGGCGTAGACGGGAAGGAGAAGTTTCTTGAGTAATTCGTTCGGCGTAAGGAATTCAACAAAGCTCGGATACATTACTCTATAGTTAACTTGGTAACCACATGGTTCAACTCCCCCCAATCAATCCGAACGATGATTGGAGGAAGTTGAGGGGCTATTGTACGGGCCTAAATAACTCAATAGGGCAGGCTCGAACCATTTCAGGAAAACAGGCCGAAAGGCCCAAATTGTCATTAAGAGGACTAAGGCCCAATTGGGATTAACCCAGGCCTGATCCCTAGAAAACTGGTAAGCCCAAAGGCTTCCCCGAACAACCAAACCCGAAGGCCGATCGATTCGGGTTCGGGTACGGGTACAACCTGAGTAGCCCGGAAAGGAAGCGGTTCGGATTATCCGTGGAGCTCAAGCCCTTCAGAGGTCACAAGAAACTCCATTGTAACAGAATGGACACATGTCGCGTTAGGATTGGGTGCATGTGCTAACGTAATGATGCTCAGTTACGTATGTGGTGATGTCATTCGGGCGGTTATCGCGCGTAAAAGGCACGGGCCTTGAGGATGAAGCCAAGCTCTACCTATAAAAGCAAAGCGAGATCACACTAAAGAGGCACACTTCATCTCTCTTAAGCAACCCTAAATCTGAGTACTGTTCCTTCGTCTTCTAGCTACTGACTTGATCGTCGGAGTACCATTCCGGACTCCACGGTCCGGGTTGGTGCTGACGAGTTTGCTCAGTGTGCATGAGCAAAGCTCGTGAAGAAGGAGAACTTCCACTTCTACATCTTTCTCGTGGGAGTGACAGAGAATTTTCATCCACCACAGATAGAGAGAATAATAATAGTAATTTTGGATGCCACCTCCGAGTCAGAATTCTGGCTCTGGCCCTGATTCATGTGATTATATTGCAGTAGGCTTTATGTAAAAGAAATTGCTACAATACACACCCATTAAAGGTGTGTACCATATGAACCTATTGTATAGTCCAGATTGTGTCACCTCATTGGCAATCGTAACATTTTTTAGTTTTTCGCAACTTTTGAGCAATATGATTCGTAACATTTTGGTGTGTCTCGCAACTTTTATAAAAAAATTCGTAACTTTTATAGGAGTGTGTATGATACACGCCAAAATAAAAGGGTGTGTATTGTAACCTTATCTTTTCCTTATGTAAACCTATACAAAGAAAAAGTTTGAAGAACAAGAGAAGTTTAATTACCCAAAAAAAAAAAAACAAGAAAATTTTACAATTGAAACCTGAATTTCTGGACGCTAATAATTGAACCTCCCTCTCTCTCTCACTCTACCGTAACATGAATTTTTGGGGCTGCCGGCAATGGAGAAAGCACTCTCCCGCTGGTTGTCGACAACAGGAAGGGTCGGCTGTCCAGTGTCCATCTAAGGGTGGAGACTCGAAGTTAAAAATGATAGGGTCGAGACTTGAGAAGTTGAGATCGTGGGGTACTAAAACTACTTAGAGTAGGAGTACTTTTTTTTGTCTAACCAAATTTGGAGTACTAATATGCAAGTGGTGACTAGCTTATGCGGTAGAGCTTTTAAATGCTCCACACTTTGGATATATAGTCTTATCAGATACTCATATTTGGTCAACCAAACGAACCTTAAAAGGTAACTTTGTAACTGAAACATGGTAGTGTTTGGAGAGTTAATTGAAATATAGATGAGTTCCAGTAAAGTTCCAATATGTTTATGTGTGCGCACAATAAGAATATGGTTCCAGCATACGGGATCGAAGCAAGAAACAAAGAATGCTCCAAGCACTAGTGATCAGCTTTTTGACGGAAGTGGATGTGAATTCAACAAAAACGAAGAAGAAGTTTAAAGGCTGCGCTGCAGTTATGCCCCAAAGAACAGAAGAGCCATTGTGAGGGCTCCATGGGCCCACACTAATTTAACTCTTCTTATTCGAATATTTGATATTTTTTTTTTGTAATGCAGGGAGTTCTCGGATCAACTTGCACGTACTACGAGACTATTCCCTACAACACCTCTAACTTTTGGGACATTCTTGTGGGAGCCCATGGGGTGGCCCTTGGGGATCGAGATTCAAACCGGAGACCTGGCGGGAGCAAACTCGGGGCCTTAACCAGCTGCAGAGCCAGCTCATACATTTTGGAGGCCTGAATCGAACTCATTAAACGAGGCCTACCCTATGTTTTTCACATAAAAATTGGTCAATAAGAAATCTTTATCAAAACCATTACAAAATATTTACAGTCACAAAATGCAAACCATAGTTATCCAAAAATAAACAACCGTTACAATATTTCAAAATTCATCATTTGAACATTTGTCTTCTCGCACTTTTAGTGGCAAACGTACTAATTAAGTTCTTATAATCAAGTTGCTTCATCATATCCTTCTCAATAGACAAAACAGTCAATTCATTTGGTATGGAAAGCTTACACGAAATTATTTGGGCCTAGGATATATATGTAGGTATACTAAATAATTGGGGGCCCCAAATTTTTATATTTTAAGCTTCATAGGATTTGCCTATGAGTCGGCTCTGACCAGCTGAACCAACCCCTTGGGTTTGATCTTATGAACTAGTCAAACAAAGTAGTACTTCTTCCGTTCCTATTTGTTGGTCCTCTACGAAAAAACGTGTCACTTTTCAAATAAAAAAATAAAGTGTTTTCGTGTATCATTTTTCAAATTTTTTTACACTGAATTAAAGTACTCATCGTGTACTTTAATTCGGTGCGAAATTTTTTTAAAAATGATAGACGGAAGCACTTAATTTTTTGATTTGAAAAAAGAAAGAGAGCGTGAGATAAACAAATAGGAAGGGAGGGTACGTGAGACAAACAAGAAAAGAAGTACTATTGATAATGATATTTAACTAAATGATTTGACCGGACTGGGGTCACCGTTGGCAAGTCGGCATAATAGGGCCACATGCCCTGCAAAAAGGTATCTTCCAGAGGGTACGTACGTTTTTGCTTGATTTGCCTTGCTGTCGTGGTTTACTATGCTTTTTCCAGACTTCAGTATGCTTTTCCTCCATTGAAGGAATTCACGTGTCAGTCTTCTTCCCTCCTTTTGCAATTTCCTTTTACCATTTCTTCCAAATTACTAATTTACCCTTTGCTCTTGCTTTTTTTCATAGCGTCTTACTAACAAGTGTCTAATAGGCACACAAACAAACAAATAAAACACACACTTTAATACATCTTTTACATTTTTCAATACACTTTCACATATCTCTACACTTTTCACGCATCTCAATACACTTTTTCAACTTTAACGTGTGCCTATTGGTTCGTCTAGGAGAGAAAAATCGAAGAAGAAAAAAATCCTAAATCTTTATGCAAAAAAACTTAGTGAAACTCATAAATGCCCAAAAAAAAATTAACTGGAAACTAACAAATACAAAAAAATAAATAGAATAAAGCCAAAAAATAATATACTTGGCTTATTAAGGCAAACCGAGTGAAACTCATAAATGCCCAAAAAAAAAAATAGAATAAAGACAGACTGTTTTTTATTTTTCATGTAGATAAAACTCCTTTCATCTCAAACTTTTCGAAAGGACAAAATGATAATTGTACAAACTTTTACCCATTAACATTTCAAATCACACACTTATTTAGGGACAACCCAAAATGGAAAGTTAAACACTTAAAAAGGAACGGGGGGAGTATCTCATAATTCATGTCTATTTTCAGCAATCAACCAGAAAAAATTGAATTAAACTTTTTTTTTTGTTCGGTAATATATCCAAATTAAAATTAAAAAAAATAAGAGGAAAAAATGCATAGTACTCTGTTAGTCTCCATTTCCTTTTCCCTCGTTTTATCCTTATAGAAAAATGATTATAGTTTTTTTAATTGGTAATTATTTTATAACGTCATATATATCTTGCTTGATAATTTTCAATTAGTTATATTAACAAATTTTTTCAAAATTGCCTAAACATTTTAATTTATAAGATGTAAACAATTAAAAAGTGACCCACAATCCCCAAAAAAAAAGGACAAAAGAATGGAGACTGAACGAGTAATTCATTATATTTAAAAAATAAAATTACTTTCAAAATTTTAAATATATTTTTTGATCGGCAAAAAATTTTCATTGCTTTGAGGTAACATTTTACTGAAGATAAATGGAAAGTACGAAGGAGGAGCTGGGGGAGGTATAATCTGGAGAGATTTAAGTGGAAGGGCGGGAAGGCCAATTTTATCATTTTACGCCAAAAGTTAAAGCATCGAATTGCCTGACATGCTTGCATCGATAATTGCTACAAAGGACTGTCAGTATGGCACAAAACTCTATATTAGTGACCACCCATTGAGTGGTTTTTAGCATTTGCCTAAGAATAAACTCTCAACAAAAAGTGTTTTGTTCATAACAAATGACCGATATTTGAGTAATCTCATTTTCAAGATTTTTTTTTTGTCAAGTCAATACATATCAAACGTCATCCGGCAACGATTACATCAATAAACAGGAATGCACCAAAACTACTAACAATTGAAATAAGTACGGCTTGGTTAGGCTTTCAAGGGCCACCGACTTGTAGACACACATGTCTAAGCAGACCGACACCTTCGGGACGGGATGATGAATCCTATCAAGGTTAGCAGTAGAGAATCCAAAAGGAACGGATACCCAGCACAGACCATAGAACATTGCAGCACATATGCAATCAATAACAAACTATCAAACAAATGAACTAAAAAAAATAAAACCTAATATGAACTCAAACTGGTTCAAATGATTCCCCCAATGAGTCGCTCACTGAGTTGGAACGAGTTGCACCACCGAGTAGCAAACCAGTTGCACCTCCGGAAAAAGGACCAAGCTCCAAGGCCGGCCGCCTGCGGATCTGGAGCTTTATTGCGTCGGAGGGGGCCAAAACCACCCGAGTTCAACCCATCGTCAGATCTACATCCAAGGCCCCGAGGCAGACGGCAGAGAAAGGTGAAGATGGAGACCGAAGTGGTGGAGAACGGTGGATGCTGGTGGCGATAAAATGAAGATGGAGAAACGGTTGGGTTGATGGGGGCTGGCGGGAAGGAGAACGGTGGAGGGGGTGGCCGTAGGTGCGGGGTGTCCATGGAGTCAAAATGGCAGGGGGTTGAGAAGCTGGTGGCCGACAGAGGAGCCAGGCGGGGGGTGGGGCGAGAGGGCGGCAGCCCCACCCCCAAAACAACGATCAAATCAAAAAGGCGAGGAAAGGGGAGAGATGGAAGGATAGATCTGGTGGTAGGGAAGGAAAATTTGGGGCAGCGGCTGGGTGGGGTAAAAACCCTAGTGGGAGAAAAGAAGGAACGCAATCGAGGAGTGAACAAAAGAACGGCAAAAGGAATCCGACAAAACCCTCTCCTCTCTCTCTCTCTCTCTCTCTCTCTCTCTCTCTCTGTGAAATCGATTGGCCAAACCCCCTTCCTGTTCGATCAAACCCCGCGTTGAAACCCTCACAAAGAAACCCTCAAGATCGAACTAGATTATGTTCAAACCAATTTCCCTTTTGATGAAACCAACCAAACCGTAACCTTATTATGGCATCAACTCTAGCAACTTTCTGGCGATAGCACCAGTTCCCGGCTACTTTCTGGCAAGATTCAGGTACTCTCCGGTTTGTATAGTGAAGATGGCAGTTGAAATTTGGTGATGTAGCAAGGATGGCTAGCCATCCTTGGTTTTATATTTGGAACCAAGTATGCAATTTATGCATTTTTCATCTGATTATAGCTATGCATTGGATTGATCAGTTGCAAATTTTAGTTCAATTATAGCTAGAACTGCTTATACAACCTACATTTGATTTGCTCTTAGGGAAAGGAACTGCTAGTGCTAACCAACTAATACTCCATGTTTTTCTTTTTAATATGTACAGATTTTTACCGTCTAGTACAAAAAAGTAGTGTTTAATTTCCATTAAGGTTGATGCGCATTTTTATTTACCGTTAGGTTTAGTTGGGGAAGCAACATTACTTTTCTGCCCTTTTAGTTTAAAACAAACACACACACACACACACTCTCTCTCTCTCTCTCTCTCTCTCTCTCTCTCTCTCTCTCTCTCTCTCTCTCTCTCTCTCTCTCTCTCTCACCGACCACCATTTAGCACCCACATCACTCGCCAACCGCCGATCTGCCTTCTCCAATCGTCGCCAACCTTTGGCGACCACCACATTACTGTCGTTGACCACCAGAGCTCAATTTTCCTGTGACCGATGACCTCAGATTGCTCTGTTTGACTACCAAATTGACTAGGTTTGAACTGCCCAATCTGTTACAACATGTACAGGGAGTTTAGCAGTGAGGAGTTGTATTTGAACATTTTTTCAGATGAGAAGAAGAGGCAGCTTGCGGATAATTCCTCTGATTTTAAAAATTCACAGTGCTTACAAATCAATTGGAAAAAATGCTCAGTGTATTACAACAACAACACCATCAAAAACCAAAACCAAAGTATGTATCTTGCGAAATTTTAAGAATTCACAATGATTACACTACATAGATTGGAAAAAAATTCTAGAAGATTGGCTGCAAATTTTTAAAATGTATGATCCCGTGTGCAATAAAGACAAGGGGAGGATATTAATTGCAAAAGATTGGAAAAATTTGCATCATTGCGAATTTCTAGAAAAATTCGCATCCCTGCAAATTTCTGAAACTCCTTCAATTGTTTTCAAAAGATTGAAGTCGTTTTATAATAAGTGTTAACTACCTATTTGAAAGAAGGCTTTAAAATGCTCAGTGGATTACAGCAGCAACAACAACAACAACAAAAAACCGTCAATAGCCAAATCAAATTAAGAACCCTGTGAAATTTTAAAAATTCATAGTGATTAAACCTCATAAGATTGGAAAAAAATTCAGAAGATTGGTTGCAAATTTTTAAGCAGTATGATTCCATGGTCATCTTATGCAGTAAAGACTATGGGAGAATATTAATTTCAAAAGATCGAAAAAATTTGCATCACTGCGAATTTCTGGAAAGATGCATCCCTGCGAATTTATGAAACTCCTTCAATTGTTTTCAAAAGATTGATCGACAAGGGCAACCGTACAGAGCTTCGTAGGGTGCCATCTCAATGCTAGCCTGATAACTGTTGTTGTAAGCAAATTCCACCAACGGCAGATGTCATTCCCAGTTTCTCGGAAAATCTAAGGCACAAGCCCTAAGCATGTCCTCCAGTGTCTGAATCGTCCTTTCCGTCTGTCCATCAGTCTGTGGATGAAAAGCAGTATTGAGACGAATGTCAGTCCCTAGCGCCTTTTGCATTCATTTCCAGAATTGTGAGACAAATCTAGGATCTCTGTTCGACACGATTGATACTGGTACTCCATGTAGTCGCACAATCTCCTGTATGTAGAGCATTCCCAATGCCTCCATATTTTTTTGTCATTTTCACTGGCAAAAAGTGTGCCGACTTAGTGAGACGGTAAACAATTACCCACACAACGGTGTTTGATTTCAGCGATCTCGGAAGTCCAGTCACGAAATCCATCGAAATATGCTCCTATTTCCACTGTGTTAATATATGTGCGAAAAATGACTTATCGTGTAAAGCGTGAAAAATACAGGGAACAAGACCTAATTCCCTGTATTTATCACTTCGTATCCAATTTTTAGCCCACCTCATGGTTGCTGTGGACGATACTTGACCGTTTGACTTTCAGTGCCCTAGTGCTGAAAATTATCATAACAAATGCACGCCCATTACACCAAATTCTCTCTACGTATCATTCGATACTCCGGCCACAGTCCCACCTCTTTCTAACGCTATTTAAACCTTAAGACACGAATTGGTACATACATGCACATGTGCATTTGTGTGCGTTACTAGCATTGTTTGTGTATATATACCCTACCCTACGATTCTCAATTGTTCAGAAAACACAAAATGGCTCATCCAATTCATCAAGCCAATGAGAACAGTCCTTTTGGGGAACTCACAAGGGAAGAGTTCTACAAGAAACACCAAGTACTCCACCAAGAGCGCTTCATGTTGAACAAACAAAACATGAAACTCTTTACTCAGTCATGGCAGCCAGCCGGTTCGAGTCCCCGGATCAGAGGGTTGGTAGCCATGGTCCACGGGTACATGGACGAGAGCAGCTGGCTCATTCAGCTGACTGCAGTCGGCTTAGCGAAAGCCGGGTTCTATGTTTGTGCACTTGACCTTCAAGGCCATGGCTACTCCGACGGCTCCCGCGGTCACATTCCTAAAATCGAACCGGTGGTTGAGGACTGCATACAGTTCTTCGACTCGGCTCGAGCCGGCCATCCGAAGCTGCCAGCTTTCTTGTTTGGTGAGGTTGAAGAACTAAGAATTTTTAAGCCTTGTTTTATCAGATTATTCAATTCATTTTCCGAATACAATTTCTTGGATGTCTTTTTTCTAAAGGACAATGAAAAAACCTACATTTTCTTTTAGGAAGGGTCGTAAAAAAGAACAATTGTGATAATAAAAAAAAAAATGTTTATTTTTTGTAACATATAAGACTTTGTATATGCAATATAGATTAATTATATTTGATAGATCTCAATTAGTTTTATTACACAATTTTTTTTGAAATATTAAAAAATATTATAAATTGAACGTTATCCGCAATTGAAGAGCGAATCGAATAAGTAAAAGTGAACTATTAAATTGAGATGGAGGGAGTAACATTTTGAAGCAAGTTGTGATAATATAAGAGTGTTTTTTTTTTTTTTTTTTTTTGATCGGCAATATAAGAGTTTTATGTGAGTTGAGTATAGCAAAATTTGTTTACTAAGATTTTTTTTTTTTTTTACAAGAAATCAAAGTAAGTGGGGTCAATGGATCCGCCACCCACGGCGGTAGAGCTTGTTTATCACCTGGTGGTGAGTTCAACTACCACCGTTTCCCCAACCCACTCTCCTAGGTTAGATTAGCTATAGAATTTGCCTTGACCTTAAAGGAAAAATTATAATTCACCTTTTTTTTTTCCTTTGTAATTCTATTAGATTTTCTAATTCACTTTTTTTTTTCTTTTTTTTTCTTTGTACTTCTGTTATGTTGATGAGATATTTTTGAGTGATTGCTCGCTTATTGTCTTACCAGTTTTCATCATTTTGAGTCCATTACTGTTGTCATGAATCTCATCTGTACGTAGGTGAGTCACTGGGTGGTGCAATATCCATACTAATATGCCTAAAGCAAAGCAAAGAGTGGAGTGGTTTGATATTAAGTGGAGCAATGTGTGGGGTTTCAAAGAAGTTTAAGCCGGTGTGGCCGCTGGAGGAGCTACTTCCGATGGCGGCTTTCGTCGCACCCACTTGGAAAATCGCGATAACAGATGATCCTGTAAAAAAGTCATACAAGGAGAAGTGGAAGAGAAAGCTGGTCATGAAGAGCCCCAACCGCCTGTCCAACGGCAAGGTGTGATGTTAGAAATTATTTAATTTGCTGAATATATATACTTTTCCAATAGTGACATAATTAAGGCCGATCAAAATAATAAATAATAGTGACCTAATTAAGATGAACATATAACAGAATTCTAGAATATCTGAAATTTTTTCAAATGAAGGAGTAGGAAAAGAATACAGTACAATTTCAGTGGAAGTCCAAAATTAAAGCCCAAAACATGGTAGTACGAGTGTAATTTTAGTAGTTTTTGGGATAAGGAATCGCAAACTGAGGCCTGCATGTCACATAGTGCCCTTGAGACAAATTTGCCGCTTCACTAGAGGTATTGGAGGATTTATCGGAGTTCGTCTCTCAAGGTACAACGGCTTTTGTTCACAGCTTCACCACACTAGATTGCAGCCATAATGCACAAATATTGAGGGTAATAAATTTTGGGTTTATGTTTATAAGTCAAATTTCGAAGTCCAAACCAATCTAAAGACAGATCTCGTACCATAAGCTGAGAGCACGTGAATCCTAAGACCCAACCCTGGCCCCAACCTTGTCCAGGTGTTCAATGAGGATGAACACGCGCGTGTCCCTTAAATAAATTTGGCTTTTCAATTCCCAAAATGAGACAATTCTCATTCACATTTAAAATAAACTTTGTTCATATTTGCAGTTTACAAAACATTTGAAAAATTCTTGCTGATTTTCAAACATCTTAATTCGATTTTTTGAGCAAGACAATGTGGCAAGAAAGTGACCAGGCTGCAAATCTCATTGAAACTCCACAAGAACTGTAGATTTTCTTTAATAATGTCTCTTGAAAAAAAAAATGTCTTAAGAGTAAAAAATGTTGGACATGATATTTTTGAGAACTATAAACGTAGAAATGAAATAATGGTTTCAGTAAGATCAAGAACCAGAAAACTATTGCTAGTTTCAGAAACCTACTAAATGACATAACTATTGCTAGTTTCAGAAACTTACTAAATGACAAAGTTTAATGCAGAATGACAAAAGGCATTCAAATTTGTAAACCCTTATTGGAGATAGAGAGAAAATTATATGTGGAGGTGGATCACTTCGAATTTAATTTAGAGACTTAGTGTGAACATGCCGTAATGTGACATTGACTCATTTCCACTTTGATTTGAAACTAAGTGTGGCACATATTGTCAAGCAACTCTAAGAAATGAAATTCACAATCGTCTTTCTTGATTCAGTAAGTCTGGGTGCCCCGAAAGGGGGCCCGGAATTGACCCCGAAAGTGTAAATCAACGGCAAGTGAATCTGGACCATTGATTTTCAAATTCTGGGTAAATTCTGGGTGTGTTTTTTTGTGTATGTAGCAGTGTTGTACTCATGCACTTGGTTTCAAATCAAAGTGAAAATTAGTCAATCTCATAACTCCAAGTTTCAACTAAGTCGCTAAAATCCAAAGTGATCAACCTCACTTTGGATTTTAGTGACTTAACCGTTAATATTCTAGTAGACGATGCCGACAATAACCTCTAGCACCCCAATGAGGAGACGAAATTGTTTTTAAGGAAACTATGTGACACATGAGACTGGGTTCGGAGTTGGTGCTATGCACCGTGCATAGCATGCGTGTTGTGCACGATCCTTGTCGTTCGTTCGGCAATCCAATGGTCCAGATTGAATTCAAGCTTTGCGACATCCGAACCGTTCATTGCAAGATTCTATCTGGACCATTGGATCGCTGAACAGACGGCAAGGATCGTGCACAGCACCATCACCGAACCCCATGTGTTTGATTTTTCCAATTCTGTTTAATCCATTTTATGATTAAAGTTTCTTTCCATAACCGTTAACTTTTGATATAGTGAGGTGTGACCAACAAAATATACCCATTTAGTTTCATAACTTTCCCCGACAGGTGACAGCAGCAACTGCACTAGAGTTTCTGAGAGTTTGTGGGTACATACAGAAAAACTGCCATAGGCTTGAGCTTCCATTGTTGATTGTGCATGGTGGGGAAGACAAGATTTGTGATCCTGAATCAGCTAGGTTGGTGCAAGAATCAGTTGCGAGCAAGGACAAGACGTTAAAGATCTTCAGGGATATGTGGCACATGTTCATTGGTGAGCCAAATGAAAGTGTTGACCTGGTGTTTGGGGTAATATTGTCATGGATTGGAGACAGAGTTAGCAAATTTGAAACCAATTGTAATGATCCTGAGAATTGAGAATTTAATAATCAATGATGAACAGGGACCAAACAAGAATTCTTACTAAAACGCACTCTTGTTTTACTCTTAACTTTGTCTCTCTTCTATCTATGGATTCCTCTCTCTTTTTGGCCCTTGTTCATTTCCCTTTCCTCTTGTCTGGTCTTACGGAAAAAATAGCAGACATGTACGCAAAATTACGTATGTCTAATGAGGAACTACTTGGAGAGAGGTTTTTGAAATTTAGAGAGGCAAATCGGAGAAATTTAGAGCTATGAAAGGAAAATTGAGAGAAATTCTTAAATTTGTATCTAATCATATTTGTTTTGAATTTCAGTTGGGTATTTCTCGAAAAAATTGCAATCCATAAGACATATCATCAATCAATATCAATATCAATATATACCCTATCGCCCTGTTTGTTAAAGGGATATGTATATGTGGGGGGAATGAGAATATAGTAAGAGGGGGATATAGGGGTGGATATAGTTGGAGGGGTATTAGTTTAGAAGGGGAGATTAAAAGTTATTGTGTTTGTTTTGTTGTTATAGAAGAGGGATATGAGAGGCTCGATAATGTAAAATTTCCATTTTGTCCCAAGTAAATAAATCAATAAAAAGAAAAGAAAAAATGCAATTGGTGAGGTGTGGGGCTGCTGGGGGCATGTGGCAGTGGCAGTGGCAGACCATGGCCTCACCCCTCTCTCTCTCTGCGTCAGGTATGGCCAGCAGTGGGGCCATGGGTTAAGAGGTAAATGGGGGCCGGATTATTTATAGATGGGGGTGGGGGTGTCTAAAACATATCCCTTTGTGAGGAGATATGCATATCCCGTCCTTATTTTATCCGGCTTTCCAAACGCAACCAAACACTGGATATAAAACTCCCGGATTTCTATATCCGGCCAATCCTTATATCCCACCTCTATATCATGCAAACAAACAGGCCGTATAGAAATGTGTTTTGCCGACAAAACTCTCTAAATCCCAAATCCTAATTTTCTAGAATTTTACCTTTTTATTTTTAAAAATTAGGGGGGGGGGTTGCCCATGAATACAAGATTGTAGTTTCAGCTAAAATGAGGTTTGGCAACTTGATTGTTTCGCCTAATTCGAAGTTGTCACGCCCGGGTTTCGACCGTTGTGGTTTTCTTAAAACATGTTGAGAAGACTTCAAGGGCTCTGAAGAGAGTGAAATAATGCGAAGCACTACAAATACAAATCCTAGAGGGGGGTGAATAAGACAACCAAATTAAAAATTAACTATCCCAATTTTAATCCAATTAATCATTTTCAATGGTGAGACAATTAAAACCACAACATAAGGAAATATAACAATAAGCGAAAGAACACAAACACGATGATATACATAGAAACTACTTAGGGTCCAAATACCCTAAGCATAAAACCACGGCCTAATCTACTAATTGCTATAAATCAAAAGGTTAAATCAAGAGTTACAAGATTAGGAATTACCAACTTGTCCCAAGCTACACCTAACTTCACTTCTTGATTGGCTGCCCGAGCCCCTTCTTGATTCCATAGCCTCCATGAGTTCAACACCCCTCGATCTCCGCATCAAAGACGGCTCCGGATCATCCGGCCACGTAGATATGTAGGCAACACAACATGATGTATGAAAGATAAGATTTTTATGAAGGTTTTGGAAAAACAAATTAATCTAGAGACGATCCATGGAGTATTAGAAGATTGCACTAGATTGAGAGATAAAATGATCAAACACTAAGTTTAGATTATTTAAAATGCATCCAGCACACAAGGATATAAGAGGAATGACTTTCTCTCTCTAAAAATGGGCTGGTTGCAAAAAGTGGTACCCTAAATAAGTGAATGAGATCTATTTATAGTGCAATGTACAAAAACCTAGAAGGGACCAATAGGAGAGTGACACATATGCAAAATAAGGCTTAAATGACTAAGCGTGGCCAACTCTAAGGAGATGCTCCGAAAATCTGGTAGGAGAGTCACCCATGCTAAGGAGGCACAAAGGAGGCGCTCCGAAAATCAGCTTGAAGAACATCCCACGCTGAGGAGGCGCTCTTCCTACTAGATGAAGAGCCGGCCATGCTCCTGGGGCTCTCAGAGTGCGCATAAAGTGCCAGCCACGCTCCTGGGGCACTCAGAGCGCGCATGAAGCGCCAGCCACACATGGGAAACGCTAGCTACTGGTTACTTAAGAGATTTGATGCCTTAGACAAAAAAAACTAAGTGTTCACTCTTCCTACACAAAACTAAACAATCTCATGCCTTTGACTAAGTAAAAGAAATGCTATGGAATGATAACGCAATCTAGATTAACCAATGATTAATTAACTAGACACAATTTCAAATAAATGCTAGCAAGAACCTAGACTACACATGCAAGAAGTGAATGCATGAAATGCATATACCTTTTCGGATTGAGGACCAAGCTACTTGCAACGCGAAGATTTGAATCACGGGTCTTGAACAAGAGAGTAGAGCATTAGACCCTTGACTTAAAACCTACCACCCGAAACCCAAAAATACAAAGAACAATTACAGACTCCAAAAGGTTTAAGGCCCGGAAAACGCCAATAAATCTAACAGAGATAAGTTTGGAATAGCATGTTTGGGACCGAAAATGACCACCGAGAACCATATCTTTGAGCGCTCAAACCACTTCCTACCATTCCACTAATTTTTTCATGTATTTTATCTACTGGTCATGTTTCAAAGTGTCTTAAATAGCCTTGGAGTTTATTTTGTTCATCAATCAAACTAGTATATCTCTTTAGTTCATCAATGAATCTTAAATCAATGTTCACGAGTGCTTTTTCTCTTCAAACAAGCAATGAAACTCAAGTTTTAAAAGGATATAGGAGCCTTAAACATGTTTTTCACAAATCAGAATCAACAAAGGAATTTGCAGTGTTGGGGTAGTTTGAGTGCTCAAACCCTCCCTTTGAGCACTCAAACCATGTCCAGGGGGTCAGACTCCCTTCTGCTTTAGGCTTTAGAACAGTTTATTATGCTATCTTGTTCCATTTTGTTACTATGTTGCTGATGTCAATATTGTTATCTACTATTGTATCAATTTATTAGTTCATATTTGCATACCATCATCATCCATGTAAATACACAAAGCACAAGCATCCACCGTAGCTTATAATAGTCCTTGTTGTTGTCTAATTGCTTCCCGTCCCCATATCCCCTTTATTTGCTCAACATTGAATGTCAAACATTTTAATAAATCCCACAAACACTAACCCACCCTTAGGTCGGGCCAGGGGGTGCCATAAAACCCTTCCCCTCTCGTAACCAAGCTCCCAAACCTAAGATAATATGGTGAAGACGGACTGGTTCTAAAACCTTATCCAAAGTAAGGCATGAGTCATTCGAGTTCGGTTCCTTAGAGACAATCTGCTAAAACCCGGGTGGCGACTCCGAATCAAATTCCTCAAAGGGGCATCCACAGCCAAGAAATCTAATTTCCAAAAAAAATAATTGTTTTAATTAATTCATTGGCCATCATATCCATTTGCCGCCAGCCAAATAAATTGGCCCTGAGCACAATTCGAGGTATGTTTCCACGATTCTGGGTCCGGAACCAATAGAATCAAGATGTCATCGCTTCAAGTTCAAATCCAAGTATTAGGCAAAGACAAACACAACATCAACACAGACCTCATATTCGCCAAACTATCAAACACGATTTCATAATCGCACCTGAGCAACGCAAACTCCCAAGGCAGCCTCGCCCATCAACTCATCCCCATAATTCAATAGCAATGCAAAACCTCTCTCGAATAAAGTAGGGATGATCACGAAAAGTGAATGGCTCTGCCCTCGCTTCAAAATAGGGTTAACCTATTCTACCCCAAAATACCTAGAGATCCGAGATTTTTAAATCATCATTGCGATCACCAACAACAAAGGATCCATGTTTATTTTCAACGAGCTCGGCATCTATCAACAACACGCTCTAAGCGTATTCATAATAAGCTCTATGCTTAAAAATCAAAACGCCCGACATCCAAGCTCAAAACTTGAAAAGCATCATGTTGCACTGGCACACACCCTGGGGTCTGCATACACTCACTCTTAAGGTCTCACTAGTGCATATCATTATCATACTGCTATTGCAAATATATGTGCCTTGCATTTCTATACAGCTTATCAATTTTGGCCAAATGTCTTGAAAAGACACCACTCAAATAGCCCTGAGTTATCCAGTTTCTCAACAGCTTCAAGCCATCGTGCGCACTGAACAGCTTCTAGACCATGTCGTGTAATCTGAACAGCCTTTTGGACTGCTTCGTGTTATCTGATAGGCTTCAAACAGCCTCTGGACAACTTTTGAACAGCTTCATCTGTATAGCTTCATATGGCTTCTGAATAGCCTTTTAAACGGCTTCTTCTCATCTGAATAGCTTCGTACAGCTTTTGCACATCTCTGAATAGCTTCGTGTTATCTGAACAGCTTCGTACAACTTCTGAACATTTCTGAATAGCTCCTAAACAGCTTCGTGTTATCTAGTCACTCGACATCCCCGACCTATCAACAATTTTCAGTCTCTAGTCATTTCTAAACAGATTCGCGCTCCTCAGGTGTAATCATTGAACAACTTCATGCTATCATGCATACTGAATAGCTTCGCACCATCTAGTCACTTAGCAAACCTCGTGCTCAAATCAAGCCACTCAACAGCTTTGCACTATCATGCGCATTGAACAGCTTCGTACTATCTAAGGCCTCATGCTCAAATCAAGGCCCTCAAAAGCTTCGCGCTATCATGCACACTAAAGAGCTTTGTACTATACAAAGCCTTGTGATTAAATCAAAACACTCAGCAACCTGAATAGCTTCTAAACAGCTTCACACTCAGATCTAGACATGCAACAACGTCACACTCTTATTGCCAAAGCTCTATTCAGCAATCTCACATTCGATCCTGAACCAACATCTCAACAGGTTTAAAACCACACTCAAGTATGCAACCGTCTGATGGCTAGGTATGGTCTAAGGCAAGTTTTCTCTCACACTCAGTGTGTGTAAAAAGTCCCCTGAACTACGAGTGGTCTGATTTTCTCAAAGGAATACGTAAGAAGCCCGAGGGCCCGACCACACATCAAAAATGTTTTTCATACCCCTTAAGATATTTGCCTTGCCAAAATAGAGTCTCTCTACGGCTAGACACCCTAAATTGGCTTGGTAGATATTTTACGCACCGCTGCGCGCGGACTCCCGGTGATGAAAATGACGCCTGAATGTTTTGGGTGAATTCATGTAAATCCAAGAACCTTTGTGAAGATTTGTAGCCAAACCATTCAAAAGTCAGCCAAAATATCTGTCGGTATATTCATTAATCGGCATGTACATATGTTTGTCTACCCGGGAAAAAAAGTTTCCTATCACAAACAAAAAACCCCCTAACTAAATGCATTAACCGGTCGATTAATCAACTTCTTCTAGTAGCTTTAGAACCATAGCCCGATTAGGACTCACCCCGTTGATCCGATTACCTCGGTTTGCTTTACAAACAAGCACGGGACTCTTGTGGATAAAGTTTTGCACATATAAAACCTCTCACGATTCGAGGTTCAATCAAATTGGGACATCTCCATTGCTAACCCTATAAATAAGAGCCTTTGCATATCTAAATTGACACACGATCTTTCATCCCCACACTCCAATATTCTACAGAAATACTCCTACAAACTCGAGCTTCAAATGCCCTAACCTCCCGGAGAGTAAAAACATCCGGGTGAAAAACCCTCAAATTTAAGCTTAGGTTTTAGGTTTCGTGAGTTCAACTAACAAAGCAATCAATCCAGGCAAACCAACCTCTGAGGGAGTGTGAACACCCCACAGAGGTTCACGAAAATGATTACGGTTGATTAACGGGAGTCGCCACCCGGGTTTGAGGACTGTACCCAAGAAACCATTTGAAAAATGACTCTTTTGCCCTTGGAGTAGAAAATATTTTACTCGTCTCACAAAATGAGATTTCTCGGGTCTGGAAGCTAGGTTACGTGAGGGAAAAGAATTTGAAGCACCCCTCATGCCTAGTGCGACCACCGGTCTCTACTAAATGTATAAGGGATTTTGAAAACACCGTTTGAATAGGCTTTGATAACATATTCATACGAGAGCACAAAGATGCATCAAAAAGATTAATGAAATGAATGTGGTTACTTGTGCTTGTGTCATGTATGGATGATCCATATGCATAAGACACTGAAACTTCACTAAATCACACCCAAATTGCCCTGAGAAGCTCCAGAAACTGATCACAAACATCGTAATTGTCACACCTGGATGGCAATCTGGGCACCTGGATTAGGCAGACCCAGCGCCTGGATTGAATGCAGGCTCCTGGAATAAGTGAATGCAGGCTCCTGGAATAAGTGAATCCAGGCTTCTGGAAAGCTAATTAGGCAGAAACTTCCACCTTCCAGGTCTCACAGTAAACAACAAATGCAATGTTCCTACCTTAATCTCACATGCTCAAAATGTTGTTAATTGGTTCTATGAATGAAATGGACCTCAAGATCAACATCATGACATGAGCTTGGAAAAGCATGATTTTAGATGATTCAATGATGAAATGAAATGCACAAGACATGTTCCAGGTCTGATATACTACATTCATGCATATAATATGCTATTTGAGCAGTTTGTGCTTGTAGCAAAGTGAAATAAAAATGAATCTATACTAATGATGCAATAAAAATGCTTATATTGGATCCTAGTAATGTGGAAATGCTTAGATGACATGAGAACTTCCCTAAACACATTTGAAACTTGATGATCAGACCCTTGAATCATTAATGATCAGACCCTTCCCTTTGCTTCCAAAAACGTCCCCATATGTCCAATGAAATGAAGATATGATCATGTAATGAAATTAACCATTCATAATGAATATGTATGCTATAAATAAGCTAACAAGGATACAAAAGAAACAGAAAACAGAGGGATGGGGAAGGAGTCCAGGCGCTTGGACCTATTGAGTACAGGCGCATGTACTCAATGCAGGTGCAAATGAAAAACTCTCCCTTTTGTGATATTCAAGACCTTCCTAAGCCCTTTTTCCAGTATGAGAGACTAGAAAGGACTGGGTGGTGTCCCCTCAGGGGCCCATTTGAGCATTTTGGTAGATAAAATCTACCTTGCAAGCTTCATTTTTTAACTTGAGTGAAGGATTTGAGTTGGTTTTTTTGGTACTTTGGTACTGGAATCAGTTTTCTGGAATATTGATTGTTGGATTGAAGGTGTAGCTAGGTGGATTTGGTCTTGGATGCAAGGAAAATGGGTGAACAAGGTATAGAAAGGCGTGGGTTTTTGGCTTGCTTGGATGAAGTGATCAATGGGATGAGATTTTTGGACAATTTTCAGCAGCATAACAGTATGGAAAGTGGGGGAGATTCAACCTCTCCCAAATGAGAGAGAGAGAGAGAGGGGGGTATATATAGGCATAAAGGGGTCAAAAAGGGTTATTATAACCCTTAAGGGGGCACATTAGGGGTCTAATGGGATCATCATTCTCCCTCCACTATCTCTTAACAGAATTCTGCAGAAAATCCCTAAAAAAATTCTTCAAGATGCTCCTTCCCGCCTATTTGACCTTGGGATACAAGTATTTGGAGTGAGTCCAGGTGCCTAGAATTTGGAATCCATGCGCCTGGATTGAGTCTGGGCGCCGGGAATTTGAAGTCCAGATGCCTGGACTTGGAGACTGCACAATATTCCAAACTTCGCGGGGCCACTCTGGGTGCTACCGAACTCTGTTTTGTGCATGGTTTGAAGCGTTGGAAAGGTAATTGAGTCTACTTTCTAACCCAAGTGGTTTGAACCCAAGATGATTTATACATAAAAATATATGACCATTTTACCCTCTGAAGGTCGGGAAAACAAGTCGTTTTGGTAAAACGTGCATATCTCCCTCATTTCAAAATGGATTGGGACATATTATATATCAATAAAAAGGGAATTGAATGTACTAAAAGTTGATGCAAGCTTGGGTTTATTTTGAAGAGGTTTTGGAGGGGTTTCGGTGGGTCCTCAAGTACTCAATTAAGCTTCGCGTGCTCTTATCGGGCCATTTTCATCATCGGGAATGCCAAGGATTTTCGTGGATTCAAATTGGGGTGTCTACAGTTGCCCCTCTTTGACGAGACTTGACATCATTGATTTGATGCGAGTATCGTCACTGACCTAGACAGCCCAATTTGCTGCCCAAGAATTTCCAAAGCCACAAACACAAACATTGAAATCACGTGGTCGTGATCGACGAGCTGCCTACGTACCCCGTTGCAGGGATCAGACCAGCGTAGTTCTTCGAGGCATATGTGTGGACGCCCACTCCGGAGGATCTCGATCAATTCGGAGTCGCCACCCGGGTTTTAGCGGATTGTCCCCGAGGAACCGAACTCGATTGACTCGCGCCTCATTCAATGGATAAGGATTACTGGCCCGTCATCACCATACTATCTTAGGTTCGGGAGCTCAGTTACGAGAGGGGAAGGGTTTTACGGCACCCCCCTCGCCCGGTTCGAAGACCGGTCTCTACTTGACTTTTGTGGGATTACGCAAGAAATGTTTATAACTCGACTTTGAACAAGAACGGGAAATGGGGAATGGGAAGCCACATAACGATGGCAATAAACACAACGATGGATTACGCTGTATGCTCGTGCTCCGTGAATCTACATGAATGGCGATGATATTCAAATATGAACAAACAAGAACACCAAACAGTAAGTAACAATATCAGAATATACAGAATGACGACAGAATAATCAGGGACCACACCATAAGCCAACACAAGACTAAACCAATCTGATCCCTCTGTTTAGGGCTTGAGCGCTCAAAGACAGGGGTTGAGCGCTCCACCTCTCCTCAACTCAAACATGCTTATGATGCTCCTAATGATTCTGATTTGATGAAAACATGTTCTGATCACCATTGCTTACTTAAAAACAACATTTAACTCACTGGACAAAATGGCATAATCACATAATCACGGGTTTAAAACTAATTCATGGACCAGAGTGAGTCAAACAGCATAGGAAGAATGAAGGCTCAATGTTTTGAAGCTTTGCAGAATACTCAAAACACTAAGAACAAGCTGAAATAAGAGAATGATTTGATTGGCCCAGAAGACAGTTTGAGCGCTCAAAGGGATGCATTGAGCGCTCAAGCCATCTTCTGGATTTGAGTGATTCTGCAGCATGTTGCCCTCATCTGGACCACAAATTAGTTCAACATGATATATGATGATGCATAAATGTATTGAAATTCCACCAACATGAATAAAATAAACTTGAGGTGTCCATGTGAGTGGGGAGTAAGCACTAGACCACACATAAGCATATTTAGAGTGAAGGAGGGAGAAGAGATCGGGTTGGCTTAGCCAAACATCAACACACACACATCAACACACACACACACTCCGATATTAGGTTGGCTTAGCCAAACATCAACACACACACACCTCATAAACTGAAAACAAAACAAGGAACCAAAAGTAAACAAGATTCAACTTCAAAGCTGAGCAAGGTTTGAGCGCTCATGGTGATGGCCTAGAGCGCTCAAGCCTCATTCAAAGGCTGTGAGCTTCTGTAATTTCTGATTATTCTTTGATGTTGATGTGAACTTAAAACTTTCTGATCATGGTTAAAAGAGTGAGATACATTGTTTTCTTTATGAAATAGGATCATCCATGACTTAATGATGATGATACATCATTTTTATGGCTTTTGGGTTCAATGATTAATGATAAAAAAAAACAAGATAAACTTATTTGAAAGTTATTGAACCAACAAACAACCACCAGGATGATATTGTCAAGATAAAGTATGACCAGAAACTACAGGAACACAAAGCACGCTCAAACAGTTTGAGCGCTCATGGGCTTAGCATTGAGCGCTCAGGCTGTTTGAAGCTGGGGTTTTCAAAGTTTATTTTCTTGCATATTTGAGACCTTGTGAGTCCATTAGAGGTATAGAGGACCTCCATGAACCCACCGGTCTCCCTCAGGAGTACCAACCCGTAACTTTCACATGGATTTCTACCTTTTTGGTTTTGATTTGAGCTTGAACTTGTGGTTTTAATGGATGATCGGATTGTAGATGTGTTGTGGGTTTGATGGATGAAGGGGATTAAGCTTGAAGTGGTGGATGAAATGGATTGAAAGTTTCTGGAAATGTAGCTTGAGAGTGAGTGAGTGATAGCTCAGAATATGTGAATGTGTCTAACCTCTCTAAATGGTGTAGAAGGAGGGTTTTTATAGAGTGAAATGGGGGGCAAAGTGCATTGATTTGAAGTGGAGGATCTAATGAAGTATTTTAGGCCTACCCTGGGGTCTATCAGTTGCATGCGAGCAACAGAAAAACGGCTGGGTGGTAGCCATTCAGTTGGAATCTCATCATTAGATGCTCTGCCACCGACAGACTGGACAGAGATTAAGCACTCAAACAGGGGTTTGAGCGCTCAAGCCCCTTTGAGCACAGTGGTTGGTTCTTGTTTATTTTGGTATTTTGAAGGGTATTTTGGTCATTTTGGTTGGTATAGGTCATTTAGGAATGATTTGGAGTGGTTTGAGGTGGTTCGGGACAAGTTCAAGCCTTTCTCTTAACCCTGAGGTATTCACGGGTGATTTTTCTCATCACCGGGAGTGCTTGGCAAGTATCCCAGGTCAAAATCGGGGTGTCTACAATATGAAAACAAGTTCAACGGGTTTTCCTGGTCCGCTAAACAATCAACACAAGAAATCGTCGAGTTTTCTTGGCTCGCGAAACGTTAGACAAACAATGCACAAAATCATCCTGACATGAATCAACGAGTGTTCCTGGCTCGTGAAACATCAAACAATCAAATCATGCGAATCAACGAACCTTCCCGGGTCTTTAAACGCTAGACAACACGAACAAGATCATCAATGGGTTTTCCTGGCCCGTAAGATCATTGACTAAATGCAACCAACAACTTAACAATTTGAATGCACTAGCTAGGTGACTAAAATAACTTGAAACTTGATATGATTGAATGCACCAGCTAGGTGGCTAAAATGATTAAATGATGATTGAATGCGCCAGCTAGGTGGCTAAAAAGGATTGAATGCACCAGCTTGGCGGCTAAAATGATTGAACGATGATTGAACGCACCAACTAGGCGGCTTGAATGATTGAATGATGATTGAATGCGCCAGCTAGGCGGCTACAACTTGTAATAAGTCTATCTCTAAATTGATTATCGCAAATGACATGATTGAAAAGGTGACCATTTCTGGTCTTGAAATTGAATTTGAAGTGACCATCTCTGGTCGTCAAATTGATTTTGATTGAAATTGAAATGACCATCTCTGGTCTTGAAATTGAATTTGAAGTGACCATCTCTGGTCATGAAATTGATTTTGATTGAAATTGAAATGACCATCTCTGGTCTTGAAATTGAATTTGAAGTGACCATCTCTGGTCTTGAATTTGAATTTGAAGTGACCATCTCTGGTCTTGAATTGGATTGAAATTGAATTGACCATTTCTGGTCTTGAAATTGATTGGAGTTTATTGAAAAGTTGTCCCTCAGCACGATTGATTGAAAAATTGTCCCGCAAGACGATTGATTTAAAAGCTGTCCCACAGGACGACTGATCGAAAGACTTCCCCACAGGACGATTGATTAAAAACTGTCCCGCAAGATGATTGATTTAAAAACTGTCTCGCAGGACGATTGATTGAAAAAACTGTCCTGTAGGACGATTGATTTAAAAGTTGTCCCGCAGGACAATTGATTGAATTTGAAGTGACCATTTCTGGTCTTGAAATTGATTTTGAAGTGACCATCTCTGGTCTTGAATTTGATTGAAATTGAATTGACCATTTCTGGTCTTGAAATTCAAATGACCATTTCTGGTCTTGAAATTGATTGGAGTTGATTGAAAAGTTGTCCCTCAGGACGATTGATTGAAAGACTATCCCGTAGGACGATTGATTGAAAATTGTCTCGCGGGAAGATTGATTGAAAAACTGTCCCGCATGACGATTGATTGAAAAGTTGTCTCGCATGACAATTGATTGAAAAACTTTCCCGCAGGACAATTGAGTGAAAAACTGTCCCGCAGGACGATTGATTTAAAAGTTGTCCCGTAGGACGATTGATTGAAAAACTGTCCCGCAGGACGATTGATTTAAAAGGTTTCCCGTAGGACGATTATGTGTGACTCATGCATCGACACTCAACAGCAACAATGACAACATTCCTTCTTAAAAAGTAGGTGGCATAATAGGGTGCATCTTTTGCTTTACTGTCTTTCCTTTTGGCCAGGGTTTGAGTTTGAGCTTGGCAAGACTTGAGTTTTGGATTGTTTTCAGACTTTTAGGCTCCTATGCTCCAGTCCTGGATTTGGGTGTATGCTTCCCCCTAGAAATGGCATCGGGCTGACATGCCCCAATTTTGAGTTGACGTGCCTCCACAAATGACTAACCTCAATTTCGATTATTTTTCTTGGCTCTGTTGATGGTTTTGGAGACCAATTGACCATGTACCCAAACACGAGTTCTTTGATGCATGGAAATCGTCAAGGATTGACAAGACTAAGACGACATGATTGGCTTCTTGATAAAGAGGTGGATTTTTTCCAAGGCCGATAAATTTGATCGACCTTTTTGACAGGGGGGGATCTTGACAAACAAGACGTGAGGAATTTGATTGACCATGTTGACTTGACGAATAGGAGCAACTATGTGAATGACTTGACTGGGGTGCCCTGAGTGGGCAAAGGTTGATATGGAAGAACGTGTCGACTTGAAGGATATGGAAGACTATGTTGACCCAAAGTTCTTAAAGATGGCAAACATGCCTCACCATTGATGTCGAAATTATCGTGATAAAATTTGATTTTGATTTTGTGATTGTTTCACTCCATCAAGTGATGTTCACTCAAATCTATTACTTTATCAAAACACAAGAGTTCTGATTACGAACCCATGCCCCAGATTGTAGATGATGCCCATTGAGTTCTATTGAGATGCTCCAATTTGGAGAGCTGCTGATGAAGCCCCAGGTTTAGATTTTTGCTTTGTATGACGCCAATATTTGCACAATGCTTTGACTTTTAAGGGAGATTAGATTGTTCCCTTTTGGACTTGGATTCTCACTATCAAGTTGCGCTCCTCAATCTAAAAGGACTTCATTCAGGTTATAATGGGGTCAAGGCTTGGGCTCGACAAGGAAAGGGGAGAAGGCTAAAAAATTTCATTTCTCTTGGGTTATCAAAGCTGGCAGCTATCTTTTGGCTTTTGGTGCCCCTTTTGCTTCTGATAGGTGCTGTCTTTTTCATTTGATATTTCTGTTTCATCTCTTCAATACTTCTCATCTTGTTGCGCTCATATGTTTAGTGTTTTCACACATTTATCAACTTGGCACTTTCATTCTTGAGATGCTTTGAATTTTCATGCGCCAACATCTTTGGCTCTTTTATTCCTTCCTTTCACCTCAGTATGGGGGGTAGCTGCCTAGCTGGGTAATGTTCCAAAGAAATTGATTTAGGCTCAAAGGGGCTTGCAATGGATATTTGTCTGAGGAATCAAATAAAGAATGCCTTTCTTCATTTTGAATTGCGCAACTTGATAGGGAGAACTCATACTTGCTCTAACTTTTGCCTAGATCTCATTTTGAAGTTTGATCTAGCGAGCTTTTTGCCTTAACTTTTGCCTAGGCCGCCCTTGCGGGTTTTCGACCTAGCAGGCTTTTTTTGTGTCAAAGCATTGCTTCTTGAGGGCTTCCGGGAATGGTCCCTTGGAAATCCTCCATGTGTGGGGTGAGGGTTCAATCAAAATTCATCTCGCGTTTTGAAGTGATTATCATGTTTCTCAAATGATGGTGAAAAACAATTCCAAATTGAGGGAATATTGTAAAAACCCAAGTTTATGATGACAATTTCAACACAACAACATGACATTTATTTTTTATGGTTGCAACCGAACTACTAAGGGTTGCCTACGTATCCCTTTTGCAAGGAATCAGGTCGAGCGAAGTTCGGGACTCCAAAGTTGACTCTATTTTTTGTCTTTTTTCTTTTTTTGACAACAACAAGACATTACAGACTCGAATATGCAAACACACAGATAAGAAAGCAGGAACATAAACAGACACTAAGTACAAACAGACTCAATGAGAAGCGAAAACTTGACTCGACATTTGAAGACTTCCAAGACTCATGGAAGGTTGAACTACTGCATGGCCATCGATGGTTCATTGGTTCGGCGAGGTGTTCGGCTTCGCCAGTGGAGCAGAGATGGATCCGTTGTCAATGAGATCTTGAATCTTGTGACGGAGGCGATGACACTCATCGGTAGCATGACCAGGCATTTGATGGAAGGCACAGAAGGCGTTTGGGTTGTGGTAGGCTGGGAGCTTTTGAGGCAGAGGAGTTGGAGGGAGTGGTTTGAGAAGATCGGCTTCATGGAGCTCTTTATACACCAAGGATAATAGTGTGGAGAACTGTGAGAGGGTTCTTTGTGATTTTTTAGAGTGGTTGGTTTGGACTGTGATTTTGTTGATGGGTGCTGCTTGGTTGAAGTTGTGTTTTGTGGAGCTGGATGAGATGTTTGCATATAGGGGTGTCATCCCCGGAGTTGATGTTCTTGGTATTTGGAGTGGGGTCACCTTTTTCTAGAATGTCGCCCCGTATTACTTCCTCAATTGCCAAACCTAGCTTCAAAGTACATCTCAAAATCCAAGGCTTGCGCCGTCACCATGTATTTGGCAAGATCAGGCTGCAAATTCCGGGTTATGATCCTCATTTGATCTTTGTCACAAGGACGATCAGTCATTTCCGCTGCTTTCGCCCTCCATCTCTTCAAAAAGTCCGCAAAGGACTCCTCTTCCTTCATCTTGATGCTTTCAAGCTCACGAGTGGTCACTTTAAGCTGGACGTTATATTCATATTGGTTAAGAAAAGCAGCTGTCATATTTTCCCATGTCCTCCTTTTAGAACTGTCAAGTGAAAGGAGCCACTAGAGCGCAGGCCCTGTGAGGGTTTGGTGAAACATCTGGGCCATGCTTGGCTTGTTGACATTTTGAAGTGATAAGGAGCTTACATATGCTTGAATGTGTCCCTTGGGATTCCCAGTTTTGTCAAACTTTTCAAAATTCACCGGCTTAAATTTCTCAGGGAGTTTAGCATTCAGAAACAGACAGAGCTTATCCATATCAAATCAGGTGGCTGCTCGTTGCTCGTTCTTGGGTACTGACTCCTCGAGCTTAGCAATTTTGGCAAACATCTCGGCCAATTGAGGGTTTTCAGCGGGTTGCTCTTGGCAGTCATCATTAGGGATTTCTTGGTTTTGAGGCCCACCTTCGGGTATTTGAGGTAAGGGTGGAGGCAGTCGGTTTTGGATATTCACCATTATCGCCATGAGTTGGGCGATTTGGGTGTCATTTCGGGCTCTCACATCCCGTATCTCCTTCCTTATTTGCTCCATCTCATTAGGGGGTTCTTGTTCCTAATCTTTTGACATCTCGGTTCAGATATTGGTGATGAAGGTCGTGACAATCTTTGCCAGGGTTGTCGGATCCAAATGGGTAAGGTCTTCTTCTTTGCAAAAAGTCAAACTCAGATTGTGCCCCCGATTTTATTGAAGAAAATGTCGTGCATGTGTCGTCGTCGTGTCATCCTAAGATCTAGACTACCGGTCTTGGTCTCACTTAAGACATTGCACGGATGTTCGAAACAACAACCACGGGTAAGTCGTGACAGGCAAGTGAAATTCCAAGCTTCGTGGAATCAGAGCCAATCTCCTTTTGGACCATCCGAGACAGAGCAATAAGGTTGTTGAAATCTGGATGCAAACGCACTTAAGGCTAGCCCGAGACTCGGGGAGCCGTTCGAGAACGGCGAACACTGGAGGTATCTCAAACTTCATGGATTTAAAGTCTCCTAGACTGATTCCTAACCTAACGATTCTGCTACCGGTTTCGATCTCACTTAAAGCCATTGCACAGATGATTTAACAGCACCCCGGGTAGGTCATTACTCGGTAGGTATGGTTTATCAATCTACAGCCTAAATGTTGAAACCATAGCCCTTAACCTTTCTTTACTATCCGAGACAGAGCAATAAGGTGTCGTAATCCAGATACTAATGACTTCAAGGCTAGTTCAAAACAAGGGTAGCCGTTCGGGCACGGCAAACACCGGAGGTATCTCAAACTCCATAGATTTAAAGTCTCCTAGATTGACTCGACAGTTTTGGAAGATTGTCCCAATCCTCAAGTTTTCTTTTAAGCAATAAGTCCTTTAAGTTATACAGACGGATTTGGGGAAAAATGACTTTACGGATCTCCTTCAAGAATCTAAACCTGGATTTAGGAGCAATTATTCCTAAATAGGGGCTAATCACCCCTAAATTTGGTTAGATTATTGTCAAGAATCCGGCGGTTCAAATTTTCCCATGTCCGGTCGCCCTAAAGACTAACTTGTAAGAACAACGTGCATTTGGGATGCACGACTCATCATCGGGCCAAGACAACCTTCTACTAATTGCCAGGGGACCTAACCTATACTGAACTAACGGTGCACAGTACGCGAATGACCACATGATCAGATGTAAGTGCGTGCATGCATGTATGCAGTATGGCATGCTGAAGAAAACAGTAACACATAGCACGTAATAGGTGGAGCACATAATTCTAACACATGGGTTGGTCACGTAATGTGGGGTTCTATTATTATCTGTATGCAAAGGCCGGTTTTGATTTCAAAGGGTACCCCGGACTCAAAGCCAAAGCTGTCTCCCACCGCCAGGATACCGCAAGGTGATGGTAATAGCGACAATTATGAGTTATCACAGTCAGGGGTGCTGAGCATTTCGAGATTCCCCGTAACCAGCAAGCCAGGCGGTATTGCCGAAACACGTCAGCGAAGGCTAGTAACCATGCACGTGCAATGCAAAAAGTCCATAAAAATAACATTTCCAAAATCCCTTAAACATTTTTCAAATTTAGCTCTCGATGACTAATACACATTTTAATAAAATTACACATAAGTGTAATACTATTAAAATATATATTAACCAGAGTCCCCAGCAGAGTCGCCAGCTTGTGAACACCCCACGGAGGTTCACGTAAATGATTACAGTTGATTAACTAGAGTCGCCACACGGGTTTGAGGACCGTACCCGAGAAACCATTTGAAAAATGACTCTTTACCCCTTGGAGTAGAAAATGTTTTACTGGTCTCACAAAATGAGATTTCTCGGGTCCGGGAGATAGGTTACGTGAGGGGAAAGAATTTGAAGCACCCCTCATGCCCGGTGTGACCACCGGTCTCTACTAAATATATAAGGGATTTTGAAAACACCGTTTGAATAGACTTTGATAACATATTCATACGAGAGCACAAAGATGCATCAAAAAGATTAATGAAATGAATGTGGTTACTTGTGCTTGTGCCATGTATGGATGATCCATATGCATAAGACACTGAAACTTCACTAAATCACACCCAAATTGTACTGAGAAGCTCCAGAAACTGATCACAAACATCGTAATTGTCACACCTGGATGGCAATCTGGGCACCTGGATTAGGCAGACCCAGGCGCCTGGATTGAATGCAGGCGCCTGGAATAAGTGAATGCAGACGCCTGGATTGAATGTAGGCGCCTGGAATAAGTGAATCCAGGCGCCCGGAAAGCTGATTAGGCAGAAACTTCCACCTTCCAGGTCTCACAGTAAACTAGAAATGCAATGTTCCTAGCTTAATCTCACATGCTCAAAATGTTGTATAATGGTTCTATTAATGAAATGGACCTCAAGATCAACTTCATAACATGACATGAGCTTGGAAAAGCATGATTTTAGATGATTCAATGATGAAATGCAATGCACAAGACATGTTCCAGGTCTGATATACTACATTCATGCATATAATATGCTATTTGAGCAGTTTGTGCTTGTAGCAAAGTGAAATAAAAATGAATCTATACTAATGATGCAATAAAAATGCTTATATTGGATCCTAGTAATTTGGAAATGCTTAGATGACATGAGAACTTCCCTAAATACATTTGAAACTTGATGATCAGACCCTTGAATCATTAATGAACACTGCAGGCATTCTTTTCTCATATTTTTCCTTCCCTTTTCACATGATTTTGCTTCCAAAAACGTCCCCATATGTCCAATGAAATGAAGATATGATCATGTAATGAAATTAACCATTCATAATGAATATGTATGCTATAAATAAGCTAACAAGGATACAAAAGAAACAGAAAACAAAGGGATGGGGAAGGAGTCCAGGCGCGTGGACCTATTAAGTACAGGCGCCTGTACTCAATGCAGGTGCAAATGAAAAACTTTCCCTTTTGTGATATTCAAGACCTTCCCAAGCCCTTTTTCCAGTATGAGAGCCTAGAAAGGACTGGGTGGTGTCCCCTAAAGGGCCCATTTGAGCATTTTGGTAGATAAAATCTACCTTGCAACGCTTGATTTTTGAACTTGAGTGAAGGATTTGAGTTGGTTTTTTTGGTACTTTGGTACTGGAATCAGTTTTCTGGAATATTGATTGTTGGATTGAAGGTGTAGCTAGGTGGATTTGGTCTTGGATGCAAGGAAAATGGGTGAACAAGGTATAGAAAGGAGTGGGTTTTTGGCTTGCTTGGATGAAGTGATCAATGGGATGAGATTTTTGGACAATTTTCAGCAACATAACAGTATGGAAAGTGGGGGAGATTCAACCTCTCCCAAATGAGAGAGAGAGAGAGAGAGAGAGAGAGAGAGAGGGGTATATATAGGAATAAAGGGGTCAAAAAGGGTTATTATAACCCTTAAGGGGGCACATTAGGGGTCTAATGGGATCATCATTCTCCATCCACTATCTCTTAACAGAATTCTGCAGAAAATCCCTAAAAAAATCCTTCAAGACGCTGCTTCCCGCCTATTTGACCTTGGGATGCAAATATCTGGAGTGAGTCTGGGCGCCTGGAATTGGGAATCTAAGCGCTTGGATTGAGTCTGGGCGTCTGGAATTGGGAGTCTAGGCGCCGGGACTTGGTGACTACAATAATATTTCAAACTTCGCGGGGCCACTTCGGGTGCTACCAAACTCTGTTTTACGCATGGTTAGAAGCGTTGAAAAGGTAATTGAGTCTACTTTCTAATCAAAATGGTTTGAACCCAAGACGATTTGTACATAAAAATTTATGACCATTTTACCCTCAGAAGGTCAGAAAAACAAGTCGTTTTGGTAAAACGTGCATCTCTCTCTCATTTCAAAATGGATTGGGATGTATTATATCAATAAAAAGGGTACTGAATGTACTAGAAGGAGATGCAAGCTTGGGTTTATTTTGAAGAGGTTTTAGAGGGGTTTTGGTGGGTCCTCGAGTACTCAATTAAGTTTCGCGTGCTCTTATCGGGCCATTTTCATCATCGGGAATGCCAAGGATTTTTGTGGGTTCAAATTGGGGTGTCTACAAGGACTAAGTTACAAAGGTTATAGGGCCTTCTATTTATTTAAGTTCCTTGTTATTGTTCGATCTAACATCTAATTTTGTGCATTTAGTTTTCTGTTTTCTGGCGTTGGGAAGAACACCAGTCGATGCACTGATGTGTCGGCCGAAATATTACTCAGCGTGATCTGCCAGCTAAATCCATTGGCCAGCCAACAGATCAAAATGCTAGCACATTGTTTCGTCCTTCTGTTGTATTTCATGTACTACTACATGGCGCCCACATCCCATATCCGTGTGGTTTCTTTTCTGTTCAAAATCACCTACATCTGTTAAAGGCTTAATCAATCAGTTTATTCGTGAAATCTTTTAGAATGCTTAAAAATCTTTATGTCAAGTGTTCACAGGGTAGCCTCTATGGCTAGGCAGAAAGGGGTGCCTAACACATTCCTGTAAAGACCCGTATTTTCGCATAATTTTCCCGGAATAATGTTCGGTAAATGTGAAGAATTGAATTTTGACTAAAAGGGGTCAATGTGGTGGAAGTGGATTGCATTTGGGTCTCTTTAAAATAAATTTTAAAGTTGAAGGGTGCTAGTGTAAAGGGGTGTGTGAATATATATACACATGTGTTAGTCTTTTGTGGACACAAATCACACTCCCTCCCTCTCACTCCCACCGACCCCTCCCTCTCCTTCTCCTCTCTGAAATTTTCCTCATCTTCTCTCTACAAATCCACTCCTCTCACTCAATCTCTTCAAGAACCAAGTTCAAAATCTTCTTTTACGCGTCAATTGGAGTCGGGTTCACCGTGGTTCTTCGTGGAGACCAAGCTTTTCGGTTTGGGAGCTTCAAAATCTAGGGGTTTGCTTATTCTACCCATTTCAAGCTTCAATCTTGAGGTAGGGGAACAAATTCTACTCTCTCTAGTTGTATCTATGTGATATGTTGCATATATCTCACTCTTGCTCTTCCAATTGCTCAAAATCATGATTTTTCGTCCATGTAGGTTTTGTTCAATTTGGGTTTGTGATCTATGGATTGAGTAGTTGTTTGATGCAATTGGTTGTTGTTTTGCCCTCCCTCCATGCCCCTTTGTTGCTTGATATATCACATTTTTGGCCTAAAACATCATATATGCACTTGGGTTGGAATTCCACACCTTAGGTGAAAATCGGCTGAAATTTGCAGGAGATACCGGTAGTGGATTTTTGAGATACCGGTATCTCCAATAAAATTTACCTTTTGTTCCACAGATACCCGTAGTGGAAAATTGGGCTACCAGTATCTCCTGGACGAATTTTCTCTCTTGTTCCATTTGACCCTCTCTTGGCTTTGGGTCCTTCCGAGCCTTGTTTGGTACTTCTTGTGCGATTCTCGGAGTTTGGTGACGGGGTGCCACGTGGCCTTGGGTACCACTTGGACATATGTATCGGACACGCGTCGGTTGACACATTTTGGCAAAAATGGTGAATTTTTAGAAACGAATGGGACTCATGGAAGTTTTTTAACATCAAAATGTTTTGAGATGATATAAATACATAATGGGACAACTAGGGCCACTGTTCGGTGCGTCCCTAGCCATGGGTGCACGGAGCCTACAAAATCCGGCGGAGGGATTTATTTCCTATTAAAACAATTCGTTATTTCACAAAATACTTGAGGATGAGATGTTTTATGAAAGATGTGGTGTTTTGGTGACATTGAACACACAACACAAATTGTGACGGTTATGAGTAAAATGATGGACACTTAGGCTATTTTCGAATATGCCGGTATTTCCTTGGACACATGGATCCTTGTTGGAGGAGGTGAAGGATTGCACTATGGCTTGTGAAAATGAGAGAATGCGGAATGGTCGATAATAGATGAGACGTTACATATTTAGGATGAGTGAGTGGTTGAAGAGCGGATATGCTTTAAGATAGAGTGAGTCACGTTGTAATAACATTGGTATAGTACTATGATTATTATTATTCTTACCAGCGTAGCTGGGCATGGTGAACATGGCCTGTGAAACACGGAACATTATTATTACCAGCGTAGCTGGGCATGTTGAATGTGGCCTGTGAAACACAGAATACTATTCTTATTACCAGCGTAACTGGGCAGGGGTTAACATGATCCGTGAACACGGTTGAATTTACCAAGATAGCTGGACAAATATTAGGAACTTATAACTCTTAGCACGGATTACGGGACCCTAGACTCCCAAGTTTGTATTTATGTAAATACATAAGTATAGAGTTAATAGAGGAGTTGTAGTGTAAAAGGGAAAATATGTACTTAGCACGTGTGAAACACTTAAATTTTAATAAAAAGAAGTTTTCATAAACGAAGATGCCAAGTTTATAAATGTTAACACATGGACTTTTAACTTGATTCATATATCATTCATGAGTCATCACTTTTCAACATAAAACATTGTATTTGTCGAACCACCGCGTTTGTCTCATGCCCATTTCAGGTACCCTTAGACTATTGTAACCTGATGATTATAATATTTCTATGTCTTATGTGTAATTTGACGTGGCTCGTGTACTTGTTGACCGTCCACGTAGATTTTCTTTTTGAATTATCCTTTGAATTTTCGAGGGCGTGACATTTCCCTCACCGTACTCTTGTTTTCCGAATCTAGAATCTATGTATGGTTTCTTGATTTCTCAAAATCAAGTGGCGACTCTCATCGAATTTATTAGGTGTGCAGCAACAGACACCTTGACACTATATGTAACGTCCTTTTTTGGGTCAAACTCGATCGGAGTTTGACATTGGTCATCCTGTATGTAACGTCCTTTTTTAGGTCAAACTTGATCGGAGTTTCAACACTAAACTGGAATTGAGGGGCAATTGTGGAAAGTTCAATTTTGAAAATTAATATAATTATGTCCTTTTAATTGGTTAAAAATTTTAAATTGAACAAAATGATTTGAAACGGACTGAATAATTACACTCCCTATTTCCCAAATTGTTTGTCTTGTTCGAACGATGCAATTTTTAAATTTTTTAAAATTTTGTATAATAAAACTACTTGAGATCTATATCAAATAGAATACATATTGCACATAAAATGTGTTATAGATTGAATTATATGAACAATTTAAAAATTACATTGAAACCGTCATGACCAACAATTTGGGACCAATGGAGTGCTTGCAAATTTACTTTTGGAGCAGTAAAAGACAACGCAAGTAGCGGCGGTCCCTTTGCGACTTCCCTCCGACAGGAGTTCACGCGTTTCCACCCACAATTGACTTGACGTCCAAAAGCAAAAGTGAAAAAGTTATCCAAAAAAAGCATCGACATGGTAGATACAACATGGAGGCTAATTTACCAAAAAAAAAACATGGAGGCTAGCATTACAGTGAAATATAACTGGGGATAAATGCCTGTCAGTTAGAGTGAGAGAGAGAGAGAGAGAGAGAGAGCAACTAAAATGGAGGCTAGCTGGCGATCGAATGTTGTCGTCCCGGCTATGTATTTACCTTTGATTGCGATTTTCGCAACTGGACAATCACAGTGCAGGGAGCTTCGGCCGTCTGACCATGGACTTGCATACCAGAGAAATTTAACAGAACCGACAGCGGATTGGTCGAGAATAAAGTCATTCTTTGGGGATACGCCAGCGCCGTCGCCAATGCCCGAGACGAAGAACATGAGTGATGCGTCGTGGTGGAAGGATGTTTCCGGCGCTGGACAGAGGGATCAAGTGAAGAAGGTTTTGGCGGTGGTGGCGGTGGTGTGCGGAGCTACGGGCGTCGGTTTTCTAGTTGTGACGGCATTGGTGTACGTCTTTCGGCATCCAAGGCAGCGGTCTACTGGGACGGATAAGTAGTTGTATCCATCAAGGACCAAAGCCCATCTTCTATATTCCCCCATACTCTTTTTTAGTCACGTAAATGCATGAAAAGCCCTATTTTACCCTTATTAGTAATTAATTAATATATGTGTGCATAGATTTCCATAATTTAAGTGACCAATAATAATTTGGTCATCAATGGGTACAGATAGCTTGCGGGGCTCACTGAGGAGTCCCATATAAATGAATTGCAAAAATTTATAATATTTTCGAGTGATCCTGTGAGAAATCAGCTCATAAGGTTACATGCAACTAGTTGATCCGATTTATAATGCGTTATCTTTTGAGTGTGTGTAACTGTGTTGGTCCATATTTATATGTCAATAGCATAAAGAAGAGGGGAATAAAACCTTGGCACCCGACCCGACGCAATCCTGGTTCCTCCCCTGGCCAATGACACTGCCAGAAAAGTCTTTCCAGGTTTCACTACTGCCACTTGTTTAGGAGAATTAGTACCCACATCATAATTTTGGTCAAGTCAAAAATAGGAAATTCCCATTCATTTCACTTGTGAAACAAGTTCCCAGTCTCAACAGGGAAATGCGAAAAAAGGGTAAAGTGAAACCAAGTGAATAATTACATTGAAATATACACAAGAACAAACGAAGGCAGTACAGTGCCACAAAAATGACTGATACAACAGTACACTTATTTTCTATCAAATGGAAGGGGAGAAAACTCTACATAGCATAAACCTATTGTTCAAGAGGTATCCACTCAAGTTCTAGATCTAAATCACCAGATTCCACATTCTGGAGCTTCAGTGATACCTCTTGCTTCACCTTGCCACCGATTATGTTTACAGTGCTGTCCTCTTTGAGAGCATTGTCATGGGATTTCAGCCATTTCCCAATCTGCATGTTTCCAAACATACCGGCATCTCCAAAAGCCATCGCAGAGGTTATCATCGGTTGGATATCAATCTCGGCTTCTCCCATAATATCATCCGCCGAAAACGTGTCGTGATCATAGACTTGCTGCAGTGTGTACAGTTTGTGAGGATTGATGAGACTTACAAGCTACAACGCTACTATGTTCGGTAGAACAGAATTTTTTATTTCTGGATCAAACGACTTGTTTTGTTCAAGAAACGGATAGATTAAATGTATAGGCAACAAGAATTGGTTTATCATTCTATATTTTATTCAGTTCAAAAAAAAATCTATATTTTATTTTATCTGTTTATAAACTAAATTTAAAAGCAATGAAGAATCGAACATCTTGAAAAGAAAAGAAAAGAGGAAGAAAAAAAAAAAAGCCTTTCTAATGACAAAGAAGGCACAGGAAATGATAGCCTTACAAGTTTTACTGGCCCAAAGCGTTGAGGAACAGAAAGCATGAGTTCCTCATTCCAGACAGGATTCAAGTTGCTCTTTATTATGGTTGTTTGCACCTTCTGATAACAGTAACAAGAATTTTTCAGGAGCGAGAAGTGATATGAAATTCTTTAACAAGTATCAATCAAGCTAGACAATGACCAATAAAAAAAGTTGCATGAATAAAGGTGCTGCAAAATGAAGCACCTTTGACAGGGGTGAGGACAATCACTCCACCAAGTACAGATTTTATGATTTTTTTTTTTTTTTTTTGAACAGGAGATTTTATGAATTCAACATAGGAAATAATGAATATGAATATAAAAAGGCATGTTCAATATAGACCAGGGTTTAGGACAAATAACAACTCGTAATTAAGTTCCAACTTCCAACCCCCTTTTTTCACTTTTGCTTTTCTAGTTTCAATTATATTTTTTGATGAACTCTTTTCAGTTACTATCCTTTTAAGAGTTGTGACGACTTTTCTTGATAGCAAGTACTATAGTTGAAAATGGTTTGCTAGACAAAAGTTTTTGGCTACTTTGAGGCAAAACAGAAGTGGGACTCAAACACCTTTTGAGGTAGTCCAAGTGGGTAGGTGTACTACTAAGGAAGGGTACTAACCAATGCCAAGATTTTACCCAAAAACATTAAAAGATGAATGAGAATTTCTCTCAAAGTGGGGTACGTGTGGAAGGTGTCAGGTGACGAGTCACCTATCTCACATTGGTTCATAAAGCAACCTTTGATGGGTATATGATTCTAAGTTTGCAAATGGGTTTGAGTCCCAAGAGGTACCCCAAGTTTTGAAGCGGGGAGGACCTAGGGGAATGTGGGCTTGGCCCATTGCCGCGCGCGCGCCCAGTGCTGCTGGGCTGTGGCCTGGGTCTGTGGTCTAGTCTTGGGCTTGTTCTTGTCTTCTTGTCTTATCTTTTTAATCCCAAAACCTATGGCTTGGGCTTCAAGCCCGAAGACCTTATTCGTAAAGGTTGTAACTTCAGAGATTAAATCCACAAGTTTGTTTTCTGGAAATCAAGGCCAAACTCATATTCATGCAGCTGGAAAGTATCCCACGTGCTTGTATAAGTTGGTTTCCTTGCTGGTCTTGACACACCATCAACACTTCAGAATTCCAAAGTTCATCCGTGTATTGTTTTGTTATTCCAAGTTCTTCCTGTGAGAGAGTGTATGCCCAAGTTATGTTCGCCAAAGTTCATTTGTGTTCTGCAACCGTTGTATCCCGGGAGATAAACATACTGTCATCTCAAGTTCTGATGTTGTAGTTCAATTTTCCTGAGGTGATTCATATACAGTGAAACTTTACAATTGCAAAACAAACTTCAGATCTGTTTGGTTTCCTACTCGTTTATACTAACATTGTCCACAGCCAGTGAAGTGACGTGTGGTCGAATCAGAAGAGTCGGTCACGTCAGAGAAAATTGGAGGTAAGGTCCATAAGGATGCATACTCCACTTTTTTTACGGCTATTTTCCATTCTTCTTCGCCGGATATCATAAATGGGAAAAACGGGACAATCTCTCAAACCTAATTGTAAGTGGGACCCGTATCCAACAGAAGTGAAATATTTTTCTACTACTCTCAAGTTTCCTTTTAGGTCCTGTACTAAAAGCCAGAATTGGATTCTGAATATGTACCAAGACTAGACTTAAATGGCCCATAGACTTACTCCAGTACAAATTTACCAACAGAAGAAAAGGAAAACAGGGCAAGAATAAAAAGACCATGGACCTCGTTCATGCTTTTATGGCAATGGCGATAAAAAGAATGTGAGAGCGACTGACCTGCTTCCCAAGGGTCAATACAACATAAGGATCACTTGACAGTAAATCTCTGATTGCTAAATTGATGCCTTTTAATACTTTGACCTTCAACATCCCGATAAACTCAACCATGCCTTCCTGTCATCAGTTTCAACATTAGCCGACTAGACAAGTTATTCACTGCAGCACTGAAGAAGTTTTTAAAATCATATTGCACTGATTACTGTGTTAAGACAGGCAAACTACAAGTAAATTGCTCTCAACTATCTGATGTATAGCCTAAGAGACTCCTGGTATATGGAATATCCATATCACGTGACATCCAAAATATCCAATGTTCCAAGTTGAAGAATGGGGGGTACAATGAACAATATAGACTGAAAAACAACTCAAAGGGAAAGAGTAATGCATTCAATCAATGGCGAACAATCAAGTACTATTGAAATCTAGCCTCCGACTTTTTACTTCATGGAAGCACTTTTAACCAAACCCTTTCCTTTCACGGTTAGGAAGTTTCCCCTCTGAAAACATAACGGGTGTGGGCTCACTTCGTGTGTAGAGCAGATTGTAAAGGGCAAGTTGGCTGGGCCCACTTCTAAACTAGCCCACCGGTTATCAAGCCAGATTAAACGACTTCCATTGAGTTCAATAGACTAGTGATACATTTGCGTACCAATACTTGTATTGCTGCCATGTAAACCTACTGATGGTTCTTGTGAACAGCAATTCTCATAGACGGTGATTGGAAACCGACATTGATCCAATTGCTATTGCTACTGATGGTTCTTATATTTTAATCATCCATGTAGGCTCTGGTGATAGGTTTGATCTTCGTTAACAATGTATGTGTTGTGAGTGCATGTGTGTGTGTGTGTGTGTGTGTGTGTGAGAGAGAGAGAGAGAGAGAGAGAGAGAGAGATTCTACCATAGTATCACTGAATATTTCTTTTTTTAACAGTGACGACACAATCAAGGAAAAGCACCTGGCTTATCTTACACCCCTGTTCCTTTATCAGCGTACCTTTCTTTCTTTCTGGGATGTATGTCTTTTTTTAATTCAAATGCAATTATCACCTTAAAATGTTGGAATCCCCAAACAGGAAGAAGACTATGGGATGGAGGGAGTACCATTGTTCTCGCTTGAAATTCTAGAAATTCAGGCATTCTTTTTATACAACCCATGTTACATGGACAATAGCTATCAAGCGTGGGTATGGTCTCGGATAAATAGTGTTAACAAAGTGCCTTATGATAATTAATGCATAATATAGTTCTACGCACAATTCATTGTGGATTTAATCCCTACGTTTAGATTTGTAACCAATCCTATTTCGGAACTCAACTCGGCCTAGTTTTATATGTATCTTCTATAATATAAATATGATGAATGATTTTACTTTCTTATGTGATTGTTTCAAATGTGTCAACTGTCATAATTCAGTAAGTAAAGTACATATCCTAAATAGAGTGATGTAGTTTATTGAAGTTAGTACAAATTATGGCTAATTTGCGTAGAATACAAAGTTCCCTATGGAGTATGGACCTAATCTTACATTTTGGGGTAGAACTCAACCCCAAAAGCTAGCTCATGAAGTGAGGGTGCCCTCGCGCTTATTTTTTTCTTATTACTTTGATACCTAGGTGATGTGAGACTTCACTTAACACCGTCCCTTACGCGCAGCGTGCTCCCTCGTCAGCATCTGCCGCGTGCAGGTCAGAGGCACGCACCCTACCCATCTCTGGTACCCAGCTCTAGTACCCAACTCTAGGCGATCTCTGGTACCCATCTCTAGTACCCAACTCTGATACCATGTTACACGGTCTTGGTAGAACTCAACCCCAAAAGCTAGCTCCTGAAGTGAGGGTGCCCTCACGCTTATATATTTCATAATACTTTGGTACCCAGGCGATGTGGGACTTCGCTTCACATTACCATGTTAATTTATTTTTTGTTTTTCTTTTGTCGTTGGTGGGCGACCTGATAAAGGTTATTTTCTTTTTGATGAGTCACGTTTGAGAAAGCAAAATTAGATTATTCAAGTGAAGGCAATATGGTCATGTTGTGTTGTCATAGTAGTTACATGATAACCTGTGTCTTAAGGAAGTTGACAATAGGAGAGGCAGCGGCGCCTGCATAATTTTAAAACAAAATACTCCTGTTCCCAGCAGGCTGAAACTTAGGTTTTAGACAGTACACACCAAATTTAATAAACAAGTACCAACAACACAAAAATTTAAAGGCCTCAAATATATTTGCAGATTGAGTAGTAGCAACAAAATGGAACAGCGGTCCATTTATTCATCTTATCAAAATACATAACTGTACAAGGCATCAAGCACGTATTTTAAAGATCATACTAAGAATTTTTAACTGAAGTAGGTCAACAAATTTTACCGATTTCTGTAATGAGCTGGAGCTTCGAAAGCTATCAATAATCTTTCTAGATACACTTGTTTGGAGAGAGTTCTTTTGGGAAGGAACTGATGTGATCCGCAAGCTAGGTTTCAAAAATTCTTGCAGGTCATACTTAGCCCTGCCAAACATAAGTAAAACAAAAACATAAAAGGAAAACAAAAAGTGAGCCAAAATTACCGAACTCGTGACCCAGCCTATTATCTACCAGATCATATGCCAAATGGGACAAACAATTGGTCAACAAAAATTAAAACTAAGCCATGACAAGCCAAGAGTTGACAATACGCCAAATTAAAACAGAGAAGACAAGACAGAGAGACTTGGAAGTCGAGTACAAAATGTCAAGTTTCTTTGACCACTATCAATTTCGAATCAATATTTAGGCAGTTGGTGACAAACCATGAAGTTTGAACCCAAGTTAGAGATGAAGACCACAGAGATTATAGATGAAGACAACCACAAGCATTTATTGTACACAGCTAAAAGTATCCTTATATTATCTAACCTGATAAACTTAGCCCGCTCCTTGTTATTAGAATCCGGCCCAGGTTTTGAGTACCCTTCAGGTATAAAAGCCTCATAGATTGAATTAGCAGAAGCATTTCCTCCTACCTCAACCATTGCGTCAATTTCATCATCTGACCACTCATCTAATGCCACGGACAACACCTGGCACAGTTTACCATGATCAAAGAATTAGGTCAGAAACCCCATAAACAAAAATTCAAAACACTTGAGTATACTAACTCCATCGCTGCTACCCATATCATATAGACAGCTTGCTACCCATATCATATAGAGAGCTCTCTAAAAAGTAGGCATAAAGAAATTGTTTTACATACAATCTGAGTTAGAAAGGTCAATTTCTCATCAGCTCCTCAAGTATTTAACGGTTTTCAAACAAATACGAAACTTCAACCTGGTCAGGTTACCATGACTTGCCTAAACTGTTCCTAACCCAAGTTTTTCTATTGTGGTCAAACTAGGTTAGTCCCACAAACCAGCCCCAAAGATAGAAAAATGAAGCTAAAGGAAGACTAGGTTCCTAAATGCAAAAGAAGGAAATTGGATTGCGCTTGAACACACGTTCACTTTAATAAATCACTGCTCAGGGTTTTCTGCCTTTCTGATGCAAACCATGTAAATGTACACATGTAAATATGTACATAATAGGGTAATTGTGAAGGTTATTTTGTGAGGGGCGTTCATGTCATTTCATGGTTGACGTTCTTTTTTAGACAAATTTAATGTTCTGGGGTTGTAAGAGAAATATTTTGTCTTTTGCGGGGGTTAAGTGCAAGTTTTGCTTGGGTTCGTAGAGAAGCCTCTTGACTTTATATAAAAAGGGCTAGTCTGTAGTAGTTGGGGAACTTTTGCTGAAAGAAAAAAAAAAACTGTGTTAGAGCTGTGAGCTCCAAACCAGCTAGAGCGTGTTTGGATGCCGGAGAAGGGGCAGGATTTGCGACGCGCCCTGATATCAAATCCACCCTCCTCTCAAATCAGGTCTTTGGGGACGATTTTTGGAGGCCGGATAAGTTTACTGTTGGGTTTCTAAATCCACCACAAGGTGGATATGTGAAGCCCTGCCTCAGAGCACCGCTTGGCAAATCCAGGCTATTTTGGGTCGATTATACCCCTCCAAATCCACCTCTTGTCTCTCTCTTCTACCATTCGACTGGTGTTGTTGGGTTCTGTGTTGGTTTGGACGAACGGAGAGAGAAGACGACGAGGTTATCGATCTCTTCGCATTTCGTCTGTTCAGGTATTAATCGAACCATTTGTGCCCTATTTCTTGGTTTTCGATCTGAATGAGCCCTATTTATGCCCTACTTTGGGTTTTTCGATCTCAATGAGCCCTATTCTGCCCTTTTTTTGGGGTTTTCGATCTGAATGATGGTGGTTTTGTGCCCTATTTTTGGGTTTTTTCGATCTGATTTGTGCCGTATTTGGGTTTTGAGATCTGATTTGAACTGATTTGTGCCCTATATTTGTGGGTTTTACGATATGATTTGTGGCCTGTTATGGCTTTTGCAATCTGAATTGATCTGATTTCTGCCCTATCTTGGTCATTTACGATGTGATTAGTGCCCTATTTTGGTTTTTGCGATCTGATATGAGCCCTATTTCTGCACTTTTTCGATATGGGTTCTGTTTGAGCAGTTTTGTGGGTTGTGTTTGCAAGTTTGAGCAGTTTTCTGGGTTGTGTTTGCTGATTCTTCTAGTATTCTGGGTTATTTGACTTTGATCTAATTCGTGAATGCCCTATAATTTCAGAGTTGTCCTTTTCGTGAATGCCCAATTTCAGAGTTGCTTTAATTTGATCTACGTTTGTGCCCTAATGTCCTAATTCATAGTGTTTGAGTTTGATTTTAAAAACAGATGGCGAGATTATCGAAACGTTGACAAACACTGCCACGAGCAACTAAGGGTAAATAGGCATGTATTCATGAAGTTATGCCTTTTGCTTACTGAAAGAGGACTAGCTGCATCTAGGTGGGGCGAAATCTGAAATCACTTTGCCAAACACCCTCATCTACAAGGGCCGTAAGGTATTGGAGCAAAGTTTCCTCTTCCACCTCACTCCAACGACGATGTGCCATTCAAACAAGGTGAAAAAGAAAAATATAGGACTTGTTTATTTGATTGAAAATTTGCTTGTAAAAATAAAATGAGTTTGTTTGGAATTTATAGGAAAAAACCATTTACCATTCAACCACAAACCCACCATTCAATCACCTATCTACCACTCCACCAACTATGCAACATTCAACCACCATCTACCATGCATTCAACAAAAAATAAATAAATTCAAAAATTTTCAAAAAAAAACTAATCTCCATTCAAATCAACCATAAATATTCTTTTAATTATGTTAGAAAATTTCCACTAAAAATTAATTAAATAATTTTTTTCCGGAAAAAGAAAAAAAAACAAACTTTTAATATTGTTCTAATTATTTTATGTATTTTTTGTCTATTTATTATAATTATTACGTATTTACTATAATTATAATTAAGTTAATCAATTTTATTTACTAAATTAATAAGGTGGGGGCAATAATGTCATTTGATCTCCTATCCTATCATATCCACCCTCTAAATCCCCCTTCTCAAAATACCATCCAAACACCCAATATACAAATCCACCCTTCTTAAGAGGTGGGGCCGCCCTCATTACAAATCCACCCTCCAAATCCGCCCTCATTACAAATCCACCCAAAACAAATCCGTCATCCAAACGCCCCGCTAGGGTGTTGAAGAATTGGAGGCTTGGATCTTGAGGATTCGATCCCGCGGCGCCTACCATTCCCTCCATCACTACTGTAAACGCGAAGGGGCTAGCTAAAGCCGTTGTTACACCGTGTTACTTCTGTTTACTGTATTTTCACTAGAATACAAAGTTTCTTGGTCCTAGCACCTTGTCTACTTGCAGCAACACTAACGACCCGTTTGGATGGGGTGTTGGGGTGTTATAGGGGGGGCATAAATATGGAAGGTGTTATTTATGCCCGAACCCACACATATGGAATGGTTTGCCAACAAAAAGTGCAAGGGTGTTATTTATCACCCGGTCTAAATAACACCCCTGCAGGGGTGTTATTTAAATATGAACCCCTAATACCCCCACTAAAATTACCATCCTACCCCAATTTTGCTACTGTTTGTTGCTAGTGTAATTTGGGGTACTTTTTTTGCTTTGTAATATTTTTCGGATAAAAAAATAAAGTACTTCTGCACATAGTTTTTTTATTTTTTTCACCAAATTAAACTACTAATAGAGGTCTTTAATTCGATACAAAAGAACATAAAAAAAATTATATACTTTAGTATTTGAAAATTTGTGGTCCGAAAAATGCACATTTGTTTTTGTTTAGATCTTTACATTTTACACCACTAGAGTTTTAAAGATCTTAAAAAAAAAAAAAAAGGAAAAAACTAAATTAATTTTTATAATAAAAGAATTAATATAAAAATTAATTACAATTAAATCTTATAGCTTAATTAGTTATTGAGTTTCAATAATAAATTAATTAATTATTAGATTTATCTAATTAAAAAAACACATAACTAATACGAATATGCACACAAGGGCAAAAAAGACTTTTGATAGCTTTTTACATCATCCACCCAAACTTAATCCCCCTTCTTACAAAATCATCCAAACCAAGTACTACTTAATCCTCCCTCCATAAATGTCACATCACTGTGGGACCACCCTCCATATATATTACCCTCTACTATCTTATACCCCCTCCATATATAATACCCCTAAAAATAATCCGGCATCCAAGTGTTAAGGCACTTCGATATTTTAGGTTGGATCAGCTGGTCTTATTTACGTGCATATCTTTGCTATACTTTTTTGCATCACTTTCCAAAGGCTAATTCCACAAAACCTCAACTGGATGCAAGTATGCAACCAATGCAGGGAAAAGACTACACTCTAGGTGATAGGTGTTGAAAGAACATGTTTAATCCCTCCAGTTTGCACCTTGTTAGTCCATTTGCGTTGTTATTTGATTAGGTTTAGTTGCTTCGTGATGTTTCAGGCCTTGGGAGTCGATAGAAGTGAAAATGAGCAAAGAGGAGGAGGAACTGAGGATCAAAAACCCAGTTCCCAACATCTTTAGTCCGGACCACCTGCTTCCTGGTCTAGACCAACACTCAAAATCAACTTCTGATGCTGGTCCGATGCTGGTATGGTCTTGGTCCGGACCAATGTACCCCTAGTCCGGACGATCATACCCATGGTCCGAACAAGCACCTCAGAACCCTTCCTAGTTTCTACAGCTTCCAGCATGTCTGGTCCAGACCAACCTTGTCCTGGTCTGGACAAACGAGGCCAACGCTTGGAAGGTCCAACGCTTGGACTCCCCAGTCCCCCCCACACCCGAGTCCATGTAACATAGTCTGTCAATAAGTTTTTAAGTAAATGTCAAAGACCCCTTCATAAAACTAAAATCCCTTCTAACCAATAAAATAAAGGGGCGAGAGACTTCAATTACAATAAGTCGTAGGGCTGAGGGCCAGCCAGAATCCTCACCAGCAGAATCGTCAGAGGAGAAGATGAGTTTTGGAAAGTCTAGAGATCATGGGAAGGATTTACATTATCCCGCGGAATCGGGGGAATTCAAAAAATGAAGGAGGAAGTTACAGTGGGAACCGGTTATGGAGGATGGCATTACTCGGATTGTGGGAGTGGGCCAGTCTTTTAAGAGGCCAACGGAGAAGGACCCAATTGAGCCCATTAATGAAGATTGTCCTAGGACTGAGCCCAATATGCCAATTTTTTATCCTCAGGCAGAAGTGCATAAGAAGGCCCATTCTGAGGGGTCTTATGTTAGCCCAACAGAGATTATGGATAAGGACCAAATTCTCTTGGTGAATACTAAAGCTCAGGACCTTAAAACCCGTAGCCTCTAGTTGGAGAGTAATGCCCTTAATGTTGGTCAGGACTTAGTAAATGATATTCAGGGTAAAAAAGTAAGAAGCCACGGAAGAGCTTCGGAGATGACGCAAAAGAAGAACCCTCCAGTTAGGGGTTACAAGAGGAAGCTGAGAATAAATGAGAAGAACTATTTGGGTGGGCAGAAGGTTCAAGGGGATGTTCAGAGTAAGCCGGTTAAACGCAAAATTAACAAGAGTTAGGTCGATGTGGATTATGTGGAACGTATGGTTCAGAGTCTGGCAAAAAAGAAAAAAAAGGTGCGGTTCAGGAAGAAAACATCAACAACACAACGGTGGAGGTAGCCAGCCGAGAATGGCCCCAAGTGGCTAGATGAAGCTATTGGCCTGGAATAGTCAAGGACAGGGGAGAGCCTTGACTGCGAACCAATTGAAGGAGTTATGTCGACTCCACTCTCCCCAGCTGGTTTTTCTTTCCGAAACAAAAAACCAGTTTTGTAGAATTGATTTTATTCGGAGTTTTATTGGAATGGATTGTGTTAAGATTGAGGATCCGATTGGTATTGCTGGGGGTCTAGCCGTACTGTGGAAACGTGATCTCAATGTCCGTTTCATTCGTAACAGTAGTTTTTTTATTGAAATTGAAATAAAGGATGATGATAATGATCATGTTTGGCGGTTGATCAATCTCTATGCAAGTTCTACTGATAGTGTCCGTAAACTACAATGGGAGGAGTTGATTCGATACAGACAACAGAGCTCCAAAGATTGGATTATTTTGGGGGATTTTAATGACGTTCTGTGGGCGGATGAGAAACAAGAAGGTAGAAATAGGGCAGCTTGGTAATTGAAAGCTTTCAGGGATTTTGTGACCAATTTAGAGGCAGTGGATTTGGGATATTCAGGCTATCCGTTTACATGGACTAATAGGTGTGGAGGCAATGGAATGGTTAAAGAAAGGCTGGATAGAGTTTTGGCATCTCCAGGTTGGAGTCTTCAGTATGATAGGGCTAAGGTACAGAATCTTTTTGCAGTGGGATCGGATCATGCAGCGTTATTAGTTGATACACGTCCCCCAAAATTTACGGGCCACAGACAATTCCATTTTGATAATAGATGGGTCGAGGATCCGAGTTGCCATGAAGTAATATGCAGGGGGTGGCAAGGCTCTAGTCGTGGTTCTAATATGTTCAAGGTTTTCGATAAAGTTCGCAATACTAGGAGAGAGCTGCGAGTATGGAGCAAAAAACGCAATTTTAATGCGAGGAAAAGAATAAATGAAGTGCAGTGCCAACTTAAGGAAATTGGTGAAGGTCGGGAACACGGGGAGATGGGGAATGTTGAAAGATTATAATCGATATGTATTCTTCTCACTAAGAGGCACAATATATAGACTGTGTACAAGATAATTTAGGAAAGGAAATTGCTACCTACCTAATTAGACTAATTACAATCTTCCTCATTGCCTAATTGCCTAATTGATTACAACATGTGTATTACAATACTTCTTTCCTTTTCAACACTCCCCCTCAAGCTGGAGCGTATACATCGTACACTCCAAGCTTGCGACAAATAGAATCAATGGAAGCCCTGGGAAGAGCCTTCGTGAAAATATCAGCAAGTTGAGAGCCTGAAGGAACAAAAGGCGTGTTGATCTCTTTGGACTCCACTTTTGACCGAATGAAATGACAATCAACTTCAATGTGTTTGGTCCTCTCGTGGAATACTGGATTATTAGCAATGTGGATAGCAGCCTGATTATCACAATATAAGGGAGTTGGACCATGTAATGGAATCCCAAACTCATGTAGAAGTGTACGCAACCAAGTCAACTCACAAGTGGTATGAGCCATTGCTCTATACTCTGCTTCGGCACTAGAACGTGCTACAACTGACTGTTTCTTACTTTTCCATGTCACAAGATTGCCACCTATAAATGTGCAATAACCAGTGGTAGAACGACGATCAGCAGGAGATCCTACCCAGTCAGCATCCGTATACCCTTCGATACGAAGATGTCCAGACGCTTTGTAGAGAAGTCCACGCCCAAGAGCATGTTTAAGATACTTCAAGATACGAATCACAACCTCCATATGAGAAACTCGAGGACAAGTCATAAATTGACTAACAACACTGACTACATAGGAGATATCGGGCCAAGTGATAGTGAGATAAATAAGTTTACCCACAAGTCTCCGATACAGCTCAGGATCGTCAACCAACTCACCATCGTCAGGCATAAGTTTATGATTAGTCTCCATAGAAGTAGCAACAGGTTTAGAACCAAGATAACCTGTATCTTTCAAGAGATCGATAGTGTATTTCCGTTGTGATAAACTGATGCCTACTTTAGAACGAGCAACTTCAATGCCAAGAAAATACCGAAGCTTGCCTAGATCCTTGGTGAGAAAACTGGAACAAAGGTGACGATCAATACCTGAATCCCATCATTGTCACTCCCTGTAATGACAATATCATCCACATAGACTACGAGAATCACAATACCACTAGTGGTCCTTTTAAAGAAGACAGAGTGATCAGCTTGACTTCATGTCATACCATGAGACACGACGGTACTACTGAATTTATCGAACCAAGCCCGGGGAGATTGTTTGAGGCCATAGATAGATTTGCGAAGACGACACACAGACTCCCCCTTGGACTCAAAACCGGGTGGTTGAGCCTTATAGACTGTTTCAGAGAGATCTCCATGAAGAAAAGCATTCTTGACATCAAGCTGATGGAGAGGCCAATCAAGGTTGGCTGCAAGAGATATAACAATGCGAACAGAATTGAGTTTGGCAACCGGAGAAAAAGTCTCAGTGTAGTCAAGCCCATAGGTTTGGGTGAAACCTTTGGCCACAAGACGAGCTTTCAGACGATCAAGAGTACCATCAGGATTGTGTTTGACAGTAAACACCCAACGACAACCAACAATATGTGCTCCAGAAGACTTGTGAACAAGATCCCAAGTATGATTCAGTGACAAAGCGCGCATCTCTTCTTCCATAGCAGAACGCCATCCAGGATGAGAAAGAGTCTCCTGATAAGACGTAGGAACCGTAACAGAGGACAGAGACACAGAAAAAACGCGAAAAGAGGGAGACAAGCAATCATAGGACACAAATTGAGAGATAGGATGAGAAGTGCATGAACGAATACCTTTACGATGAGCAATAGGAAGATCGAGAGTTGGATCTGGAGACGCTTGAGGAGATGGTGTGGGCACAGAAGCTGTATCTGGAGTTTCAACAGGAGGAGCATCAGCAGAGGAATGTCGAACATATACTTGTGTAATCGGTGGTCGAGTAGCAGTCTCAGGAAGATCAGCCAGTAAAGGAGCAATCTCAGGAAGACAAGGTGGTTGCCAACAAGGGTGGTGTCAACTGAGCACCCTCAAGATAATAATATGGGATATTTTCAAAAAAGGTCACGTCAACACTTACAAAGTGCTTTCGTAATGAGGGACTATAACACCTGTATCCTTTCTGTGTCAGAGAGTAACCCAGAAAAATACATTTGTTAGAACGTGGATCAAGTTTATCACGACCTGGAGAGAGATTATGAATAAATGCCACAAAACCAAAAAGTTTTGGGGGGAGAATATAAAGATCCTTGTCAGGAAACATGACCTGATAAGGAATTTTGCCATGCAAAACCCGAGAAGGGGTGCGATTTATTAGATAATTCGCGATAAGAACAGTATATCCCCAAAAATATTTTGGAACGTTCATGTGAAGCATAAGGGCACGAGTTACGGCTAAAACTGGCCCATTTTTCCTTTCAGCAACCCCATTTTGTTGGGGGGTAGTGACACAAGCAGTCTGATGAATAATACCATGAGTTTCAGTAAACTGTCTAAATGGACGGGAAAAATATTCTTGGGCATTGTCAGTTCGCAAAATACGTAATTTAGCATTAAATTGGTTGACAATCTCAGCATAAAAGACTGAAAAGACAGAAAATAATTGAGACCTATCTTTGAGAAGATACACCCAAGTTAAACGAGAAAAATCATCAATAAATGTGACAAAATAGCGAGCACCACACAAACTCGTAGTGCGCGAAGGTCCCCAAATGTCAAAATGAGCTAAAGCAAACGGTTCTACACATGGTGACTCAGTTCGTAAAGGAAAAGAAACTCTACGATGTTTACTAAGTTCACATGTGTCACAATTAAAAGGAGAAAAACTAGGTAAACTAAGAACTAGCTTGCGAAGGTTGCCCGAGGATGGGTGCCCAAGACGACAGTGCCACTGATAAGGCGTAACAATAGTATGTGAAGCAGAATGACTTGATGACTGTTGTTGTTGCTCCTGAAGTTAATACAAACCATTCTTCTCATACCCCCCACCAATCATCCCCTTCGTCTTGAGATCCTGAAACTCACAATGAGAAGGAGAAAAAAGGATAGAACACTGGTGAGTATGAGACAGTTTATGAATAGAAAGAAGATTAAACGGGAATTGTGGCAAATATAAGACAGAAGGAAAAACAAGACCAGATGAACGATATGTACCAATGCCTTGAAGAAGAATTCTAGTGCTATCGGCAATAGTAACATAAGACTTAACAGAAGGGGTAACAACATTAGTCAAAAGAGACAAATCACCTGTCATATGATCAGATGCGCCAGAATCGAGAATCCAAGGAGTGCTACGAGAAGATGAGTGAAGACACGTATTACCTGAGGTGACATGAGTTGCAGTGGAAGAAGAAAAAGATGCATTGGCCCTTTGAATCGTAGAATCATACTCAGTCTTGGACATAGTAATCTGAGTAGAAGCAAGAGCATATGGCTCCCCCTCAAGTGTAGCCTGATTAGCCCAAGCGGGCTTGCCATGCAGCTTCCAACAGAATTCAACATCGTGGTTGGTCGCACCACAATGAGTACACTTCTTGGTGCCACGACCACCACGTCCCCCACGTCCTCCACGACGACCACCCCGCCCAGAAGAACTACCACGACTGTGGGAGGTATTGTGATTCCCAAAATGTCCAGAAGATGAAGCAGGAGAGGTTGTGGGGGCGGATGGAGTCGGATGCTCTAAATCAGAAAAACGAGGAGCAGCCCGTCGAACACGAGCAAAGGCCTCACCAACGGTGGGGACTTCCTTGCTAGAAAGAATCTGTGAACTAAGAGGAGCAAGGTCTGAATTTAATCCGGACAGAAATTTGCAAGTTCTAAAATCTTCTCTGTACTTCTGTTGAACCTTTAAATCTGTAGAGAGAGGCTGGTAAACATTTAACTCGTCCCACATACCCTTTAAGATGGAAAAGTACTCATCAACGGATCTATCTCCTTGTTGAAGGGAGAAAATATTCTGATAAATCTGAAAAACTCGAGATATTCTAATCTGATGAATATAACTCGCGTAGAGTGTCCCAAACAGCTTTGGACATCTTTTGGCAAGCAACATTATTAAAAATGTCAGGTTCAAGACTATTCCACAGTAAAGTCATAATATGAGCATCATGTTGGGACCAAGCAGAATCGGGATCAGTAGGTGGATCATTGGTAATATAGGAACTCTCACCATTTGCGCGTAGAGAGACAGTCACAGCCCGTGACCATGGCAAATAATTAGATCCATTTAATTTGATTGTGGTTAGAAACCGACGATAATCCCTAACAATATCCTTAGTTTCAGAGGTTTCAACAGTGTCTGTTTGCTTAGGTTTATCACCCACAATGGTTTCAAGAGATAAAGACACAAGCCAAAAGGAGAGGAGTTGTTACCCAGAGGATTGGCAAGTGCAAAGAGAGGGTACCCAGTTGATTTAGAGCATGGGTAGAAGATTAGGGTTACTATTCACGCTGCTACAGTGTGCGCGAGCACTGTTCACGACTGCTACAGTGCACGTGAGCACTGTTCACAACTGCTACAATGCACGCAATCACTGTTCACGACTGCTACAGTGCACATGAGCACTGTGCACGGCTGGATGGTGGTTTTTTCTGGATCGAGGGTTGCTGATTGAGGTTAGAGAGGTTTCGACTGTGGTCGATTTGAGAGAGAGTATTTGACGGGAAAAAAAAACTGAGGTAACGAGAAAAAAAAAGTCAGGTTCCTGGAACCCGCTCTAATACCATGTTGAAAGATTATAATCGATATGTATTCTTCTCACTAAGAGGCACAATATATAGACTCTGTACAAGATAATTTAGGAAAGGAAATAATAAGGAAATTGCTACCTACCTAATTAGACTAATTACAATCATCCTAATTGCCTAATTGATTACAACATGTGTATTACAATACTTCTTTCCTTTTCAACAGGGAAGATACGAATTCTAGAGAAGGAATTGGGAGAGGCTTGGGTGCAAGAGGAGAAATATTGGCGTCAAAAAGCAAGGATCTCATGGATGGTTGAAGGAGACCGTAACACTTCCTTTTTCCATGCTAAGGTCACACAGAGAAGGAAGAGGAATAATATTGCGGGAATCCAAGACCCATTTGGCAATTGGCGTGAAGGTCAGAAAGACATAGCTAAGGAGTTTGTGCAATACTTTCAAGGGCTTTTTCAATCTGATGGAACAGACCATGTTTGGGAGGTGGTAGACACAGTTAAAGCAAGGGTTAATGATCAGATGAACCACTCTCTTACAAGGCCGTTCAACGACTCAGAAATTCGTCAAGCTTTATTTGATATTGAACCAAACAAGGCTCCTGGAACAGACGGGATGACAGCGGGATTCTATCAAAGGTATTGGGATGTGGTAGGAGCAGATGCCGTGAATGCAGTGCACCAATTTTTTCAAACTGGTCATAACTTGAAGAGCCTGAATCATACTCAAATTGTTTCTTATCCCCAAAGTTAAAACACCTACACAGGTATCACAATTCCGGCCCATTTCTTTGTGTAATGTTCTTTATAAAATTATTGCAAAGGTGTTATCTCATCGTTTACGTCAGATCCTCCCTAACCTGATAAGTGTAAATCAAAGTGTGTTTGTCCAGAATCGACAGATTCCTGATAATATTTTGACTGCTCATGAGGTGGTGCATTACTTGAAAAATAAGAGAAGTGGTAAGGATGGTTATATGGCGTTGAAGTTGGATGTTGCTAAGGCATATGATAGGGTGGAGTGGAGCTATTTGGAGGCAGTCATGAGACAGATGGGGTTTGATGGGAAATGGATTCAATGGATTATGAATTGTGTGTCCACTGTTTCCTATTCAGTCACAGTTAATGGGCAAAAACATGGGTTTATTACACCACAAAGGGGGTTACGCCATGGAGACCCTTTATCGCCATATTTATTCCTCCTATGTGCGGAGGGATTTTCCAGCTTGTTGAAAGTTAAAGAGGAACAGGGCAGTCTAAGAGGAATTCGGATTTGTCGGAATGGTCCTACTATATCCCATCTTTGTTTTTCAGAACAAGGGTGGAGACTAATGACTGGCGATAATTCTTTGTTTTTCAGAGTATACAAGGCCAGGTACTTTCCTAACACTTCTTTCCTCGAGGCATGTTTGAAACCTCTTTCATCTTGGGCTTGGCAAAGTAATGAAAGTATATTAGCAAGTAAAAAGGTAATTAAAAGAGGGTGGCGTTGGAGAATCGGTAAAGGTGGAAGGGCAAAAATTTGGGGGGACCCGTGGCTAGCTGACGAGCATTATCCGAAGATTTTAACCCCCAAGGCTGGCAGTAGTTTGAGCGAGGTTATAGAGTTGATTGATTTAGATCATATGGTGTGGAATGTACCACTGATCAAACAAGTCTTTATGGAACGTGATGTGGAACTGATTTTGAGCAACCATTAAGCATGACTGGTGTGGAGGATAAGTATATTTGGATGCGCACATCGTCTGGGACCTTCTCGGTTAAATCAGCATATGTTATTGCTAAGGAACAGGTTCAAGTGAGGAGAGCTTTGGAAAGTGATCGAGGACAATCTAGTGGGGATTTTGAGGATGAAGGGAGATGGAAACGAGTATGGAATATGAAGGCCCCAACAAAAATTAAAATGTTTCTTTGGCGCTGCCTCCATGGAATAGTGTCCGTGAACATGGCCCTAGCCCAACGGAAAATATCCGTGGATCCGATTTGTCCTCTTTGTGGGTTGGCGAAGGAAACACCATCTCATATGTTTTTCAATTGTGATAGAGCTACAAGGGTCTAGTTGTTATCCCCGTTCAGATTTCGACCAGAAAATTCTATCTCTGCGCAATTGAAGAATGTATGGGTAGAATTAGATGCTTCAGCTAGTGGTGAGGATCTATGATGCACGGACACGGAAACGGACACGAACACGGGGACACGGCAATTCTAAAAAAATGGGGACATGGACACGGCGAGGGACACGGACACGGCGGGGGACACGCCACGTGTATATTTATTTATTTATTTATTTATATATTTATTTACATATATATATTTATAATACATTTTAAAACTTTTAGGGGTCAAATTGAATTTTTTTTAAACTCAGGGATAAAATTGAAATTTTTTAAAACTTTCAGGAGTAAAATTGAATTTTTTTTTTAACTTTCAGGGGAAAAATTGAATTTTTTAAAAATTTAATGGGTAAATTTATTATTACTCAAAAACTAAGGGTAAAACCGACATTTAGCACTTATAAAAATATCGATCTCGATCTTCTTCCTCGAAGCTCGACATTACAACTTCAGCCCTAAAAATCGATCTCGGATCTCGTGATCCTTCCCCTTGTCCCCCCTCGTGTCCCCATCCAAAAAGCACATTAGCCGTGTCCCATGCCACGAGGCGTCCGGGACACGTGTCCCGCCTTGTCCCCGTGTCGGGACACTGCGATACGGCATCCCGGAGGCGTGTCGGTGCTTCGTAGGTGAGGATAAAAGGGAGATTACCGGTTTATTTGCAATAATTGGCTAGCACGTTTGGATTGCAAGGAACAACTGGGTTTCAAGCAGAGTTGGATTCCGGAAACGACTATCATTGAGCGAGCAGTTGATGGGGATAATACTTTCCTACAAGCTATTCGGAAGGAAAAACAAAGTGCAGATATAGTCCCTCCTGCTAGTGTTTCTTGTTGGCAACCACCAGAATTTGGAGTTTTGAAGATCAACGTGGATGGTACATTCGATGTGAAAACTCACGGGGTGGGGTGGGGTGGGGTGGGGTGGGGTGGGTTTAGTGGTTCGTGATTATTTGGGCAAGGTTGTGGGTGTTGTTGCTTCACCTATTGTATGGAGCATGTCCGCGGAGTTGGTTGAGGCAGAAGGGTTTCGTTTTGCACTGGGTTCCCCAATTTGTTCTTGGGAAAAGTCATATGTGGTGGAAGGTGATGCGCAAACAGTTGTCAAGATGCTTCAAGGTCAATCTATAGTCAAGGCATGTTCAAAAGTTGTCATCAGAGATGCTTTATTTTTAGCAAATAAGCTTCTTTCTTGTTCGTTTCATTTTGTTTCTCATGAGTGTAATAGGGTGGCTAATGCTATAGCCAAATACGCCCTATCATTGGATGTATCAAAGAATAAACTATAGGGATGGTTTTTCCAATCCTTTTTGTTTTTCTGTCCAAAATCAACAGTCACGTTTGGCAAATTGCATTCCAGCCTACATGTTAAACTGTGTATACAAACAGCCTGCTAAATGTATCTTCTATCATTTCATTCTAGAGAGGAGGGAGGAACAGGAATCGGAGCGGAGAAATCACCTTCGAGATATGAGTACCAAGACTTCTGTGCACTCCACAGCATTTTAAGCATATAAACACCCCGATATTCGCTGACCTGAAATGTAGAACTTCTTCTTAATCCACAATGTAGAAAAACATCCATTCGATGCAACACCACATGTCACCCTTACACCCAAAATCCAGGCAGTTGAATCAAAATAATATGTTCCAGATATCAAAAGATATCACACATCTCCAAACTCCAAGGATGGATATCTAATTTCAGCAACGTTTCACCTCCAACTAAATTTTTTATTGTGGATTAAAATACTAACTTTCAGCCACGTGGGTTGCATGTGCCGTGCACAAGTATAGTGTATCATACACATTTACTACACAATAGAACAATTTGTTCTCGTGCCAACCGCATTTTTAATTCAATGCACATAAACAAAATTATTGCACAATACTCATCTTCGAATCTCTACTGTCATTTGTTCCGCCATTTGCATCCATTCTTGCTTGACATATTTATTATCACCTCTAGTTATTTGTGTTAGTGGCCTTTATTATAGATACTTCTTTTCATTTTGCTAGAGTTACTGACTAATGCCTTATTATGTTCTCCGCATACATCCTGTATCACTTAATTCCAATATAACCACGAATGATATTTTCCAGGAACTTTAATCATAGCTTGATCTTTGCTAGATTTACTCTCTAGTTTCATTTATTTACCCTTGTTCGCTTCCATCCTCGCTAGTTTCATTGCAATAGAACAAAATTCTGCATAAAGTAGAAAGCTAAGTTACAGACTTGACATTATTATCACAGTTTACTCATCCTCTAATCTCTACTATCATTTTGTTACCTGTATGCGGCTCCATCCTGGCTAGATGATTTCATTGTCACCTTCAACTGTTGGGGTCGGTCATCTTTACGATGGAGACCTACATTCTCTTTCCTAGAGCTACCCACTGATACCATAATTGTTTTGTGTTTGCACTCATCCATATTCATTGAGTTCCATCATTACCACAAATTACATCTTTGCTGTCACTTTATCATAGTTTGATTCTTTATTTTTGTCAGAGATACTCTCCCATATTAGTTTTTGTCATCTTCATCCATACTGTTATTTTGATTGCCACAGAACAAAAAGCTGCATGGAGCAGAAATTTGCTTTACGTACAGATTGAAGAAATTCTTATGACGCAAGATTTTGGTTGCTTATTAGTAAATCTTTACTATATGTTCAGCATTGAAGAAATTCTTACGGCGCAAGATTTTTGGTTGCTTATTAGTAAATATTTACTTTATATTCAGCACATCTAGCCTCCGTGGTGCCCTCTCCAATTTTAGAGAAAATAAAATCCACATCACCATCTAAATCATTCCTGTCATGTTCCGTTCTTCCTACAGCCTTCCTGTTTAGTTAGATTTTCTTTTTTCCTTTGTCCCTTTAATCTGTCAAAAATCTAGAAAACCCCATTTTTAATATTCACATACATCCTGTATCAAATAATTTTTGACTTGCCATATTTTCAGTGACCGTAAATATTCTTGGTTATAGTGATACACCTATATGATACTCATTCCTCTTTTCAAACCATACATCTATTCTCTTCCTTCCACGTCATTCCATTAGTTTCCAAATCAGAATATCTCTTGTATGATCAATTCTCCCAAGGTAAAAGAAACCTAATTTTCCGATAGCCATCTACAGGCAAAGCTATCTGCTTGATCAGTCCCACTCAAGGTAGCATTAAAGAAAGAAATCCATTGCAATTTCGTACAATAACTAGTCAGCCAGGAAAGACAATTATCACTTGTTAGCATTCAAGCCTCTGATTCGGCTTATACCCATATCTCAAATAATGGGGAAAGCAAACATAATAAGGCAAGATATTTGGTAATTGATATTCACTCCCCCCAAATTGTTATCCACGCTCCCTTTTTTGTCTTTTAGTGAAAGTTTTATACATGAAAATTCCACTAGAAGACAAAAAAAGGGGTGTGGATAACAATTTGGGGGGTGTGGAAATCACTCCCCGGATATTTTCATCCATAATGCCAATGAAGATCTTTATGAAACTCAAGTTTACAGATTTGATCAACTACTACAATACCAGGAATGAGCTTGCAAGAGAATATCCAAAAGCATCAGGGTGGTAGAACTTACGCCCACTTGGGGTCCGGAGCACAACAATCAGCACAGACACGATTATCATTTTGCAGCAATAGTTCTTTTAATCTTCTTTTACCTGCAGTAGTAACATCCACGTACTTCAATAAGTTAACAAAGTTCCAGTAAGCAACAAAAGAATTAAGTGTTGGGAAGGGGGATAAGATTATCATAGAAAGCCATGAATTTCCTTCTTGATAAAATATATATCACTGACAAAATGAGTAATTGCTATGAAATGCATATGTACTGCAACACGCAACAATAGAAGTGAATTTACCCTCCACTAGATTCATAGGAACACATTGCTGATTGCACAAGAAAAAAGTAAAAAGGGAGGAGAACCTTATGATTGCTATAATTAGATGCTTGGTTGAAGTAATGTGAAACATATCAACAGCATGCAGAGGAACTTCAACTAGTGTAACATGTAAAGTCTCACCATTCATCCAATGGATTCTATGATTAAAGTCTACCAGACACCATTTCAAGCTTGATTACTCAACTCAAGGCAACTCACGGCCTTTCTCTGCTAATTCAGGTTTCCCAACCTTTTTTTTCTTTTGGAGTGGCAAAAAAGAAAATTACCAAAAATAAAGGTGAAAGAGAAATGACAGTCACCCGCCCAAAAGAAGAGATAAGAAGAAAATTTGGGTAGGTAATGGCGAGTCCACCTTTCTTTGGTTCGACAATTGGCACCCCTAGGTCCGCTATATAAGAAGTTTGGGGAAAGCATAGTCTATAATCTTGGACGGTCTCTTCCAGCCAAGTTTTCTTCTATTATTCACAATGGGCAGTGAAGATGGCATAGGGCAAGAATAGGGTTACATTACAGATTAAAGAGCAGGCTGCTAAAGATTTTGTGCCTAATGTTGATCAAGAATATTGTGTTACTTGGGTTCCTCATCCTAGTGGGATGTTCTTTATCAAGTCTGCATGGGAAGCAATCAGACACAAAAATTCAATCCAGGAATGGCATGGGGTGGTTTTGAATGGGAAGCATGTGCCTAGATGGGCATTTATCATATGTTTGGCTGCTCAACAAAGATTGAGTAACTTTGATAGATTAGTGTCTTGGGGGATGAGTGTGAATGATGACTGTAAGCTGTTTGGTAGCGAGAAAGAGAGCCATCAACACTTGTTTTTTGAGTGCTCTTATTCAAGAAGTATCTGGCAGAAAGTAAGATTTAAGTGCAGCATCCTTTCTGGCCCTTGGATGCTCAGGGGCATTGTTGACTGGTATGTTAGTAATGTGAAGGGCAAAGGTTTTGGCTGCTTGATTTTGAAATGTTCATTGGCTGCAGCAGTCTAGCAAGTCTGGTTGGAGAGAAATCAGAGGACTTCTCAAAGTAAGGCAGTGGATTGTGATCAATTAGCTGCTATAGGTCTTGAGAACATCAGGGCTTTTCTTTGCTCCAGGAGATTGGTGAAAGCTTCGCAGAAGATAAAAGGTTGTGCGTGGACTGGGGCTTACCTTGTTGTCTTTTGATGAACTACGTATTCCAAGTAGGGCTGTAAATGAACTGGGCCGTTCGCGAAATATTCGAGGCTCGGTTCGGTAAGAGCTCGTTCGATTCGTCTACTAAACGAACTGAACTTGAACCTCAATATTGGGCTCGTTCCATAAATGAGCCGAACTTGAACCTAAGTGGATTCGGCTCGGTTAGGCTCGCGAACCAAGGGTCAAAATGTAATTAATAATACTTCAGGGGGTCTACATGTAAATATATTATAGTTGAGAAACTCCTATTAGTTTGTTATTCTTTTATCCCTAACTAAAGTACTTTACTACGAATAGATGGATTTTATCCCTAACTAGAGTACTCTATTTAGTTCTCAATTTTTTTTTCTCATGTTGTTTTTCTTTTGATTTCTTGATTATTGTGGTAGATTTGTTTGTTTTTTATTGATTTATTGATTATTGTGGTAGATCTACATGTAACACTGTTTTGAAGCATATATCTGTTCTAAATTGCTAACGAGCCCTACCGAGCTGGATTCGAGCCTTAATTCGAGCCTAAATTCGGTTCGTTTGAGTTTAACGAGCCCTATCGAGCTGAGCCCGAGCCAGTGTTTTAAAAGGCGATAGGTGCACCGAGGCGCCAAGGTCCCCTGGAGCTTTAAGCGCGAGGCGAGGCGCGCGCCTCTTGACAGCGAGGCACAATTTTTTTTTAGTTCAAATTTAATGTTTTATAGTGCACCACCCAGCATTTATGCACTGTTGCACATAGATATATGTATCACAGTGGGAATCCGGACAATGTCACATGCTTTTCATAAAGTGTTTTCATATGATAACAAAGTTTAGACAACTTTTCATAAAGTGTTTTCATATAAAATAAAAATTATATACGATTTGAATGGAATTTAAATAAATAAATGATAGTGGAGGTCTTTTCTAACCACACATGCCATCTATGTGTTTTTTTTATCAAATCTTTATGTTTGATATACACTTACTAATAGATAAAGAGGACATATGCCTTGAAAGGATTCTTTCTTAATTAAGAAACTGAAAAGAAACATTAAAAAACTGATTGGTCTTGTTGTAACATAAACAAATAGACAAAGATACTTTAGTGGGAAGGGAAAAGACAAACATTCACTTAATGTAATAATAAAAAATCAGAAATTGGAGGGGAAAAACACAAAGGCGCGCTTAAGCTAGCGCCTCGCGCCTCTGCGCTTAAGTTGCGCTTCTGCGTTCTGCGCTTAATCGTACCCCTGTGAAGCGCTAACCATGCGCCTCGCCTCGCCTCGGGCTTAAGCGCGCTTTTTAAAACACTGGCCCGAGCTTTGATATTTTTTCACGAGCCGAACTCGAGCTCACTTGTCTAGGCTCGAATCGAACCCGAGCCGAACCCGAGCCTAACTCATATCTTAACGAACTAATCCCGAACCTCATAGGGTTCGGCTCGTTTACAGCCCTAATTCCAAGTGTAGGTTGCTGAGGCTGTAGTATGTTGATCTTAGTTTTTCTTTCTTCTTCTTGTTTTCTGCATTGCTTTCAGTTTGTGTTGTTAATTTTGCAGTATTTTGTACAGAGGTGTAGCGGTAGACCTCTGCTGTATGCTCAGGTTTTTTCCTGGATTTTGTAATTTGGTTCGAGCTTTGAAATGAAATCGTACTTATCAAAACAAGAAGAAGAAGAAAATTTCATCAATTAAATGTGTGAACTTTTACTTAATTCAAATGCTTTTGGGGCTTTAGTGCCTACTCCATCTCAGGGATTCGTTTGAGACAACATGTTTGAATGACTAATACAACCAATTCGAAATGTTTGCGACATGTGTTTGATGGATGGGACCTTATTTGAAGTATCAATGCTTCTTAGTCTTCTTCTACCACATTCTATCTCCATGTCGCAAAAGTATAAGCATCAAACTTGAGACAATTTAAAACAATATCACTGAACTCTAACATTTTGTCAAATCAGGATAATCAGTTTCGAAAAAGAAAAAAAAAAAAATCCTACCTGAGGATGGCCTCCCCAGCCCTGACGAAAGTTTGCTCATTGCTGTATTTAAAAGCCACAATGATCCAATAAAACTGGTCTTTTAAATGGTCTACAGAGAATTACCAGCCAGGAAAAAGTAAAGCAGTACAACAAAAATCAGCAATAATCTGAAGCTAAACGTGAAACATAAAAAACGAATGAAATGTTGTCAACAGGAAAACGAAACAAAAACTTCCATGAGAAAAGAGGGGCAAAACCACCCATGTCTAATATTTCAAATTCAGGGCTTTCCATCAAACAAAAATCGTAAACAGCCACTATGATGAAATTAAAACGCAACAAGCAATTCACAAAAGATCAAACTGGATCAGTGCCTTCACAGCCTCTAAGGCTGTGCGCTTGGGCTTGCATTTGTACCCATTATTATGCTAAAATAGCACCCCCCCAAAAAAAAATCACTTGTGTTTGCCTTGTCTATTTTAGCCAAATCTATCAAAAATTAGCTCAAAAAGCTATAGCTTTTTTCGCCTCCCACTTCTTTCTCAAAAAGCCAAAATGTAAAAAAAGTTTTCCTAACTAATCCAAACAACTTAGGTTTGTACCTGTAGCCCTACTCTTTTATGCAAAAGCCACCAAAGAAAATTGGCATCCCAAACATAAAGAACATCAATAATATCATTCAAATACAAAAACCCAAGGGGCAAGCGGTTTGGTGAGTAGGTATGAGAGAACAACTAAAGGGCTTGCCCCAAAAGGTCGCAAATCGAATCTCACGAAGGCCACAAATGTTCCAAACCTTGGGCCATGTCTGGTCGTTAACTTGAGGGTTAGTCAAGGCGTGCAAGCTGGCCCGGACACCCGTTGATCAAAAACAAATATAACATTCACATAGAATCCCATTAAACATGAAGAGGAGAAAACCCATAGCACAATGTCAGGAATAAATAGTCGGTAAGTATTCAAATGACATTAGAGGTTATGCTCTTTGAGGTGAATAACGATCAGAACTGCAAGCGAATTGCTTTAGAGCAGTTAAAGGACTTTAATCTAACATGATACCAAAGTCAAACAGATCAATGAGATTATTGTTCATTGAAAAGGGTTATGAGAACCCAAGACGAAAAACAGCAAACCAAGATGAAATGCATGGAAGATCTGCAAAGAGAATAAGCGTCGAATTCTTCACCAGATAATTCGGGAAGTCAGAAATCTCCAGTTCCAATCCAAAGACTACGAGTTAGCGAGCGAGAAGGGGGAAAAACAAGGAACTTCGTTGAGTTCTTCAACGTGCCTTGTAGTGGATGTGAGAGAGAGAGAGGGGTGAACGAGGGAGTTTTTTTTTATCAAACTAACGTTGTTTTTTCAAACAATTCACACATCCCGTAATTTTGTAGGGAAAATTTTTAAAAAACCCCTGAACTTTTAGCCAATTGTAACTCCTTATGTGGAGTGGTTCCAAGTTGTTCCTAGTAATGCTACTTCTCACTACCTAGTTTTTTTTTTTTTTTTTTTTTCCAATCGATATGGAATTTTATTGATCAAATCAAAACAGGAACATCTAAGGCGGCTTCTCTACAAACCCATCTAAGGCGGCTTCACTACCTAGTTTAAGTTCCCAAATTTTGTGTGTTTCTCCTTCATCTTTTAGATGAGTGAGAAACACTTTACTCCTCCCTATGTTGCCACTTGGCCTTCCCCACTTTAATCTTTTTCTTTTTTCTTTCTTTTTTGTTTTTTCCTCCTGGGGTATGCCCCTTGTAGACTGTACATTCGGTTAGCCCCCCGTTTTATTTTCACGCTTATTTACCCAAAAAAAAATTGTTAAAAAAACACCCAAACTTCAGCCGTCAACAAAATAACACCCGAACTTTATATTCCATCAACAAAAAAGCCTATGTCGTCTAATTCTATCACATTTTTAATAGACAAGGATCTACAGTGATTTTGGACGTTGAATTCCGTTAAGTGCCCAAAACGACGTCGTTTAGAGCAGGAAAAAAAAACCTCATTCTCCCTCTCTCTCCAATTGAAAAAACAAAAAACAGAGCACAACCCAACGATGTGAACGCCAGAACTACTTGCTTTCGAGATTCTGTCTTGACCACCGTTGTCGCAGTGGCCATGTTCTGCCATTCTCTTTTTTGTTTTTCAACCGATTCGTGTTTTTGGCATTCATCTTGTTGGGAGGGAAAAGAGGCAGAGGCAGAGGCAAACCCAATTCATCCCCGAAGTAATCAGCACAGATGGTTCCCATCGAAGAAACAAAAGCAGCAGCAGCGGCCATTATCCCACCACCACAAAAATCTAGGGTGATTCTATTTGCAACCCTTTTTTTTCTCCATGTAACCCACTTAAAACTCCTCAATTTCCAGTACTATGTAAAGACTAAAATGCCTCTACGAAAAATCTTGACACCCAAACTCCTCTTCTTCTTCCCTTCCTCATTGTTCCAATTTTTTATTAAGGTCTCCTGTGAAACAAAATCCCGCCATCTCTGCCTCCACCACCACTTTCACCGCCACCCCCCTCATTAAAAAAAAAAAATCCTTGCGTTATGTTAGCTTTGCGTCGACTTTTTTTTTAGATTGTTGGTTCATCTTAGATGAGATGAATCCAAAAATTTAAAAACTATGATTAAAATCTTATAAAAATTCACTAAAAATAAAATAATCCAAAACAGACAGACTTTTTGAGTAACTTTTATCTTTATTTAAAAAAATGTTAGTTTGATTAATAATCCGACTAAATTATTTGGCCAAAACACCCCTTAAATGGAGCCCCCGTTAGTAAACAGTGGAATTGATCTTCTAAGATTAGTCGAAGTGCGCGAAAACTGGTCCAGACACTTAGTTATAAAAAGAAAAATGTTGAGCATAGACATGCTTTGGAAAGAAACAAAACAAAACCACCGATGATGTAAAATTTATTTCTTTTTTTGAATAGAACATTTTAAGGGGTATCATTATTACTGTTCAAACAAAATGGATTTTCATAATGACCACGCAGTATTTGGCAGTAAAATAAAAATAGTGGTCAAAGCTTTCCCCAATGTTCTGTCTTTGTCCAAAAGAACATAGGCTGACGCGTGTCTACCTGGAAAAAATGATTTTGGTAACACTGGCAGGGAGATTATCGGCTTCAACAGGTAGCAGGAGAGAGAGAATGGGAATGAGAAAGGGCTGAGATTAAATTGGGAGATCCAATGGTCCAAAACAATTGGGGGCACCGGTGCCCCAATACCACTTTGGGGCACCATAGCCGGATCCAAAACGAGAGCTATTTCTCACACCCCCCTGACACACCACCCCCAGCCCGGCCCCACCCACCATTCCCCAACTGCCATTTCCCTCTTTTTTCGTCCAACCCCCACCCACTCCATTACTTATTTGTTCAAACTTATTTATTTATTCACTTTCTTATTTATTTATTTCATTACTTATTCTAATTTTATTTATTCAATTACCTATTCAATCTTAATTTGGTTTACTGAAATTATATTTTCAACTAAATTATGTTTTTTACATTTACATTTAAATTTGACTTTATATTTAAAAACTTTATATTATTTTAATTAGTTAATTAATTTGTATGAATAATAAATTAAAAAATCTTCTAAAAGTGAATAAATATTACAATCACGTCAACAATGTGCAACCCTAATTAATATTGCCTCCAAATTGTACTCACGGCGCGCCGCCCAGTACTTCGAGCCACAAATGAAGACGTACATTATAACTAACAACCCATCCTTTAGCTTCATCTGATGCATGCTCTCGCCACCATGTTGGGATGGGTGGTACAGGATAATGACGGTGCAATTTTTTTTTTTTGTAACTACATTATTTTTTAGTTTGAAAATTGTACATAATTTCGTAGACAAATTAGAATGGAGGGAGTATTAAATGGAGGGATTGAGGATAAAATAGAAAATTAACAACCTCAAAAGGTAATGGAAAAAAAGTTGGAATCCCCAAAACGGACCAACAAATCTGGACGGAGGGAGTAAATAAAAGAATTAAGAGATAAATAAATAAATAATAGAGAATATTAAAAAAAATAAAACATAAAAATATATAAATAAAAAGAGATAAATAAAAATTAAATTAATGAATTAAATTATTAACTTAAAAGAATTAAAAAATTAAATAAAAAAGGAATTTAGTTTAATAAACAATATTAAATAAATAAAAGACAAACAAGATATAGAGAATATTAAAATGATAAAAGAGAAAGAATATATAAGGAAAAAAGATAAATAAATAATTAACTAAAAGAAATGAAATAAATTAATTAATTATAAATAAGTTGAGTAATTAAAGGATGGGGGAGGGGTATTTCGGTCAAAAGAGGGTGTGGGGTCGGGGGAGCGGGAAAAGAAATCTCCGCCCAAAACGTAGGGTAATAGTCTATTAGGGTTCCCCTCCTATCGAAAATACTGCTAAATAGGTCTGTAAATTGAATCGATGTAGATTGCGGTGAAAGTACAAATTCCCATTTGCAGAAATTTTCTCATTTTCCAAAACCCAGAACGAATCAACATCATCTATAGTAGTATATCATCTTCACACATTTACGCAACTCAGAGTTCCTGTTAGTCGCAAAGAATAACAGAACAAGGGAGCAGAGAGCACACAAAATTCTACCCCTATACCAGGTAAGCTCGAAATTCCCTCCAAAGTCCAAACCATATCTTGCCCTTTTCCTTTTTTTTTTGTGTGTGTGTGTGTGTGTGTGTGTGGGTTGTACCACCTAAAAACTTCGCCGTTAGTTACCACGTGTACCGTCTCAACGTCTCAAATTAAAGCTTTGATGCGTTCCAGCATTTCGTCCCACTTGTCCCCCCACGTGGACCGAAATCCTACACTCAATTTTGAGATCATCACCTCTTTTTTGACCAACTCCAACGACGTACTCCTGAATGGGGACAAAAAGATTTTCCTTGTCGAAACCAGGATATTCAACCCAATTTTCCATTATGAAGAATTAATTTTTTTTTGTATTTGTCATTCGAGTAGGAAATTAGCGGGAGAGTTAGTGATGATAATGCATTTTTGTTTTTTGATGTTAGATAACAAAAGCCAAAAGAAGGCGGAAATGGAGATGAGCTTTTTTACTTTTTCAATTTTTGTTAGCATGATTTTTAAAGAATGAAAATGATTTAAGGTGTTTAATTAAAAATATCCCAAAATTACTACTTTTTCCTGTTTTCATGTTTGCATTTTTCAATTGTGGGTGTTTTTTTTATCGGGAAAAAAAAATCAATTGTGGGAGTTTGGATATTCTCACCCATAATGCAATTTATGACGATGCATTTTTGCTTTTTGATGTTAGATAACAAAAGCCAAAAGAAGGCGGACATGGAGATGAGCTTTTTTACTTTTTCAATTTTTGTTAGCATGATTTGAGTCTCTAGGCTTTTACTCCCTGATGCATTTTGGCTTTGATTTGGGGGTATGGCAGCAATGAAGAAATGGATGAGTGGGGCAACATTGTCATGGAACTAATGGAGAAACCACCTAAGAAGGAAAAGGATTGGAAGGCAGATATGGCTGAAAGAAAATTCAAGAATGAGTATTATTTTTTCATTAATTATTAAAGATAAATATGTTTCAAAGCTCCCAAGATAATACAAATTAAGTACAACTAAGAGACATTAAATAATTGGTAGTTTTGTTCCCAACTAGTCCAAAACAAAGTGTTTATGTTACATAAATGTATACTTACTAAGTCAAAAGATGAAGATGAATAAGTTCTTGATAAATACCATGTGTATGATCCTTTTTACCACCATAACAAGTCTTATGTTGTAAAATTCCCTACTACGGTTTCTAGTAGTACTTACCTTTTGGAAAGGAAAGACTTACTACGTATTCAGACATTTTATAAAAGTGCAACAAGTCTGAATTGTTGCTTACCTACCACATTGTGTCATTAATGGAATTAAATTTCTCCTACCTACCTTAAACTACTCAAAATTATTCTCAATCAGATTGTAGCAAGTATTTTCAACTATTCCATACATCTTCCTTCTTGTCTCACAAGAAAGCATAGATCTTCATTCAAAAAGCTATGAAAATTTGAAGAACAACAAATTGAAGAGCTTCTCCAAGTAATTTTCTCCGCAATAAGAAAGTTTCAATCTTAGATCTTGATCTCAAATGATACATTTGACATTTTAATGTAGGCATTTTTTAAGTTTGACAAATATGAGATGCATTTTTTTCAAATGATACGTTAACCATTTGTTAAGTTCATACTTACTATATTTTATTGAAATATCTACCATTAGACAGGAATATAGTTACTGGTAATTTCGTTACCAAACTGTATGATTTTTTTCAAATGATAAGTAACCATTTGTTAAGGTCATATTTACCATATGTTATGGAAATATCTACCATTAGATAGGAATATAGTTACTGGTAATTTTGTTACCTTACTGTATGAACTTTTTAATCCTATTCGATGTCATATTTACCATTGGTGGTACTAGCTGGTGTCAATAGTCACTTTAAAACAGCAATTTTTGGGTGTGCTTTGTTGACTGCTGAGACTGTTGAGGCTTATACATGGGTGTTGGAAATGTTTATTGATTCCATGGGCAATAACAAGAAGCCAGTGTCGGTATTGACAGATGGGGATAAGGTCATGCGGAGAGCTATACAAACCGTGCTACCTAATGCTAGTCATCGCTTATGCAAATGTCATCTTTAAAAAAATGATGTGAGTAATGTCCATGTTCCTGGATTCTTAGACGAGTTTGAGAAATGCATGTCAATGCCAACAATAGAAGAGTTTGAAGTTGCATGGACAAATCTTATGGACAAATATGGTCTTCATGAAAACAATTGGGCGATAGAAGTTTACAACAAGCGATTCCAATGGGCAGAGGCGCACTTGCGAGGGATATTTTTTGCGGGAGCAAAAAGCACACAACGTGTTGAGGGAATGAATGCATTCTGAATCGATTCCTAAAACTACGTCTAAGGCTTTTTGAATTTGTACAAGCATATGATAGGGCTCTAGCAAGACTTCGACATAGCGAGGCTAAGGAACAAGTCGAAAGTGAGAATAGTACACCGGTTCTTTCAACAGCCATGAAACGCATTGAAAAACATGCAGCTGATACATTTACTCGGGCCATATTCTATAAATTTCGCAAAGAAATTCAAAAAGAGCAATCATTGTTTCTAGTGGATAAAGTTGTCATTGATGATTTACGTGTTTACTATTTATCTCGGTACCAACAACCGGATGCAACGTGGTCTGTTAACTTTGAGTCAGTTGATGGCAAAATGAAATGCTCTTGTTTGAAATTTGAGTCAGTTGGATTACCATGTTGTCATATGATATCAGTAATGAAAATGGAACACGTGAGAGAAATTCCCTCTTGTCTGATCTTAGAAAGGTGGACAAAAATGGCCAAGTCCTCCTGTCTAGATGGCAGCACGCCCATGCCGGAATGGGTGACGCAAACGACAAGGTATGGGGCATTGTCAAGCGCATGTGTCGAAATATGTTATTATGTTTCGCACTTAACCAATGGATATAAAGAGACAAGAGAAGAAATCACAAGGTTAACATTCAAAATGAAAGAGCTCTATATGTCACATGTTGAAGGGGAGAACCAGGTCATGTTTGGTTTCCCCACCCAAATCATAAAGTGGGTTCAAGGTCTTCCACAAGATTTTTTGAGCCTCTTTGTAGAAGACCAACTTTGAAACCTAGTTTTAAAGAAGGTTCTCAAAACCGGGTTTGCAAAACCCAACCAAACAAGGTGGTCCTTTCTCCTTATACCTGTTTATGCCATCGGCTAAGAACTCCAGAACGAATTGGCTCCAGTCAAGCTTACTTATAGTCGATGTATCCTTTAAAGCATGAAGAAAGCGTTTGTTGACTCCAAATCCTGATGTTGGACATAGAACTGTCATCATCATGTACAAGACAATATATGGCATTTTTACTAAGAACTTGGGATGTATTTGCTAAAAACTGAATCTGCTTACCACGACTATATGGCATTTTTACTAAAAACTGGAATTACTTACCACAGATACAGGATGTTTTTACTAAAAGATGGACCTACTTACGACAGTCTCAAACCACTATCATATAACATTGTCTAATAGCAGAGAAAGCTCATACAACATAATGTGGCTAGAGGAATTCAGAGAAAAAGAAGACAGAGACTAAAAGAGACATGAAGTTATATCTAAGAAGTAGCAGAATGCTGCCAAGGATGAAGCCAACTAAAGCACTCCAAGGAGAGTCTTTGCAAGGCAATAAGGCTATTAGATTCATAAAAACTGTGGTAAGTAAGTCTCATAAAAACTCCAGTAATGTTTGCTTTGCACTCCAATAATGTTTGTCTCATAAAAACTGATTTTCATGAAACCAACAACTAGGGAGCAATCATATATGTAGTAAATTTTATCCTTTTTGTTGAGAAGAACTAGACAACACACAAATGCTTATTTCGTGCCTATCCCACAAGGTTAAGTTAAGTCATACCACGTGATAGTTGCAGAAGCTGCAGCCAAGCAAAGATAATATTCACTGAGTTGGCTAATAAGTCGACACTATATTCACCGAGTTGGCTAATGAGTTACCTCCCCAACTGAGACTCAACATGAAAGAATATTTCTTCCATTGGTAGTTGTAAACTATTTAACTAGAACCTATTTTTATAATGCTCAGTGATTAATTTATTACGTTGACCAGACCACCTTGATCTCCTTTTGGAATTAAATATCTAGCTATATGCTCTTAAAAAATTTGGTTGCACATGTTGCTAATCCCATAGCAAATCAACATTCTTATGATAAGAATATGAATTTCTTATAATATTCATCTTCAGTAAATCAACATTCTTATAATATTAGGGGGTCAAAAGTCTACAGACAACAAGAATCACTTAATCTGAGCTTTTTAGCACAAGCATCTCGCAGCAAGCAATCACATTCAAGACAATCATACACCCAACTGAACTCTAAAATATTTGACACAGAAAAAACAGATTGCTCAAAGGTTATCCTGTTCTTAACTAAAACAGACTCCACTTGGGGTTTGAGCAGACCCAAAACCCTACGAAGTTCCTTTTGCGAAATCCGAAGTAAAAACATGCATAACAAGATCATTGACAGCATTACATCCATATGGAGAAAAATCAGATTCTCATATTCTCGAGTTTTACCTGGTAAACGGCGCAGCTGCTTCACATAAGTGTAATGACGAGAGAGAGTGGTAGAGAAAACCTAGATTTCTATAAACGAACCCAGCCAACTCGAAATGTGAAGGGAAATTCGTTTTTGGCTATTCAATATTGTAAAGCAGGGAATGAAATTTCTTGCTCCAGTGGCTCCAAGACGACTGCGAAATTTTTTTGGGGGTTTTCAAAAAAATTTAACTGGGATGGAAGATCTGTCGTAGAGTAGATGGAGGATCTACTGTGGAGGAGAGGAGTTAGGGTAGTAGCAGAGATGGGGTTCCATGGGGTTGAGGCGTGAAGAAGAAGAAGATGGGTTTCTGGTGGTTCAGTCCAAGTACACTGATGAGAGAGAGGGTTGAGAGTGAGAGAGGACCGCGAAATTTTTTTTGGGGCTTTCAAAATATTTCGACTGGTTTACTCGGTTTAGGAGAGAGAGAAGGGTTGGGAAATGGAGGGCTGAGATGAGTCTAACATATCCAACGGTTTAAAAAAATTGGGGGCACCGGTGCCTCAATACCATTTTGGGGCACCACAGCCGGATCCCTTTGGTTGAGAAAAAACAGTGAGGTTATATTCGAGATATCTGATGGGAATCTGGTTTCCTGCGATCGCCAGTTCCAAAGAATTGCATGTCTTGGAATCCATGGCACATTAGGCCCCGTATACATAATCTGGCGCAGATTTTCCATAGACACTTATGCTGAGAGCCTGGTATTACTAAATTAATTGGAAAGTCTTTGAAAGACAAATGTGCCATGTAAAGAAGAGGGAAGAAGAAGACTGAGGAACTGGTTGGCTTTCATATTTGCCTTAGAATGCATAGGAAATCTTTAAGTTTTAACATAGACATGTTTGTTGAAATTGCTAGGAAAAAGAAGTTTGAGAACTCGACTGTTGTTGGCATTTGAACCAAGCTTTGTGAATAATCTAGATTGTTGGCGTTTGAACCATCTGGGGTGCTCTACTTGTGTGATTGGTAGACCTTATCAATTCTCTGCAGTTTGAGCATGCTTGGGTGTCAAGTGGAAAAAAATATTTGTCAGTGTTCTAAAAAAAGGTCTGGAAGGCTGAGTACTCGCAGCCTAGGTGCTAGAAGGCCTCTCGCCGACTAGACAGACTAATTACCCGATTAGTCGCCGAGTACTTGGCCCTGGAAACTAGAAGGTGCCCGGCCGCCCTGAGAGCGCCTAGCGAGTTTTAGAACCTTGATATTTGTACCACGGAAGTGTGAATTGCTACTGTTTTCCTTCTTTGTATGCAATATATTTCGTTGTCTTGTTATTATTGATATTTTTCATCGATAAAGCGATTCTGTTGTATGTATCGCTAAAGAAATACTCGCTCCGTTCCAAATAGATTGTTTGGTTCACAAAAATAGAACTTAATCAATCTTCTTTTTTTTTCATGATAAATTAAAAGATCTCATTGACTTGTAGTAGTCGGCGGCAAAAAGTTTGAATTTTTCTTGATTCAATGTATTATTTTTAAGTTTTCGTTTTGCAAAAAGACAATCTCTTTAGAACGGAGGGAGCACTCATTTACAGCGCAATTTTTCCGTACGCCAAATGCGGTTGAACCAAATTTGGCTATAAGTACAAAACGTAATTATTTGAAGGTGGATACATTGTCTTCTCTACTAGTGAATGGAGTATCAAAGAAGCTCCCTAACTTTCAAGGACAATAAGTTGAAGAAACTAACCAATTGACTGCAGCTGACAGTTCCATTGATGAGGGTGTTCTTAGAACAAACTGGCTTTTTACGGTTTTTTATGTGATATATTATGAGAGAATGACCTCACGGTTTAGTGGAAAAAAAGTGTTTTCTGTTAACGGAATACCCCTAAGAGTTTAATCGAGCAAGCAATCAATATCAATAGATCAACATCACATAATTTGCAAATGTCAGCAGATATGTGGTAGTTAACAGTAATGTTGATTGAGATTGATTAGAGCTTATGCATACAATCATTAGTGAGCTTAGCACGTCGAGTGACATAGTTTACAAAGTCAAAATTATACTATTGGTCCATGATTTTTACTCCAGCCAACTTAGAATAAATTTCATTAGTTATCATTTATCAAAGCAAACAACACCACTTTTTGAAAATTTTCAAAAACAACACCACTTGATTATGTGATATTTTCGGCAATGCCTTTGAAACACCATAATGTTACATTGTTGTTTTTAATTGTTTTTGTTGATGAAAACTATTTTTCTACTATTAAATTTTTATCTATTTGGTATTTTTAATCATACTGATCCATAAAAGGGCCCATCTTTTTTCACCTTAAACCTCCGAAAAGCAGAGCTATGTTCGATGAGTTGTATAAATTAAACTTGCATCTTTGATTCTTCCTTGATTAAAAAAAAGTAAAATTGCGTCTTCCCTTTTGAGAGTATTACTGGTAAAGACTTATTGTAATATCAAGAAAATAGGAAATTAAAAATAAGAAACAAGTTAAAGATGAGCACACGGGTAGTGTAACAATAAGTCTACGCACACAGCATGTTCTTAAACTCAAAAGGATGAGCATGTGATTGACTATGCCCAGTAACCTCAAATTTAATTCAACGGCTTAGATGAAGTTTTAAAGATCAAAGGGTTGTAGAATGAAAGTACAAGTTTTGGGCATCCATGCCCCGAAACCAGAATAGGGCATGACAGCCGAACTCTCTAATAAAAATTTGAGCCAAAATGTACATTTGTAAATACTACTCTCTCCGTCCCTTTTTAAATGATCCATATAGAAATACGTGCAATTTCAAACTCCTAAAAAACATTATTCTCTATATAACTTTTTAATTTGTTTTATATCAAATGAAAGTGCTCATTGAGTACTTTAATTTGGTGCAAAAAAATTTAAAAACGTTATACAAAAGTACATTTTTAAACGTCTACAAAAAATACACGTTTCCCAAGTGGATCATTTAAAAAGGGACGGAGGGAGTAAATAGTAAGGAAGTGCGAAAATATTTTGATTTGGGTTTCTTCTTACTTGGGTAAGAACTAGGTACAACTCAAAAAGGGCAGGCGGAAAGATATACAGTAGTAGTCTATAACCTCTCAAACTTTCGGATCCGGGGTGGGTGTTGTGCAGTAGGCGTTGTGCGCCATGTTGTGCAGTAAAACGACGTAGTTTTTGGCACACCTCTAAAGCTTCCAAAGACCTTGTTTGGAAGAAAGAAAAAGCCACTACAAAGTGCCTAAACCCTAAACCCAAAGTGCCTAAACCCAAAGTGCCTAAAACCACTATATCCTACCCCAAAGAGCCTAAATCCCCTAAAATTGAACCCTAAAATTGAACCTCAAAATTAACTCTCCAAACAGGGCCTATTGAAGTGTACCAAGAAAATAAACAAAATTACGTCGTTTTACCGCACAACACCTCCCCCGATTCGCAAACTTTCTTACTGTATAATTCTTTCAATAAACAAAAAATCAATGCTCGAAGGTCCAATAACTTTCCAGTTCTATTTGTATTAACATAAAATCATTGAAGCTACCAAAATTTTGATTATCATATCCCGGATATTGCTCTAAAGTTCGTATAATTTAAAGTATGATCAACAAACACGATCACTATAATGATTTCGTTGTCAAATTTGGATTTCCTTACTTCATTGTAAATTCCAAATATCTTGACTGACTTGATTATTGTGACTTACTATGGTTGCAGGTGAATGGTGTAGAGTATAATAAGTATGAGCTCGATCACTAGAATGATTTTTGTTGTCAAATTTGGATTTCCTAACTCTATTAATTATAAAATTGAAATATCTTGACTTATAATAAAATTCTTGGTGACTTCCGATGGTTGTAGATGATTTGTGTCGCATTGCTCCATTCTCGTCACCGAAATTCAAATGACCAAAAAAAAAAAAAATTTCAATTTAGTCCAATTGTGGAACAAGAAAATGCCTTATATTGATAAATAATAATAATAATAATAATAAAAACAAATACAAGCTACATGGCACCTAGGTCTAAAGAAAAGAAGAGATTATAACTACAATAACCAAACAAAAAAAGGCCACAAGTAATCAACGTCGAAATTGGACCCATCAGACACACTCGTGAAGGAGGGTGAAGTGACCAGATCTGCACTTAGTGAAGCTCGTTCCTGCCACAAGCTGAAGGACCACCACCGGATCCGCTGCCGACGCTACCGTCGTCGCTATTGAAGAGCTCAAAATCCGTTGACAAGGCCGATCGGATCTATGAACTAAAACCCGATTCCCCAAATCTGGACCCCCGAGTCAAATTCAAGCACACAAGAAATGACTAGTAGGAGTTGACAATGAGGACCATTGTTGTTCATGTCACGAACACATTTATCTCAAAAGTGTATTCCAACCTTTTGCATCTCATACCTTATTTTTTAAGCTTAGAATTAGAACAATAAAGTCTAGTGATACACAAAAATTGTTCAAACTTTACACACAAAAAAATTGTTCAAAACTTGGGAGCGGAATCACGTCTTGAAAAACGTGAAAAATCACAGAAGCCGAAAAAACCTCTAACTGGAACAGCGCCTATACAAAATAAAAATAAAAAATGAAGAGTGAATCTAGACAAGATTAGACACTTTGTTCACGACTAAAAGGGAGCAACGAAGCCAGATCCAAGGACGTACAAAACCAGAACCTATTCAAGAGTCGATGAAGATCGGGGGACTTGTAAGACTAGAATGGATAAGATTATCACTGTACATTGACTGAAACCTCCACCAAATTCCATCAAGTGAATTCTGAAAAGACAGAAGTGTTTTCATTCAATTGCTTCTTCGAAGAACAGACTACTTCATTGATTCACCGAATTAACATTTTGAGCTTGTCAGGAATTCTTCCATTAAACTTTTGCTGCATCATTTTCCAATTATAACATTGCAGACAGCTCTTGAAACCACAATTCAAACTTGTTCCAGTAACATTTTCTACGATGATGGAAAAAGACTGAATGTTGCATCTCTATTGAAACATTACACCCTCACCAGCACCATCAACACCAATAGGTGTCTACCAAAGCTACCTTCCTTGGACGCAATCATAGGACTCCAGCCCGTGGCAGATCCTGAAACTAGTAAGTCACCGATAGGTGTCTAGTGTCTACCATCCCTCTAAGGCGCAAGCAAAACAAAGCCCCTCTCACCCGGCATATGGTTCACAAGACTACTACAGCAAACCGGTTTGGCCCTGCAACCATTTGGGAAAGGGGGGAAATGGCCCTTAAGTCCAGCTGCTTTGGCAACTCATCTACCACCAAGGTGGTAAACGTACATTCAAGTTGTGAGCCCCACATTATTGAACCCAGGCAGTGAGTGGAGGAATGCAATTAATGGGATTTTGGCAACTTCAGCGGGAAACGTTCCACAATATCACAAACAAAAAAATGTCGGGCAGCTATATTTGGCTTAGAAAGAAACTTCCCTATACCTTAAGTTTCAAGGTTTAAAAATTCTGACCACTAGGTACTCATCGCCAAAACCATCTAAAATAGACTCAGACTAGAGATGAGGGTTAAGCGGGCATTGGTACTCATATCCAAGACAATCTAAAATAGGCTCAGTCTAGACACGAGGGTGAAGCGAGCACGTAGCATTACAGGGTGGAATCTTTCCATTCCTGGTGGTATGAACCACAGGGCGCATGGAAAAATGCATACACATGAGCAAAAGCAAAATGATAGTTCATACCTCCTTAAACTAAGATGGTGGTATTCATCCATGTTCAGTTCTCAATCCTCTCCGCTTCTTTGACTTCATACTCATCGTCGTCCTCGTCGTCCTCATCCTCGTCAAGGTCTTCGTCTTCATATAAGCTTCTCCGCAACTTGCTCAACTCACTTTCTCCATCATCTTCACTCAGAAATTCCAGCCCATACTTCATATCTCGGTGCTTAACCAAAAGCCATCGCAGCAACCGATCTTCCTTGTTCAAGTAATGCAGCTCATCATTGAAATTAGGAGGAGTCATCATAGTCATTTCCATCAGTTTGCCCTATAGCATACACAAACATAAACAAATAAAAGTAATTCACACTGTGGGATTAGAAATTTACTCACTGTTGTTGGAAATGAGTGCAGACAAATAAAGTTCGCATCACATGAGTACAGAACGGACAAAGTACATCAAAAATTGTGCCAGAAAATCTCAAGGATCATACAACGGACTATTGATTGTCGAGCTATTCCACTTGGGGAATGCTCAAATCTAAGAGGAATTTGAGTCTTTCAAATGTATGCGTCTCTGAACCTCTTCTACAATCATATTCTCGATATGAAAGCAATATGTTCAAATAGACGTAAATTTATCCAAGGAGTTTTAGCATACTAAATCTAGTTTAAAGACAAGAAAGAGTCAGCCATTCGAGCCTATTTTGGAACAAAAACTATATTACTCACTCCGCATCTAAATCACCCACTGGGATTTCAACTTCAAGGCAGCATAATTAACCTGTCTCAACTTGATCAAATTAAGTGCTAAATCAACCTTGTTACTTTAAAGACCATGAAACAGCTATAAATAAATAAATAAAAAAGCTACAAGCTTTGGACAACAGGTATGCCATATTACCCACACATACAGCAAGAGGAAAGCAATTTTGTTCACCTCTCGCGAGGGCATACTCATTCTATGTCTCACATCGAGAATCAAAACCGTTCATCTTGTCTAGATTCATTTTTTAGGCGCCCAAACAAAAATAAGCTCAATCCAATATTAGTGAGCCCTTGAATAAATGTTCAATTTTTTGGCTGGAATTTTAAAGAAAATAAATAAAACTCTAGATGAAACAGTTACTTGTATCTGTTTGAGCTAATTTTTTGCGTTGTCTCCTAATATTTGAATCTAGAGTCCTAGACAGAACAAATGGTTTCGATTATCGAATTAAGACATAGAATGAGTATACCCTTGCCGAGGGTGAACAAAGCGAGGGTGAACAAAATTGCTCTCCAATAAGAGTAGGGGATAAAAGAGTGTGTGGTTCCAAAGAACATGAACCGTCATGATGCAACTACATAGCACACAATGGAATAACAAAAAACGAAGGGATTGAAGGGATATA